>CM034154.1:711226186-711826186 GCA_019776745.2 Taxus chinensis
TACTAAGCCTTCCAAATAGGGGTATTACTGCCATATTGTGTTCATCAAGATTTAACCCATCATATTATTTTTAATAATTCTAAAAATTATTGCACTAATTCCTTAATTGGTTCAGTCCCATTTTTCCAATTTGTAACAAGTTTCAATGGGCACTTCACTTAGTATAGCAATTTTTTTTTTTTTCAACACCCTGGCCCAGTCTACAGTCTCAAGAGGATCTAGTTTGACATATTTTATTCTATCCTCAGAATTATCCTTCCTAAAGGCTCTATAACCTTCTTGACGAATTTAGTCTTCTTCCTTATTTATTTCAAAGCCTAATTTGATCTTATCACTTCACTAAATCTCTTCCATTGTTGAGAAATATGTCAAAACAAAACTATACCCTCATTGTTTTACAAGAATATGGTTTTACACTCTTAGGTATCAACTTGCCCACAATTTTAATTGTTCTCTTAAATATTACATTTAATTCATTCTCATATAAACTCTCTCATACTCCCTCATCCCTTCTGACAAGGATACTTAAACAAATTCTTACCTTAGGTACATAAATTTATATTCCTCTCTTGCACAATACTGTCTTCTTGTCATGTCATCATATCCATTGAATCCTTCATGCATCCTTGGGTCTATAAATTTCAGCTAAACCTATAATTACATACACATAACATTTCAAATGAGATTCATTCTCAATTCCTTAAGCATTCAATGCAAAATAGTACAACAAACCATCATACATAGTCTTGTTCAAACTAAGAAACTTTTATTGATTAAATCTTGGATTTTACAAAGATTCAAGAGCCATTAAGGATATGTTACAGAGTTACTTCCTCAAAGTAAAATTCCTATCACTCACCACAACCTCCTCCAGTCGAATGCTTATTAGAAAATGCACCTGAGGTGGTTATGTTTCTTAAGTAACTAACTCACCATGGTGAAGACAACCATAGTAAAGCAACCATGTGAGGTTTAGAGTCAAGTTAGGATATGTCTTAGGTGATCTCATATAACATGACCATTTTACATCATTTATTATTGCGTATACTACCATTTAGACTTCTAACTCATTTCAAAAACTAATTCAAATATTTAAAAGGATAATTTTAGAGGGAAAAATCCAAATGGTCACTTATTATATGTCCATGAGTCAAAATGGACTAGAAACACCCTAAGAACATCTAAATAGACCAAAGACACCCTAAAAAACTAGGAAAACCAAAATTTGGATTATTTATAAGGATGCTCCCCCATAAATAGTTTTTTCCCTTGGGAGAAAATTGTTGGGATTGTAACAGTTTCATTTCTTATTGGACGTTTTTCGTCCCAAATGGATGGTTTTATCCCTATGCATGTAAATTGAGTTCGTGTCATTGTAATAGCTCAAAATGATTATTTCACTACTTTTTAATGGGATTTATAGCTGGGATTGGTTCTAATATGTGATGTATTTTCTTGTTTGCAATTGTAGGGAGACTTATAAGGTCGTTATTTCTATCAAGGGTATCATATGGAGACATTTTCAGAGTTGGGTTTAGATGATACATCCAGGGGCATATTGGATAGGGAAATCTTGAGGCATGTTTCTAGACTAGAGATTGTGCACCATAACATACATTTGATCACTATGTACACTTTTCGAAATATGGAATGTAGATACATAGACATTATGGATTTTGTTAGGAGAGATGATAGTTACATTAAAGGATGTGGATCATATTATGAGGTTTCCCATTATGGGGGAGAGGGTACATGTTATAGATGTGAATGTGTTTGTATATATGAGGAGGGAACATAGATTTTGGCTAGGTATAGCCAAAGGAGGATAGTTAGAATTAACTATATGACTCATTGATATAATACGAGTTGATATTCCATAAGTATGGAAATTTATGTGTACTTTCAGCTTCTTTCATAGGAGGAAGCGTGTTTATTTCATACCACATTATTGAGATAATCTCGTCGATTGAGGATTAGGACGCTAGGTATACATGGGGCCGATGTATATTGGTACACTTGTACATAGATTTGTATTAATAATTTTGGAGAGTCATGGAGGTGTGTTGGGGGCCATCACACTTTTACACATGTGGGCCTATGAGAATGTTATAGTTGTTTATCCAATAGGAGGGTTGCAGGTTGATTAGGCCCATCCAGAGATCTTTGTTGCAAGGTGAGTTATTATGTAGACGAGAGGACTTAACGCTATGGAGTATCGGGTGATTTTGGACATATTTTCACCTAAGGGGTTTGTATGGAGACCCTACAAGGATTTTAAAAGTTGGGCCAAGGATATCATGGAGTTACAGTGAGTAAGAGCCAATACTTGTCTAGAGGATCAATCACTTTGACAAAGGGAATGCTTATAGTATGATAATTTCACATGAAAATTTGAGGTTACACAAGATGTGCCCCCAAAACCCTACCCATGGCAGAGATCATTTCATGCAACAATAATGAGAATGATAGGTCAGGGAAGAAAGTGTCTAATCTAGTGCTACCAATAGCAGTTGAGGTGGACCCCTCTGTAGTATTTCTAACATGGGATGACATCGAATATATAATCAACTAAATGTAATGATGGATAAGTGCGCATGGAGTTGTTTTAGGAGTTATGTGTGGAGAATAGGTATTGTTATTCTCCTTAAATATAGGAACAACATCTCCTATTTAAATGGATGTAATACTACCAGTTATAGTAGGAGGTCGTACACAAGGGGTAGGTGGAATAAAAGGAGGATGATGTTGAGGAGTAACACCTCCTCTTATAGGAGGAGGTGGGAGGTATGCCCCCACTCATCAAAGGAGGTGGGGGAACCATGCCCCAACATGTAGGAGGAGATGGGGCACTAACTACAGGTGCACCAATAGATGATGCGTTAGTAACAATTTTGGTGCAATGTAAAGATAGTTTACTTTCTTTATTATGAATTAAAAATTTGAATATTACATCATGGATGATAATGATGTAGAGATAAATTCACTCTTAATCAATTTACAATGTTAGATTGAAGCAAAAAATCAAAGACTACCTTTTAGGCCTTCAAACTAGCTCTTTTCTTCAAGTCAAAAATATCCAAATCAAGTAAAAGTTTGAGTGTATGACCTCATAACACTTACCCAATAATTTCACCATGTCATTAAAACCTGTACCAAGTTAATTCAACCATTAAAATGATTCAAATCAATAAAAATTCTCAAATTAATTACCTTCTTACAAAACTATCCTCTAGGCTCCTCAAGTCAATATGCCATTAGTGAGTTCATAGTTACAGAAATCTAGGTAAACCCAAAATAATATTATCACACTTCCAAGTACCCTTTTCCCTCCTTGAGGTGTGTGTAAAATTTCATACCTTAACTCCTTAGCTAGACCATTTTTCCACCTCCTTCTCTTCACTTGTTTTGCCTCTGTTTAACCATGTATATACCCTTTTTCTGCTATAACTTTTAATAACCTCACTCCCTTAAAAAATTAGGATCTATTTCCAGTACACATTTTGGGTTTTGACAATTGATCCAAATTTCCAAGGTGATTTTCTTTAGGAAAATACCTTCAAATCCATTGTTTTAGTCTTCTAATTAGGTCTTAAAGCCTTCCTATAAGACTGTAGGTATATTGTCACAAAATTCATGAAACCTAGGCCTTGTTAGGGGTTGAAACTTGTTAAATCTCTATTAGCACTCCCTTAAGATATTTACCTTCTAATTTGAGGTCTTGAATAAATGTTCTTGAGTAAGATAATGCTTTTATGACTATGTGTTATCTCTTCCACCTTGTACTTGAGGATGTACACATATTCTATGATCACATGAGGTGAATCTTCATCATCCCAATCTTTTAAAATATTCTTCTCACCTTCCCTTAGTTTGTCTTGTTTCATTTCATCCTCAAAATTGTAAAACACTAGCTTTTTCTTGCAAAAATCACTTCCTCTTGATCTTTCTACCTTCATATTAACTACTAAACCTATATACAACTCATTGAAAGAAAGATTAGATTGAAAAATTTGATTTTTATCCAAATTTTTGTCCACCATTTCCATTTCATGCTTATTTCCCTCTTGATTTTGGATTTTATTTGCTTCTTGGTTTTTTTCCTCCATATTTTTTGACTATTTTGTTCTCCCTCAAAGTATGATTACTTCATGACTACTTCAAGCTTTGAGTTTTGCTTTCCTTTTCTTAACTTCTTCATGTCTCTCATTAAATAATTCACACCTTCATTCATCTTACTTGTACTTACACATTCAAAATTCAAGGAACTGTTAGATTGAAAAATAGGAGGCTTGAATGCCTCTTTCATCTTATTCATGACATGTTCTTCCTCATTCTCACTCATGACTTATCCACACATAATTTTCACTGTTTTTTTCTCTATTTAACTCTCTTCTCATTAGATCCATCAACTAAATTTTATGACTCATCATCCAATAGAATTTTCTTTCGCTCTACAAGCACTTCATCATGTGCACTTTTCTTCTCATCTCTCTCTTGTTTCACTACACTATATTTCTCTCTTTTGACCTCCTCTTGTCTTGAGGCCTCCAAAATCTCTTCAAAAACTTGATTTTCTTCCTCTACTACTGCTACACATTCCTTCTCTATCAAATATTTCTTTGGATTCTCTTCACCTTGTTGAATCCTGGTCATTGATGCCAATTGGAATTGATGGAAAAGGTGTGAATGGTGAAGTAAAGCTCAGTAAGAGGCATTAAGGTTGATTGGCAGTGCCTTCTTAGTGATAGTTGGAGCTTACGAAGAGGTTTCTAGATGGTTTCAGGATGATGTAATGCTTAAATGCTATAGTGCCTTCAAAGTGAGCTTGAAATGGTTGGTATGAATGCAAAATGTGTCCAAAGTATCCATAAAGGCATTTCAGATGTGTGAGGAGTGTATCTTAGTGCTCTCCAAGTCATATCCCTATGTTCAAAGTGGAAACAAGAAAAAAGCCATGGTGTTTGATTATCTATAGGTATGAGTTGTTTTTTCAAGCTTGTAAAGGATGGAGAAGCATTATAAATGAAGAGTGAGAATGTGCCTAGTACAAAAAAGGACAATTTTAGACAAAAATTACAGGTATAGGAGTGTGTTGGGTATGTCACAAAGAAATATTTGGTGTTCCAGATAGCTCGTGATATCTTCTACATGCTCACAAAATGTTTTGAGCAAGTTGTGTAAGTTTTCTGTATGTCTCGGAGTGAAGAAATGAGATTAACATACATTGAAGGTTTTAAATGCTTAATCTAGAATGTGTAAGAGCTTTTGGTGATGGTGGAGGTATCGTGTTGTTGAGAACTCAAGAATATATTTCCAACGAGTCCAAGTTTACGCAATTTGGAGCTATTTGAAGGAAGTTATGGCCGTTTGAAGTTTTGTAGGTTGGGTGAGCAGGATTTGATTATATTTTAGATCCGTGTGATGAGGCAGATCAAAGGCAGGTCAACATAAATCAATATGCTTCATGTATCCCCACTCTAGAAACCTGACAGACACATGGAATAAACATGGAAGCATGATGCAGATCAAAGGCAATAATAATGGACACGTGTTGGATTTTCAACACTTTCTTAGGCATATGCACCCGACGGACGTGAGGTCCATATAATCAACCAAGGTTGATAGTGTTGAACCTTGGTCATTGGTGTTATCATTGATGTCAAGTGGTATTTATGGAAAAAGAGTGAATGGTGGAGTGAAGCTTAGTCAATGACATATAGGTAGGTGTTTATTGGTGGTGCTCAATGATTCAAGTTGTTTCTATAGGTTTCAGGTTGGTTTCATATTGGATTCAGGGTGTTATAATCTCAAACGATAAGGTGGTTGATCACTAGAGGATGAGTGTAGGTTGGCTTACTAGTTTCAAAGGGTTTACAATTTAGTAATTATGTTAAAAGTATGGGCAATATCTCTTACAGGGTGTATCATGTCAGTTGGTAGAAATTGCAGTTGAAACTGGCTCTTTTAGGCCTATTTCTGGAGCTTGATGAGGTGTGAGAGGTTAGTATAGGTCATGAAAAATTCAAATAAGCATGGGAGCAGCCTAGAAATGTTGTCTAGGGTATGTGTGAGCAATAACCAGGCTTAGTTTATCTCCTGGAGGCAAAATTCAAAAGTTCACAAAAATTGGCTTTGAGAACTAACATTGTAGTCTGATGCAAATGAGATATGATAGAAGAGAAGGCACATCTATTGAAAATGAGCTCATGGATCATGTAGAGGGGCGAGTTGTGGTGCTTTAAGACAATTTTCATCAAGTTCTGAGAAGGTATTGTTATCAGTATGAAGTACACCTTTGTGTTGGATGGGCTATCTGACTATGACTTTGGCTGATACAATGGGATCTCCTCTGAGTTGTGGGTGCCTCGAACTAAGGAGAACCTCTAGAGCAGGCTAGATCCCTTGATGAATCACCTAAAACTACTAAATTTGATTGGGTTAAGGGTTAGGAAGAACTGTAAAAATTGAAATCTTGAAACGGTGATACATTAAATTGTGTGGGACTTAAGCTTGTACGAAACACACTTAACAAAAGATGAAGAGCTAATGAATTCATTCCAATAAATGCTTAACAGATTTTGTACTCACTAATGTATTAAAACACACTAATGTGATTGTTAAACAATCAAACACATTTAATGAAGGTTATATGAGGTTATTAACAAGTAAAGGTATAAAGATAATCACTTAAAACACACCTTCAACCTTCTTTTACGCACTACAAAAAAGCTTGAGAATGGAGGAAAAATTCACTCTTTATTATCCAAAGGTGCACGGTACAAATTTTTCAGCATAAGTCTACAAAAATTAAGCCCCCCATGCTCTTGCAAAATTAATACATAAATACAAAATCCCAATTCCCCAAAAGTGCCAAAAATAACACATGCATAAAAATAACTCTCTCCCTCATGTGTGACATTTGCCTTCTTCCAAAAATACAATTTTTCAAAAATAAACACAAGCCTAAAAAATAGTCTGCCAGATCACCTTCCACCTCAGTCAAACTATAGTTGACTGGTCCATTAATTCACATACAAAAAGTAAATCAACTTGTATGGACATGTTTGGGTGAATTAATGTAGTCATTTTTCATGTACCCTTAGAGCAAACTTCTAATCCCATGCACACCAGCCTATTACCCAGTAGGCACTGGACACTCACTCGAGGCACGCGAGGGTGTCGAGCCCATCCTTTATGTGAGAATTGTGAGAAGATGATGCCATTGATAGTTGCAGAAAAGTAAATGATCATGCACTCATTTTGAAAGAAAAGGATGAGTTATTACATCAACATACCCATTCAAATAACAAGAGAAACATCATATAGAGAGAAAATCTGATTCATAACATAAGGAAAAGACACTAGGGTTCCCACCCATGAATAATATATCCAAAACAGAAACATATATTTATATTGATCATAGTATCGGTAACCACATTACATTCAAAAGGGGGTCATAGTAGACCAAATGTATCAAGACAAACATAACTCATGTATCAGAGGCCCTAGCTATGCTTCCCATATTACAAAATTTTTCATAGGCCCATCCCTATTGACATGATAACATTCCTATAGTCCTCTAATGGGAACCCTAGCTCCTCGAGCTTCCTAATATTTTCTGCAAAGCTTCACTTTCCCTTCTCTCTACTTTGGTCTAACCCACACCTCTCTATTATCTCTCTATATCGATTCATCTCTATCTTCTTTACTCCAGAGCATCTCTATAAATAGGCTTAACATCCATCGCTATGCTTTCCTCCAGGAACAAATTGAATGCCAAGTGTCCATGTGGTCCTCTTGTTGGTATCCAAATTTGTTCTCCTTTTTAGTCTGAGCAGCACCATAGATATGTCATGGAGCTTAAGGATAGATCAGACCATGTTGTATGTCATTGGTAGCCGGGGATATGGTCTAGCTGGCACTCAGGGTTGTGGAGAAATGGATAGCACTCCAATAGGACTTGATCTTGTCCTAGCTATTTTAGGTTATGCCTTACATCCAAGGTAGGAGGACCTATTTTGTAACCTTGTAATGGTGAAGGAGATGAAGATGTCCTTCTCTTTGCTTGAAATTATATGACGGAGACCTTGATGAAAACATGATCAATAGCCCAGATCTGAACTCTCACGAGTTGTCACTTCTTAAAACATGGGTATGTTATCAAAATAAGGCAAAGGTTATTAGAGAGATTGGAAATCCTAATCTGCTTTGTGCATTTTTGTAAATGGATTGTATTCTTTTGTTGACACACAATGCAATGCAGGGGTAGTAAGGGGTAGGATTAGTTATTCTGAAATGAAATTTTGGTGGGGTGTTGACAAGACAAACCAGGATATATCAGATCTTTGACAACCTCTACAATATTTGAACAATTATCAGATAAAATACTTCAAATAATTAGGATATTCTTTCAACCAGAAGAGGCATAAATGGAAGCCCAAGTTGCACTCTTCACACAATCTTTGAGAATTCACTACAAAATATTGAAGTAAAGAACTCAATTAAACACAAAAATCCATGATCAAACCATGCCTCAGGCACCCCCAAAGGCTTACAAGCAATCTCTGTAGTCAAGGAAGGTAAAGTGATTTTAAATTTGTTTATCTCTTTATCAGATGAAGGCTCTTCTAAACATGAGATTGCAAATGCCACTAAACTATCAACAAGAAATGGAGATTCTGTGTGATTTCTAAAGACTTTTAGTGCAAGATTGCAACAAGAACAATGAAAACTATTTGCAAGCATTTAAAAATGATAAAAGACATCATATTGCCCAGGGAAAACATAGATTTAATCAAAAGCTTGTTAGATTCATCAGCAAGGGAGAGTTTTATGAACAATCTCAGAGCTGTGTGATGGTTATACACTTGTAACCAACTCAAATACATGAAGATCCAACAGAGAAGAAATTATTCTAGTTCTTTGGTGGGTTTCTCAGAAAAAATGAGCTTTCTCTCAAAATTTTCCCGTGATTTTCAACTCCCTCCTATTCGCTACGGGTCCAAGTCTCCCTTTCTTCCTTCAAACTTTCCTTACATTATTTTTGAAAATTCACAAACTCCAATGTTGACCCATGCCCCCTTTTTACCTTTCAGAACACGTGTCTTCTCTTGATTTGTTGTGGAGTTTCGGGCCAAAATTTTCCTTTTATCCATTTTGCAAAAAAGGGGAAAAATCCCCATTTAGCTCCGCTGCCTGCACTTTCGATTTTTGAAACCTTTTGGACACGTTTCCTCTCCCGATTGGTTGCGGGGCATCAGACAAAATTTTGACTTTAAATTTTTTTACAAGACTAAGGTCGAAAAACCTTAAGGGAATCTGATCACCCACCATCCTGCCTACCAATCAGAACAAGCCATGTTGCCAATACCTTCCAATGATGAATTTGATGGGAAAATGACACCCGTATGACTGTCAAAACGTAAAAAATTCCAGGGAAGCCTTAGAATTCAATTTTTTTTACCAAGGATGGTAGAATTTTTTATTTTGAATCAACTGAAGGATGATTTCACAACATTCTCGACCTTGGGATTGGATTTTAAAATACAAACAAGTATGAATTGATTAAATTTGATTTTCCACAATCAGGCAAAGGGAAAAAATGACATAACCCACAAAATTGGAAAAAATAGGTCACAAAAAAGGGCAAACTTGGATTATTCTTGAAATTAGGGCAACACAAGAAGTTTGTGAGAATTTTAAAGCGTGCAACTAGAGGGGAAGAATTTCAGACCATCAATTCAAAGGGTAAAATGTTTTTGAGCACATATAAATTTGAAAATTTAGGGCAATAAGGTGCAAGCTCAAAAAATGGCACCAACACCTCCAATGGGGCATGCTTGTTTTGATCCGAGCTCTCCACTTTCTGCAATGATGTCTTCCTTAGAATATTCCAAGCATGGAATATTCTTTCCTTGACAACCAAACCTCCAAGCTGGCACCTTATCCACTTCGTACGACTAGTCGGGTCACGTTTTTCCTCAAGTGCTTCTTGGAATTATGACTATGGCTAAGTCCTGAGATCTTTTATTCCACCTTGCGCGTGCGCCGTGGTTTCTAGTAAAACCTTCTAAAACCCTTTTCCTACATGATTTTACCTTGCATGCCTTTCTTCTTACTAGTCTAGTGCGCACACACACATTTTTGCACTTAGCCAATATTCTGAGGCCCAACATCACCCCACACTAAGCTTATTCTCATTCCTCAGAAACATCCTCTCTTTAAAGAAAAAATAATGGCAGGACTTAGAATAAAGAATGAAGGAATGAGCAATTGGAGGAATGAAAGAATGGAGAATGGAAGAATGAAGAATTCTTCTACTGCTGTAAAAGGAGTGGGAACTCCTTCCTCATTGTCGCCTCGATCGTCTCCCAATCATCAACTTCACACTGCACTAGCTGAAGTAGGTTGCCCACTAGAGCACTCACCCTTTAAAAACCAAACTCATCCCCCTTAGCATTCAACGTATCAACAATCCCTTCTAACTGCTTGCTAAAGTCGTCAAATGCATCCATTCTTTGTGTGACTTGGGGGTACAACTCCTTAAGCTGAATTTTGACCGAACCTCTTAAGGTTTCAATCGCTTCTATTTTATTTTCAACCTCGACCAGGATCTTATCCCACTCTACCCCATTTCCTTTGTTATTTTCCTAGAACTCTATTAGATCTGCCTCATGTGTAGCAACTAGAATACTTACTACACTATCCCTATCAGTGTGGTTATCATATATGGCCTCAGCCATGTGTGTGGTGGTCTGTACAGTGGAAAGGAATTTGGAATAACGAGCGATTGTTTCCCTAATCTTTTGTCTTTCTTCATTCTTTTGGCATGCTGATGCCTCTTCCACTGATTCTAAAGCAAGAGGTTGTCTCTCCATGGTGAGGATGCAAGTCAAGTCTTCCAAGAAATGCAAGGTTAACTCATACTTTTGTTTAGGTGGGGTCAGGTATGGATGCTTCAAGACAATAATATTTGTTATCATCTCTATATTTTTATAGACCTCACACACCTTTGCCTTTTCCTCCCTTATCTCGAGCCTTAACTATGCGCTGATGTACTCTTCCTATTTTATATCCTTGCTCTTTTCAATGAGCACCTCATTTTTCTTCTCCAATTCTCCCTTTTGGAATCTTACTTTTTCATTCCTCCCAAAAAGTCTTGCCTCAACCTCAACCAAAACATTGTTGAGTGCATTGCAAACTTGCTCATCTAATAATTGCTGAGCATTCACCAGTGAGTTTATTCCTTTAGTTTTAACATCTTCATTAGCACCCCTTGGTTAACTTTAAACTCAGACTCATCGACACGGGACTCAAATGCCTAAGATAACATCTTCCTGGTCCATGGATACACAACTTCTTCTTAGAATGAGGACATTATAAGGAGTTGGTTTGTCGGCACGGTGCTCTAGAAGCATGCGCGTAGAACCTTATGTGGATCATGGATATAGCCCATCCCCTAATCTTGCGCTACTACAATACTCGTCCCTACTATGCGTGCTACCTTTGGAAAGCTCACAACTAAGCTAGGATCTCCACCCATGCTCCCATACTCCTTTCCTACGATCTCCTCTTCTATATCCTTAAGCACTTCATCAGTGATGCACTCCATCTCCCGCTCTACCAGATCCTTTATTATGTCTACTACTTCTCTCTCCATGAAATCTTCTATTTACTCCTTGGTAAGGCTTGGGGTCATTTGATCCTTAGTATTTAGCTCTTCACTCTCCCCCTTACCTTGAGCGCCTTCCTATTCATCCTTTCCCTCATTCCCTTCTTCCTCAAAGTCATGTAAATCATACATGGGATGGTCCTGCATCTCCTCATGGTCATCATCATCTCTTTCACCTCTGTAGGCCTCCAGGATCTCTGTTTCTTCTGAGTCTGCCTTCTCTGCTACCCTCAGCTTCTTCCTAATTGGAGTTTCCAATATAGGAGGCTCTTCTCTATCCTCTTCTTCAGTAGGTGACTCCTTCCTTGGAAATTCTTCTTGTGAAGGAGGCTCTTCTTGCTTTGGTGCCTCTAATTCAGGTGTATTTTCCTTAATGGGGGACTTCTTCCTCCATGCATATGTGCTTGGCTTAGCACCTGAATTCGGCGCGTCCACAGATTATGCTGTCTGCACACTTGGTGCCTTCTTTCTTGGAACCTCTTCCCTTTCCCTCTTCCTTAGCACGGCCTTCTTTCTTCCAGTGGGAACCTATGGGATGAAGATATCATTCTCTAAGTAGGTACCCTTTTCATACTTGGGCCTAATACATAAGTATACTCTCGTTGCAATCCTTCCAGCAATTGGCACTATAATGGGTTTCATCATTTGTAATTCATGGGAGACATACTTCTCCATATAAGCACACTTCTTTGGATATACTAGCTTCCTGTGCAGCTCGCGGTGGTCTTGGTCCACCTCACTAAGGCCGAACCTTAGTATTTTAGCCTCCTTAAAGTGGTTGACCCCTACTTGAAAGTATTTTACAGTGAAAGAGAATGAAAGTTTACACCATGGACTCTTGGAGTGAATCTACCAATGCAGAAATGATGATATACAACAAACTCAGCCTCCCCTCACACTAGCTTTGACACCTGTTTAGGTATCCTAAACTCAACCCTGAATGCGTCACACATTTTCTTATACCATTTCTCCAGGTGCACCTTGTGGGAATCCGTCATGGTGTCACATGTGTACTTCTCAAATATTTTCATGGGGGAAGGGTCTTCACCTGGGTACTCCCATAGAAACTTCTCTGGACCATCGAGCACTCCAATTTTTGAGAAGATGATGGTGATTAGGACATTGTTGAACATAATATTTTCTCCTTCATGTGTGGCGCTGATGATCTCTTCTGCAATGTAGGTGGACAAGTTATAAATGGTTCCTTCTAAAATTTTCTGACACACATTTAATGAGGCCTTGTTTATCTGTGTCCACCTCTCTTGCTGATTCAACTTGGTTACCAAGCACATGACCATCCTCATCACTGGGTTAGAGATATCAAAGTAGTGAGACCCCTTCTTATATCCATAAGCCTATAATCTCTCCTTATAGTCATAAGCCTAGAATCTCTCCTTAATGGCCTCCTTATCCTCTCAATCATCATCTAATACTCTCCTTCGCACCTCTTATGTCCTTGACCTAATTTTTGCCTTCACCTACCTCATGTTGTTCCTGCACTTCTTCATCCTTTGTACGTGGTCTTTGTAAAGCTATCTTGACACCAAAATTCATTGTCCACCTTTTCCACATGTGATCTCCTACCTTACGCACTTTTTATCCTTCAACCTAGGCGATTAGAAAACTTCCACTACCAACTTCTATTTACCTTCGCACTACTACACCCCACACTAAACAGATGCGTGTTCCTCTGTGCATACAAAACCTTTGAAAGTAATAAGTGGTTACAGGTGCACAGGTGTGCAAAACAAAAAAAATAAAGGAACAAACAGTGAGAAAGGGGAAAAACATGGAAAAGAAAATCATCAAGGGAAATCCTAGGCTAACTGACAAAACTGCCTTATTTATAAACACAAGGAAGACTTATTTATAGTAGGGCTTTAACTTACTCCCATTGAAATTTCCTGGTAACCTCATCCCATCTAGCGCTTGTAATTGACATGCACCTTAATCAAGGATGTACAAGATGATGTATGGTCCCAACTAATGGACTTTCAGCTTCCCAGGATGGCGTAGGAATTTAGAGTCATATAACAAAACCATCTGCCCAACCTCGAATTGTTTATTTTAATGGTCTTTCAGCTTCCCAGGATGGCGTAGGAATTTAGAGTCATATAACAAAACCATCTGCCCAACCTCAAATTGTTTATTTTTGATATGATAGTTATACCATGCCTTTTGTCTTACCTTCTCAATCTTCTGACTCCATATAACAAGTGATTGACTTTCATCTAGCTGCATTAACTTATCAATCCTCTCCTCAAGTGCTTGTTCATCAGCTAATCCTCTTGCACATGCTATACACAAGGATGTTAGCATAAATTCAACTAGTAAAACAACCTCCGCACCAAACACTAATTGAAATGGTGTGGCCTTATTCAATCTCTTGTAGGTTGTCCTATATGCCCATTAGAACGAATGATACCTTGTGATCCTAATCTTGTCTTCCCACATTGCAAATTTTTTTTCAGCATGTGACTCAGTAATTTTGTTAAATGCCTCGATAGTTCCATTCATCGCATGGGATGCTATGGGGTAGTCTTATGATGGGACCACCATGAACTGTTCCAACAAAATCCTGACTGTTTCATTCAAAAAATGCATACCCCTATCACTAGTCAAGCTTAAAGGGCATCCATACCCGCTGACTATGTTCTCCCATAAGAATCTATCTAGTTGTTGCCACTATGTAATCCCCTTGTATGTGATGCTATCTTCCGCAAACCTTGTCAAGTAATCGGTGCTAAGTGATGATATAGCGTAAACCAATCTTTTGTGCGATAGGTGAAATTAGTCCTACAAAATAAATGGCTTACTTTTCAAATGGTTTTGTGCTAGCTATTAGGTATCAAGGGCATCTCTTCTCTTCTTTCCTAGGCTTGCCAAGGTGCTAGAAATGGTCACAGGCCTTGACAAAATTCAATGCAATCCTGGTAGATACTCTCCCACCAAATTCCTGTGAGTAGAATCTTCCACGTTGTGGAATTCCCTACATAGTTCCCTCCTGCAATCACACGATGTGTTTGTTCCATGATTGCAACACGCTCATGTTCTAATACGCATCAACGTAGAACCTCATCATGACCTAAATTGTATAAGTATCCACTAATTAGCATGTAGGGCAAGACGCGTATAGCTACCTACTGTTCCCTTTCCAAATTTTTCATTCCTTTTGGCGCCACACCCGTTTTGAGAAACACTGATAATATCTTCTAAGTCAGAGGGCATGTACGTCACAACCTAAATAGTTGTACACGTCTGACATAACATCCTTAATACTATGTGCAAATCCTCCCCTGAGTCAATTATTGATAAATGATTAGGCCCTGAGTTACTCTTTCCTAGTTTTCACAACAACTGAAAAACTAAAATTATTGAAATAATCAGGACCCACCGACATATGTGCCCTTGTCAAAATAGAGCTTATTCACCAAGTACTTCAATTTCATGTGATCCATGTATAAAATATGAAGGGTGTTTCCAGTAGATACTTCTTGAACTTATACAGTGTGTAGATCATAGATAGTGCTTTCGCACTCAGTAGTTATGTAGTTATGTCTCTGCTGGTGTTAACTTCCTGCTAGTAAAGAACACAAAGTGTGGTCAACAATCCCTTCTCTAGGTTTTTTTTAATACTGCTCCAATTTCCATCCATGAAGGCCATTGACATGCACATGTGGAAAGGTTTATCCCAAGAAGGAAATTGCATAATATGGATGCAGTGACAAGTCTATCCTTCAAAGTGTCAAATGTCGTCTATTGAGCCTCTACCCAATGAAAGGCACTCTTGTGTTTCCAGTAACTTCCTCCAATGGCATGATAATATTGGCATATCCCTTGATAAACTTCTAGTAGTACCCCGTATGTCCAAGGAATCCATGCATTGCGCTCTGATTGGTAGGCTCTCCCTAATCCCACAATAATGATAAATTTGGCAAGATCCACTAGCATAAGCCTTCCTTACATATAATATGCCCCAACAAGGTTCAAAATGGAGTAGTCGAAGAGACACTTCTTGATGCTGAGGGATATGCACAACAATGCTGACATATTTCAAACATCCAGCCACAAATTGTCATAATGGTCTTTCACTAGTCCATACACCATCCAGTCATCGAGGTAGACTTGAAGGAATTTATGTATAAAATCCTGAAATGCTTGGACCACTGATGCGCGTAGAACAAAACATAGTAGGAACATTCTTCAGTCCAAAGGGCATGACCGTATAGGAAAAACTTCCCCATTTAGTGTTGAAAAAGTTATCTTTTCTTAGTCTTCCTTTAGAAATTCTAACTTGCTGGTATCCTGAGAATCCATCCGTGAAAGAATAGATTTTACATGCCCAACCACTCCATCCAGGATCTCCTCAGTAAAAGGGTTTGGAAAAGGATCAATTACACATACCACATTTAAGTCCCTGTAGTCAACACAAATCCTTATACTTTTATAATTTTTAATATCTTATGACCATGGGTCTTACCCATTATGATTCCTCCACAACTTTAATGATTCCTAAAGCAATAATCTTGTATATATCCTCCTTGACCCATACGTATGAAAAGATTTAGACTCAGTTCAATAAGGCCTCTTTTGGATCATACATGCACCCTCCTTTAACTTGATATTAAATTTCTCCCAAGGATTGGTGGATGACTTTTAAGCTCATGGTATCCTGCATGGAAATAAGTCTTGAAACTCACGTAGTAGATCAATGATCTTCGAAACCTCCTTCTCTGACCAATAATCTCCAATGGTGGCCTCTTTAGGTTCCATTTATGAACCAATGTATAACCTTCTTTGTTATTCAGGGGCTCATGGTAGGTGCATGCACCTTGCTCCTCAGCACTATCAATAACTTTATACATACCTTCAGATATGGTTAACTTTCGAAACTTTCCATCTCTTTGCCATCTATCACATAAACCATCTTCCCTTTCTCTTTCTCAATGCATAGATGCTCAAGCTGTATCTCTTCTGATTCCTCCTCATCAAAGCACATATCCAAACTAGGTTTACCTAATAACTCCAATATCCTATCCTCCACCATAGCACTATCTCCAATTGTAAAGCGCTTGACAACTTGCAATGCCTTATCAACTGATGGATTTGTACTCTGATACTCGAAATCTTGAATGAGATCAGCCACCAACTCCTGCCAATTCCTTGTCTAACGGCACATCTCCGAGTGAATGTACCATGCACATGCACAACCTTGTAAGGTGGAATATAACTTGTGTACCCATAAAGAAGGTGGTAAAGATTTTGCACCTTCTATCCAGGCCTTCTCACACACTTGGACATGAAATGAGGTGGGTTCCTTACCATGGTAGTTCTGTATGATAGTAGGTGCATTACTTCTAAAAAATATAACAGAGAACGTGATTCTCACCTCACGTCATTCTAGAAGGCTATCACAATGTGTTGCTCACCAATGCGCTGCGGTCCCAAGAAGGTTATAGCTGAGCATCCCCCTTCTTTTGACCTCATTTTCTCAATGAGCCTCCATTTCTCGTAAGAAATCATTAGGGTTTTCTGCTCCAGAGTAACTTGGAAACTTCTTCCCTCCTAGGTGCTTGAATGAGCATGCCTTTATTACCCTTGTCATACATCCTCTTAACTATCACCCAATTAATTCATAAGTCCTATGCACCCAATTGTCACATGCCATTCTAGTTGTATCACTCATAGATTGATCATCTTCAAACTGAATAAGCCCTTCCATAGGATGAATCACATCAGGGTCCTTGATAGAGCGCACATAGGTTCTGTCAAGGAATTATTCTCCCAAGGGCTTAGTATAGGGTGCTGATTTCCCATATGTCAAGGGAATGATGACCCATTCTTCCTTGTTCTCAAAGCTTATATACCCGTTGTTAAGCCATAGGTCAACATTATTTTTGTAACACTAGGGGTGCCTAAGTAATGTTGGAAAGTTGTTTGCCTCAGCTAGTGCCAAGACTTCGAAGTCTCTAGTAAACTTTTCCCCTTGAATAGTGATAACCATGTCCTTCAAGACACCAATGGGCATTTCCTTTGTCTTGTTAGGCCTATATAACACATTCGAAGATGGATGTAATGGGGCCCTTCCCATTTGATGCCAAAGATCTAGAGTGAGAACATTGATCTCCGCACCCGTGTCAATCAAAATATTACTCAGAAGTCAACCATCTACAATAACATTCAAAGTGATTTCCTTTTCATAGTCAAGGTTGTGGGGAGGGAGGTTAGCATGCAGAACCTGCCTCTCACGCTCCCCTCCAGCACGTGGTATCTTCTCCCTTAACTATTCTCATAGAAAAGGAATAATATTCTCTTGCCTCAACATCTTGCATACTTCCTTGACCTCATCCATGTCCTTTTGTGGAGTCTCAACATTCTTCCTTTTCTCTAGCTACCTTGACTGCTCCTTCAGGCATTGGATCTCTCCTTGTAGGCTTCTAATCACATCCATGGTCTCTTGATACACCTATTTTTGATGAGTAGGGTCCAAATACTTTTCGTGTACCACTTCTTCTCTTGTAACCAATGTTCTTTGTCTTGGTTTCTCCCTGGCACGCGTGGCCTCTGCTCGTTTCGTCACCAGTATAGGTTCTAGTCTTGACTCACATGCCTTTCTTCACATCCATTGTGATTCAACCATATTTATTCTTACCATCCTGGTGCCTTTTTCCTTCCGTTGCTGCTAGCTCATATGATCAAATAGCTCAGGGCACTTCTCGTACTTATGTTTCTTTCTGCACCATGAGCATTATAATAGATCAGGAACTCACGCTTGTAGTGCTTCATGGATCCACAGTTGTAACAGGTTCCATGCAAGAACTCATCTCTTCCTCTACGGTTTCCATGACCATGAAATCATCCTTGGAAACCTCTTCCACACACCCCTCCATCCGCACACCTTTCATAGCGGTGATCATCATCCTTGGAACTACTTGCAAGGCTTGTCTGGGGCACACCAATATCAATGACATCATGTAGCTGGTCAATCAACCTACAATCCTTAGTGTCATGGGTAGTAGAGGTACAGATCTTGCAATAAGAAGATACATTCTTACGGATTACGTGCTGCAGTAGTGGACAGCTACTTGCATCATGATCCACGTAGTAAATTTCATAGTCTATTGTCATGACGTGTACTGATATTTGAGGAAAAATTTCCTTTGTATGCCCCTCCACCTCACAATCTATACACTATAGACCACTGTCAGTCTCATGCACCGAGTTCACAGATAGTGTATCTAACTGCTTCGCCATTGCAACAATTTGAGCCTCAAGAAAGGGGCTAACATTGGTATTCATGCTTCTAATAGCCTCAACATGTAGAGCAGCCTCCAATGCCTCACGCGGGTATGTGAAAGTGTTGTGTGAAAGTGCTATCCTAATAAGTGTTATCAATCCTCGAAAAAACCACTGAGAATTCTAAGAAGAATGAATATCATAGGATAGCTTTGATAAGAGAGTCTTAAAACACGCGTCATAATCTCACACACTCTCTGCCATTCCTTGCATGATGTCCTTTAGAGCGCTGATACTCTTCTATGTGAACTCAGGGATATGAAATTTTTCCAAGAAAGCATTCCACAGTACTGTGTAGTCTACCACCGTCTGATGGGGGTAATATTTTCAGTACCAGATGCACGTGTCCTTATAAAGTCGTTGCAAACTTACCTTCTTTTCTGGGGTAGTGACCCACTTCGCACGCATTAGCAGTTCACACTTGTGCACATGCTCTGCGACATCCTCAACACCTTTCTAGTCTGGTAGGTGCAAACATCTCGAAAATATTTCCTTAGGTGGTTGAGCCCCTTTTCCACCTAATACAGAACCTTGATTCCCTTCAGTTTTGGCTCCACCACCAGATCCATTAGACCCACCAGGTCCTGTTCCTCCTGACCCACCATATCCTCTAGGTCCTCTAGCTCATATACCACCAAATCCACTTCCTGTAGCCGACAAAGGGCCTAAAGTGGTCACATCTAGAATTCCCAATGTCCCACTGAAGTGCATGCCAATGGTTTGGGATATTACTCCACTACCAGATGTGTATCCTGCATCACTCCCAGATGTGATACCCAAACTTTGTGTACTCGCACTTTGCCCAACAATCCCTCCAAACACAAGCATTGTTTGTGCAACCATAGATGTCCCAAACAAGAAGTTATATCTCCTAGGTGCAGATCAGTCACTTCCATCGATACCAAATGGGTTAAAAATACTTGTTTCTTGATTTGGAAGACTAAGCACCAGGGGTTGGTCACCAAGTGGGTTCAGATGTGCGCTGATGAATCTCATTTCTCTAAGTGACGAACTCTCATCAGAAGCTGAAGGGGTCTTTCTCCCACACTTGCTAAGACGGGATAATACAGACTACTCAGGTTCCATGTCCTCTGTGTAAACCTCAATTCCTTCCCACAATGCCTACCTCCATAGATCCATCACTCATGTTGATCAGGGGATCATTTTCAAAAGTTCCCTAAACATCTCTAAATGGTATCAGTGCAGAAGATCATCTTGAGAGCTTTCCAACGACTGTGAGAACGCGACAAATGAACATCGGGAGCTCTAGATATGTTCGGTCAAAGTTTGGTCAACGAGAAAGTCAACTCTGGTCAACTGGTCAATATTGGACCGAATCGCACTGTGACACGTGGCTTGCCAACACTCATTGGATTCGCTCGATTTTTCTATCGGGAGACGACAAGTGGACTACAGGATTATTTCTATTCCACATTGTATGGGTCGAAATACTATTATTTTGGTAAGGTCACTTTTTAAACGCCATATATATATATATATATATATATATATATATATATATATATATATATATATATATATATATCCATGGTCTCTTGATACACCTATTTTTGATGAGTAGGGTCCAAATACTTTTCGTGTACCACTTCTTCTCTTGTAACCAATGTTCTTTGTCTTGGTTTCTCCCTGGCACGCGTGGCCTCTGCTTGCATCATAACTACTAAAAGATCTAGTTTCGACCCATGTGCCACCCATGGCATGCATTTTGAATTGACCTTCCTCACACTTACCATCCTAGTGCCTTTTTCCTTTCGGTTTTTCTGACTCATATGTTCAAAAAAAATCTGGGAACTCCTCATACTTATGAATCTTCCCACACCAAGAGAATTTTAGTAGATCAGGGCATTCACGTTTATAGTGCTTCATGTAGATCCATAGTTGTAACACGTTCCAAGTGCAAGAATTCACTCTCTTCCTTCTCCATGGTTGCCATGACCACAAAATCCTCCTCAAAAACCTCTTCCACGTGCCCCTCCATCTGTGTGCACCTTTCATAGTGATGACCATCATCCTTGGAATTACTTGGTGAGGATGGTCTGGCACACACCAATATCAATGGTGTCATGTATCTATTCAATCAATCTACAATCCTTAGTGTCATGGGTAGTAGAGGTGACAAATATTAAAATATCAAGAAACATTCTTATGGATCACGAAATGCATACATTAGTGGATATCTACTTACATCATGATCTCACTTGGAAAATTTCATAGTCTACTGTTATGGTGTGTACTGATCTTTGGGGACAACTATCCTTTGTATGCTCCTATACCTCACAATCCATACAACTATAGACCACTGTCGAGTCTCATATGCACTGAGTTCATAGATAGCTGTCTCTAACTGCTTGGCCATTGCAACAATTTGAGCCTCAAGGAAGGGGCTAACACTGGTATCCACACTTCTAGCAGCCTCAACATGTAAGAGTAGCCTCCAAAACCTCACGCAAGTCTGTGAAAGTCTTGTGTGAAAGCACTCTCCTAAACAGTGTTATCGATCCTCCAACAAACCACTGAGCATGCTGAAGAAGGGTGAATATCATAGGATAGTTTTGATAAGAGAGTTTTGAAACACACATTGTACTCCTCACACACTCTCTGCAATTCCTTGCATGGATTTCCTTCCCCACAGCGCTGATGCTCTTCTGTGTCAAACTCAGGGATATGAAATTTTTCCAAGAAAGCATTCCACAGTACTGTGTAGTCTACCACTGTCTGATGGGGGTAATATTTTCAGTACCAGATGCACGTGTCCTTATAACGTCGTTGCAAACTTACCTTCTTTTCTGGGGTAGTGACCCACTTCGCACGCATTAG
This sequence comes from Taxus chinensis, assembly GCA_019776745.2. NCBI lineage: Eukaryota > Viridiplantae > Streptophyta > Pinopsida > Cupressales > Taxaceae > Taxus > Taxus chinensis. Next base: position 711,247,992 of record CM034154.1, read on the forward strand.
CAGTTCACACTTGTGCACATGCTCTGCGACATCCTCAACACCTTTCTAGTCTGGTAGGTGCAAACATCTCAAAAATATTTCCTTAGGTGGTTGAGCCCCTTTTCCACCTAATACAGAACCTTGATTCCCTTCAGTTTTAGCTCCACCACCAGATCCATTAGACCCACCAGGTCCTGTTCCTCCTGACCCACCATATCCTCTAGGTCCTCTAGCTCATATACCACCAAATCCACTTCCTGTAGCCGACAAAGGGCCTAAAGTAGTCACATATAGAATTCCCAATGTCCCACTGAAGTGCATGCCAATGGTTTGGGATATTACTCCACTACCAGATGTGTATCCTGCATCACTCCCAGATGTGATACCCAAACTTTGTGTACTCGCACTTTGCCCAAAAATCCCTCCAAACACAAGCATTGTTTATGCAACCATAGATGTCCCAAACAAGAAGTTATATCTCCTAGGTGCAGATCAGTCACTTCCATCGATACCAAATGGGTTAAAAATACTTGTTTCTTGATTTGGAAGACTAAGCACCAGGGGTTGGTCACCAAGTGGGTTCAGATGTGCGCTGATGAATCTCATTTCTCTAAGTGACGAACTCTCATCAGAAGCTGAAGGGGTCTTTCTCCCACACTTGCTAAGACAGGATAATACAGACTGCTCAGGCTCCATGTCCTTTGTGTAAACCTCAATTCCTTCCCACAATGCCTACCTCCATAGATCCATCACTCATGTTGATCAGGGGATCATTTTCAAAAGTTCCCTAAACATCTCTAAATGGTATCAGTGCAGAAGATCATCTCGAGAGATTTCCAACGACTGTGAGAACGCGACAAACGAACATCGGGAGCTCTAGATATGTTCGGTCAAAGTTTGGTCAACGAGAAAGTCAACTCTGGTCAACTGGTCAATATTGGACCGAATCGCACTGTGACACGTGGCTTGCCAACACTCGTTGGATTCGTTCAATTTTCCTATCGGGAGACGACAAGTGGACTATAGGATTATTTCTATTCCACATTGTATGGGTCGAAATAATATTATTTTGGTAAGGTCACTTTTTAAACGCCACACACACACACACACACATATATATATTAATGTTTTTAAACATTAATATTAAACTCCACTAAACCGCCAAATGTCCATGTGGAGGAGGGATGAAGTGGTGGTATGGGGGCATTAGACCCATGCATAGAAGCTGCCATGTGGAAGAAGGAGGATTGAAGCGGTTGTTGGGGGGCAGTTTTAAACCCAACGTGGTCATTGACCACTTCTTTGGCGCGTGGAAAGGATTAAATAAAGCCTAAGCCTTTATCCACTGATCCTTATGGGATTTTAATCCCATGTCAAATGCATGTGGCGCTTCTTATGGGAATTTAACCCATTTAACATGTAATCCGCGCCAAACATGGGATATTTATCCCTCATTAAAATATTCATGTGGCTAAATTGGGTATTAATCCCATATTTTATTCAATCTGCCCATTATTGGGAATTTTGATCCCAAATTATATGGTATGGGCTAGGTTAAAAATAGCCTATGGATGATATTAAAATGCATTATTTTTGGGCCCTAATTTTGTATAAATAGGGAACCCATTCTATTGTAAAACACACAACACGAGCTTATTATTTGTTAAGCTTGTTGTGGACACACTGGTGCACACACATTACACACCGGTGCAACGGAGACACCAATCCCGAGCTTATTATTTGTTAAGCTTATTTGCGGGATGTGTCAACAAGTATATTTTTATATTATTGACCTATTATTTGTTAGGCAATAATAAATGAAATATTTGTGGCTAGAAGTTATTCAAACTACCTAGTTTGCCCATAGCGCCACACCAATTACTTGCAAATCCTGGATTGTCAACCGGAGTGCTAGCTTCGCATTGTTTGCGTCGGGAAGGCCGATCATAGCCGAAGGAGATTGTACGCTAGGAAGGTGGAAGTCAGGTGCTATTTTTCACCCTTGTCGTCCGAAGAACTGGTGTACTGGTAGGCAAGTAAAATTCCATTAGGTTTTCTTGTGAAAGTACTATTGTAACTTACAAGATTTGACTAGTGGAATGGTTCAACCACGAACCCAGAGACGTAGGCAATTGCCGAATTCCGTAATCAATCTGTGTGCAATTGTCATTATTGTCTTGCATTTTTTTAAATTGATTACTTAAAAAGGAGTAAATTATCGGCAAATAATTAAAGCCTACAAGGGTCCGAGATCAGGTCGTAATAATCTGATTATTTTCAGATCACATGTAACCTCATGTTGTTTAGCTAACTCCTTTTCACGCGCTTCGTTATACTTGAGCCATCTCTCTTCCCTATCCTTTTCAGCCGTAAGGTCTGTCATGTCTTGGTCATGACCGTTACTATGATGACTTCCACTTTTGACATTGCAAACGTTGACATGTGATTTGTCTTAGGAAGGTGTATTATTTTGACGTTGAAAATCACGTTTGCAATGGATAAGTTATTATTGTTCAGAATTCATGCTAGCTGTAATTCTGTTTACTTGGAAGCGAAACCATTATGCTATGTGAAATATAGGTTGTAAATCTATACTGTTGTTTCACATTTTCCATATGCTAACAACACACCTTGAATCAATTCCATTGATCCAAGGTATGCTTTGGTTCTTCTTTATTGTCATCTTGTTAATTGACATGCTGAATGAAACATATTATGGAACCGAGCAATATTTTGTTATAAATTGTGAAGGACCTAGCTTCAGGTGTCCTTACTCGGCATCATGTTGCAAACTGTAAATTTGGACCTCCTTTATTAATGTTTTGTAACACTGATCAACGTGAGGAGATTAAGGATCTGTTGTGGGCTAATAAGGAAAATGCCTTAACCTTGGTCAGAATGTGTGTTGTTATTTGGATCTGACCCAAACTATAATGTTTCCCTATTGGATTTTTTGACCTAAGGTAATAATACTTACCTAGGACCTATTACTAAACTATTTTGGTTGATGCCAAAAACTAGGTTGTGGTTCCTACCTTATATAAATTCTAATCTAAGAGGTGATAACCTAACCTAAGGAGGTATGTTATAAGGCTAGGAGTCTTGAACTAACCTAAGAACTAAGGTGGAAAAACCTAACCAATGCTAATGTAACCTAAACTATTACTAAGATGAAAAGGGGACCTAAGGGTCACTTGGAAAATGGAAGGTTGGTGGCGGTGGTTTCTAAGTTATTAATGTGAATTGATTTCATTCCTTACATCTTAAATTCGCCAAGATTGGCGGAGGCATAAGAAGATGGTGGGATGCCTAGCTGACATCATTGCTAAATTTAAAATGAATGGAGTTCTTGAATTTTGTTTCACCAAATTTGAAGTGGTGGTGGCATAAGGAAAGAGGGGGAAATGGCATTCAATGCATTCAATGCATTCAATAGCCTTGGGCTCAGTGGAGGAAACACCTAGGAGTTAGGCAGGAGGAATTGGAGAAAGTTGTTGGTCATTTGGATCTTTCTGGTTTTTTCTCTGCATGAGAGTTTAGGTTCTTCGAACCAGCAAGCTTGTTTTTCAACCCATTGGAATCGTGGGTATCTTCAGGTTGTTTCTGAACTTGTGGAAATGTAGAGGAAGTTGGGAGATTTGACTATTGATGTTGGTTGAAAAGAAGAGATTCTTGAGAAGCTCGGCTAGAGATCTTCTGCAAATCAACAAGAAATTTTATCAGGCATGATAGGCTCTTCTTGTTAAATAGTTATGCTTTTTATTAAGTGTCTTCATTAAAAGAACTTTGCTCTTAGAAATGAATGGTTTTGTGGAAATGCCTTGGTGTATTTTTGCTGAGATCTTCTGCTTGAGTTTATTGTTTGGAAAAGATTCAAAATGGGTATTTTTCTTGATGCATGTTGAGTAAATCATGTTTATTTATTTGAAACTAGAAGGTTGCTTAAGTCGTGTGGACTTCTGAACTCCTGTGCTAAAATGGTTTAAGGAAAAATAATGATTGGTTTAAAAATTTGATCAGGAATATCTTCCTTTGTTAGGAGAAGGTAAGAAAAATTGATGTTTTAGTTAAAATCTGAAGTGGCTTCGAATTTTATCACTACTGTTAAGTTATGTTGAAATGGGTCTTCGGATTTGTTGTTTTCTTGTGGATTCAAACTTGTTTTAAAGCAACAGTGATATGTTGACACCTTCTGAGCTTAATACATTTTGAATTTATGAAATTTTTGGAACTGTTAAGAGAGGATTTCGTTCGGTTTTATTCTTCCTTGCTTCGAAATCTGGTAAATTACGATTTAACTTCTTCTCTTGGGACTGTGCGAGGATATTGATGTTTCTCTCTCTCCTCCATGTATGAATTAGTTTGTGAATAATATTTTGATGTACATCTGTAGAAGTTGTTGAAAGAATGGATTAATTCTGTTTTAGTTAATTGAAGTATATGAGTTAGAAGGGTTTGATTTTACTCTTCTCCTTCTTTTGGGTTCGATTTTGAGAACCGACTTAGGGTTGAACCTCCCTTTGAATTTCCTTCATCTTGTTTGAATCTGGGATGGAGCCCTTTCTTTCTTACGTATGGACTGTTTCTTTGATTCCTGTTAAGTGGGTACATGGATGGCTTGGCTGTAGCTTGTATTCATTTTTCTTGAGTACATAGGAATACCTTGTAGGTTTCTCTCTATTTGGGAAATGAGGAAACGTCTGGACCGAGGCTATCTTCACTGAAATGAAGCTAAGGAATTAGTTGTTAAGCTTGTTTCCTTGGAAACTTGTATCAGTTTTGTGTTGCTGTGACTGTTCTCTTTACTTGATGAGAAGCCCTCTCTTCGACCCTACCTTGTTTGATTCTGTTGTTTATCTTATATCGATTCAATTTCGACTATGTTGTTTGTGTGGCAGTGGTTGTTGGATCTGGATGCTGTTAGGTAAGGATCAGTCTAGTCTTCTTGGGATGTAGACTGTGTTTAACCTTTTAATAGGATGGATTATTGGGATCTTCTCTCTATTTTTGAGCTAGGTATGCATCGTTGTTTTTCTTCAAATGTAAGAAGGATTTGCATTTGGTTCTTTCTCTTCTCTGAATTGTTAAATACCATGTTGTTCGTTGAACACTGAAGGATGAATTAAGTTGTTTACTTTTCAATTGTTGTTGTCTTTCCTCTGTATTAACCATGTTGAGGGTGAATGGGTAATTAGGTGGGATCCTGCACTTCTTATTTCCTTGAATCGATAAATTGGAATTGGATTGATATTGATTCAATGTTGGAAAGAAGGGAATTCTTGTGTAGAATATTAATTGGTTCATCCTAATTCCATCCTTTTTGATAGAATGAATTTGGCTTTTGATATTGTATGAAGAGTTATGTTAGTGATGTGGATTATGATTAATTACTTCTTTAAAATAGTTCAGTTCTGAGAACTGTAGGGTGGTACCCTTCTTGAACACTTGTTTGAATCAAGAAAGAATTACATGCATCTATAGTACGAGTTTGATAAGTAATTGAGATGTATTATCACTTATCTGTTGTAATCCTTCTTGTGAAATTACTGGTTGAAGAGTGTTGCTTTGATCATGATACTTACATAATGTATTGTGGATTGCTTATTCTGACCTTCTTGTTAGGATCCTCATTCCTTTATGATATATCTATCTGAATTGCTAAATGTTTCATAAAAGTAGAGTTCTTTTTATGAGACAGTTAGTTGAAAGCACATCGTTTTAACATTTAGTGCTTATCATGCTCAGTTCGATGAACTGACCCATGCTAGCAATTTTTGCAGATGGATTCTGTAAGTGAAAAAAGAAGACAAGTTATTTTATGATGCCTCTTGTGTTTACCTAAAGGTTGCATCTTTTATGAGGAATTATTATTCTTATTGTAATATAATTAAAAAAGGGAAAAGTTGTATTCTTGTTTGAGTTTATCAATGCAGATTGGTAGGAATGAAGTCTGAATGTTTAGACTTGTAAAATGTATAATTTACTTGAGGAATGGGAAAAAGGATTGATTGTTCTTTTGTATTTGATGTATTATTCACTTTGGGTTACTGTAAAGGAAATTTTGTAAACTTGTCATTACTCTCTAGTGAACCTATCTGTTTTGAATCATTTCAGTTGAACTCAAATGAAACTGATAGGAAGGGAATTGATATTTTATTCCTTTATCGAATGCAACTTCTAAGTTGGCACAAATAGATGGAAACATAACTAGATCATGAAGGTTTACTAGATGACGTAAATAAGAGGGAAATCTATTTATAATTCTTGTATAAAGTAAATGGCAGCAATGAACCCTAAAAGAATATAAAGATAAAAGAAAGGTAATTATTCTAAGGGGATAAGCATTTGTTAATACCTTTTAAGAAAACATACTCCCTCTGGTTAAATCAAATCAGAATATGGAAACCGAAATGAAATAAATACATACGTAATGAATAGACTTCATCTTAATGAAGTCTATTAACAAGGAACCAGAATCTAAAATTAAGCATGCTTAAACTTGGTTAAGCAATGTAAGATAATCTTACTATGGTATATTAATTTTGTTATGAGCTTGAATCTTATGATAAGATACCATGGAATGAAATAAAAACCTTCGGGAAGAGGGATTGATCACAGATTTATCTGCATGGTAACTATCAATCATTAATGGTTAGCAACCTTAATGAACAAAGAAATTAAGGATTCAGCAGGGTTGCTGAAATTGAATCTTAATTAAGAAGATAAGTAAGTGTTTAACTTCTTAACTGGATATGTACTTCTAGATGAGGTGATTTCGTAGGATGTTGGTACATGCCAACTGTAGTACTGTGACATCATGAAGACCGAGGGTCTTCATAATGGCACAGTGTTGCAGCTGACACATCACAACACCCTTCTGAATTGGATCATCTAGATCTACATAAACTTGGACTTGACCTTAGTTTTACCTTAGGTCAGGTTAGGGACATGCCTTCGTATAGGGGGAAACTCATGATGACTAAAGGTAACTAGACACACACGCAATTGACTTGGGTCAACTGAGTATGTCTATGTACCCTTAGTCACCATGAGTGATGCTCTATACCTTTTTATGTTGCTAATCTGGGTTATGGTAAGCCTTGGACAAGAGGACTGACAGGAGTCAGTGAAGACCATTCTAGATAACAGATGAAGTGGGGGTGAAGGACGTATTCCGTCGATGAGTATGCCATCTAGGAATATGATCATGCAAGGCATGTGAAAATATTTGGCCAAAGTATCGCAAGTTGCTGGTTGCGTTGTCCTATATCACCTAGTTTAAGAAGCAGATTTCAGATGAATATTAGTAACAAATATTCAGATAGGCCTCTTAAACAGAACACTTCAATACCCTGAAAAGGGTAAGAGAACCAAGCATACTTAGTATACAATACATTGAGTCAACATGAAGGATCGGTAAGAAACTGAGTCATGAAATGAGAGACCGATGAAACTCTGAGTCATGAAATGAGAGATCGTCAGTTCATCGAGTCATTACAACTGCATATGGTTATCTGTTATGAGATTGATTGGCATGGAATGTGTGTTCTAAATCATGATCATTTATAACAGAGAACATTATTTAAAAACTTGAAACATGTGTTCTAAATTATGATAATTTAGAACAGAGAATGCTATTCAAAAAATAAAAAAAAAATTTCCCTTGTTTCTAAAGCTTTAAAATGGGAATATTGTGAGAAGATGATGCCATTGATAGATGTAGAAAAGTAAATGATCATGCACTCATTCTGAAAGAAAAGGATGAGTTATTACATCAACATACCCATTCAGATAAAAAGAGAAACATCATATAGAGAGGAGATTTGATTCATAACATAAGAAAAAGAAACTAGGGTTCGCACCCATGAACAATATATCCAGAACAAAGACGTATATTTATATTGATCATAGTATCGGTAACCACATTACATTCAAAAGGGGGTCATAACAAACCAAATGTATCAAAATAGACATAGCTCATGTATCAGAGGACCTAGCTATGCTTCCCATATTACAAAAATTTTCACAGGCCCATCCCTATTGACATGATAACATTCCTACAATCCTCTAATGAGAACCCCAGCTCCTAGAGCTTCCTAATATTTTCTAAAAAGCTTTGATTTCCCTTCTCTGTACCTTGGTCTAACCCACATCTCTCTATCATCTCTCTATATTTGTTAATCTCTGTCTTCTTTTCTCCAGAGCATCTCTATAAATAGGCTTAGTACCCATTGCTGTGCTTTCCTCTAGGAGAAGATTGAATGCCAAGTGTCCATGTGGTCCTCCAATCGGGCATGCTTGTTCTGATCTGAGCTCTCCACTTTTTGCAATGATGTATTCCTTGGAATATTATTTCCTTGACCACCAAGCCTCCAGGTTGGCACCTTATCCACTCCGCATGCCTAGTCGAGTCACATTTTTCCTTAAGTGCTTTTTAGAATGCAAAATATGGCTAAGTCCTGAGATCCTTTATTCCACCTTGCGCAAACACTGTGGTTTCTACTAACCCCTTCTAAAACCCTTGTCCTACATGATTTTACCCAACACACCCTTCTTCTTATTGGTCCTGCATGCGCACGTGCCTTTTGGTACTTATATAATATTCTGAGGCCTAATAATTAAGGTATTTTTGGCATTTTAAGGAAAAGAATCACGTTTTCTTAACTCAAAAATTCAATTTTTACGATAAATAAATTACCTTGGATGAAGTGATTGATGGTTGGTTGGTGAGTAACATTCTGATTGATACAAGTGCTGAGGTGAATATTATGACTTTGGATGCATGTAATCAGATGGAAGACCACTATTGCAGTCATCTTCTAATGTGTTATATATGTTGAACAATATAAGAGCCATGCCTATTGGGGTTTTTAAGAATGCTTCAATTAACATTGAAGGAGCTAAGTTTACTAGATATTTTGAAGTAGTGGAGCTGGTTGAAGTAGATAATTTCCCTGCATTACTTAGGTACCCTTGGTATTATGCAAAAAATACAGACTTGCACTTTAATAAAAGATATATTAGTTTCAAGAACAAAGATAAGCGTGTAATCATCCCTTTAGATGATGTGAAGGCTATGCCCTATACTGAGTTGATGAGTGAAGAATATATGAATACAATTTATTCACGCAAAGTGAGAGATCCTAAGGTTGTGGAACCATCCAAGGAAGTCATACTTTAATGGGAAGATACACACTTGGTAATCGATACTACTAGTGTTGATTGTGAAAATTGGTCCCATGACATGTATGAGATGGTCATATGTGAGATGAAGGGGAGAGTAACCATGATTATCAGGCCATGCATGGTCATGTGCTTGGAAAAACCTTAGTTACCTAGGTATACTAGTGAGGAAAATCCTAAATATTTATTACACACCATGGATGAAGAATGGAATAATAAAGGTTATCGACATAACTTGTTGGTTTATACATTGTGTGGAATGACACCACGCTAGTGGGAAACAAATAGAGATAACTTGCTGGGCTGGAAAGAAGTGAGAATCACCTTTTCAACAAGGTTTACTTAGAACAATGTGCCTACACTTATTTATGAGTATGATGGGAAGGTTCTTATTTTGGGACATGTCTATAATTGTGAGAGATAATGGGACAAAGGATAGGAAGACTTACCACCATCCTTGTAGGTACATATGTTCTATTCCACTATGTGCAGCTTTGCATGGGCACGGTATGTGCATGTTGAGCTCAAGAAAGAAACTGTGAGTTGGAGAGATATGAATGAAGGTATGGTTCACACTTTTTCTTATTTTTATAATAAGCCTCCAATCCATGAGGCTTTGGATATCATGAAGTGAATCACATTGGGGGATGACATGAAAGTGGAAGAGTTCATGATCCAGTAACTTAGAGAACCTAATCCTGAGGTGCACATATATATACTGGAGACAGAAGAGATGTAGCTGAGTCGTGCCTGTAAAGAGAAAGAGAAAAGGAATCTAGTATACTTGATTGATGAGGAAGAGGTGGAGAATTTGGATGTTAGCCACATAGAGGGTTCATGTGAGGTACTGAATATTACAGATGAAAATGCACGCACGTACCATGTTCCAATGAAGATAAAGAAGGTCAATATTGGCACCAAGGATGCACCTAAGGAAGCCATGATTGGAGACTATAGGTTAGAACAAGAAGTGTCAAATATTGTTGAGCTCTTGTGTGAATTCCAAGACTTATTTCCATGGGGATATCATGAGTTGAAAGGAGTACATCCCTCATTGGGAGAGATGAGGATTAAGCTGAAAAAGGTACGTGTCTGGTTTGGAAGAGGTAATATAGGATGAACCCAAATTTACATGTAAAGGTGAAAGAAGAGATTGATAAGATGCTAAAGTCTGGAATCATTGAGCCAATTGAGGAGTTTGAGTGGGTTAGTCCCATCATAATAAGAATTAAGAAGGATGAGTGGATCATGATTTGTGTGGATTACAAAGAACTTAAGGCCTCATGTATCATAGATAATTTTCCTACATCATTCACAGAGGAGATCCTTGAGGGATTTGCAGGGCACAAAATATACTGTTTTACTGATGGGTTCTAAGGCTATCATTAGGAGAACATTGCGCACAAGGACTAGGAAAAGACCACCTTCACCACTGAAATGGGAAGTTTTTCATATATTGTCATGCCTTTTAGATTGAATAATGCACCAATAGTATTTTTATGCATCGTTGTTCAAGCCTTTCATGAATTCATTCATAAGTTCTTGCAGGTATATCTCGATTATTGGAATGTCTATGGGTTAGTTAAAGATTACAGTGATAATATAAGGATCATGTTTAAGAGATGTAGGTAATTAAGCATATCTATTAAGATTAAGAAGCGTATCTTTGCTACACCCTTTGGGATGTTGCTTAGACACATTATTTGCAAGGATGTATTGTTGGTATATCTGGCTAAGATTGCAGTGATTTTGGGTTTAGAGGAATCTACCAACCAGAGTGAAGTGCACATATTTTTGGGGCATAATGACTACTATAGAATTTTTTTCAAAGGATATGAGAAGATTCCTGCGCCCTTGGAGGAATTGCTTAAGGCCAAAGGGAAATTTTATTGGGGTGATGCGCAACAACAAGCGTTTGAGACCTTGAAGTAAATATTTACTACCGCTCCTATTTTGCACTTTCCTTTATGGAACAAACCTTTCCATGTATGTGTTGATGCTTCCGGTATGACAATTGGCGTACTTTTGGCATAACCTAGAGAGGGTAATGTGGATAATCCAATATGTTTTAAAAGAAGAAAGTTAACACCAATAGAGTAGAATTATACTACCACAGAGCGTGAGGCATTATCTATGATCTATGTGCTTCACAAGTTTTGACAGTACTTGTTGACTACATCATTTATTTTCTATACAGACCATATGACATTAAAATATTTGGTTAAAAAACCTATTTGTAAGGGCTAATCTTCCAGTGGATACTTCTTTTTTATGAGTTTGATTTCACAGTTTTCATCAATCCAGGAAAGAGAAATTTAGGACTTGATCATTTATCAAGGATCAATTCTAGAGAGGATGCATAGAGTGTTAAGGAAACTATGCATGATGTGCAGTTATACAAGTTGAATTGCGCCCCAAAATATCTGGAATACATAGAGAAGAATTATCTTTCTATTTGAGTTGTACCTTATCAGCTCATTGGAGGAGACTTAAACAAGATGTGCCACACCAAGGTCTGCGTAGGTGTGTTCTTGAGCATGAGTGCAAAGCTATTATGGAGGAAGCTCATGGAGATATTACATGATGACATTATGCATCAGATGTAACTACATGCAAGATCCTTTTAGCAGGATTATGGTGAGAGACCTTGTACAAGGATACTGAGGATTTTGTGAAGGCATGTGATTATTATCAACAACTTAGAAAACTAGGAAGTATAGATGAGATGTCTTTGTGACCTATAACAAGCACGTAACCTTTTGAAAAGTGGGTTGTTGAATTTGTAGGACCTATTGCACCACTTGACCATAGAATTGGAGTGGGATACATCAACACATGCATAAATTATTTAACCAAGTGGCCCGAGGCTGCGCCTATGAAATATTGTACTGCAACCATGACAAAAAGGTTCCTTTGGGAGAACATCATTAACATGTATGATTTTCCACTAATCTTGACCAGTCATAGAGGAACTCATTTATTGAATGAGATAATTAGATTTTTTCTAGCAGATTTTATGGTAGCACACCATAAAACCACCCCTTATCACCCTTAAGCTAATGGTACTATAGAATCTTTCAACAAATATTTTGGGACAAACTTTGATAAAAACTTGTGGTGTTGGAAGGAAGGATTGGGATGATAAAGTATCAAATGTACTTTGGGCTTACAGGACCACATATCAAAGGTTGAACAAAGCCACACCCTTTTTATTAGTATTCAACATAGAGTTGGTACTACATGTAGAATTTTTGTTACCATCCCTGTCTATTGCATGTTAGGTTGTGGAGCCTATTTTCATGTGAGAAAGTGTTGAAGACCATACACTAAGAGAAATGTACACTTTCCACAGTTGTATCACTGGGGTTCAGGGCTGGGCCAGGCCATGAGCGGGGGTCCGGGGGCACAACCCCCGAGAAATGTTTTTTTAGGCCTTAAAACATACCCGATATAATGGAAATGTGCTTTTCTCATATGGGTAGGATTTTTAACCCATAGGTTTATGGGACAGGTTTGGCCCATGGTTTTAATACCCACAGTTTTGTAAAACTACTTAAGCATTTGTCTACTTATGTGGTTTTGTGCATATGGTAGGGTTAGTATAACATTGTAGATGTGTTTTGAATTCGTGTGTGAATTCTATAGAGTTTGTCGAGCATAACTCCAAACAGATCTGGATATTGTATTGAGAGGGCGGTGGCTTGTAATAAAATCTGAGCAAGTGATTCTTGGTGGGAATAGCCCAAATTGGGTGAACCACATTAAAAACTATCTCTTTGTGTTGTGTTATTATTATTCTGCACTTTTATTTAAGATCTGTAATATTTTATGCATATTAATTTCTACTGTTTCGATTATGTGAGGGATTATTCCACATATTTTATCCCTTATTTCCTAACAATTTGTATCAGAGCCTGGTTTGGTTTACTGAAGTGTTGAATTACAGGGAAAGTTTTATCTTGAGTGGGAGCTATGGCAGATGATGGAAGATCAAGGGTTGATAAATTCAATTGGTAGAATTTCAGTCTTTGGAAGATGCAGATGGAATATTACCTTTATCAGAAGGATCTTTATATTCCATCATCTGAGAAGGTGAACAAACCCTCGAGCATGACGGATGTGGAATGAGATTTTCTAGATAGGAAGGCACTTGGGACAATCTGGCTGTGTCTTACATCTTTGGTATTGTTTAATGTTTCAAAGGAAAAGACTACAAAAGAACTGATGGATGCATTAGGGAAGTTGTATGAAAAACCCTCTGCCTCTAATAATATATTTTTAATGAAAAATTTGTTTAATATGAAGATGTTTGAGAATGGTTTAGTAGCAGATCATTTAAATGATTTTAATATGGTTGTAAATATGCTAGCTTCAATTACAATAGAATTTGATGAAGAAGTTAGGGCTTTATTAGTTTTGTGCTCTTTACATGAGTGTTAGAATAGCCTGGTAATGGCGGTAAGCAACTCGGTTCCAACTAACTCAAAGTTGAAGTTTGAGGATGTTGTAGGGGCGATTCTAAGTGAGGAAATGTGAAGAAAAAGCTCTGGGGAATCTTCTACTTCAGGGAATGATTTGACAATGGAAACTAGAGGGAGACATAAGAATAGAGGAAGCCATGGAAAATTAAAGGATCGGGCAAGGTCAAAATCTAAAAGCAAGATAGTATGCTGGTACCGTGGAAAGTCTGGGCATGTAAAGAAGGAATATTGGGAACTTTGGGACAAGAAGAAACAACATGAAGAAAACAAGGAGGAAATTGTGGCAACGGGTAATGTATGTCAGGATGCTTTGATTCTTTCTTTGCATAATATTACCGAATCTTCGGTTTTAGATTCGGGGGCTTCTTTCCATGCTTCTCCACATAGGAATTATTTCACTGATTATGTTCAAAGAGATTTTGGGAATTTTTTTCTTGGTGATGATGAGCCTTACAACATAGTTGGAAAAGGTTCTGTTCAGGTTAAGATGCAGAATGAAAATACTTGGCTATTAAAGGATGTTAGGCATGTGCAAACATTAAGATGAAATTTGATATCGTCATGGTAGTTTGGAAGTGATGGTTGTAATGTGATATTTACAGTGGACTCTTGGAAGGTTACCAAGGGTTCTCTTGTGGTGGAAATAGGTAAGTAGGTTGAAATCTTGTATTTAACCACTTATAGCACTAATTTTTGTAATCTTGTGGCTTCAAAAGTAGATACAACATTGTGGCACTATAGGCTTGGTCATATGAACCATAAGGGCATGGAGATCATAAATAAGGATTTTCCTAGATATATAGAAACAAGTTTGGAGTTCTATGAGGACTGCATATATGGGAAATAGAAACAAGTAAGGTTTCTCAAGGTTGGACCTACAAAGAAAGAGAGTAAGTTAGAGTTGGTGCATTCTGATGTATGGGGGCCAGATCAGGTATCATCTCTTGGGGGTTCAAGTTATTATGTTAATTTTATTGATGATGCAACAAGGAAAGTTTGGGTTTATTGTTTTAGAAAAAAATCTGATGTATTTGACACTTTTTTAAATGGAAAGCCTTGGTAGAGAATGAAACATGTCTTAAGCTAAAATGTCTCTGGTCAGATAGTGGAGGGTAGTATTGCAGCAATGAATTTGATGATTATTGTTCTAAGAATGGAATCTGTAGGCAAAAGACGGTTCCAGAAACTCTGCAGGAGAATGGGGTATCAGAAAGGATGAACAAAAAAATAATGGAACGTGCTAGGAGCATGATGTTACATGCAGGACTACCTCTTTCTTTTTGGGTAGAAACGGTGAGCATAACTATGTACTTGATAACCAGAGGATCCTCAAGTGCCTTGGATGGAGGCATACCTGAGGAGGCTTGGTATGGTAAGAAAGTTGATTATTCATTTCTTAGAGTCTTTGGATGTGAGGTGTTTGTTCATAGAGACAAGGATGATAGGACCAAACTAAAGGCTAAATTAGAAAAATGTACTTTTATTGGTTATGGTGGTGACGGCTTTGGATATAAATGTTGGAGTATTATGGGAAAGAAAATCATTTGATCTAGGGATGTGGTTTTTAATGAGAAAGTCATGTATAAGTAGTAGTTGCAGGAAAATAGGGAAGAATCCAAGAAAGAATTTACAGCAGTAGATGATCTTCCGGATGGGAAAGTGACACATGAATCAGTTCTGGAACCTCCTAAACAGGAACCCCAAACTCCTATATTGAGGAGTTCTTCTAGGGTAAGAAGAGAACCTGAACATTTTCTTCTTCTCTTTATTATTTATTACTCACTGATAGTGGTGAGCCAGAGAGCTTTGATGAAGCAATGCAGGTACATGTTTGGAAGAAGTGTGAGTAAGCCATGTATGAGGAGCATTAGGCGGTCATGGAGAACCAGGCATGGGATTTGGTGAGGCTACCTAAAGGAAAAAGAGCATTACAAAACAAGTGGGTGTTCAGAGTGAAAGAGGAAGGTGGTAAGAAAAAATACAAGGCCCGGTTGGTGGTCAAGGGGTTTGCACAGAAAAAAGGTATAGATTTTGATGATATATTTTCTCCTGTAGTAAAAATTACTTCTATTAGAACTATTCTTGGAATAGTTGTAGCAGAAGACTTGCACTTAGTTCAGCTTGATGTAAAGACTACATTTATCCATGGTGATTTGGAGGAGGATCTATATATGCAGCAGCTGGAGGGCTATGAGGTCAAAGGTAAAGAGGAGATGGTGTGCAAATTGAAGAAGAGCGTGTATGGCTTGAAACAAGCTCCATGTCAATGGTATAATAAATTTGATAGCTTCATGACGGAGTAAGGTTATATTAGATGCCATTATGACCATTGCATGTATAAAAAGAAATTTGAGGATGGAAGTTATATTATCCTATGTTTGTATGTGGATGATATGTTAGTTGTAGGTAAAAACATGTAGGAAATAAAAGCACTCAAGAAGCAACTAAGTGAATCCTTTACCATGAAGGATTAGGGGGTAGCCAAACAAATCCTTGGTATGAGGATATCTCGGGATAGGAAGGAACAAAATCTGAATTTATCTCAGGAAGAGTACATTAAGAAGGTCTTGGAGAGGTTTAATATGTAGGATGCTAAACCGGTTGGGACTCCTTTGGCAGGCTATTTCAAGTTATCAAAGGAGAAGTGTCCCAAGATAGAGTAGGAGAGAAACCAGATGTCCAAGGTAATTCACTCATCATTGGTTGGTAGTTTGATGTATGACATGGTGTGCACCAGGCCTGATATTTCCCATGTAGTGGGAGTGGTGAGTACATTTATGACTGATCTAGGTAGAGATCACTGATAGGCAGTAAAGTGGATCCTTTGGTATTTGAGAGGGACCATGGGGACAATTTTGTGCTACAGTGGATCTGACACCACTTTGTGTGGTTATGTAGATTCGGATATGGTTGGAGATGTAAACAACAGGAGGAGCATGACAGGTTATGTTTACACTGTTTGTGGGACAATAGTGAGCTAGATTTCACGACTACAGAAGTTGGTGGCTTTGTCAACCACAGAGGCTGAGTATGTTGCTGCCAAAAAGGAAAGTAAAGAAATGATTTGGTTACAAAAATTCCTTTAGGAGTTGGGGCATAAGAAGGATGAAGGAAAGCTTCATAGTGATAGTCAGAGTGCTATACACCTAACTAAGAACTCTGCTTTCCACTCTAGGATGAAGTATATATAGTTAACATACTATTTCATTAGGATAACTTTTGAGGAAGAGAAGCTGAAGCTGGAGAAGATTCATACCAGTCAGAATCCTAACAACATGATGACCAAGGTGGTCACAAGGGAAAAAATGAAGATGTGTTCAGCTTTGGTTGGTCTTAATGGAAACTAGTGAAGGGTTGAGAAGCTTGCTCAGAGGAAAACTAGTCTCCAAGTGGGAGATTGTTAGGTTGTGGAGCCTATTTTCATGTGAGAAAGTGTTGAAGATTGTATACTAAGAGTACTATACACTTTCCATAGTTTTCTCATCAGGGTTCGGGGCTGGGCTGGGCCCAGAGCGGGGGTCTGGGGCTGCAGCCCCTGAGAATTTGTTTTTTGGCCTTAAAACATGCTCAATATACCAGGAAACGTGTTTTTCTCATGTGGGTGGAATTTTTGACCCATAGTTTTATGGGGCAGTTTCATAAAACTGCTTAAGCAGTTATCTACTTATGTGGTTTTGTTCATATAGTAGGGTTAATGTAACATTGTAGATGTGTTTTGAATTCGTGTGTGAATTCTGTAGAGTTTGTTGAGAATAACTCCAAAATGATTTGGGTATTGTATTGAGAGAGCGGTGACAAGTGATTCTTGGTGGACGTAGCCCAAATAGGGTGAACCACGTTAAATACTCTCTCTTTGTGTTGTGTTATTATTATTTTGCACTTTTATTTGAGATCTGTAATATTTTCTGCATATTAGTTTCTACTGTTGCGATTCTGTGAGGGATTATTCCGCATATTTTATCCCTTATTTCCTAACATTGCACGCGTAGGAGGATTTTTGGATGAACAAATTGTGGAAGAGTGAATTAAGAGACTAGTGTAACTAAATGAGCGCCGTGCCATTAAATGTTAGAGTTAGAAAACTGAGAAGTCATGACAAAAGGTTTAACATGATAAGCACATTAAAAACAAGTCATTTAGAGTTAGAAATATGGTTCTTTTCAATGACTCTAAGTTTGCATGCCACCCAACGAAGTTGAATGTGCATTGGTTGGGACCTTTTGTAAGATACTTGACTTAGGCGCATGTCAATTACAGGCGCACCATGTTTCCTAGTTACTTCAATGGAAGTAGGCTAAAGCCTTACTATAAATAAGCTTCTTGGTGGTTATAATAAGGCAATATTTCCACTTATATTAGATTTCATTTTAGCTTTTGTTTTTAATTTTCTTATTTTTTTGTAATAAGTGTGCTTGCGTGTAGATAGTTGGTTACTATTTATTGAGATGATGCATAGAGGACTGTGCATAATTTTAATCTAGGGTGAACGAGGTGGGCGTGTGTGATAAAGTTGAAGTAGAAGTATGTGTGATAGTAGAAAGGTGGGGTACTGGGAAAAATGTGTGTGTGAGCAAAAGGAAAATGTGTGCAAGTGCTGATGATTGATTGGGTGTTTGCAAAATTTCTTAGATTGAAGACCACGCGAGGAAACAACCACGTAGTGTAACACAAAGTACGCAACAACAAGATGAGCTAATAGGTATGTGGTGTAGAGGAAGATGTGTTGCGACATAGGGAGGTGCACGTGAAGATTTCTATAGCCTAGAGATAATAACACACCAAAAAGTTACGATTGCCATGTGTGGAAGAAAGTAGCATAAAGTACAGAAAAAGTAAGGAAAAATAAAAAAAAACTTATTTAAAGCTATAGTACAGTGGTAAGTGAGGAGTAATTAATGAGGAAAAAGTAATAATTTTTTTTTTAAAAGTGGAAAAATAAGTCAATGGAATTTTAAAGTACAAAAAAACTATAAAAAGGGGAAAATTGAGTCATTTGTCACCTTGCATTGGAAGCAAATTGAGCAACCACATGACTTAGTACGCAAAAGAGAATTGAGTAACTAGCAAACCTAAGAAGTGTTCAAGATACCTTAGGGTAGAGATCCTTGTGGAAATTTTGAGTGGAAGTGGAAGCACAGTTAGAGTAGGGTTTGTAGGAATGGAAATTCGGGTGGCTAAGGTTTGTAGGGCTTGGGAATCATGAATGACACTTAGGTAGGAAAAAGAGTTGATGCGTAGGGGTTTGAAGAATTAATCTACCTAGGGCATGATTTTTCAGTACAAAAGTAAGAGAGATGACACCTAAGAAAGTAACTTCAGTGTCACCAAGAGGTAAGGGCAAGTGCCGAACTAAGAGGTTTGAATTAGAAGAACCACCAGAAGAGTTATACTTAGAAATGTAGTATCCCCCTAGAGTGATTATGGCACAAACATGGAAATCACATCTCATAAAGTGTAATATTGGTGAGTTTAATCACATGGTTATAGGAAATGAGGAAAATTTAGTTGCAGATATGTTACAAGAGTTGTCAGATAGGAATGTAGAGGGACAAGTACAGGTAGATGGTTCAGTAAGAAAAACCCTTAAGAAGGTAGGGGTCCTCCATATTTTTGAACTACCTTTCTTTTCCAAATCTACACACCTCTTTTGATGGTTTATGTCAAGGGTGTATGAGGATTATTTCTAATTTGTGTGTCAAAGAATGAGGATCACAACCCGATTGATTAGATAGGTTATAGGGACACGAGATACAAGAGAAGATAGATCTGTGTCATGATATAAAAATTAAAGAGTTGGCCTCCAAATTATAGTATGAAAGGGGGTAGAGCCATGAATGTGGAGAAGATTGTAGACCACGTGACTAGGGTAGTAACTAGACTGCTGAGTTGGAATCTTGGCACTTCATAGATATGGGGGGAAGTAAATGAAAAATTTATTTACATTGCTCTCAGGATGGTTTATAAGACATAGTATAATATAGAAAAATTCATCGCCTATGAGATTATTAAAGAGGAAAGGACACAAAATGAAGAAGGGGCCAAGATTACGTGGGGCTCAATCCTCCTGTTGATTTTTTATGGGAGATTGGTGTCCTAGATGGGCCTGATGAAGACATGTGGGTCCAACCAATGGAGAATAAATTCCCTATAGCATAGTTTGCAAGTTATACATGTGAAGGTGTGATTAACATGCTAGATTGGAAAAGTGGTATACTAGGATGCGTGCAACATTTGAAAACAAATGGTGCATACCATGGGAAATACCTAGGGAGGTTAAAGATCAGGAATTTTTTGTAGTAATGTAACACTTTAGAGTTTCACGCTTCATGATAGTGGTGAACATGATTAAGGATGCGCAAAGGATGATTTTTAATGCAGACAAGTATTTTAAGTGTGTAGTGAACATGATTAAGGATGCAAATGATGATTTTTGATGCAGACAAGGTAGAATCGGATTGACATACATTATGCACCACATATGGGTATGCAACCAGACCATCATATCTGGAAACTATTGATCCAGACACCCTAGATCTAAACCCTATTATGAATGTCATAGTAAAAGGAATGATATGCAAAGTCTTTGCAATTTTTTGGCTGATGACACATGGCGGAGTGGAGATAGAGGTATGTGACACTTTCCTACCATAACCCAAAAAGAGCACCATGGCCCAGTCTAAGAGGAGTCGAGAGGAGTCTTCGAATGAGAAAGAAGAATAAAAAGAAGAGGGTGTTGAGATTAATCACACACGTAGAAGGGAAATATTGTATAAAAGGAGGAAACATGATGATGGTGTGGGAACTTCTCAGTCAGTCAAGGAGAGTCCATTAAGGATAAAGAAAGGGTGTGTAGGGACTCAAGTATTATCTAATGATGAATATGTGGAGGATAAGGTGATAGAGGAGTTGGAGCATTATAAGGCCACGTGAGAGGAATAAAAAGAACCACCAATAAGTTTAGATCCTAGCCCTAGAAAGAGGAAAATAATATAGAAGCCCACGTAGAGATAAGACACCGGTATATGAGGAGTACCCCAAAAATAATGAGGTTGACAATACTTATGTAATAAAAGAGGATAAAGGTGCTGGAAGTGAAGCCACCATAGGTCCATTTACACCAAGGAATCTGTAGACCAAGGAATAAACAATGAGAAAGTGAATGCTTCCTCAATCACCACATATGGACTATGTTGATGATCCTAAAAAGGTGTTGAGGGAAATATTTCAAAGCACGGTCTGAATGGAGATTTTTTTTGGATGGGACCTGATGGATAGGGAAAGAGGGATGTCGCGTACAAGGAATATTCTGTCTTAGAACATGCATACACATACAAAGGAGCCAAAATTTGAAGTTGGAAATAGGTCTTGTTTCACATAAGAGATGAAGAAACAACCAAGAAAGGAGTATACAATGGTTGACCCCACAAGGTTGAAAGATGAGCAGAAATAAATTGCCTTGAAAAAAATGGTTGCTGAGGTCACATAAAGAAATATGGATCAAGGGGCTACCATGAGGGTCATGGTAGAGGATAAAAGGAATAAAGAGTGTAAGATAAAGAGATTGAAGATTAAAATCAAGGGGAACAAAAACACACCAAAGAGACTAATGATAGGGCAATAGCTTTAGTGAAGCAAATCATAGGTGTATGCTTAACTTTGGTAAGCTAGGCATGAGATGATTACAATGATAAAATGGAATATCTTAAAGAATTAATCTAAATGCTACTTCTAACTATCAAGAGTGGCATGGGGCCATCACCTAAAGAATTGGCCAATGATAAGGAAGAGAAAAAAGTAGTTTTTGATGCTAGGATAGCCAAGCTTGAGGCTATATTTACGTGATTTAGGTAGGTCAAAAATAAGGTAGAATTGGCATTCTATAGGTGCTAAAAAATTGACCCCATCATCAGCACGTGGGTCACCAAGGAGGAGGTAGAGATCAAATTCATTCAAGCCAAGAAACTAAATAATAAGATTGAGTGCATAAAAGTCATGGCAGAAATAATGACGTAGAAGGAGTTAATAAAATCCATGAAGGACACATTGGAGTTCCAGATCCAACATTTGTAGCTTTTAGTTTTAGAACACATGGATATGCTGGAGGGAGTAAGAATTGAACTGAGTGTGGTAATTAAGGTTATGAAGGGGAAAGTGGATGAGTTACCACCTAAAAAAATACTAGGCATTATAGAGGTGACCCCTAGAAAGGCCATAAAGGAGATTATGGAATGGATGATGTTTGAAGGAGAGTTAAATGAAGAATTTCCAAAGCTTCTTTAGCAGCCTGAAGTTTGATGCGACTAGTGTATAGTTGGGAATTTATTCTTTTTGGGGTTATGGTATTTCTGACCTTATTCTTTATTCTTTGGATATTCATTGCATCATTTATTATTTGCAGGTATACATTGGGTGACCCATTATTGAGGACGGTGTTGGTGCCCATTTTGATCCTCTACTATTTTACCATGTTTCCCCTTTGCTCTTTATACTCTGAAACATTTTTTCCACATGAATTTGATGGTGTGGAGTTGTAGCTCCATTCTTGTGCATTGAGTTGTTTGAAAACTCATTACCTTGCCCTAATTTGCTAAGGAGAAGTGCATTTTTGCCATAATTTTGCCCATTTAAATGGCTCTGCCATTTTTTCCACTTTTCCCAACCTTTGGAGCTAGTGATTGTTCATTTTATACATATTTTCCCTCAAAAATCCCTTGCCATGGTCGTAAATTGCCTAAACTCACTTCCCATTTGTTTTTTGATTGAAAAATTCTTCACCCACGAAGAAAAAATCGAATTCGGGCATCTCTGGTAGTTTCTACATTTTTTGACAGTCATACGTGCATTCTTTACCCATCAATTTCTAGCTCACTTTCATCGGCAACGTGGCCATTTGTAATTGGACGGGGATCAGCGGGTTTGCTTGAAAAACTTGACGTTTTTTGTGCTTTAGAAAAAGTTACAAGTTGCCCCCGCAAGCCCCAGAGGAGGACACGTGGCAGGCGGGATGGAAGGCAGAGTGGCGGAGGACTTGGAAGAATTTTGCTTTTTGGTGAAAAGGGACAAAAGTTGTGAAAAGGGGTACAGGCCTGTATCCAGTCAGAGGAGGACACGTGGCAGATTCAGAGCACAATGTGGGAGGCGGGGCGAAGGAAGAAAAGTGAGAAAATTTCCTTTGGTGAAAAAAGGGAGTTAAAATGAGAAATGAGCCTGCATATCCTTAGCGATAGACACGTGTCAAGGAAAGAGGCAGGGGCGCGGGTCCACGGGAAAATTTGAGAAATTTTACAAATTTCTAAAAAGAGGCAAAATGCGTAGAATCGATCCACGATTCCAATGGGACCCACCTTGTGCCATGTGTCAGCACCAAATCTCAAGGGTGGAGGGGCGGAGAAATTTGTCAAAATTTGACATTTTTCTAAAAGTTATCCCAAATTTATTCCCAATCACATTATGACACGTGGAAGGCTCAGATTAAAGGGAGAAATGGCAAATCAATGGTAACTGTTTATTTTTTAGTTTGGCCGCCATTTGAGCTCCAGGAAGCTTGGAAATGCATTTTTTGCATCGATTTTGATCAAATTTTTGGTAAATTTGTGTCATTTGTGCCTGCAAGGACCAGTGCAATTGGTTTTAAGGATCAATTTGCAGATTTGAGATGTTTTTGAAGTGAATTTTTTCCCTAACCCATGCAAAAATGTAAAATATCAAATCAAGAAGTTACAGAATCAAATTTTGGAAGGATAAGGATGAAATGATGAAATGAAAGGGGCCTGCATGCTTTGAAGATGAAAAACGTGCCTCCAAAATGGATAATGATGAAATTTTTGTAATGATTCACCTTTTAAAAGAACAACTGGAAACTTTTGCGATTCTGTTAGATGTCATTTTCCAAAAATATTGCAAAGAAAAGGTGCTCTGAATATTCCACTTTTGGAGGGAATATTTGAGAGGAAAAGGATCAATTGTAATGAAAAGTTATATATTGCATAAATTTTTCATGCAAATGGTTGGAGAAACTTAGAATTTCATGGGAAAATCTGGGAAGAAGCCCATTCTTTGAGAAACCACCTGAGAACCATTTTAATTCCTTTTTTGCATCAGATTTGTATCATGTTGAGTTGGTTTTAGTTGTAAAACCATAAAAAAGCTCTGATATTGTTCTTATAACATTCCCCTACTGATAAATTTGATCATTTATGGATTATTTTGTGCTGTCTCTTGGCAAAATTTGCATACACTTATGTTTCAGAATGCTTTCAATTTGTGTTTCTTGCTCCTATTGCAGTCTTGTGTTTAAAATATCTCTTGATGATACATGGTCTCATTTCTTGTTGATAGTTTAGTGGCATTTGCAATCTCACATTCCGAAGAGCTTTCATCTGATAAAGAGATAAACAAATTTAAAATCACTTTACCTTCCTTGAATTCAGAGATTGTTTGTAAACCTTTGGGTGCACCTTAGGTCATGTTAAAATAGAGATTTCTAGATACTTTGTTGGTTCATATGCTTCGATATTTTGTGGTAGGTTGTCAAAGATTGTGTGGAAGAGTAAAAATTTGGGCCTCCATTTGGTGCACATATCCTGGCTGAAGGAGTACCTTAACCCCTTTGAAGCATTCTGTTGTTTAGGTCTTACAAGTTTTTGTAAAGTTCCTCAAAGAATTTGGCAAATTTTGGTTAGTCTTGTCTAAAATCTCCCACCCAAAATTCATTCAAACAAACTAATCCTACCCATACTACCATTGCTTTGTCTTGTGTGTCAACAAAAGAATACAATCCATTTACAAAAATGCACAAAGAAAAATCAGGATCATCCTATGTCTTTAGTAGCCTCAGCCTTGTCTTGAAAGCATTTCCATCATTTAGAAGTGACAACTCTGTTGAGTTTGAATAATGGGAAATTGATCATGTTTTCTCAAGGCCATCTCCATACAATCTACACAATACAAGGATATTTTCACCTCCTTCACAAAATAGAGGCTACAATATAGGTTCTCTTACCTTGGTTGATAGGCATAACCTAAAACAGTTAGGATAAGATCAAGTCCTATTTGAGTGCTATCCATCTCTCCACAAATCTGAGTGCCAGTTAGAACACATTCCGTGGCTATAATATGACACACATCATGATCTATTTGTCTTCAAGCTTCATGCCATATCTTTGATGCTGATCAGACTGAAAAGGAGAACAAATTTGGATACCAGTAGACAGAAAATGTATTTAGTGGTGGGGGTAATGTTGAGCAGGTGAAATGGCTAAGTACGAGCCACACACAGAGGCTTGGAGACATGTGCAAAAGGGACATGAAGGGGCAAGCATAAGCATGATGAAACATCGCACAAAATTTCATGCCCAAGTGGATAAAGTTTAAGATTTATCCAATTCTCCAGTACGTGGCTAACAAATAGAAGAACCGAATAAGAATGGTGTCCAAGCAAGATATCTATTCAGACAAAATCTAGGATGACTTAGGCTGGACACAAAGGGAGTTATAGATGGAAAAAATACATGCAGGAACCAAAGTAAGATCATGCACAACCCAAGCTAACAATAGGACTAAAACAAGTGTTATAGTTAGGTTAATCTATTATTAGCAGATGATGAAAAAGCATGCAAATTTTGTACACATGACTATTTTTAAGCATGCATGCTATTTTTTTGAGTACACCTATTACTAAAATATTACATTGGCGGTGAAGGGAAAATACCCACCCCTATATGTAGCTGATGTAGTCATCATTTTAGAGTAGTCGTGATGTAATAGAAAGGTTATACTGTCTTGATATGGATATAAGGGTTTTAATGGCCATGTGTGTGGTCATATGCACTAAAATAGTGATTGGTTTTTTATTCAGCTTCCATGTTATGTAATTACCTAAGGTTTTTGATGCATAGTTGTGGTTAGATACTAGTTGTTGACATGTCTGAATATGGTGAATTAACAGTGCAATTGGTATTAATTACGGTTTACATGGCTTGAGTGTTTCCTTATTATATGATTTGTCAAAGTGCTATAGTTATGATGATTATCTGCGCACATGAATGGTTTAATGGTTGTTATATGATGAATATGCATGCTAACTTCCTATCAGGCATAATAAAGGAGGGTACATGGTGGCTATACGTGCACTTCATGTGAGCATTTAGATCTCGAATGAATGAAGTGCCTACGTGGATATATATTGAATGTCAAAATAAAATACTATATGTGGATCTTCAAATCATCATGAATTCAGCTACAAAGCTCATATTTTGGCACTCTTGGTTTTGTTGGAAAGATAGCTGACGTAGGATACACGTTGGGCTCTTCAAAATCCAATTTTGGGCAATATTTCATAGGTGAAATTGGGAAACAAAATTCATACAATTAATGCACAAATTCAGTTGAATCAACCACCCATATTTTATTTGATATTGTCTCCTTCCTTCTTCCATAAGCTAAGTTGACAAGGGGAGGCATATATGACATTGTTGTAGGTGCATTTATAAGCATTTATTTCTTGTTGTTGGTGATTGGATTGGAAAATAAAAGTTTTCCTCTATTTTCCTCCTATTCTCTCCCTCTTTCTTCTATAAATTGATGTACATTGCTCATTTATAAATTTTGGACTCTCTTGGTTGGTTAACAACATTTTCCCTTAGCATTTTGAGTTATAGGCCTCAGATATAAGCCATTACATGTAGATCCTTTCCTCTTTCATCATTGCAATCAATTGTGTATCACTTGAAAGCAATAAAAGTTTTATTTTGTGGCTATTCTCTTCCCTAGTTTGTATTTTATTGCATCTTCTTGACTTCTCTTGTATTATTGATCTGTTGTGCATATTTCATCTCTTGTAGGGATTTTGTTTGTTGTGCTCCATGAAAGCAAGTGAGTGAGTGCTATTTCAGACTTGTGGTACATTTTCCTACCATCCATGTGCGCATTTCCCTTATTTTTCCTCAGCTAAGAGTGTCCATCTCACTCTTTCTAGTTTTATCACCTTCCCTTAGCTTAGGTTTCCCTTTCATGCATCTCTTTCTCACCCTAGTCCCTTGGAATTATAGAGTAGCGTTAGGTAGCTGCATTTCCCTTCCTACAAGTAGTTCAATAGTAGAAATAGGTAGAGGAAGATGACCTTCTCCAGAGGTCTGTCTCAAGTGCATGTCCCACATCTTGGAGACAGTTCCATGTTGCCTCAAATTCCCAGTTCTTACTGATTTGGGATGGGTGCAAATTTGAGCCAATAGTAACCTAGGTAGAAATGGGTTTGTATGAGTATCAATAGTAGAATCCATGTTTTATAGGTTTTAAGATACATTTTCATAAATAATCATACTAATGTTATCAACACTTTTTATTTTCCCAACAGTTATATTTTGTGCCATACAAGTAATATTAACCATGCATGTGAGTAATATTCAGTTTGTTGGTGATGTCGAAGCATTTTTCAACTCCCATATGGTTGATTCCAACCACTATATCAGTTGTCATTGTTGAATTTTGTGAATAATTTGATAGTTGTTATTCTATTATTTTAAATGTTGTCTATATGTAATGTAATTACTTGAATATAACAACAAATATGTTAGAATATAAAATAAATTATCAAGCCACTTTGAGGGGGCAACCTACCAAAATCCTATATCAAGAATATTATTTAGCAATTTGATGATTTTAGAGAGCCATGCTCATCCATATATATATATATATATATATATATATATATATATATATATACATATATATATATAGGCCTAACCATCAAAGGTCATAACCCTTCATCCACACCTATTTATTAAAGCTGAATTGAACTAAATTAATCACTAACTAACGAATGTAAATATTAATGACAAGTGTGCCTTAGGTTAGGCCACACACACACACATACACATATATATATGAATGTGACAAGTTGAGATATCATCATGTATATCCCCTTTAAAACAACATTTCCCTCAATATTGATCAACTCAAGTTGTTGTTGTAAAAAATATTCATCCTCCCAGGTGGCATCCTCACTGGATATATTCTTTCACTTTATTAGATACTCCTTTATCTCTTCCATTTGTAGTCTTTTAGTGCAGGTTTGAAGGATTGTATTAGGTTCTAAAATGAGCCCACCTTCCTCATATAGTGAAAGTAACTTTGTCTATATAGATATGTGTTTTCCAATGACCTTTTTCAAGAAAGAAACATGAAATATTGGATGTATGTGAGTAGATTAGGGTAGCTCCAACTTGTACGCAACATTTCCAATTCTCTGTATGGTTTGATAAGGGCCATAATATTTAGGATAAAATGTTTTATCCTTATTATGTTTCTTAAGGGAAAATTGTTTGTATGGTTAAAAGCATATGAATACCCAATCACCCACTTACAAATTTCCTCTCATTATGATGTTGATTAACTTGTAGCTTCATTTGGTTTTGGTTCATTACTAAATTATCTAGGAGACTAGCTAGGACCTCTTGTTGGTGTTGAATGTGTTATTCCATGACAAAAAATTTGGGTTGGACCTTAAAGGATGAAGTGATTGAGGGGAGTTGGTACCCATAGAGTGCCATAAATGGAGACATCTTGGAAGAGGTATGGAATGAAGTGTTATAACACCATTCTTCTAGGGGTATCCAATTTAACCATCTATCTTACTTATCTGATGTGAAGAAACAAATATAAGCTTCTAGGAATTTGTTGAATAATTTTATTTTCCCATCAGATTGAGGATGATAAGATGAGCTATGAGCTAACTAAGTACCAAAACAAGAAAATAAATTAGTTCAGAAGTTGCTAGTAAAAATTGGATCACGCTCACTCACAATGATTTTCGGGGGGTACCGTGTAGCTTTATAACAGTGTCCATAAAAGCAACAACTACTTTACTAGTTTGTGAACGACTATGATAAACACCGTTGGTGCATTCTTAAGTCAAAAGGGCATAACTATATAAGTTAAGAAAAACCACTATGTGAAAAACATGAATTTGGCTTGATCCTTATGTCAAATTTGAACTTAATGATATCTAGAGAAACCGTTTATGAAAGAATATATCTCGTGCTCTGCTACACCCTCAAGAATTTCCTTAACAAATGGTGTAGGGAACAAACTAGCAACACAAGAATAATTTAACACTCTGTATTCCACACAAATCCTAATACTTCCATTGTTATTTATACTTATGACCATGGGGCTGATCTATTTCGATTCTTCAAAAGGCTCAATGATACCCTCCTTTAACATATTGTGAAAATCATCCTTTACTTTGATGCACAAATTTGGATTCATTCTGTAAGGTCTTTTACATATTATTTTTATGCCTTCTTTGAGATTTATCTTTATCTCCCCAAGTGATTAACGGTCACCCTTAAAATTTTGGTATCCCTTTGTACGGAAGTGAATAACCAAGATAATTTACTTAATGAAAAATAACACCAAATAGTCCCCATAACTAAGATAATCTATCAAAAACACCATGATAAAGCTATAAAGAGAAGGCTAATCTAAATGCATCCAACATAAAACATTAAATGTTAAACCATCCCTTTGATATTTGGACGTGCTTTGTGATTGTAGGTGTTCCTTTTGTTGAAGCGATCGTGATTACGAGCTATCAAAGGAAGGATATCTTCATGAAGAGGAAATAATCTCACCAATATGGATCAATTACCATGTATGGTTCTTCCTTTACTACTCTTTGAAAATAGAGGATAGGATGGATGCTAGATCAATAAGCTTTTCAAAGTATAAATGCTCTTATCATGTGCATGTATCTTAGAGGTGTAAGATGGTGTAAGATTGGAAGGGAGGTAATAGGTTCTTTATATAGCTTTCCAATTTGGGAGAAAATAGAAACCTAGATAATGTGGGATAAAGATAAAGTAGAATTAGAAAGAGATAAACATGATTAGAAGGAATTAATTAATGATTAACAACTCATGGGAGTTGGAGAGGATTTAATTAATCAACTAGGATTAATTAATAGGCCAAGATAAGCATAAAAATCCATTTGGAGGTTATTTAGAAGGAAGTGGGTAGAATTTGAAGGATTTGAAAGGGAGATTTACCCAATAAGAGGGTTTATTGACTAAATAGAAGATTAAAAGGCTTAATTAACTAACAATAGTTAATTAATTAATTAAAAGAGGATTATAACTAATAAAGTGTTGTTAATTGGCATCTAGGATGAAGGGAAGGTTAGTTAATTAAAAAAGTGTCGTTAATCAAATGAGATGAATGGGAAGGTTAGATAATTAGCAGGAAATCACTAATTATAATGAAATAACAGGAAAGAGTATAATTAGTGCAATTTTAGTATAAAAACTGCGTAGTCAGATTTAGGTGTCACATTTTCCCCTCTCTGATGTGGTGTAGCAAAAACAACACCATTTCAAAGATAGTAGACAATTACACGCAATTAAATTTTGAAGGATTAGAACAAAAATTAGTAGAATGGATGATGTTACCTCCTGGAGTGTTGATGGTGTGATAAAAGAGGTCGATTGATGCTCGAAAAGAAGAAGGAAAATAATCACAATTGAAGCATACTGTAACAATGGAGATTCGAACTTGGTTCGGTTGGCCGTTGTTCAATTTGATTGATTGGAAAAGAAATCCCGTGTTTCAATGAATGGAAGAAACAAGGGGGGAGGGGGGATAAATATGATCCATATTGCCCAAGGTGTTGTGGAATAAAATTTTGATAGCAATGGAAGGGATTTAAACTGGGCCTGGTTGGCCATTTTTAAATCGAGAAAAAATGGAAAATGATTGGTAGAAAGGTAGATAGAATGGCATAAGAATATATATGGAGTATTAGAAGATCACAACATAGTCGAGGAACCACCTGGCTTAGAAGCAAATTTTTATTTGATATAAGCATACAAAAAAAGTGTAAAATGATATGAAAAACCATAATACTGATTTTTTTTCATTGCTAGAGGACTGACTCAAAACAATATACATGAAGAAATTCAATATGAGAAAGTAAATGAGTAGACCAACAAAGGAATAAGCACAAAAAAATATACTCAAATAAAAAATGCTAAAGATAGTTGCACCAATGTTTTTTTTATCTAGCTTTAGTTTCCACATGTTTGAGTTATACGACAAGGGTTAAAAATGACACCCTAAGCAAGGATACATGTAAGGTGAGTAAACGAAGGACATATAAGTCCCATGAAAAAACAATCGTGCACTGTGAAATTGTCCCAAGCAATGATACATGTAAGGGAAGACAAAAATATCAAGTAAACCAACTTTGTTAATGAGGGAATATCAAAATGATCCGCATGTCACGAGTGAGAACAAACAAGGACCAAAGGAAGATGTTTTATAGGATAATTTTCAATGTTTGAGGATTTTGTGTCTTGTGAATGTGTAGGGTGTTTGAATGTTGTGTTTACCATTTTTTAGTTTTTATTTTTGAAATAATTAACAATTTGTTTTGTTTTTCTAGGATTTTGTGATGATTTCTTTGGATTTTTAATGGATTTTGTGAATTTATTGTGTTTTGAATTTTTGATGTTTTAGCAATGTTTTTAGATTTTTGAAGGTTTTCCGAATCTATATATAAGGAAATAAAGATGCGTGGATGTCCCCCAATAATATATGGGAATATACAAGAGAAAAATCCACACACATCTACAAGACTAGGATTAGCCAGATCACGACCACAAGGATAGGCTAAGAAGTATCTCAGACATAGACAAAACACTAGCTTAGGAATAAGCAATCCTGCCCCTAGGTGTGAGAGGCTTGTGAAAAAAAAACCCTCCTATGGCACGAGAAACCAATTGTCACCAAAGGAATTTTCCAAAATGCCACAATTGCGTGGTTTTCACCTTTGGATGAATGCATTTCTCTTTACTTTTGTGTTGATTTTTTTTTTACTTTTTAAATTTTTCTGATAGGTCTCCATGCTTAGGAATATAAACGCTTGAGATGCATGAAATTCATGGGTTCCCAAAGTTTATCACCATTAGGATAGGTAATTTTATAAGCACATGAACCAAATTTATTCCCCACAACGTATGGCCCTAACCAGTCAGGTTCAAACTTACCTTTCTTATCTTTCTATTTTGTCGTGTTGAACAGATTCTCTTTTAGAACAAGGTATCCTACCTCAAATTCATGATGTATTATGAATTTTTTGTAGCTCCTACACATTCAGTTATGATACACTTTGAGGATATCAAGTGCATGAAGGTGATTTTCATCCAGTAGTTCCAGCTCTTCCAGCCTAGCCACTCTATAGTCTTCATCTTTATCTAGATAATCTCTCAAGGATATCTGTAAAGAAGGAAGTTTGATCTCAAGAGGTAAAATGGATTTAGTGTGAAATACAAGAGAATATGGAATTTCCTCTGTAGGTGTATAGATAGACATTCTGTAAGCTCAGAGGGTGGGATGGATATGAAGATACCAATTACGACTAGTTTTATTAGCCATTTTCTCCATGATATGAATAAGAGTCTTTTTCGAGGCTTCTACCTATCCATTACCTTGAGAGTAATAGGGGTAGAAAATTTCTAGTGGATTTGGATGCATTGACACAGTTACTTCACTTTCTTATTGTTGAAATATTTACCATTGTCAGATATAATGGTAGAAGGGAAGCCGTTACAACATATGATGTGATTCATGATAAATTTGGAAATTTACGCATCGGTAACATAAGTAAGAGGAACGACATCTACCCATTTTGTAAAGTAATCGGTAATAGTTATGACGTGATTGTGGCCATCAAAGGAAGTTAGTGTGAGCTTCCTTATGAGATCAACTCCCTATTTTGAAAATGAGCATGGTATCGTGATAGGTTGTAAAGATTGCGATGGAGCATGTATTAGGTTGCCATATTTTTGACATAGTAGACATTTCTTCACATAGTGACAATAATCTATTCCCATAGTAGGCTAGTAATAGCCTACTCTTAAGAGTTTCTTGGTAAGAACCATTCCACTTATATAAGCCCTACATATGCCTTCATACACCTCTTTGAATTCTAAGATGGACGATAGAGAGTGCCCCTAAGTAGGGTATAATAGGCTATGAGTTGGATGATTTTATGTTTTTCGGAATGGGTGATTTGGGAGAAAAGGTTCCATCATGTAAGTAATTAAATATATCAAGTTACTAGGGGAAAGTGGACCAACAACTTCACATACCAAGAAAAATTTCGGCATGTCATATACAAGTACCATTAAATGTTCCTCAAATAAAGGCATGTCATTGTTACCTTATGGAATATGTGGCAAAGATCCAATTGTAACCATGACATCCACCAAATGGTTCTGTGCTCTTGGTATCTATTGAAAGGTGATTATCACAAAGAATAATTTTAAAGTATCTACCATTTTTCGTAAGGGATGAGCTTCTCATATTTGACCTTATACTCATTATTCACTTCTTTGATGATCTATTGGGAGCCACCTCTAACACTGACTTGTCTAATATTCCCTCGTATAGAGACTTTAAATCTTGCAATGAGGGATTCATACTTAGGTATATTTTTGGTACATGGGAAACTAAGTTTGAAATCCCGAGGAATCAAATAACCTGTATGATTGATAAGAACAAATCCTACTCCTAATCCATTAAAGGTGAATGACCCATCAAAGTACACCTGCCATGCGATAGATTCCTCAATATATAACATAGAAGTGTTCAAAAGATCCAAAATCAATAGTTCAGTTCTAGGTAAAGGGGATTCAACTAGTTGATCTATGCAAGGACTTGTCCCTTGATTAATTTTTAGCTGACATACTCAATATCAAATTCACTCAGTAAGATGATCCAATTGGCCATCCTACCAATAAGCATGGGTTTAGATAAAATATACTTGAGCAGGTAAAATCTGAATATGATCTTGGTTTAGTTATTTCAGAAGGTAGTGACAATGAATTTTTTGGAAGGAAAAAATAATGGCCAAGAAAGAATTTTCAATTTGTGGATAGTTGAGCTCATAAGAGATCAATGTAATAGATGGATTTTTCTATTTGATTTAAATAATATTGAGCTAAAAGTGTGCTGATAAAAACTGAGTGGATGATATACATAGTAGAATGGGTTCTCTTGGGGTAGGTGACATAAGAATAAACAGTGTAGTTAAATACTCCTTGAGCAAGGAAAACACTTGTTGACATTCAGGACCCCAGTGAAAATCAACATCTTGCTTGAGAAGATGAGTGAATGAATGGAATTTATCTAGAAGTTGGGAAATGAATATGTGGATGGCTTGGATTTTACCTTGTAAACTACACAACTATTTGAGGTTCTTAGTGAGGAGGTATTTTTGCAATAGTTGTTACCTTTGCTGGGTCTAATTCAATTCCTCTTCTAGAAACAATGGATTCTAGTAGTTTCCCTAAAAGTACACCAAAGACACACTTCTTTGGCTTGATTCTAACCTTATAATCTATTAGACGTTGAAAGATACGCCATAGGATTTCTGGATGTCTTTCTCTAGTCCTAGACTTGCCCAAGATATCATCAACATATTCTTCCATAATATCATTCAACATGTCATGGAATATGATAGTCATGGCTCTTTGATAAGTTGTGAATGCATTCTTGAGGCCGAAAGGCATGAATTGGTAACAAAAGGTACCTAGAGGGGTAGTGAAAACAATATTATTTTGATCCTCTTATGTAATTTTTATTTCATTATAGCCTGAAAATCCATCCATAAGAGATAACATTTCATAGCCTGCAGTTGAATAGAAAATCATGTCGATGTTGGGAAGAGAAAAGTCATCTTTTGGACTTGCTTTTTTGATGTCTCTAAAATACGTGCAAACTATGGTACTAATGGGATTCTTTTGAATAGGCACTATGTTGGAAATCCATTCTGAGTAGTCAATAGGCATGATGTATTCTACTACCAATAATTTTTCAAGCTCCTCCTTGACCAAAAGAACTGCACAAGGATGTATATTATGAATTTTTTACTTAATTGGCTTTACCGATTCATGCATAGCCAAGTTATGTATTATATATCTAAAATTTCCTGAAGAAGTATGAAAGTTCCTGAAGAAGCATGATTTTTTTTTTCTGTTCTTGCACTGAGAGAGAAGCTCCCAACATAACCATTTTAGGCACATATTTGGTTCCAATGTTAACATCAATGGTATTCTCCACTAACAATTTGGATTCATCTTCCAAACACGTAGGATCAGGGGGAGATTGAGATCTTTCTCTAAGGGTGTCTCAACAAGATTTTCACCCTTAGGCATGTCACTTTTCATATCCTTTGATTTTTTAATTTGTTTGTCTGATAGTGTCTCTAAGAGGTTTTCACTATGGGACTTGGATTTCTTATTTTG
This sequence comes from Taxus chinensis, assembly GCA_019776745.2. Classification (NCBI taxonomy): domain Eukaryota; kingdom Viridiplantae; phylum Streptophyta; class Pinopsida; order Cupressales; family Taxaceae; genus Taxus; species Taxus chinensis. The sequence goes on from CM034154.1 coordinate 711,282,937, forward strand.
TTGAGGATTTTTGGAATATATTTCCCCCTCATTTTGCTTTTGACTTTTCTGACCACATAACTTAGCTTCCTCCCCAAAATACACATATGCATCAAGGTTGATAGAGAAGCCTTTTTTGTGAATTTTGATAGGAATGTCATCACGTAGACCCATAAGTTCACAAATTGCTTCATCATCTTGAAATAAATCAATTGGTATGTGTTTTTGTTTCTCCCAGTTTATAAGGGATGGGTGAAAAAGATTTAATTCGAGAGTGGAAGGGGACAAGGTTAAAATAGCTGTATCAGAGAAATAGGTTCATGGAGGAAAGGTCTTCGTAAAGGCTACATAGGGAATCTGTTTCACTTTCATAACTAGAAGAACTATCGTCACATTTAGAAGAGGTGGATTTGACTTTAGGAGGATGGGACCCATAAGATCAAATACCAATGTGATATATTTCCATCTTCATGCGGTGTCAGAAAAGGTTCCCACACACCCTATTCATCTACGCCACATCCATATCCTTGATAACCCATGTCATACATCATCTTGTTAGGGATGGTATATTTAGGAGCTTGATAGAAGAAAGCCATCGTATCATCAGGATACTAGGATGTAGAAGTGTCAAAACATTTTCCCGTATGCCAAGAGGACACTAGGAAGGAAAGTGTCAATATTATAGTGTTCCTGAGACCATTTCTGCTAATAACTGGGCCTACCTTGTGTCTTGGGTGATAGGAGGAGATTGGAAATCAGGAGGGACTATTGGAGGTTATATTCTCTGTAGCCGGAAGGCAAGAATTTCATCTCGCATGTAGTAAAGGGAGATACAAAAGTATAAGCACAATTTTCAAGTTAGCATAGTGTATCAGGATCAATGCGGGAGGTGAAAGCCTCAGATTGAATCTGCACAACTATTTCGGTAGAAGGACATTCATACGTAGTGGGGAAATAAATTGATAAGGCTTTGTAATGTGCAAAGGGTTGGGGGTCTTCTAGAATGGTGAGTGTTTTTCCTTCATGATAGAGTTTGATACATTGATGGAAATTTGAGGGCATGACCTACATGGCATGAATCCATGGGTGATCAAGGAGCATATTTTAGGGTAGTTCCAAGTTTAGGACATGGAACCAAGTATCATGAATAATAGGCCCAACTTCCATAGGAAGTTATTGTGCCAGATGACTGTTGGAACATAGTGATTAAGTGGTCTGGCCAACCCTTAATGTATATGGGTCCATCACTAATATATAGGTTAATATTTAATAATATGAAATATTTATATTTCTATTATTAAATATGCTAACCTAGGTATATACTTTAGGTTAAATATTTAATATCATGAAATGATTATATTTCTAATATTAAATATTATAAACCTAGACCTTGTATGTGTCAACCATTTTAGGTTGAAAAGGTGGGTCGGGAGACATACCTGATCACCTTATATAAAAAGGACTTTAGGTCCTCATTTGATATATTCAGGAAATATATCAAAGGTGTGCAAATCAAGTGATTTGGTTTTACCCTTGGTAAATAGGGTTTCAAAGGAGGAGGTGATCTTACTGGATGTAAAATAAGTTCTCTGAAATAAAAGGTTATTTTCAAAGTGGTTTTTACCTTATTGGGGTTTTCCACTATAAATATTGTGTCACATGTGTTATTTATTTCCTGTAAGTATTTCTTTATTTACTTATGTTATGATGTAATATTTATTTAAATATTTATTGTAACATTATATAATATATAAGTTGATTAAATCCGTATTTATTAGAATCCTCAAATTCTAACATGGTAACAGAGCGAGGTAAATTAAATAAATTAAGATCAAATATTTTGTATTTTATTTATTTAATTTGTACGGGTTTTTTCAACCAACCCGAAAGGGTATTTAAAAGTATCTAGTCCCCTTCCTTTTTTTCCCCAATTTATTTTGGCACTACATTTGTGCAATTAAACTCTCGGTAAAAATTTTTTAGGGTTTTTCAATTTTAAATCCCTAATTTTTGGGGGGGGGAGATGTAATATGATATGATTCTTACTTTCATTTACATTTTGTAAATTATATGGAATTAATGTTTGTTTTGAGATTGATGTGTGCAAGGTGAAAGGGGCTTCAAATATTTACCTGCGTGAAAATATACATACAGAAAAAGAAAGGATTTATTACTATATGAAATAATTTTCATGTTTTCTATAATTTCAAATGTTTGCAGGTTAAATATTTCGGAAAGTAAATTCACACCCGTGTTCTTTGGACCCCTCTAAAAGAATTTGATTTGAAAAACTATAGTTTATAGTTAATCTATAACTATATTTTTTTAAATTAAAAAATATATAGAATAAGGTTTATATAATAACTTATATAAACATCGTATTAAAATTTATATAATTTGAAAACTATATATTTTATATAGTTCTTATACTATAGTTTATAACTACCCCATTTGTATGGGCTACGTAAAAAAAGGTTTTGAACATACCTAAACTATAAAACATTGTTTTAATCTTAATGCCCGACGTGGTGAATGGTGGGTAGTTGAAGGTTGGTGGCCTTAGTAATCAATATTACTAAGTTTAATCCTATACTTGTTCATTAAAATTAAAAAAACAAAAAATGGACACCTAAACCGTAAAAACTACTTCAACTCTAAAGCGGCCCCATTCTTTTTTCTAAGTGAGATATAAAAAAAATTAAACTTAAAACCTAAGTAGTTTTTTAAATCATATGGCATTTTCTTAGGTTTTTCACAGTGGCATTGGTAAGTATGACATGTTTAATTTAAAAAAAAAAATCTAATATCCTAACTTATGTTTCCAAATTATCATGCCATATTAATGTGGGCCGCCTTGACATAGTTTATGTTTATAAAAACCTAAAATAATAATTACATACCAAGTGGCTCGATGTTTTTTATTTGGTCATTGTGTTTTTTTATTAAAAAAATATACTATAGTTTATAATTTTTATGAACTATATGTTGTTTTTTATTTACATTCTATAAACTATATACCTCTTTTTTAAAAAGTGTATATATTTTTATATTATAAATTATAATAGGCTATTATAATGTATTAAAATATAACCTCCCTAATATTATACAGAAGAAGAAATTCTGGAATTTCACATTCTAGAAATACACAGCAAGTTTTGGCTTCATTAAATTTGACGGTCAAATGACCGTCACGGTAGACCAAACATAAGACAATATGACGGTCATTTAGACGTCAAATTTAAGCTCGTAGGTTCCAGGAAACTTTCATTGTGTTAAAATTGATGGTCAAATGACCGTCACGACAGACCAAAAAATAAGCCATTATGATGGTCATTTAGACGTCAAATTTAAGATGGCCGGATCTTTGTCTACATTAATTTTTTTCAGAAATTTGAAGTTGTTATGCATTCTTAGGGGTCTCTTCTTCACTTCTATATGGTCGGAAATATTTTTTATATAAATCTAGGGTATAAGGCAAGTCCTTTATATTGCAGGGTTATTATTTTGATCATGGGAGGTTAATTATAATGCATTGTAATGACATAATTAGTTATGATCAAATAGTTTCTTTAGATCTATAAAATTTAGATCTGATTCTATTAAAAGTGTTGTTTTTATTATCGATAAATATGTATCTAACTCTGTGGTACATTGTATATTATAATGGGAGTGTGTTTTACAGGTTTAGGAAAACAATGGTGTCCAACTATTTCTGTCTTGACAAAACCCAGATCCTGAATGAAACCAACTACAACATTTGGGTCAAAATAGAATTTATGGTGAGGAAACTCTGGACAATTGTTTCTGGATCTGAGGTTGCTCCCACTAGTCATCAAACAACTGTAGATAACATGAATGCATTCTTGCAATGAATGCAGGAGGCTCTTTCTATGATTTTGCGCAATGTGAACGACGAGTACCTTCTACACATTGGTAATATCGAACATCCAAAAGAGGTATGGACACAACTAGAATCCATGCATGAAGGATACTTGGTATATCAAGGATAGTAATGAGAGTATAATAGCTGAAGGAATTCAAAGAAATGGTCTGTATATTTTTGATGATTTCATTTTCTGCATCTTGTTTTATATCTTAGAGTTTGAATAATTCAAAACTATGGCATGAAAGGTTAGACATGTTAATTATCGAAGCTTATATGAAATGTATAGATATAATCTAGTGAAAGGTTTACATGTGTTGTCTTCTTCTCTTGAAGTTACTTCATTAAATGCTTCTAAATGATGGTTTTGATTCTGATTTAGTAAATGGTCATGATGATGTTTTGATGCTATAGATGTTTCTGAAACTCTTATTTTCCTAGATAAGAAATTAAATTGGGCTTAATCTATGTTAGAAAGTTCAAATCCTATTAACCTTAGGAAAATGACCAGAAGCCATTATATGTACCATGCATTAATTACCTTGTATGAAATTGAGTCGTGAAGTATTATAGGGTCTAGGTGGATATACAAAGTAAAGTATAATGTTGATGGTAGTATTAACAAACATAAAGCTAGACTTGTTGCTAGAGGTTTCAATCAGAAACCTGGTATTGATTATGTTGAGACATTTTCCTCTGTAGCTAAAATGAGTACTGTTAGGGCCTTATTTGTAATTGCCACTCAATTTGGGTGGGAAATCCACCAAATGGATAAGAAAAATACTTTTTTGAATTACGATTTAAAAGAAGAACTTTACATGTTTCAACCTAAAGGATTTTGAAGAAACTGGTAAAGAAAAATATGTTTGTAAGTTGAGAAATCCTTGTATGGTTTAAAACAAGCTCTTAGAGCTTGGTATGTGAAAATTGTTTCCTTCTTTAAACTGTTAGGTTTTGTTAATTGTTCTTCTAACAATGATATATTCATTAAGAAATAAGACTCACATATTATCATTATATGTATATATGTTGATGATTTAGCTTATGAATGGTGACAATTCTAATTTAATTCATAGGATTAAAGAGAAATTAAAGCAGTACTTTGAAATGAATGTGTTAGGTTTCTCACATCATGTTATTTGTATGATTGTATTTCATTCTATTTTTATTTTTCAAAACACAATATGCAACCATTGTATTGAGAATTTTTTCTTATGATTGATTGTAAACCCTTTTCTACTTCAATGGAAGTTGGAATAAATATTGACATCAGAGGACATTTTATAGCAGTTGATATTGATCTAACTCTACATATATCCTTCAAGGTTTATGTGGGAACCCATAAGAAGGTATTTAACTGATGACATAAATCTCAATTTTGTGATTTCTAATGTTGACTAGATAAAGTTTTTTAGTAGGTTGCTGACAATGTTCACAAAGTCCCTGAAGTACTGCAAGAAGTAAATAAGCCATTTTATGGCTATTTTGTGAAAATCTTGGATTCCTCTTCATGTGGCAGTTACCATTGAGGGGGAGTGTGCACATAAAAATGTCACCTCCTTAATGAGAACTTGGTTTTTGTGAAAAACACTTCATAAATCCCCTGGCTGCAAATTTGTAAAAGACCTTCCCAAAGTGTAAAAAAAATGACTTAGTTTTTTCAATACCTTCAAGTGTAAAAATACCTTCGGGCATGTATACCTCCTCGACTTCTTTTTTAGAAAGAAGTGTAGAAAGATCTTAAAGGTCGGTATTCAATAAAATCTTTAGTGCTATTGATTTTACTGGTAAACATCAAGTACAAGCATATTGTTAAGGAGGTCCTTGGTTGTAAAAGTGACTCCTATATGCTTGGGTTCAATAACCTTTTATGAGTAACCTGTGAAGAACATGATAAAACTCACAAATCATACTTAAGCCACTGATCAAGGGATGATATTTGGGATTCCAAATCCTTTTGTACCAAAAGGTAAATTGAGTATGATGAAAGTGTTATAATTCCTTCAACCGATATGTAGCATAAAACCTTTATGGTTTAAGGATTGTAAATCCTATAGTGTACCATGGGCAGGTAATCTATTGACATATGTTATGTTATCCCACTTAACATTAAGGGGGAGTGTTGGAACATAATGATTAAGTGGTCTGGCCAACCCTTAATGTATATGGGTCCATCACTAATATATAGGTTAATATTTAATAATATGAAATATGTATATTTCTATTATTAAATATGCTAACCTAGGAATATACTTTAGGTTAAATATTTAATATCATGAAATGATTATATTTCTAATATTAAATATTATAAACCTAGGTGTATGTGTCAACCATTTTAGGTTGAAAAGGTGGGTCGGGAGACATACCCGATCACCTTATATAAAAAGGACTTTAGGTCCTCATTTGATATATTCAGGAAATATATCAAAGGTGTGCAAATCAAGTGATTTGGTTTTACCCTTGGTAAATAGGGTTTCAAAGGAGGAGGTGATCTTACTAGATGTAAAATAAGTTCTCTGAAGTAAAAGGTTATTTTCAAAGTGGTTTTTACCCTATTGGGGTTTTCCACTATAAATAATGTGTTATTTATTTCCTGTAAGTATTTATTTATTTACTTATGTTATGATGTAATATTTATTTAAATATTTATTGTAACATTATATAATATGTAAGTTGATTAAATCCGTATTTATTAGAATCCTCAAGTTCTAACAATGACTACCGCTATACATTATCATAAGTCTTAATGGTGATTACATTAGGCTCTAGTTCTATATCAGTGCATCCCAACTATCTGATGAGATTTATAGTATAAATGTTCAGGCTAGATCCTTGTCCAAAAGTACCCTTTTTATCTTCTTACATGTAACAATCACTTTGATGTATAAAGGGAGATTATGTGTATGATCATCTATTGGAATATCATGCTAGCTAAAGGTAATATGTTCAGAAGGAGCAAGCTACGCGACCAAGGCTTGGAAGCAAAAAGGATCATTGTCTTTTGAAACTCCCAACCCTTGAAGAGTTTTATAAAGGATGACCTTATGGAAGTTTTATATCTTAAGAAGATCCAAGATAGAAATATTAACAGTAGTCTTTTCAAGTTGTTCGAGTAGATCATAATGACTATTCGTAAGGGTAGGTAGAGGACATTCTGGAATAATAAGATGAGCACATCATTTTTCCATGACAAACTCTTGTGTCTTGATCTTAATGGTATTCACATGCATAGTAGGATGATGAACATAGCCAATGAGGGAAATCAAAATAATTAGTTACTTCAACAACAACTTGATTGTCATTTTTATTCTGGGATGACTAAAATTGATTTGAATTTTTCTCCACCTATTTATACTTAGGGAACGACTCTTTATAAATTCCCAATTGTCTATTATAGGTTTTGTTTGGTTTAAGAAAATCCATTTCAACATCTCTGCTATCTGTGAGGTCTTGAATGAAGCATTTCAACTTCAAACATTTATCTGTGGTATGGCCTTTAACACGATGATATTCACAATATTCATGGTCTATGTATCATGATGGTTTTTGTGCATCATCAACAAAAGGTGTAGTATTAGGGAACTTAACCATGTTCATTGCATGTAATTGCTTCAAGATTGATGAAAAATATTCCGTAAGTGGATTGAAACACTTGATGTTTAATTTCAAGTGCAATCGGTCCTTTGGAAAGTTTCAAATGAGAGCTATTTTGGACCGCTTAAACTCGTTTTGAATATGTGACTCCATCGCCTACAATGTTCTTGTTATTGTTGAAGAACTTGGCTTCTTCTACAGGTTTGGACTCGTGGTTATCTCTTTAAAATATTTTTAAAGTCCCATTTACTAGTAAAGCCTTCTCAATCTGGATTCCTTTCTTAATGACTTCCTTGAAAGTGCTTACACAATACATCTGTAAGTGAAAAGCTATTTTAGGATGTAAGTTTCGTACAAAGATACTAACGAGGTATTTCTTTGGAATAGACCAAGGGAAGAGAATAGAAAACCCTCACCACTATTGTAAGAAACCAGCAAAGTTCTCATTGTTACATTGTTTGATGTTACATAAGTCTAACATAGTGATGTCACTTTCCATATTGAATGAAAAGTGGCACAAAAAATTCTTAGATAATTTTACAAATGTAAAGACAGACCCTTTGGGTATATGAAGAAAACATTCAAGTGTTTGTCCTCAAATACTTCGTCAAAATAAGTGAATGAGGTAATTATCGCTGTATGTAAATTCCTGGCAGGCCATGTAGAAGTCTTTAACATGATCACGCAAATTAGATCTACCCCTATATTTGTCAAATTTAGGGCAGTCAAAACTAGGAGGAAAGGGTGTACGTAACATTTCCCAATCAAAAGGATATGGACATAGTTATTAAAATTGGTATTTCTTACTATGCCCAATGTTATTTTCTCGAAGAATTGTAAGGGAATTCCTCATGGATTTCTGATAGAATTTGAGGATTCTATTAACTACGGATTTAATAAATTAAATTATAGAATATTAATAAACTATGCAATATTAAATAAATTAATATTACACTATATTGCATAGCAAATAAAGAAATACTTATAGAAAGTAAATAACAAATGACATAGGATTTATAGTAGAAAATCCTGAAGGTTAAAAATCACCGTGAAAAGTAACCTTTATTGTAGAGAACCCTTTTACATCCAGTAAATTACCTCCTACTTTAGAAACCCTAATCACAAGAGTGAAAACACCTTTGATATATATTTTCTCAATATATCAAATGAGGACCTGAAGTCCTTTTTATATGAGGTAATCGGGTATGTCTCCCGACCCACCTTTTTAACCTAAATGGTTGACACATATACCAAGGCTTAAAATATTTAATAATAGAAATATAACTATTTCTTATTATTAAATATCTAACCTAAAGTATATCCCTAGGTTTGAATATTTAATAATAGAAATAGAAATATTTATTATTATTAAATATTTAACCTATACTATAATGTTGGACCCATATTTAATTAAGGGGTGACCAACCCACTTAACCATTATGTTCCAACACTCTCCTTTAATGTTAAGTGGGATAACATATGCCAATAGGTTACCTACCCATGGTATACTACAATATTTATAATCCTTAAACCATAAAGGTTTTAGGATAGCATATAGGTTGAAGGAATTATAACATCTTCCTTATACTCAAGTTACCTTTTGGTACAAAAGGATTTGGAATCCCAAACATCAACCCATGATCAGTGGCTAAGTATGATTTGAAATTTTTACATGTTCTCATAAGTTCTCATAAAAGGTTACTTGAAACCAAGCACATAGGAGCCTTTTATAACCAAGGTCCTCCTTAACAATATGCTTACACTGGACATTTACTAGTAAACTGAATAACACTAAAGAGTTTACTAAAGACAGCCTTTAATGTATTTCTACACTTCTTTCTAGAAACGAATCCGAGGAGGTATACACATGCCTAAAGATCTTTATACACTTTCTCAAAGTTCTTTATTAAAATGCATCTTTCATTTTACAAATACCAAGTTCCATTAGGAGGTGACATTTTCATGCACATTCCCCCTCAATGGAAACTCCGAATGTAGAAGAAAAATTATATTAGCATGCAAACATGAAATGATTATGAAACCAATTCAAAACAAAATCTACCACAATGGTTCATCTACCTCAGATGGAGCAAAGATAAAAAGGGGGGAGAAAGTGATATACATGTACTTACCTACAAGTGAAATCCTCCTCCTTCCTTTGAATGAGTTTGATTTGCTCCTTTGATTTTTTTATTTAATGAGTGTAAGGATGCTTAAGATATTTGGAAAAAATTCAGACAGCACCTCCCCTTGATCAAATGATAAAATAAGCTTGATAGATTGCTATGGAGATTGCTTAGATGGCTTGAGGATATTGGGCAGCATTTTCTTACAAATGTTCTAAGGTGTTTGTCATAGACGATGACACCTCTATTTATTGCTGGAGGAGGTAAAAATAAATGGCTAAGATCTTGCCATGGTGGATTAGATCAATGGTTGAAGATTGGATGAGAGGAGGATAATTTTCTAGATGTGGAGAATTCTAGATTTCTTAAGAACTCTCCATTGAATTTTTAATTCAATGGAATAGTGTATTTTTTATTTGAATATTTGAAAATGGGAGGGAAGAAGGGAGAGGCTTCTAGAAATAGAACCCTCTAGATTTTGAGGTTCATTTAGCATGTAGATTAGGTGAGACTAAGTATGTTTAATGAGGTGATTAGATGGAGAAGCTAGGCATAGAGTAGGTATAGGGGTAGGTGGTAAGTGGGTGAGTATTTTTAAATTGCTAAAAAATGGTTAATGAGGATAAGTTAGTGTAATAAGTGAAATATTAATAATGTATTAGTATTTCTAATGGATGTAAATGGGGTTTATGGAATGGTGAAAAATAAATTGTGAGGTATGGTTGTATATAATACAATAATTAATTAAATTTATAATTAATTATTATAAGGTTGGTGGTGGGGATGAACTAGCTATTAGTATGATCGATCGTATTATTTTTCTAGATGACCATGTCGACATTTTACATGTCTACATTTTTCCACTCTTTGAAGTGTTATTATGTAGCAATGATAGTTCAAAGAAAATAAGAGAGGATATGAATGAGATAGAGAGGTGGCATTCCTTCTTCAGGGGTTAGATGCGAGGAGTAACGACGTCTGGTAACTGCTCAAAAAGAGAAGATACCAAAGTTAGCATATGAGATATGATTAGAGGAATAAATGAGATAGATAATGAGGGTTCAGGGTTGGCTTAAATATTAAGGATGTGGATGTAGGAGTAGAGAATGAAAATATGGAGGATTTAGAGGAGGGAAGAGAGCATGTAGAGGATGAGGATTAGAAAATTAGAAGATGTCAGATTTAGATGATTAGAAGATTAGAAGATACAAAGTTAGAGGAGGAGGAATGGAAAATTAGAAGATTTGGGGATTGTAGCAAAAGAGGAGATTAGAGGATTGGTGGGACAGAGGATAGATCTAGAGGATGCGTAAGAGATTAGATGAATAATATGTGAGAGAGGATTAGAGGAGATTAGAAGATCAGGAGAGAAGATGAAAAGAATTAGGATATTAGAGTAAGGGGAGAGGATAATGGATGCCCCTAGTCAATGATGTATGCCAAGGGTGTGCAGTAGGGATGTTGGATTTAGATGATGCCCCAGTCAAGGGGTTGGGTGTTGGGGATTTTAGGATTATAGGATGTTGGATTTGGAGATATTGGTTTATATAATTCCCCAAGCAAGTGGGTAGGATTGAATATTTTAGATGTTGATGTGGGGAGTGTTGGATTTAAAGATGTTAGATTTTGAGATGCCCCAGTCAAAGGGGGACGAAGTTGAAGATGTGGGATGCAAGATGATAAGGTTGGGTTGTGAAGATTGATTTGATAAAGGGTTGATGGGATGTTGATGAGGATTAGGTGATGGGTAAAATATGATGATAGAAGTGGATGTGTTGCTCTAAGGTGTCCATTGTATCATCATAAGTTGTTGATGTGGCATAGAGACAAAATGCGCCAAGGTATGGAGACCTTGGTAACTGAATTATCAAATGCCACTTGTCCTCATATCATTGAGACAGATTAATATAGAAATTTGGTCCTCATGTCATCAGACCTTATAGAAAAAGGAAAACAAAAGGTGGCCTCATATCATCGACCAAAATGTAAAATGCAAACAAACATTGGCAAGTAAAACACACGTATGACTTTTTTGTATTATTTGGAATATTTTGAGTAAATTGTTATTGTTTAAAATTGTCATGATTATTTTATATATGTGTTTGGTTTTTTTATCGTTGATATGAGTTTTTGATTATTTTTTATTTGGTATGATTTTTTACGGTTTTTTGGTTTTTTTTTACATTTTTTAGATTTTTTAATTTTTGTACAATTTTTTAATTTTTTTGGATTTTTTTGATTTTTTAATGATTTTTAGAATTTGGGGGGATAAAGGACGAAAATTTGATGAAGGTAGGAAGAAACATGGGAGGAAAAATGGAGTACACTTAATGAGGAAGAACGGGCTCCCAGAAGGTTGGGGGGCATCGCTTGACAGGTGTAAAAGGGTTTCAGGAGACCACATGAGGGTTATTTTGCTACCGTGCATAGTTTGAAAACAAGATCTTGAGAGAGGATGAGATGGCGTATGAGAGGATTGCAGGATCATCCAAGCAGACCTTATGAGCGAGTACCAGCAGACAACAGTGGTAGGACGGGGATATCGGTGAGTGATTTTACAATTGTATTTTGTGGATTATTTTTGCATTTTTCGAGGGTTTATAGGGAATTTTTAGATGTTTTGGGTCAAAATCACTGCTTAGGCACTTTGTTTAGCTGCATACGGGCCCTGAAATGGCATGAACGAACCCTTAAATTACATGTGTGCTATAAATATTAGTGCATGTTATGGGTGATCAAGAAAGAGTGAGGCACAAAATGGCATGTTTGTGGACGGGTAGGATTTAGGTTTTAGTGCTTTTATTTTGTATTTGTAGTGCATTATGATATGAAGTAGCGTATATACAGAGTAAATGGTAGTACGGTCATCGATGTTATGGGAAGGTGGATGAGGAACAAAGCGTGTATAGTTTAGTTTTAGCACATTTAGGACATGGGATGGGGATATGGTGTAGCATGTGTAATGGTTAGATTTAGTGTGTTTATGACTAGATACGGTAACACATTTAGTTTGGAATGGGGGATAAGGTTGGGTATATTGGTAGCACGTTTAGTGATAGAGTAGAGCATATGGGTGGATATAGTAGCGTGCTTATGTAAAAGAGTAGAAAGTGATAGTTTTTAGAAGAAATGGTAGAAGGTATTTTTGGTGCATGTAGGGTATAGATTGGTACGTTCAAAGTATATATTGGCGCATTTATTAGAATGGTAATGTACAAGAGATAGGGAGTGTGAGAGGGATATGTGTGTTAGTGAGTAGATGTAGATACTGACATGTTTGATGTGTGTAGGAGATGATATTATTACTCGTTCTAAGTGAGACATCGTCTGATCAATGGCTTTACAACATTTATTAGGAGGGGTGGATGTAGAGGTGGAGGAGGAGGAGGCATCTTTACTACACATGTTAGGATTACTCCACATAGCGAGGATGTCAATGGGATGTGAGAAGATCGCGGGCTGTTGACTAATAGCAGTAGCGATAGTGCTGGCACTCAAAGACTGAGTACCTTTCTAGTTGTCCGATAAGGGAGATGACAGATGGACCCTAGAGGATGTGTACCGCATCTATCGGTCTGTCTAATAGAGGGAGAGCCATTATGGTGTGTAGAGGTCAAGGCCGAGGGACAATCTGAGGTTATTGATAGATGTGGCAGGATGCACCGCGGGATGGGATGCAGATAGATTTGGGATTATATTTCAAAGAGGGACTATATGGAGTGAGTGCCACTACTATTGTGTTCTTTGATCAACTGTATGCTATTATTTCCAGATGGTGGAGGTTGCGATGGTTTAGTATTGGTTTGGCATGAGGTGGTACATGTTATATGGTAGGAAAAGACGGTATTTACATGGGCATCTAGCGGTATTGGCTCGATTATATCAGGATTTGCACATAGAGTGGCCTATGGCAGAGGGGAGAGTATAGGTGCAAGGTATTTTATTATAGGTATCGGAGTTATGACCATATTGTTGTTGGGAGGCCGATTGGGATCAGGGAGCAGTAGACAGGTGGGGGAACCTTCGATTTATGGTTGGCGAATGACTTGGGAGAAGATGGGAGCATTTGGGAGAGATGGATTGGTATTGTTAGCGCATATTGATGAGTTACAGGTAGGACATATTACTTGGAGGCCATATCAATAGTATGAGGTGTGGGAGGAGGATCAATGCATCATCTAGGGGGGAATCCAGTACTCCATATTATTTGGTTATATTTTCATCCATATATAGTAGAACAATATTGATTGGATCGAGTACATGGGACAGTTTGGGTATAGTACAGGGTATACCAGTTGGTCGTCATTTATTTGCTTGGACTATCACAAGATATATATGTCTGGGGTGCGGTGATTCTAGAGGTAGTAGCCAAAGCTAGTCTTAGATGAGGTATAGGTGATTACATGGGTATCATTACCAGCAGTGGAGGATTCAGATGTAGTACAAGGGTATGCAGAGTGGTGGGAAGAGATTAGACCAGTATGGTTGACACGTATGCAAGGGGGCATGAGATTTTTACATGGGTCAATGATAGGTCTATAGAGGATTACCCCAGGGATAGGAATTTTTTTATACATCGGCCACATGGACAAGGGGAGATAGGAGGCATATAGGGTACCACCTATTATCATTTTGGGTGGCTCGCTAACACAGACATTCAATGGTGCAGTCTCTAGTTTAGAGTCCTCGAGAGGTAAGACATGGATGTGATAGAGATAGATGATACTTATATGCCATTACAGCTAGTGCATCCTTGTCAGGCATAATACAATAAGGTCCTCTTAGGTTGGGAGTGGATCAGGAGTGGGAGGAGATGGAGGAGGATATGGAGTAAGATGAGATGGAGGAAGGATGGGGGTGAGATGGAGGGGTACGAGGAGATGGCGGAGCATGATCGAGATGGTGTCAGTAGGTGTTGATTTACACGCACGGATAGACAGGTTGGAGAGGGAGGCACAAGACATGAGCAGTGGAGATAGCCATCTTGTGGGTGAGGGATGTAATGTGGATGAGAGATATGCACAGTTTTACAGTGGTGGTGAGATAGAGGGAGGGAGAGATTGTGTGGCTACAGTAAGACATAGCTCGAGATAGAGCAAGAGAGCGAGACTGTGTTAAACAGTTTTGCATCGACATATATTATACAGGGATCGATTAGGATGCTTATAGGGTGAGATATTTGGTCCACTGGATGGAGGAGTGAGGAGGCAGTGGGACACAGAGTGGATCACAGGTGGGTAGGGGTAATAACAACACCTAGTTTCTCTTACGGAGATCAGGGAAGATGAGGGTCTCTTAGGATAGTCTCTTTAAAGTAGTATCAGGCCTTGATGGTTGAGATACGATATTATGAGGACATTGTGATACATGAGTGGCTTGATTATGTACATTATGTGGATTATGTGGTCAGACAGCAAGACATGTGAGGGATATGGATATATATTAGGTTGGAGAACGAGTCGTTCCATAGCTTCTAGGAGCACAACTAGTATACCGACAGCCTCCTCCACCGGAGGATTATACTTGGGAGTATCGGCACCTTGATGAGTGCCAGTATATCATGTATATTATTTTTTGTGTAGATGACCAGTATGGTCACAATTTTTGATATATGTACAGATGACCAATTATTTTGATGACCAGGATGGTCATATTTTTGATGTATATATATGTATATGGATGGTTTGTGATATATGATTATCATTTTTGATGAGGTGTATGATTTTTGTATTATGTGGTGAGATGTTGTATGATGATTATGATGGTTTATATGGATGTTTATCATTTGGATATATAGTGATTTTTATGGTGATGGTTAGATTATATATGATCAGGGGATCATTTTCAAAAGTTCCCTAAACATCCTTAAATGGCGTCAGTACAGAAGATCATCTCAAGAGCTTTCCAATGACTGTGATAATGTGACAAACAAACATCAAGAGTTCTAGATATGTCTGGTCAAAGTTCAGACAGTAGGAAAGTCAACTCTGGTCTACTGGTCAATATTGGACCAATGACACTATGACACATGGTGAAAAGGAAAAGGGATTCGTTTGATGAATCGAATACGATTGATTTTTCCTATCAGGAGATGACAAGTGGAATATATGCTATTTACCAAGTTAATTATTTTCTATACCCCATGGTATGGGTCAAATTTCTATTTACTTAGTAAGTCCATTTTCCAAATGCCACGCATATATGACAAACCGCTATATATTAATGTTTATACATTAGTATTAAATCCCACATAATTCTCCTAGCCGCCAAACACATTGCTAAGGATCCTCGTAGTGAATAAGCGGTGGAAGCTTCCATGTGGAAGGGAGAAGGTGAAGCGGTGTTGTAGGGGTCTAAGCCATGCATAGAAATCCACGTGGTGAACAAGGTGGGGGCGGTTATGCCCAAGTGGTCCCATGACCACCTAAAATGTGTGGAAAGAATTAATAAATCCTAAGACATTATCCCCCACCACCAAAATGTGGGACCTTATCCAAATGCCACTCCATTTGGAATTTAATCCCATTAAACATGCTAAGCCGCTCATTATTGGGAATATTTTATCCCTTATCAAAATGCTATGGCTAAGGTTTAAAAATAGCCTTAGGATATTTTTTAATTTCATTTTTTAAGGGCCCTAAATTTGTATAAATAGGGAACCCATGCTATTGTAAACACAACACAATGGAGAAGCTCATTCCTAGAGCTCGGAAAGGCGGAGAGCGAGCCGAGAGGAGAGTTAGTTACCACGGGCATAGTTGTGTGAAGAACTAATTTATTTAGGAATTATTGTGGCTAGGAGTTATTAATACTACCTAGTCAGCCCACAACACCACACCAAATTATTGTGAATCCTGGAATATCCACCAGAGTGCCATAGGGCGTTACGAAGCATCTAGAAGGCCGATCGAGAACTAGAGGATTACGAATAGTGGAGTTGGTGCCATAGAGCTTCCCGAATATGCCAGGAAGGTGGAAGTCAGGTGATATCTTTCACCCTTGTCGTCTGAAGGTCTAGAATATCTTCCAAGCAAGTTCTTAATAGTTTTCATTAGGTTTTCTTGTGAAAGTACTATTGTAACTTACAAGTTTTGACTAGTGGAATGGTTTGACCACGAACCTGGAGACGTAGGCAATTGTCAAAATCCGTAATCAATCATTGTGCAATTGTCTTATTGTCTTGCATTTATTTTAAATTGATTAATTAAAAGGAGAAAATTATCGGCAAATAATTAAAGCCTATAAGGTTTTGAGATCAAATAGATAAAAACTTGATTATTTTCAGATCAATATATGATGAGATGATGTGATTTATGTCAATGATTATGATTTTGTTTTATTATGGTGTTGATAATGTTTAATGTTTTTATGATCATCATGATGAGTGTGTGATGAGATAGTGGTTTAGATTATTTGATTCATGATGGCTTTTATAAGAACTGTTGAACAATGTTTCTCCTCGTAGTTTAGTTGATAATATCAAAGGGGAAAAGCTGGCTCAACCTTAGTATGGTGGGGTTTTAGGATACCCGGATGATGTGATGGATGTATGATGGGTTGTGCTCTATGAAGAATGAACTAGAATTATTTTCCCTGTAAGTAAGCTTATAAATAAAAAACACTACACAAAATGGCCTTAGTAAAATTTATGGCAGATTTCCTGACAAAGGTCAATCCCCAGACGTTAGTGGACTTCCTCGAAAGAATGTAAATATGCATTCAAGAAATTAATCTATTAATGATGATAAAAAGATGAATAAAAAGAAATGATTCAAGCTATTAAATGAAGAATTATTGAAAATATGACATTACTAGATATGAGAAGGCTGTGGATGATGATTTGGTTGATGGTGAGGCAATGGATTTGATAAAAAAACACCCTTTGATGTTTTGACAATAATTTAAGAACTGTAGCTCTATTTTGCAAAAATAAAGACGCGTCAGAAAGATGACTTCAAGAAATTTTGAGTGGTGCAGAGAATTGTAGGTGATTGTGTAAACTTGAGACCATATTTACACAACAATATTGATATATTTCATCTGTATATTCTGCTAATACATTGATACATATAAATAGGAGAGTCTACTCCTATTTTCACGGACACTATTCAACAACACTCCCCACAAACTCCTATATTCATGAGTTGGTTGTATATCCAAATCTCACGTATAAACAATATTAGTTATAGTTGTTTAATATAACAACTATTAATCCTATATTATTAATATGAGTTATATTAACTCATCATTAATAATATTAAAATTTATATATATTATATTTGATAATATAGTTGCACACACTAATAGTAATGTGAACACTATAAATTCCTAACATTCACCCCCTTAGTGTGAACATTATTAATCACTAATCTTCACCCCCTTAATGTGAACACGATGAGAACAATATTTGAAAAAGTTGAACCTCCTCCTGAAAAAACTGCTTAGACTAGGTACATAATCCATATATTATCTCTTTACCCTCATAAAGGCGTAGTGTCAAACTGAATTATGCAGGAATGCTCCCTTCCTCTTTGGGTTCCTGTGGGACTTTCCGTTCCTCCCTGGGCACCCGAATTACGAATCTTCAAGATCCACAAGCTTCACACTAGCTGGATAACCATCCCTTGATTCTACCTCGAAATCTTCTCCTGCTCCCAAAAGTGAGTATTATGAAAACATGACTCCTCCAAAAATCTCAGAAAAGGGTTTATTCAGCAAACCATCACACTGCAAACAGGAACACTGAAAATGAACTAAAAAAAGAAACCACACTACACACATCTCACCAAACAATCTATGCGGCCCCGTCGTTGGTGACTAACTAGAGGTCTTTGATTGACCTCCTTCCTCTGTTTTCCCCCATCCTCCGGTTTCCTGTTGCTAGTTTAGCTAGATGTGATCATGAAGTTCAAAATACCTTCAATAATTTGGACGTCACGTACAAGCAAAAAATGCGTCTAAAATTGAAATGCGGGCAATTTTTTATTTTATTTTTTAGACTTTGGATGGTGACACTTTTTACAATGGAATTGACCGACAATACACTTTATTTAGACATTGACACGATGACCAATTTAACTTTACCTTTTGAAAATACAATCTTTATAAAATAAACTATTCCTTTATTGACTCTTGGTTGTAGAATAATGACATTTGATTGAAAAAAATAATAACAATGGCATGACACTTTATTGGACCCCAAAAATTAATTTATATAATGATAAAACAATTTCTAATATAGCTAGAAATAGAAATTTATTTATAAAATAATAACCACCTAGAGACTTAAACAGTTAAAAAACTAAAGAAAGACTCGATAAAAAAATTGTTATACTCTTCTAAACAAAGACAATCTAAAACTGGAAAAATGGTGGTGGCATGAGGAAACTCACAACAATTAATAGGATCCTGAACCTGATTCTAGAGATAGAACCGCATCAGACTTCTACCACTAGACGCAGATGGAATTTCCTATTACAATTCATACAACATGATATGCATACAAGTGGATTTGGTTACTTTGATACAACCACCAAGCTATAAATGCAGGTCTCCCCGTGTTGGAGTGAAAAATGGTGATAGATTGGAAATGACACAAAGGTTGAAAATTTTGCAACATGCATCGATCAATTTATCCGCAAACTTATTTTTCCAGCGCCAATCCTTCAAATGTCTAGCCAGTAAATGTTCACAAGATTGATCTAATGCAATTCCTTAGTGAAGAAAGGGTCTGAGCTGTGTTGAATAGATCTATTGTATTTAATAAAAACCTTTTGACATGTCTGTCCATACCAAACCATATCCACAAATCTAGGAACCCTTAAGTAATGCCACGACTATCCAATATCCAAGGCACCTTATCGATTTTGCAGAAATGAATGAAAGTTTCAAATCAAAATATCGTGTATAATGGTGTTGATGCTGAGAAAAAGTGATTTTGAGCCATATAATGAGCTGAAGCAATGTTGTTTGGTGTAAAAATTTATTCAAACCAAACTCACCTAACACATTTTCCTCCTACAAAAATTACTGTGAAGGAAATTGATATTTTATATCTTCTGGCATCTTTTTTTAAATTCTGAACATATAGAAAGTAGATGTTTCTGTAGGAAGAACCACTACACTCCCGAAGAATCACTATGATGTTATTTGAAATCCTTGATGTGAGAATAGACTAAGCACTCAGAATAATCTACACATATTTAAATGTCCACTGCATATAATCACGCCTATAGTAATCTTTGACTTCTACAACAAAGAATTCAAACCATTAATCTGGGACAATCAAACAATCTATACATTGCCCCATTAAAATTCTTAATTCTCCATGACAAGCAAAATAATCCCGTCACTCCGATACCAAATGTAAACTTGAGACCAGATTTACACAACAATATTGATATATTTCATTTGTATATTCTACTAATACATTGATACATATAAATAGTAGAGTCTTCTCCTATTTTCATGGAGACTATTCAACAACACTCCCCACAAAATCCTATATTCGTGAGTTGGTTGTATAACCAAATCTCATGTATAAAAAATATTAGTTATAGTTGTTTAATATAACAACTATTAATCCTATATTATTACTATGAGTTATATTAACTCATCATTAATAATATTACAATTTATATATATTATATTTGATAATATAGTTGCACACACTAATAGTAATGTGAACACTATACATTCCTAATAGATTGTCTACGAATCACTAGTGATTCAGCCAATATTTGAAAATTTTAGGAAATCGCCAACGATTGCTATAAAAATGTACAGGCCGAAAAATGAACAAATACGAGACTTGAAAGAAATGTTAGAAAGGTTGATTTAAGCTTATAAATGATACATAATAATGTAATGAATCAAATGAAACCACTAACCTTGTATAATTTTAGAAAATAGGAACAAGAAATATGCTATTACCTGAGAGAAAAATGCTTATGGATGCAAGAACACTGTTGACGTGTTTCTGGGTGTATGAATGATGCTCAAAGAAGCTTTGGATGTTATTGGACGATCTATGGATATATGAGAATTCCATGATGCAACAACTTCATATTATATTCTTCTTGAAGAATATAATATGAATTTGTAGAGTCACATCTACCCACCATCCATTCTCAAAAGGAGACTTGGAGCCTATATTTATAGAGTTTTTGACAATGGGTGAGAATCTCCAGATGATTGCAGGGAAGTCTTGAGAAATTTTGGTCAGTTCAGAGTATAGAAGGGTAAAATTTCCTATTTTGGGATTAGGATGGTTATGGATTTATGTTACATTGTGGTTGAGATTACTTAGAGAGGTTGATGTGGGATGTTTATAGGTGGATTAAAATAGTTAGGATTTGAGTAGGATATTAAACTAGTTAGGTGGTTCCCAGGATTGAGTCTAGTCCTAACTAGGGATAAGTTATAAGGTTGTTCTAGTGATAAGTTAGAGGTGAATAAATTAGGTATTTATAGAAGGTCTAGTTATATTAGTCATAATTAGTGATTTAAGATGAAATTTTCAAGTGTAGGCATGAGTTAGAGGTGTGTTAGGGTAATATATTTGGAAGGTTTAGTTGATCTACTCGTATTTTTAGGGAGTTAGGATGAGTGTGGTGACATAATTATTATATTAATTAAGCTAAAGAGGTAGAAGTCGGGTAATCTAGGTATATGGAGTGTTGTTTAATCAGTTGTAAATGGAGTGAATTAGCACGAGTTTATGTGCCGATGACAAAGGTTGACTTATGCAATGTGTGGATTGACCAATGCTAGTTATTTAATAAACCATGAGGAGGTGTAATGTGATCGTAGGAAGTGTGTTTGGTGGACCCTGACACTAGATGGGGTGTAGGGTGCAAATGACCTAGGTGTCTAGGGATTTTCCCCTTTAAATGTTGAGATGATGATTTGAAACAAGACACGAGAAAATTGGATATAGATGTGATAAGTATTAAATGTTGATATTATTACATGGATGAGCGACAATCCCCCTCAAACTGGGGATTGATTTAATAAATATGAGGGGTGTAATGTGATCATGAAGGGTACTGAAAGATGCCTACACTGGTAAATAGGGATGCTAAGGATAGGTGTCTACATTTTCCCCTTTTTTGAGTAAAGTTTTGATGCAACCCACAAGACAAAAACAATATGTGATAGGTAATGAAGGATTACAAAATGAGTGCTCACCATCAAATCAAGTGATTAGGGGAACCAAAGGGAATCAATCATGATCTATGAACAGAGATATGATGGAAATATTTAACAATGGATGGGATGTTTTGACAAGGTCAAAGGACCAATTACTGATGTTGCCATCAAGATGCAGGCTGTACAAGACCAAGAAGTCAAGTGATAGGGGAACCAAAGGGGTTCATATCTTATAGACATATGACTTAACAATGAAAAATATGTGCTATGATGATTTGATGAGGTAAAAGGACCAAAAATTGATGTTGCTACAAAGGTTAGGCTTACAAGACCAAAAAGTCAAGTGATAGGGGAACCAAAGGGTTTGTGTCCTACATACAGATGACTTAACGGAGAAAAAAATGATATGAGAATTTGATGAGGTCAAAAGACCATATTTATGATTTTACCACAAAGGTGGGCTTACAAGATTGGGAATTCAAGTGATAAGGGAAATCAAAGGTTTCATTTACTATAAACATATGAACAATGATAAGATGATGGATAACATAATGATTTTAATGAGGTCAAAGGACAAATAATTTTATTTTTCCACAAAGGTGTAGGAGCTACGAGGACTAGATGGGGGTCTAGACAGTAATCAGAGGCATAGTGTTAGAGGAGACAACCAATTGACAATTGTCGACTTTGATGAAAAAATGTGATGTTTTAGAAACAAAAATGTTATGTTGAGATATTCTCAAGAATTTGTTGATGTATGATGTTGATGGGATTAATGGATTTTGGTAGGTATTTGGATAAATGTTGATGTGGAAGTATATGACAACTGTTTAATTTATGTTTTAGGTATGATGTGTATTTGATATTGATGTTAGAGTGATTTATTGTTTTTTAAAAACCATGGTCAAGAATGAAACAGTGGAATTATTTATTTCTATTAGGATTAGATACATTTATGATGGGAAACAAAAAAGTGAAGGCGAACTTGTACTTTTGGCTTTTACAGTAAATGTTAACAAATGACTAACAATGGGTAGTCACACTTAGAATCTTTGGACATATAAATTGAAGTGAAAATATTTACCTTCCTAAGACATGATAAGGGTTGACATTTGTAGATTATGTGGGAGAATAGGGTTCTACTTTCAAATGGTTTCATAGGTAAATGCCCCATCTTTACATTTTTTATCCTGATGCAAACTGATCGATGGGGGAAGTCTTACTTATAACGGGAAAGTTGATCGATGTAGGAAGTTTTCCCGAGGATGAATTGAACTTTTAGCTTTGGTGAAGGATGATCAATACAATAATCCCTTTACATGGGTAGCCAATCCTTCAAGGTTATGGTCTACATTTTGTTATTTTTTTATTTTTATTTTTATAAATATGGTCGTCCTTCGAGGGATCGATCCATGAATTTAACTAGTAGTTTTCCTTCAAGTGATTGGTCTAATATTTATTGCTTTACACTATGACATTTGAATATCTTTCCTTTGATGGATCATCCTATTACTTCTGACTTTAATGGGAAGCATCCATAAGTATTTTTTACTTTATTTTGAAGCTGAGGGCAAGGCCCTGATAGGTCGTTTGAGGGAGGAGAGGAGAAAATGTGTTCACAGACTACACATGTGTGCCTTAAAACATGTATTTGGTTGATGGACAAGGTAAATGGGTGTTATAATGGCAGGGTTCTTGTTAAGGGAGGAACTTTTACATGTGAAATATGTGATGAACAAAGCCTGTTTTGTTCATCTTTAAGGCTGTATTGAAGGATGATTTCACGGAAAACCACATTATTTCAAATCATTACAATGATAAAATGGTTGGATAATGATGGAATAAAATATTTGGTGTGACTACTGTCATGACGGTTAATGTGTTAATAGTAGAAAGGACCACAAGTGTAACACATTCAAAGGTTGTCACCATGTTATATTGACTGGTCAAGCTAGGGGAAAGCTTTCCATGTGTACTCTGAAGTAATTACATTTTGATTAGATTGATATGATGGGTTTATCGATAACATGGTAAAAGGGGAAGGCATGTAAAGTAAGGATTTTAGGATTCTCAATAGATATGAGCTTTCCAATACATAATGTTGTGGATAGAAATGACATGTGTTAAAAGGAATGTTTTCCTGAGAATGATAGAAGTTTTGGTCCTAGATTAATCGAGCATATGGTAAATAAAGGATCCCTTGAAAAAGAAGCTACCGGAAATTTGGTTGGGGTATGAGAGGAAAACTATTAAAGAGTTGTAGATGACAAAGCTTTGGTTTTTCCTTTTCTTCGTGTATGTTGATTTTGGTTTTGTATAGGTGGGTGAATTATACTAGTTTGAGATAAGGGACCTTCTCTAGATGATGATGAGAAGACATATGAGAAAGGTTTTTCGAGACCTGATTGAGGGTGACCCCTTGGTTTTGTAAATTTTGGTGAAGACATTGTCAGTGACTTGGGCATAGATGTTGATGAGGTTGACAAACCTTCAAGGGAAGTTGTGGACATTGACGAGGTTAAGGGACTTGTTAGGTTGTGGAACTTGTTTTCACATGTGAAAGTGTTGAAGACTGTACACTAAGAATACTGTACACTTTCCATAGTTGTCTCACCAGGTTCAGAGGCGTTGGCCTCGAGAAATTGTTTTTTCTCGAAAAATGTGCATGATATATTGAGAAATGTGATTTTATCATATGGGTGGGATTTTTGGACCCATAGGTTTATGGGATGGTTTTGGCCCATGGTTTTGATACCCAAAGTTTTGTAAAATTACAAAAGTAGTTTTCTACTAATGTGGTTTTGTGCATATGGTAGGGTTGATGTAACATTGCAGATGTGTCTAAATTTAGGCGTGAATTCTGTAGAGTTTGTTGAGCATAGCTCCAAACATATCTAGGTATTGTATTGAGAGAGAAGTGGCTTGTAATAAAATATAAGAAAGTGATTCTTGGTGTATGTAGCCCAAATTGGGTGAACCATATTAAATACTGTCTCTTTGTGTTGTGTTATTTTTATTCTGCACTTTTATTTGAGATCTGTAATATTTTTTACATTTTAGTTTCTACTGTTACGATTCTGTGAGAGATTGTTTGACATATTTTATCCCTTATTTCCTAACAATTGGTATCAGATCCTGGTTTGGTTTGTCGAAGTATTGAATCATAGGGAAAGTTTTAGCTTGAGTGGGAGCTATGAAAGATGATGGAAGATCGAGGGTTGATAAATTCAACGGAAAAAATTTAGTCTTTAGAAGATGCAGATGGAAGATTACCTTTATCATAAGGATCTGTATATTCCGATGTTTGAGAAAAGGAACAAACCATCGAGTATGACAGATGTGAAATGGGATTTTTTGGATAGGAACGCACTTGGAATGATTTGACTGTGTCTTACATCTTCGATATTATTTAATATTTCAAAGGAAAAGACTACAAAAGAACTGATGGATGCATTAGGGAAGTTGTATGAAAAAACCTCTACCTCTAACAAGATATTTTTAATGAAAAAGTTGTTTAATATGAATATGTCTAAGAATGGTTCAGTAGTAGATCATTTAAATGATTTTAATACAGTTTTAAATATTCTAGCTTCAGTTACAATAGAATTTGATGAAGAAGTTAGGGCTTTATTAATTCTGTGCTCTTTACATGAGAGTTGGAATAGCTTGGTAATGACAATAAGCAACTCGGTTCTAGCTAACTCAAAGTTGAAGTTTGAGGATGTTGTAGGGGTGATTCTAAGTGAGGAAATGTGAAGAAAAATATCTGGGGAATATTCTACTTCAGGGAATGCTTTGATAGTGGAAACTAGATGGAGACAGAAGAATAAAGGAAGCCGTGGAAAATTGAATGATCAGGCAAAGTCAAAATCCAAAAGCAAGATAGTATGCTAGCAGTGTGGAAAGTATAGGCATGCAAAGAAGGGCTATTGGGAGCTTTGGGACAAGAAGAAATAATAGGAAGAAAAAAAGGAGGTAAATGTGGCAACAGGTAATGTATGTCAGGATGCTTTGATTCTTTCTTTGCACAATATTATTGAATCTTGGGTTTTAGATTCGGGGGCTTCTTGCTATGCTACTCCACACATGCATTATTTTGTTGATTATATTCAAGGGGATTTTGGGCATGATTTTCTTGGTGATGATGAGCCTTGTAGCATAGTTGGAAAAAGGTTCTGTTCAGGTTAAGATGCAGAATGGGAATACTTGGATATTAAAGGATTTCAGACATGTGCCTACATTCAGATGAAATTTGATACCTATTAAATGATGAATGATTAAGACAATGATGTTAATGAAAGGTGCTTACCTGATTTCAACTGACTGATAAGACTGAAAGTATGATATTACGAGTTTTGAGAAAGTTTTGGATGATGATTTTGTTGATGGTGAAAGCTTTGGATCTGATAAAAGACCACCCTCTGATGTTTTTACCATAACTGGAGAACTGTAGCTCCTTTTTGCAAACTGAAAGATGTGTTGGTGTGTGTTATTTTCCACATCATTAGGTGAGTCATCTCACTTCAGGTGAGATCGTAGGTCCATGTGTCATTTAGGGGTCATTATGAGATTCTTATGCGTTAGTGCATCAGTGCAGTCAATGTCAGTGCATCATATGTGTCATTGGGAGTTACACTTCTATTCTGGGAATGTAACTCCCCCTCTCCACTCAAGTTTTCATGATTACAGCACTGGGGGTTACTCGACACCTCCTATATGTACACCCCATTTGATCTATGAGATAGAGGAGAGTTTTATGGCTTAACCAGGTTCTTCCCATGTTTCAAATATTTGAATACACATTCAGTTGATGCTCGCTCCTCCTGAGATCTCTTCACACTATCGTTCACACGTCCATTGATGTGCATGTCATCCCTCGTGATCCTCGCTTGTTAGGTTTTAAACCCTCTTTCATGGTATCAGAGCGGATCTTGTGGATCTGTGCACTCATTCTCATTTCTGTTCATGTTTTCCAGCTTCTGGCGTGATATCCAGATCTCGTTTTGTGTTTTGTAATGGTTATTTTGACCATGCTCTTCTTGCATTGATTCGGGCCTTTCATACCTCTTGCTCAGTTGTTCGTTTGAGTTATTTGGTGTTTTTCGAGATTCAGTGTCTTCGACCGCTTGCTTTCAGGTTTTTATGTGGTCTTCTGAAGGTTGCCGTTTTATGGTGGTGGTTTTGCATGTCTCAGGTTTGATTAAGCTCTGATAAGTGCTGAGCTTTTATTGGGTTTATTCGTGAGAAGTTCTCATTTGCTATTGAATCGGGATTTGGCATAGCTCGGCCCCAGCTTTGACTCTAAAAGTTTGAGTTAGCTCAACTCGCCCTGTTTTCTCGACTACCTATTGCATTAGCTAGGTTTTGGATTGCTCAACTTAGACTCGGGCATAGCTCATGCATAGTTTCTTCCTAACATACCTTCCCAACTGCTCAAGGTGCTCACCAGACTTTCATTTTGGTCTGTTTGTATTTCACCATTTGCAATTTTAGGTTCTACGTTTGGCATTCCCTATTCCACGCATTTGGAAAACTACGATTGATCACTCTTTTGGACTCCTATGCATGTAGCCAAGTGTGCTACAGCCGTGTTCATTTTCCTTACACTCCGGTCAAACTTATTTTTCGTATGCCACCCTTGACTCTTCAGTCAATCTGTGCAGGGTTCTTACTTGGACATTCTTCTGTCTTGAATTCAAACATTGGATCTAACAATCTTGGCCCTGCCATTCAACAAACTTGTTACTTGGACCAGTTGCTTCCTCTGTTTACCTCAAAATACATTACATTTGCTTTTTCTTCGCTACTTATCGGTGTCTCACTTAGCATGGAGCTGGAGTCGTCTACAACCTACAGCTCAAGGTGCTTCCAGCTACCGTTACCACAACGTTAGTCCATGACACTCTTTGGCACTTTGCACCATATAGCTCCTTCATTTTTCTCGAGTCTTGATGCTGATGCTCCCTTGGTGTAACTCTCCTCAACACCTGCACCAGCTATCCAGCTCCAATGGCATTTGATTTGTTACACACCTGCATCAGCCCATTGGAATCATTGAACAAAACCTTCGTCAACTCAGTGTCTTCTCACATGTGGCATTTCATTTGAAACATAGCTAAGTTACACAACCTGCTCACCCTCTTCACATAGAGCCACTTCACACGTGGGCCCTTGACAGC
Source organism: Taxus chinensis (assembly GCA_019776745.2). NCBI lineage: Eukaryota > Viridiplantae > Streptophyta > Pinopsida > Cupressales > Taxaceae > Taxus > Taxus chinensis. Next base: position 711,310,848 of record CM034154.1, read on the forward strand.
AACCCTTTTCCAGAATTGTTTGCCAGGTTAAAACCTCACCTTTTTGACATGTTTTAAGGGAATATTACAAAAGTAAAAACATTTAATATTAGCATTGTATTTTTTTTTTAAATCTATTTTTGCTTGGTTTACACCCTTCCTACGCTTGTCGAAGACAGAGGTTATAGGTTACTGGGTTGACAGGAGACTAATCCCCCCTCGCAAGCAAAATAAACTCTTCTCTATGCCTAAAATTTTATGATGTGTTTCCAATGAGCAGTCCCATGATACCCTTTGCACTCATTTTAGAGCACTTTTTTAATGCCATGTTTCTCAGTTGTTTATTGACTTTTTCCATCAGTTACGGGAATCGCTTTTAATGCCATAAGTTTTGTGCTCACTTTGCTCATTTTTTAGCACTTCTTTAGTCAATGTTCACATGATTTTTGCATACATTACGTGATGGTCAATTGTCTAACATTTTATAAAACACACTACTTTATAAAGTGCCACATTCTAGATATGGGGGTTGACTTGTACTCTTGGGATTTCACATGCAGACACATTATTGGCCGAGTCCGACGTCTTGCATTTTGTGCATCTTGCATTTTTCATCATGGAGAGTGCTCTTTCCAGACTTGAGCATCATAGGATTCACCTTACAGCCTCCACCACTTCTCACTGGGAGAGGGAACTATTCAGCTTGGTGTGCTTCCATGGAACGTTACTTCGCCCATGAGGGTCTTTTACCCTTCTTACTTGGGCCAGTTCCTGCACCCACTGATCATCGTCATCTGGAGGACTTCCTTGACACTTGCGACCATGTTTTTGGTCACATGATGATGCATGTCTCTCGATCTCTCTGGTTTCACGTGGCAGACTCAGATCCACCCCACCATGTCTAGAGAATTCTTCAGTCCCTCTATGGAGACCCTTCACATACTACCACCATTGTTACTTGCTATTGATTCAGTTGTCTCCTCTTCTTCGTGTGATGAAAGTTCCACTAACACAGACTCACTTGGTTCTACTTCTGATGATGAGGATTGTGCACCCAGTTCTGATGTAGAGAGTACTATAAAGGAATCTTCTCCTCTTTCTCTCACTATTCCAGAGAGTGTTGACACTTCCCACATCTCATCAGATATTGAGTAGTCTCCTTCTCAGTCTCATACCAGTCATTACACCATCCTCCTTTCCACTTCAGTGTGTGAGGCCCCTTCACTCCTCTACCTTCATTGGATGACTCATACCTGTCTGACATCACTCTTCTGTTTATTGAGCCCCCTCATTGGGACGAGTATCTACCTGACCTTAGTCATCTTTTCACAGAGTCTACTTGTGATGCTCTATAGGTCCCTTATCCATCTATAGGTGTTTTAGAGGAGTTCATCATCTCTGTTGTTGGGAGTGCCCCTTCTGGGACTCTTTTCACTTCCAATTTCCAGAGACCTTCATTGATCCACCCTCAGTTGTGGATCCCTTTTCTATTGTGGAGGATGTTTTGTTCCCTTCACATCACTTGGACATCCTTTCTTATGGGTGTTCCTCTTTTTCACTCTAATAGTTCTACGCATGTGGCATTACCTTTGGTTCCTTGGCACTCACTCGCTAGACCTATGTCACACTTTCGTGCACCAAACTAAGATTTCTTCGTGTGTGATACCTTCGAGTTTCCTTCGTGGAGTTGGGCGGACTTCCAGCATGTCATTTCTATCCTTCCTAAGGGTAGGCACACAGTTTGTTGTGGGTGGCTCTTCTTCAGTCCAGAGGTAGAGGATCTCGTCATTGACATTATTTTGGGAGACCTCCTAGAGTTACAGAGTTCATATCCATCCATGGCATCTTATGTATTCCTCTTGTTTCCCTCTTCTTCTCTCTTCTTCTTCTTTCTGAGAGATTTCCTCTTTGTACATGGGTACCTTTTCAGGATCTATCTATGAGTCGGGACCCATCTTTGGCATCTTTCTTAGATTAGAGAGTGTTTTTTTCTCTTGTGGTGGATGTTTTTCCCACTGGGTTTTCCTTCACTACTTGGGATCTTTTTCTTGTGCATTGGGTACCTCATCAGGCTTTGTGTCAGGACCCATTTCTCATTTCTGACTTTCCGCCTCATCCTAAGTTACGATGAAGGGGGGTGTTGGTGTGTATTATTTTCCACATCATTAGGTGAGTCATCTCACTTAGGTGAGATTGTAGGTCCATGTGTCATTTAGGGGTCATTATGAGATTCTCTTACGCATCAGTGTGTTCAATGCGTCAGTGCATCAGTGCATCATTGGGAGTTACACTTCTATTCTGGGAATGTAACTCCCCCTCTCTACTCGATTTGTCATGATTGCAGCACTGGGGGTTACTCAACACCTCCTATATGTACACCCATTTTGATCTATGAGATAGAGAGAGAGTTTTATGGCTTAACCAGGTTTTGCCCATGTTTCAAATATTTTCATGCACATTCAGTTGATGCTCTCTCCTCCTGATATCTCTTCGTGTTGTTTTTTCACACGTCCTTTGATGTGCATTTCATCCCTCATGATCCTCGCTTATGGGTTGTAAACCCTCTTTCAAAATTAGGGCACATAATGCAAGTTTAGAAATGGCACTAACAATTTGCCCTGTTCTTGGCAGCCTTTTTTTGTCGATTGGGTCTGGTTTTTCAGCTCTACATTTTTTACTGCGTTGCCCAATGGTTGTTTTTGGCACTTGGTCTACTTATTTTGTTCTAGTGGCACTCACTGGGAGTACCCATCACTGAGCAGGAGCTAGATGTTGGTGTCATTTTTGAGCCTGCAATATTTTCCCCTAATTTTCAAGTATCATCTCTTGCGTGCTCTGAAACATTATTATCTCTCAATTTTATTGGTGATGTAACTAAGAACTTTTCCCTCCATATTGTAATAGCCTTAAAACTGCTCATGTAGCTTTGATAGTTTTTTTCCCAATTTGAATGAAATCAACATGTGTGCCCTCTTTTGTGCCCTAATTTTTCCAAACATGTCTTCAAGCTCTGTCATTTTTCCTTTTTGCCCGATCATGGAGGGGAGTGTTGCAAAATTTATCGAATTTACACTTATTACTGCCTTCTGAAGAATCCAATTCACATGATCAAAGACAGTTCTGAGAACTCCACAACAACATGGGGTTTCAGATTGGTATTAATTTTGAGACAATAATGAATCATCCTTAGCAGCAAAAAATCAAATTCTAGGGCATCCTGGCATCTTTCTGTGTTTGGGTAGAAGCGGTGAGCACAACTATGTAATTCATAAATAGAGGACCCGTCAATTTAATCTTCAGCATTCTAGGGCATCACCTGAGCAATTTCTGCGTTGTTTCACGGTCATACAGTTGCATCCTTTTCCCATCAAATTCTTAGCTCAAAAATCTTCTCCTACGTGAGCTTGTTTCTCCATATGGAAAAGGATCAGTAGGTCATTTCTAAAAACTTAACATTTTTGTGTTTTGGAAATCAAAAAAAGTGCACTGTTGCCCCTGGTTATGGCCATAGGTCCCATGAAAGAGGATACACGTGTTGCAAGTAGATTGAAGGACAGACGAGTGGATCTTTTGATGCCTTAAGGCATGTGGTCTTTAATGAAAAGAGTTAAAGTATATAAGTAAAAATTGCCTAGGAAAATAGGCAATGAATCCAAGAATGGAACATGCAGGTGGCTTCAGGATCTGCTAGTTGCCCGCAACGAAAGTGAGACATGGAATCAATGTAGGTAGCTCCTCAGAGCGCAGGAACCTCAGCGAACTCCTAGAGGTGGACATGTGTCATGTTTTCATCAAAGGTGGGATGAGAAGGTAAATGTTGGAGGACTTAGAAAAAATATTCTATTACTCACTGGTGAATGGAGAACAAAAGATCTGTGATGAAGCAATCGCAAGTCTACCAGGCCAATCAGGAGTGGGAGCACATGGCAGGGTCATGAGGCGGAACTTTGAGGATCTCGGGGGAGAACTTGAGACATTTTTCACATTTTGGCATAAAGGGTTAAAATTGAAGGAAATTGAAGCCAGCATTGCAAATCAAGTGGGTGTTCATGAGTCAAAGAGCCATAAGTGTATGGCTTAGATCAATATAGAAGGGATTCTGGAGCATTGGTGGTCTTTGTGGGGAAATTTAGCTTTTGTCCTGAAAAAAGGTATAGAAATCAAAAGGAGGAACACAATCTCCTGTCGTAAAAATGAATTCTATTACCGACACATGTTCTTGGACAGAATCAGTAGGTAGCCAGACTTGCACGGAGATAAGCTTGATGTAAAGATTTTCCTTTTTTCCAAAAAAGGTGGAAATGTGTAGGAGGATCAAGCCACGATTCCGATGGGACCCACCTTGGGACTACGTGTCAGTGCCAAATCTCAGAGAGGCAGATGGGGTGCAAGACTGAATGTCAACATTTTTTCACTTTTTTCCAACAAGCTCCACGTAAAATGGTATAATAAATTTGATCCCAAGAGCATTTCTTATCACATTATGACACATGGAGGGCTCATATTTAAGGATAAAGGAAGATCAATAGTAACATGTGCATGTTTTCAATTTAGCTACCATTTAAGGAGCTCCAGGAAGTTATGGAGTTGCATCAATTATGATCTGAATTTTTGGAAAATTCATGTCATTTGTTCCTGCAAGGTACCAATGCAATTGCAGTTTTGAGGATCAAAGATGTACTTTTGAAATAACTTTTTTACTCCTAACCCATCCAAGAACATGGAAATATCCAAATCCAAATCTTTGGCATGAGTCAAATTCTGGAGGGATAAGGATGAAATAATGAAAGCTAAGGGGGTCTGCATGCTTTGAAAATGTACATTAAGCACGTACCTGGACAATGGTTTAATGATGCCAAAATCCTCAATGATTCACCTTTTTTTGAAACACTTTGGCAGGACATTTCATGTTATCAAATATGTTAAACGTCCCTGTCCTATGAATCATGATGAAATTTGTAGACAAACTAAGATGTTCATAGGATATTCTTACTCTTGGGAACGGAAGGATCAAATGTGATGTAATGCTCTTAAAGTATGCACTAGGCCTGATGTTGCCCATGCAGTGGGAGCAGTGAAGTAGTATTTATGCTTTAAAATTCTTTGTAGGGTTATGACTAGTGCTCAGACTAGTAAACATATCTCATGCTCTCTCAGATCTCGTCTAGGAAAGGTGTAAGCATCTGTGGACAGTTTCTAGGGGTACAATGGATCAGACACCACTTTGTCTCATAGACCTGTAAAAATATCAGATATGAACTGGAGATGTAGAAAGTATTGGGAGTACGACATTGGTTATATTTACATTGGGGGTTCCTTTATCTAGACCATTCGGGCATGTATTTCACATACTACAGAATCTGGTTCCTTAGGTGTACTGAGTTGGATTGTAAGGAGTTTAGAAATTGATTGCTTCCCATAGATTTCCTTGCATGTAAATTGTTCGATTTGGATTCACCAACTTTCTTGAGGACTTACATCCACATTGAGATAGGAGGACAGGCCTTGGTTGATGCATAGTGTTTCTTGTCAGCTTTTTATCATTTTTCACCTAGCTAAGAGCTCTTCCCCATTCCATTTGCTTTTCCTCGTTTTACGATCTCCCCTCACCCCCGTTTAAAACTGATATAACTTTGTAATAAAAACCATGACCCATTTGGGGGGCTTAAGAGTACTTTGATCAGTATGGAGACTGATTCCTACCCCATCAGAATCACATTATAAGACATCGACATAACTATAGTTGATCTTATAGGGGAACTAATGAAGTCCCTTATTGTTCAACTTTGGTCATCGCTTTTGGGACATAGAATTTTAGGTCAAGGGTTGAGAAGCTTGCCCTCCGCATTCCGAAATCGAGTCCTCCAAGTGGGTGATTTATAGTGTTGTCATGACCACTGTTTTCGAGTGAGCGTTACAGTCCAGTTGAAGACTATACACTTGGACCCAATTTTCACTTTATACAGTTGTTTCACTGGAGTATAGATATGACTTCATGCCGGGAACCTCCATACTTTTAGGCCTCGAAACTCTTGGTTCCTTATCACCGGTAAACTTGGGCTTTTCAGTCAAAAGCAGTGGGGATCACAGCCACACCCTATGTATTATGAGGTGGTTTTGGCCCATCGCCTCCCTTCAGCATAGGGACGGCTGTGTGACCTGAGGAATACCTCACCCTTAGCTACAGTAATTATGAACCCCATGTTGTCTCCCCTTGTTCACCCTACCTCTCCACCTCAGAGTTGACCCTCTCTCATTCCGGGGGTGTCTGATTTTTGGAGTGTGACACCTTCTCTAGCGTTGTTTCTGAGGAATGATAATGTTCTAGTTTGCAAATCTGGGTTTTTGTATCTGACATTAGTGGTTGCTTAAGTCTCATAATGTTTGAGAAGTGTGCATTGATTCATGGATGTTGTCAAAATTTGTTGATGTCATGTGGTAAATACTATCTTTTCTATAGTTGTTTTATTTCTAGTGGTGACTCCATTGTCTTATTTGAGATTGTAGTAGACTAGTGGTCTTTTCCACATTGACAAGATTTGATTGAATATACTGTTTGTTTCGGTTTTGTGTGGTGATTGTTCTACATATGTGTCATCCCGGATTTCCTAACATGAACTTCAATAGAATGTGTTTATAAGAATCAGTTTCTTGTGAAACCTGTCCCATAGGTCATATTGATGTAATCCAAAATTCACCCCCCAGGGTTAGATGTTGATAACATAGCATCAGAATTCTCAAGTCCCAGGCAAATGGATTGATTCAAGGCAAAAATCATGTTTCTAGGGTCCCCTCAGATTTTTTATAATTTCCCCTGACAAAAGAAGGTAAAGATTTCGATAAGCTCTGCAGGAAAGGTCGAAAAAAGTGGCAAAAACAAGCTTAGGATCCAGGAAAAATCGTGAAAATTGGCTAAGTCCTAGTCCTCGCAGCAAGTTGGAACAGTCTGGGACAATCAATGCGCATGGATCAGCCGAAAAGCCTCCGAGGCGGCCCGCGAAGTAAAGGGACATTTGGGACATAAAGACTGCTGAAGGGCGCGAACCGCCCGGTTCAGCCAAAAAGGAGAACTTTCGCACTAAGGCATTTGGGACATCTAGGCCGCGAGGACGCGAAGGACGCAAAAAGGTGAAGTTGCCGAGAGCAAAGGAAGCCCATTTCGGGTGGTTCAGAAGAATTTGCCCTAGACAGTCCGGGACAAGCGGAACAAATGGACGCGAAGGGTGCGAACCGGCTGGTTCAGCCGAAATCAGGGACACAAAGATCACAAAGATAGTTAGGACAAAGGGACACGTGGGACACGGATAGCCGAAAGGAGCTGAAAGCCAATCAAGCAATTGCGCCACGTGTCATCAGCCGAATGAGGGACAAGGAAGCCCATTTCGGGCGGATCGGGAGGTTTTTGTCCCAAATAGTTTGGGACATCTGAGACATAAAGATGCGAAGGGCATGAAAGATCTGGCAGACACGCGGACCAATCAGAATCATGACACATGTCCTCACAAGGAAGATAGGTCAGAAAAGTCAAAGGGCGAGGTTTCAAGCACTGACCCAAACCAATGAGGATAGTGCCACGTGTCCAAGTTTAAGGGGGCCCACAAGGAAATTTCAAAGGAAAGCCCACCAGAAAGGTGGAGGAGAGAGAATTGCTCAGTGAATTAGAGCCTGCCACGGGTCATTCAAGTGGTAGAACGTGGGGAATGAATTCAAATATTTTTTCCCGCCAACCTCATTTTTGCCTGTTCCATGCCCTAAATCTTCAGATCGCCATAACTTTCGATCCAGAGCTCAGATTTTCACGTTTTTTATATCAATGGAAAGCTGGTGAAATTCACTACACGATTTCCAGGGTCAATCTGGCATTTTGGTTCATTTTGGAGAGATGAAATTTGAGAAACTCCTCTGGCACGAAATACCATGGGTAGAAGTAATGCTTCAACGAACCAACTTTAATGCAGCAGACAGTTCATCGCTTCTGTTAGATAGCCCGTCGTTTTACCAGGATCCACCGCTTCTTTCATAATGAGATGATTTTAAATGCGATTCTAGAAGTGGTTGGGGTAGATTTTGGATTTCCTCTCTGTTTTCCCTCGCTCATTCTTCCTATATATATTATAAAGAGGGTCTTCTCTAAAAAAGGTCGAACATTTTCTGTTTTGCAACTCCTCCCTTCTTCTCCTGCTTGCAGGAAAATTTGTTGAGTTTTGAAGCCTCTCATTTAAAACTGTAATATGCCACTCTGCCTCTTGGTCATTCTGTAGTGTATTGTATCAATCCTTTAGAGCAAGTAATACATGTCTGTGGATTAGATTCTCAACCCTCTCATGTGTTCATTGTTGTCATCCTCCTGGTCTTTCACTGCAAGTTTTTGTTATCTGTGCATGATCTGGTATATCACATTTGATATGGTCTGTGTTTATTTTTGGAAAGACTTAGGTGTTCTTCATTCCTCGATGCATCACCTCTATTAGCTTAGATTTATTTTTATGCATCTTCTCTCTCCATGTCTCCTTGGCAGATTAGATCTAGGTTTTTCGAGCAAACCCTCTGCATATTTCATTGGTGCATCTGAATAGAGGAATAGGAACCAGCCTTTCTCTGGAGAATCCTTTCTCACTTTATCAAGTCCCACACTTGGAGAAAGGATTCAATGTTATGTAATCACACTGGATGCCTAGTAGTGGTCAACCCAGAAACCTTGACCAGCATCCAGGGGTGTTGTGATTTTTCACTCAACAGTTTTGGCATGCCTGGTGAGACCTAGAGGTCTCATTTTTATTTGCAGCAAAGTTGATGTGCATCTACTGCAATTTTCTTGCTTAAAAAGAGCTATTATTTACATATCTAGCAACTCCAAGGGGAAGAATCAACTGGTTTCAGCAGTGCAGGCCTGAAAAGCTTATGAGAAGAATCACAAGGTCAAGAGTTGGAGAAGAAGAAGTGATGTTTGAATACCTGCAATTATCTCCGAGAAGAAGGCAAAGAGGAAGAAGGATTCAGAGGTCTCAATCTCCACCAAACAGAACTCTCTCAACTCCTCCACCTGACAGGCCTTTCATTCAGTATACAAGGGTTTTAAGACCGATTAGAATGGCTCAGACCAGTGAATCCCTACATCAACTTCACAAGCAGCAGCCCACTTGCTCTCAATGCACAACATCCAGTTCCTAGTTGCAGCCTTGAAGAACATTCCCTACTTCACTGGAGAAAATCAAACCACTCCAGGTGATCATGTTAAAGATATTGTTAACCTTTGTGCAATCCATGAAATCAATGAGATACAAGTGGCTGTCAAGTTACTGGCATCTTCATTCAAGGGTAAAGCATTACAATGGTTTAGGAGCCTTGGAGCTGGTTCTATCACAAACTAGAATCAGCTATGTATTGCACTTCATGATCAATTTGGAGAGAAGGGAGACAACTTGTCTCTCTTGGAGCAGCTGACAACCATCAAGAGAGCTTCCAATGAGTAGCTAACTGACTTCAACTTCAGATTTCAAAGATCTTGGGATAGAATTCCAGTAACAGTCAGGCCAACAGCAGGAGGTGCTTTTCTATACTACCTTAAAGCTTTAAATTCTGATATTTCTATGTTGGTTCAATCTATGGGAGGCACAACTATCCCTGCTGCTTATAGTATTGCCATTAGAGCTGAAAATTGTCTGATTCAAGCTGGCAAGCTAGCTCCTAGGCCTCCAATGCCATTATATCCAAGTATAGAAAGCCCAAGTATTAGTCAAGCACCTGTCTTAGCTCCTATTCCCACTCCTAGGAATCAAAGTTCAAATGAAGCTTCCACTTCATCTCCAAGTGCCCCAAATGAGCTTCAAGAAGTCATGAAGCAATTGTAAAATTTAGGTAATGAGCTGGTCACACTCAAGAGACATCAAGCTCAATGTTTTAGACCTTCGTATCAGCCTCAAGCTCAACCTAATAGGCAGCCACATCAGCCTCAAAGACCACCTAATCCAACTGAAAATATGAATCAAACAAGGCCTCCTGTCAATAGACCATTCCAGCCCTATAATCCAAATGCCATATCTACCTCTAAGGCATTAGTACCAGCACAAAATAACATGGCACAGGAGTACGACTGGTGTTACCCTTGCAATCTACCTCACAATCAGTCGGCATGTTTCAACGGTGCACTAAATCAGGCCTTGATGGTGCAAACCATTGGTGTTGCTCAAGATCCAAGCCAAGAGGAGAATCAACAGGAACAAACGCAACAAGAAGGACCTCCAACAGAAACCACGTTGGCAAATTGGCAAACGGAAGACTTCTGTGGAGTTAACCAACAGCCTTTTCAAGGCATGGCTGCCAATACACGGTCAAAGAAGAGAAGCATAGAAGAGGGACAACAGTCTAATCCAGTTGTTTCTCAACCTACTCTTACGCAACAAGGGGTCAACAGACCAAACATAGCTCCAAATGTGCAAAATCAGCTTAAGGTACCTGTTGCAGCAATACATGCATCCTTTCAAGTTCCAGAAAAGGTTGTACCAAGTAAGGGGCAGCAAAAGGACAGTGCATCCCCTTTCAACATCATTGATCAAATGAAGAGGACACATGTGAACATTTCCATGTGGGAATCACTGGCGATCCCAGGACAACGAGACTTACTGCAAGCTGCAATGACTAATTGGTCTGCCACGAATGTATCAAACCAGGGACATGAGAAAGTTCTCACTAATGCAGTGCAACAGTATGGGGACCAGACAAGGAAAAATTTGAAGCCTCCGCCTTTCTATGTTTCATTGATTATTGGAAACCACTTGATGCACAACTTCATGTTAGACTCAGGGGCCAGTAGTTCAGTGATGCCGAAGCAAATAGTGGATCAGCTAGCTTTGAAATATGAGCCAGTGCTGAAAGGAGTAGTACAACTAGATGGAACGGCAGTAGGGACCGTTGGAGTCATCAAGGGGTTAAGCCTAACACTACATTCATGTCCTAATGTTACAGTTTTGCAAGATGTGTCTGTGATTGACCTTCCACCACTCTTTGCATTGTGTCTATCAAGAGACTTCACTGCGAAATCGGTGGGTATTTATCTGCAGATTGGTCGCACATGATTTTTAGGACAAGGTACGGATCCAAAGCAACAATTAGGTCAGAGCTAATCGCCAATTTCCATATTGAGCCTTATGTACCAGGTCCTATCAATGCAAATTGCTCAGCTTTTGATCAGGAGGAGTGTTCAAGTGATCTAGAAACAGGTACTAAGGTCGAGGGAATTCCCGATTTAACTTTAGATGAATGGGCAAACAAAAGTCATGAATTTGACCCATACAAAGAAATTGAAGAATCTGAATTGGGCGTGTATTGTATACACGAGGAAAATTCACCCATTCCTGACATCATTCAACCTGAACAAAAAGATGAAAACAAAGTCTGGAGATTATTCTTCGATGGTTCGAGAAGCAGACAAGGTTCTGGAGGTGGTGCAGTGTTGATTTCACCATAGGATATCAAGTATTATTCAGCTTTTTGTTTCCAGTTTTCTTGTTCAAATAACACCGCTGAATACGAAGCATTGATTCATGGACTTCATTGGGCTAGGAAAAAGGGCATAAAGAACTTGCAGGTGTTTGGAGATAGCGAGCTAATCGTCAACCAAGTTAGGGGGCAACATGCTACAAAGAATGACTTGTTAAGGAGCTACAAGAATAGGGTATGGGACCTCATTGAGGATTTCAAAGCTTTCAACATTGTGTCCATACCCAGGAAGAAAAATGAAGCCGTAGATAGGCTTGCAGCAGTTGTAGCGACGTTTGATGTGGTTGACAACATCAGAAGAGAAAAAATGCAGCCACACATCCATGTGGTTGTAAGGCCAGCAGTTCCAGATAATAACACAAGCTGGCAGGTGTTTGAGAACGATCAACAGATCGTCAATTTCTTACAAGAAGAAGCTAAATTTTCAGCTAGGAATCAGGACAGATTAGAGCAGCAGTATGGGGATCAAGTAGTGCAGCTACAGACAAACAAGCTTCCTAAGGGCTTGGTAACATTGGAGTCTATCTTCAATCCTAATGACCAGTTTTGTAAGGAAAAGGCAAACATACAGGTCAAGAGAGAAGATTCAGAGCCAATTCTGGTTGGGAAAAGCAAGACACTTCAAATTGGTAAAGTGGCCACTGAGCGAGAGAAATCAGATTTCATACAACTTTGCCAAGAATTTCTAGATGTCTTCGCTTGGAGCTATGAGGACTTAAAAGGATTCGATCCAAATTTGGCGCAACATACCATAGAATTGAACCCAGATGCTAAGCCCGTCAGGCAGAAGTAGAGACCAGTCAACCCTCACATTGAGCCTCTAATGAAGAAAGAGCTTAACAAGCTAATTGAGGCAAGCATTATATTCCCTATCAAGCACTCAAGCTGGGTTGCGAACTTGGTTCCGGTCAGGAAGAAGAGCGGAGAAATCAGGTTGTGTGTGGACTTCTGAGACCTCAATAGGGCATCTCTCAAAGACCATTACCCGCTCCCTTCAATGGAACAAATATTGCAAGTAGTATCCGGTTCAGAGAGATTCTCTCTCCTAGATGGCTACTCAGGGTATAATCAGGTGATGGTGAAAGAAGATGACCAATTCAAGAGGACTTTCACCACCAAATGGGGAACCTATGCCTACAAGAAAATGCCATTTGGGCTATCAAATGCAGGAGCTACCTTCTAAAAGGAAATGGATATGGCATTCAAGGGGTTGATCAATAAAATAGTTTTGATATATCTTGACGACATCACTGTATTCTCAAAAAATGCAGCGGATCACCTCTGTCATTTGAGGCAGGTTTTTCAGAGGTGTAGAAGATTTGGGGTATCATTGAATCCCAAAAAATGTATATTCTTGGCTCACGAGGGAAAACTCCTTGGCCATATTGTCTCAAAGGAAGGATTAGCAATCGATCCAGAGAGGGTTGAAGCCATAAGAGCTCTACCATTGCCAAGCCACAAGAGGGCCCTTCAGAGTTTCCTGGGAAGGATAAACTTTGTTCGAAGGTTTGTCCCAAATTTTGCAGCCCTTGTCAAGCCCATCACCAAAATGTTAAGGAAAAGCATGGCTTTCAAGTGGACGGCAGAAGGCAAGGAAAGTTTTGAAGCAATCAAAGAAGCCATCTCCCAGGCACCTACTCTCATCAACCCTGACTTTTCCAAGGATTTCATCCTCTATGCATTTGGAGGTGATGACATTATTTCTGCCATTTTGGTACAACAGAACAAAGATAATGATGAGCAACCGATTGCTTTCTTCAGCCAGAGCCTAAATGACTGCGAGGTGAGGTAATCTTTTATTGAAAAGCATGTGCTTGCAGTAATCAGAAGCTTGAAGAAATTCAAGCATTCAGTCTCAAACAACAAGGTCCAGTTATTGGTCTCACATGCTGGGGTAAAGGACTTCCTCCTCAACAAAGATTTGAATGAGAAAAGGGTAGGATGGATCACCCGTGTCATGGAGTATGACATTGAGATCAAGATCACCAAGCTGGTAAGAGGCAAAGGTTTGTGTGAGCAGCTCGCTTGCAAACAACTAGATAGCTCAGAAGATGAAGAAGACGCTGTCCTGCTATTACAAGATGATCAAAAACAGGAAAATGATGATGTGTCCACTCCCTGTTGGACTCAGAATATGATACATTTCCTACAGATGGGCATGTGCCCTCCAGTAATGAGCAAAGCGAAAATAAGGTACTTCAGATTACAAGCAGTTCCTTATGTGCTTGTTGATGGTGTTTTGTTTAAAAAAGACATCAACGGTGTTCTATTGAGATGCATCGGGACAGGTCAGATCGAGAGGATCTTACAAGAGTTCCATGACGGGGAGGCAAGAGGCCATTTCACCCCACGAGTAACAGCTCTCAAAATCATGAAAGCTGGTTACTATTGGCCTACTGTATTCAATGATTGCTACTCATGGGTTAAGAAATGCAAGAAATGTGCATTCTTCACAGGGAAAGGAAGATTAGCAGCACTGCCCCTTCACCCAATTTCAGTAGATCATCCATTCACGCAATGGGGATTGGACTTCATTGGAGTCATCAATCCCAATTCAAGTCAAGGCCACAAGTGGATTCTTACAGCGACAGACTATTTCACCAAGTGGACCGAGGCAGTAGCGCTCAAAGAGGCAAGTGAGTCTAGCATACTAGACTTTTACTAAGGGATAATAACCAGATTCAGTGTGCCGGCCACCATCATATCAGATAATGCATTAGCATTCATAGGTTCAAAAATTACAAAATGGGATGTCAAGAATGGAATCTATTTGAGCACCTCTTCAAATTATTACCCACAGGGTAATGGATAGGCAGAGTCCACAAACAAGAATTTGCTAAAAATCATCAGAAGGACTCTGGATGAAAATCAAATAACATGGCATACAAGGCTAAAATTAGCGTTATGGGCTGACAGAATAACACCAAAGAGGTCTACAGGTAATTCTCCCTACAAGTTGGTCTATGGGAAGGAGGCAGTATTGCCTATATCATTAGAATTGCCAGCCTTGGAGCTCATGAAACAGCTTGAGTTATTTGAGTTCGAATCAATGGAGGTCGGGTATGCAGAATTGATGGAATTAGAAGAAATCAGAGAACATGCGGTTCAGACAATTGAAAAGGATCAGGCCGTAGTAAAAAGATGGTTTGATAAGAGAGCTAGAGCAAGGACCTTCTAGGAAGGGGACCTAAGTTCTGAAATGGGATGCAGATCGGGCAAAACCAGGAAGGCATTCCAAGTTTGATGCCATCTGGAGTGGTCCCTACATGGTCACGGGGTGCAAAAGTAGTAATGCCTTCCAATTGTCTGCATTGGATGGAGAGGAACTTCCGATTCCGATTAACGGAATCCATCTTAAACATTGCTACTAAGAGAAATGTTTTACCCTTGTAAATATTAATTTAGATTTTTCTTAATTCCTTTAAGTGCGTATGCACATTGTCCTGTTGTAGTTAGGTTTCTATTTCCCTAAGTGCTTTGGCACAGGTTTCGCTGCTCTCAGGTTGTTTTCTACAGTTCAGATTGTTGCTGGAGAAGAAGTTGCAGTATCAGGCTTGTTTCAGGTTATTGCTTAACTCCATGCCCAATGGATCGCTAAAATGCCACTGATCTTCTACCTAGCAGGCAGGTAACCCTGCTAAGTCGTCAAAATTGTTGTCAAAATTTCACCCCCCAGGGTAAAATTTCGATAACATGCATCAAAGGTCGCAGAAAGGCAAATAGGTTGATCCAGGAAAAATCGTGAAAATCGCCTAAGTCCTAGTCCTAGGAGCAATCGGGACATCTGGGACAAAAATGCGCGGATCGGCCGAAAAGCCGATTCAGCCGAAAGAGAGGAAAAATTGGCTAACTGCTGAGAGGGACGCCTGTGGGACAAGCGGGCCAAAAAGGCGCGAACCGGCTGAACCGGGCGAAAAAGGGCCAGACAGTCCAAAGCAAAATGGGACAAGCGAGACAAATGGACGCGAACCGGCCGGCTCGCCCGAAATCAGCACAAAGAGCACAAAGCAAAATGGGACAAAGGGACGCGCGGGACGCGGATCGCTGAAAAAGCCGAAAGCCAATAAAATTGCGCCACGTGTCATCGGCCAAATGAGGGACAAGGAAGCCCATTTCAGGCGGATCGGAGGTTTTTGTCCCAAACGGTTTGGGACATCCGGGACAAAAAGACGCGAAGGGTGCGAAAGAGCTGGTAGGCCCGCGGATTAATTAGAAGCTGCCACATGTCCTCACAAGAAAAAGGTCAGAAAAGTCAAAGGGCGAGTTTTCGAGCACCGAGCCGAACCAATAGGATCGTGCCACGTGTCCCATTTAATGGCCCACGAGGAAATTTCAAAGGAAAGCCCACCAAAAAGTAGAGGAGAGAGAATTATTCAGCGAATCAGAGCCTGCCACGTGTCATCCAGGTGGCAGAACGTGGGAAGAATTCAAAAAATCGTTTTTGCCTGTTCCATGCCCTAAATCTTCAGATCGCCATAACTTTTTATCCAGAGCTCGGATTTGCACGTTTTTTATATCAATGGAAAGCTGGTAAAATTCTCTACACATTTCCAAGGTCAATCTTGCATTTTGGTTCAGTTTGGAGGATGAAAATCAAGAAAATCCTTTGGTGCGAAACACCAAACAGAAGTAATGTGTCAACGAACAGTTTTAATGCAGCAGACAGTTCGCCGCTTCTGTTAGGCAGCCCGCCGTTTCGCCAAGATCCGCCGCTTCTGCCATGATGAGATGAGTTAAATGCATTCTGGAGGTGGTTGGGGTAGATTTCGAATTCCTCTCTGTTTTCTCTCTCATTCTTCCTATAAATTGAAGGAGGGGCTTCTATCTAACGGTTGGACATTTTTTTTTTTGCAACCCCTCCCTTCTCTCCTGCTTGCAAGAGAATTCGTGGAGTTTTAAAGCCTCCCACATGGACTGTAATGCCATTGTGCCTCTTGGCCATTGCAATGTATTGAATCGATCCTTTGAGCAATATATATGTCTGTGATTAGATTTAAATCCTCTCATGTATTCATTGTTGTCATTTTGATCTCTCATTGCATTTCGGTTACCTGTGCATGGTGTGGTATTGCATCTATATGGTCTGTGTTTATTTTTGAAAAACTTATGTTCTTCATTCCTCGGTGCATCACCCCCTTAGCTTAGGTTTATTTATATGCATTTCTCTCTCCCTGTCTCCTTGGTAGTTAGTCTAGGTTTTTTGGGTAATCCTCTGCGTTTTATTGGTGCATCTGAATAGAAGAATAGGAACCAACCTTTCTCTAGACAATCCTTTCTCATTTATCAAGTCCCACACTTGGAGAAAGGATTCAATGTTATGCAATCACACTGGATGCCTAAGTGATCAACCTAGAAACTTGATCTGCATCCAGGGGTGCTGTGATTTTGCATCAACAGGACCTTCAAGGGAAGGTCTTGACAAGATAGAGGAACCTTCAAGGGAAGGTGTTAATAGGATTGATGGACCACCAAGGGAAGATGATGAAGAGATGGAAGGAACTTGAGGGGAAGGTGTTGAAGAGATGTCCGATAAAGACTTACTAATGGTAGAATGAGGATGTCCCTCTTGACTTATAGATTTCCTTAAGGACACTAATGTGGGTGAAGATGTTGGTAATGTTGATGATGGGTTAGGATGGTCCTCTTCCAAGATAAGATCATCGACAAGGAAGAGTTATTGTAGTATGGATTTTAGCTCTTTACAAATATCTGTGTTATGACTCGAGCTTCTATGGTAGGGACATGTTTTGTCTTAATCATACCAAGTAGGTTTTTGAGTATGTGAATGAGGTGTTTTGATTTGTGGTAATGTGATAAGAGAGGTATGCACGAATCCATTGAGGATATTAATGTAAGCACCTTTTGGGGGATGAGGATTAATGTATTTTGACCTTGACTTATGAGAGTTCTTAGGAGGACACATCTTATTTTTGGATGGGGGTGGATTCGTGGATGTTGTATGGTGTTGGAACATCATATGAACATTGTGAGGTTGATAAGAGGGAGAATATGACCCAAGAAAGGGATAACATGTGTGATTGATAAGATTGGATGATGGATGAGGTCCCAAAATAGAGGAGGGATCGTTGATAGATGAGATAGGGTTTGATTGTGTGCCATGATATTGAGCTAAAGGATGGGGTCCCAAAATTTATGGTAAGAGTGGAACCGTAGATTTGATAGAATTAGATTGGGATAAAGGATGAGGTCCCAAAATGGATGGTAAAGTTGAGACCTTAGATGACGTGTTCTTAGATTTTGTAGTATTGATTTCAGGTAAAAGAGTGTGTTTTATGATGGATGATGAGGATGAAGTGGAAAATGTGATCGGTTTTGATTTTGTAACATTTGCGTTAAATAGAGAAGAGGGACTCAAGTCAAATGACAAGGGAAATGCTACGAGTGTGATGGCATTTGACTATGTAGTGTTTGATTCAGGAGGGAAATGTTCCAAGATGGAAGGTTGGGTCTGATTCGGATGAGGGAGGTGTTATGTCTAGACATGATTGAGGTGGATTACACGAGTTTTCTAGTTTGTTGATTAGTTCTATAAGTGATTGAATACCGAGATCTTCAATTACAAAGGCTTCTTTAGTAACGAATTCCAAAGTGTAATCTAAGGGTTGTGCGGAGATAATGGATGATTGGACAATGGAAATAGGTGATATTGATGTGTGAGAATCATCAAAAATAGGATCAAGTGATTCTAAGTTTTCAAGAGAAAGCATCGATAATGAATGGGTCTTCTTATAGGGAAGATCACATGTAATATTGTTGATGATGTAGCTTGAGGGATGTGTAGCATTTATAGGGACTGAATCTATTGAAGGTGTTGGGTCAGGAAGACAAGTGTCAATGTCATCATGTGTGGTAGTTTCATGTCTGAATCATAGAAAGACCTAGGGGAATTAGATGAGATATTTGTAGTTTCATCTGAATCGTAGGAAGACCTAGGGGAATCAAATGAGACATGTGGAGATTGAGGATCGAGATGGGCTTCTTCGAGGGCTTGGATTTCTAACCTCCTAGCCATGGTGAAAGATTTGTCAAAGGTGTGGAATGTATGGATTTGAAGGGTGGATGATATGTGATGGGAACATGATTAGGTAAACAACTCGATTAATTCTGACTGTGGAAGTGGAAAAGATAATTGATTGATAGTGCTCTGCCATCTAGTGACAAAGTCTCCAAGGGATTCATTTTTGGATTGTTTGATGGTAGCAAGGTCAGAAATGGTGATTTTGTGAGTGACATTTATAGTGAAATGATCAAGGAATAACATGGCTAGCTGAGTGAAAGAGAGCAAAGAGTGTTGAGGAAGGGAATTATACCAATCCAAGGCAAGTCTTGCTAGTGACATAAGAAAGGTTCTAAGCATGAGATCTTGATCGTGGATGATGAGATAAAACAAATGTCTAAAGGATAGTATGTGTTGCTGAGGATCCTCTTGGCCATGGAATAATGTAAATTTAGGCAATTCCCAATGCGGAGGATAGGGCTTATATGGTACTGACGGATGGATGGGTTCATTAAAAACCTGATCATAAGTGAGGACTTGTTTGGATCCTTTAGTAGCAGTTTCTAAATTGTCTAATTTGTTTGAAAGATCTTGTATGGAATCATTTGTAAGATTAAATGTGAAGGAATTGACGAGAGGACGTGATTGATTTGACTGATGAAAATGTGAAGTAGTATAGTTTTGTAATAAATGGGTTTGATGCAGAGATTGATGAGGGGTAGCTTGAGAGGATATTGTTTGTGAAGTGGGTTGTGATAAAGGGATGTTGGGGAGATGTGGAAAAATGTTGAGTATGTTGTTGTTGTTGGATGAGAGGAGTTGATTGGGCCTGAGTAGGATATGTGTATGGATTTGGGATGTCTGAGGTACTGAAAACGGGATTGAAGAAGAGATGGATTGATTAGATGAAGGATGGGGGATATTGAGATTTTGATGATATTGTGATGAAGAAGGGGATGTTGGAAAGACAACTTGATGAGATACATTGGACATAGATTGAGAAGCAATAGTTTGGTTGTGAAGAATAGTCATAGGTTTGTTGGATGGGATTATTGTAGGATTGTTTGAATTAGATAAGAGGTAGAAGTTCCATAGGGAACATAAGATGGCCTAGATGACGCTAAAAACATGTCAGAGCTAAATAAAGTTGACTGAGATATGATAGGTTGATAAAATGGGTTATAATGTTGTACTGGTGTAGATAATGATGCATACATATTTTCTAAGGTTTAATATTGAAATTGCTAGAAAAAAAAAACACAATTTCCTAATCAATAAAAAATAACTAAATGGATGTATTTACAAACAATAGATAAACAAGAAAAATAAATTTTAAATTTTCTTGATTTAATTAAGAAAAGTGAAATGTGTGAAAAGTGGATGATGGGTCCTAGGAAATGGCAAGCTATGGATGGTTTTCATGTATGTTTAAGGGCGGAGTCCTCGATATACCTCAAAGGTACATGAGGCACAACTCTGTACTAATACTCAGTACGGGCGTGTATATTGGGGCCTACCCCCTCACTTCATGGTCCCACTGTGATAAGGGAGTTGGGTGCTGAGCCAAATATATACCGATAGACAGGAGATTATACTCGGCCATAAACATTGAGTCGGCTTCCCTGTTGGGTGATAAAATCCCAATCAGTTTCACCTGGGTGGGAATTGGTTGAATGCGTTTTTGATTTTGAAGTGATTTGGTTGTGTGTTGGGGAAATATAAGTGAATGTAACTAGTTAAATTCCCTATTTAAATCTAGATAATCAAGAAGTTATGAAATGGTTTGTTTTAAGATACCCAAAACGAAAATGTTTGATTTTGATGAAAACAAACAAACAAGAATGCAAAGCAAAAAGAAAAAAGAAGGTTTTTAGGACTTACTGTGAGAGAGCTCCATATTATATATATATATATATATATATATATATTGATATATATATATAAATAAAAATTTACAATTTTCCAAAGAGTGCAATATTTAGCAAATCCTAGAAAAAAGCCTCTCAGCTAGAATACCCTGTAATGAGATTAGAAAAAACAGAAAACAAAAAACAACAGATTGTGAATCAATTGATAAAAAATTAAAACACTAGTCCAATCACAGGTGATTTTCCTAATCACAGACGATTACCAGACATGGAATCATAAAAAAATCTATTTTATTAATAAAATAAAGCAAAGAATCAAGGGATGGGGGTGTCCCATTGGGCATGCCAAAATGTTGAAGATAAATCTTTCTAGTCTTCGCACTGTAGTTTGATAATATCAAAGGGGATAAGACCTTCTCAACCTCAATATGGCGGGGTTTTCCGGATACCCGCATGATGTGGATGGATGTATGATGGGTTGTTCTCTATGAAGAATGAACAAGCTTCTTTTCCTTGCAAGTAAGCCTACAAATCAAAAACACTACACAAGATGAGCATTAGTAAAATTTATGGCGGATTACCTGGCAAAGGCTAGTCCCGGAGAAGTCAGTGGACTTCCTTGAAAGGATGTCAATCCACGTTCAAGAAATTAATCTGTCAATGATGATAAACAATATGAATAAAAAGAAATGATTTCAGATATTAAATGAAGAATTATTGAAAATA
This sequence comes from Taxus chinensis, assembly GCA_019776745.2. Classification (NCBI taxonomy): domain Eukaryota; kingdom Viridiplantae; phylum Streptophyta; class Pinopsida; order Cupressales; family Taxaceae; genus Taxus; species Taxus chinensis. Next base: position 711,331,938 of record CM034154.1, read on the forward strand.
TGACATTACTAGATATGAGAAGGTTGTGGATGATGATTTGGTTGACAATGAGGCTTTGAATCTGATCAAAAAACCACCCTATGATGTTTTGACAATAACTTGAGAACCGTAGCTCTGTTTTGAAAATTAGAAAGATGCATCGGAAATGCTGACTTCAAACTATTTCCATTGGTGTAGAGAATTGTAGGATAATTTTTGACATGAACTTGTGGTGATTTAGCTAATATTTGGTGATTTTAGGCAATCACCAGCGATTACTATAAAAAGGTACATGCCAAAAAATGGACGAATATGGGACTTGAAATAAATATTAGAAAGGTTGATTTAAGCTTATAAATGATGCATAATGATGTAATAAAGCAAGGGAAACCACTTACCTTGCATAATTTTAGAAAAGAGGAACAAAAGGTGATGTTACCAGAGAGAGAAGTATTGTTGATGCAAGAAGATTGCTGACAAATGATTCTAGACAATATGAATGACGTTTGAAGATGCTTTGGTTATTGTTGGATGATCTCTAGCTCCTGTGAAAGGTCTATGATGCAAGAAGAATAGAATATGAAATCCTAGAGTCACATCCACTTTCCATCTCAATCTCAAATGGAGGCCTGAAGCTCATATTTATAGTGTTAATAGGAGATAATCACCAACGATTGGGGGAATCACCGATGATTGCAGGTAGTTTGAGTTTGGGAGGATAACATTGCTATTTTGAGCTTAGGTGGTTAGGGATTTAGGGGAATCATATATAGATAAGTTAGAGATGTCGAGTGTGAGGTTTAGAGGTGGATGGGGTAGTTAGGATAAAGTAGGGATAAATTAGAATTTTTCCCAATTTAAAACTGGTGCTAACTAGTGAGGAGTGAGAAGTGGTTATGGGGATAAGTTAGAGGGTAGTTATGGTCGTATTTATAGCATGTTGCTAATTTAACTAGTTATAACTAGTGAGGAGTGGAGAGGTGGTTAGGATAAATGAGAAGTTGTTTTAGTAGGTTTACTATTTAAACTAGTTGTAACTAGTGTGAAATGGGGTGATGTGTAATATGAATATTAAGTTTGGTTAGGATAGGTATAGAGATATATTTAGAAGGCTTAGTTAAACTGGTCGTAACTAGTGAGTTAGGATGAGTGAGGTGTAGGGGTGAAATTAATAATTAATTAATTAATTTAATTATTTTAACCATGGGAGGGGAAATATGACCTAGGTAATGTGAGGTGAGGGATTAATTAATTAATTTAATTAAATAATTAATTAATTATTTAGCCACGAGAGGGGTGATATGATCTAGGAAATGTGATGGTGCTTAATTAATAAATGGAGGGTTAGGTTTAATTAAGCATATAACCTAAGATGAAGAATATGTTAATATGTTAATTAATGATGGATGTGGATTTATGTGAGGTAAGTATGACAATAATGTTGACGTTGATGTTTTAATAAATATGAGGGGTAAGATATGATAATGAAGGGGCCTGATGGACACCGACACCTAGAATTAGCGGTGCTAATTCTAGGTGTCTACAAGAACATTGTGTTTATTGTGGATGATATATAGATGTGATGATGGATAGTTAAAATGTTGATGTTTATTTGTATATATGTGATGGGGTTTTATTTTGTTGTGGTTAACCATAGTAATGATGATGTGGCTTGATGATAAATGATATTAATTTGTAATAAATGTTATTAGATGATTGGTTATGAAGATGGTAAAATGTGAATGACTAGGTATTATTATAGTGATGGCATATGATATGTAGATGATTTATTTGTGATGTGATGTGTTATATTGTTGTCTCATGTTAGATGTTGGTATGAGTAGCATTTATAACTGATGAATTTGAAAATTTAGTGTGGATTATAGATTGAGATGGTGACTATATGTTAGATGTACGTTAGGATTTTGGACATGGATATGGATTTTATGTTATGAATGTAATATGTGTTATGTATAAAGGAAATGGGTGTCAAATGTTTCAGAATTTTGTACAAATAATAGAACCATGATGTTAATTGTGACAGGATAACAAAGAGAAAGGAAAGCGATAGGGAGTAAATAATGACAAGGCATAAAATAGGGGGGTTAGAGAGAAGTTTAGGCCTCATGATCTTATAAGGGTTACATTTCCCAACGTTTGACTTAGAATCTAGGAAATCTATTTCCTAAGTGTGATTGTGGATAATGCGATCTTAGTTGGGATCAAGATGGATGTTCCTAACCATGACAGATCATGTGCATCATACAAAGGATCAAAAGAATTTTGGATTTGGATAGGGTAAATTGAGATGGAAGTTGTGAAGAGGGAGGTAAGGGATGTAGGGATGAAGGGGGTAGTGTGCCCCCAATGTTCTTTTTTAGTGCATCATAGAGTGATAGTAGAATAAAGATCAGATTTACCATAGTGCCAGGAACCTGTTTTCATCATAGTACTTTCCCAAGGTGTCACCGAAGTGGTTTTCACCTTTGGACGGATTTATTTTTGATATAATGTGGAGTTTTAGGCACTTAAGCATAAAATCAGTGAATATACGTGATATTCATGGGCTCATCCAGTTTGTATCTGTTTGGAGTAGCAAGCTTATAAGTACCTAAACCAAATTTAGCTATGACAAAATATGGTCTGAGCCAGTTTGGTTTGAACTTTCCCTTCTTTTTCTCGATCGCCGTTATTATTGCACTGATTTTCCTTGAGGACTAGGTCACTGATTTCAAACTCATGATCCTTTATGCACTTGCTATAATGGCGGCGAAGAAAATTTTGATAGAATTTAAGATGGTCTAAGGATTTCTCATCGAGGAGTTCAAGTTCTTGAAGGTGATGGACTCGATAATATTCGTCATTGATGAGGTGTTGGATGGAAACACATAGGGATTGGATTTTGATCTCAATGGGAAAAATTGCTTCAGGTCCAAAGACAAGAGAGTATGGGGTGGCACCGATGGGAGTATGGATGGAGATGCGATAGGCCCACAAGGTGAGATATATTTGTGTATGCCAATTGCATCCTACTTGATTCATAATTTTTTGAAGGATGCACTTTAGTGTCTTGTTAGATGCTTACCGATTGGTCATTGTCTTATGGATAATAGGGAGTGGAAAAATTAAGCTTGATATGGAATTGGTCACAAATTTCATGGACATCTTGATTTTTGAAGGATTTTCCATTATCCGTGATGAGAGTGGATGGAATACCATAACGAAAAAATGATATGGTTAAGGATAAATTTAGATATTTGTTTTCTAGTGACATAGGTGAGTGACATGGGTTCAACCCACTTAGTGAAGTATTCTGTTGCAGTGATAATGAAATTGTGACCATCAAAAGAAGTGGGATTCAATTTTTCATGAGATCAAGACCCCAGGTGGAAAAGGGCCAAGGGGTAGTGATGGGTTATAAGGTTTGGGATGGTACGTGGATGAGATCAACATGTTTTTGGAAAGCGACACATTTGCGGACATATGAACATGCATATTTTTCCATGTTGGGCCAATAATAATCGATACGTAAATTTTTTTTTGGTTATGGCCATACCACTAGTGTCAGTGCCACAAATTCCTACGTGAACTTCTTGAAGTGCTTATTCGGCCTCCTATAAATTTAGGTATTGTAAAAATGTTTCATCAAAGCTTCTACAATACAAGGTATCTCCTAGGATAATGAAACGGGATGCACGTTGGATGAAGGATTTGTGAGGGGAGATTTGGTGGGAGGGTATGATCATGGAGATAGGTGTAGATGTCATGGTACCAAGGGGAATTGAGATCAACAATATCACAAACCATCTTAGATTCAAGAATGTCATAGGATGGGATCATGAGTTGCTCGACCAAGAATTGTGAATTAGATGCAGTTGAGGGCATGTCTAGGAGGGAGGTGATAATGGCCATAAAATCTTCAGATTTATTGCTTGTATGAGGAACTTGTTCAAACTGAATATGTTAGAAATAAGCCTTAAAATTTTCAACCATTATTTTAAAAGGAATTCATTTATCATCTTTAGTGGCATATTCATCATTGACCTATTTAATAATTAATTAAAAATCACCAAGGACATTGATATGCTTGATATTCCATTGAATGGCCATTCTTAGACCGGAAATGAGTGCTTCATATTTAGCTATATTACTGGTACAAGGAAAAACAAGCCAGAAAGCTTTAGGGATTAAGTCACCTTGAGGAGCAATAAACAAGATACCTAATCTCGAGCTGTGATGTGTGAAGGAGCCATCAAGGTATATTGTCCAGGTATTTGACTCTGTGATCATACATATGGATTCATATGGGAACCAAGTGGTGAGTGGAGCAGAATCAAAGACTAGAGCTTCTGCCAATTGATTAGCTAGAACTTTTCCTTTGATAGCTTTTTGATTAACATATTCAATGTCAAATTCACTTAGAAGCATGATCCATTTAGCCATTCATCCTATTAAAGCTGAATTAGAGAGTAGATATTTGAGTGGATCAACCTTAGCTATGAGATTAATAATATTATTGACCATGTAATGTCATATATTTTGTGAGGTAAAGACTACTGCAAGACACACTTTTTCCATATGAGTGTATTTGATCTCGTACGCAATTAATGTTTGGCTTAAATAATAAATGGCATGTTCCTTTCCATGGGCATCGTGTTGTGCTAGGAGAGATCCCAAGGCATGTTGCGTAGCTGATATGTAAATAAGAAGAGGTATTACTGATGTAAGAGGTACCAAAATAGGAGGATGCATTAGATATTCCTTTATCTTGTCAATAGATTCATGGAATTCCTCGTTCCAATGAAAGTCTCTTCCCTTTTTAAGAAGATGATGGAATGGATGGAATTTATCTGCTAGCTGTGAGATAAATCTTTTGATGAGTTGAATCTTTCCCTGTAGGCTTCATAGACATTTGAGATTCTTAGGTGGAGGCATTTTGATGACAAATTTGACTTTATCTGGATCAATTTCATGCCATTTGTAGAGACGATAAAGCCTAAGAGCTTGTCGGATGTGACACCAAAACAAATTTCTTGGGATTAAGACAAACTTTTTATTCTCGGAGTCGTTCAAAAATTTGATGAAGAACCATTGGATGTTTCTCACGAGTTTTAGATTTTCCCAAGATGTCGTCGACGTATTCTTTACCTATATCATACATCATATCATGAAAATTGACACTCATAACATGTTGGTAGGTGGATTTGTAATTATTGAGTCCAAAGGGCATGGCTTGATAGCAAAACATGCCCCAAGGTGTAGTAAAATCTGTCTTATGTTGATCTTCTTCAGCAATTTTGATCTAATTATAGCCAAAGAAACTATCCATAAAAGACAATATCTCATGCCTAGCTATAGAGTTGATAATCATATCAATTTTTAGGAGCGGGAAATCATATTTTTGGAAATCTTTATTAATGTCACAGAAGTCAGTGCAGATATGAATGTCCCCAATTTTATTGCCTACTAGGATGATATTAGAGATTCATTCAGAATAATTGATGGGTTGGATGAAACCGACATCAAATAGGCTCTGCAATTCTTCCTTAACAAGAAACATAAATTTTGGATGAATTTTTTGGAGTTTATATTTGACTGGTTTAGCATATTTACACACCACAAGATTGTGGACCACAAGAAAAGGATCCAAACTAGGAATGTCCACATAATACCATGCGAATACATCTAAAAATTCTTTTAGGAGTCTAGTAAAGGTGGCTTTTTCCTCTATAGACAAAGATGCCCCTATTTTAATAATTTTGGGGTCTTCTTCTGTGCCAATGTTGAAGTCATTTTTACCCATATACTAACTTATAACCCCATGTGCGCTGGCCTATCACCCAGCAGGTGTTGTGAGCTCACCTGAGGAAAACGTGGGTGCCGAGCCCCTCCTTTATGTGAGAATTGTGAGAAGATCTTGCCATTGTTAGAGGATTAGTTGTAGAGACTGAATATTCATGTAAAATCACAACATGAGCTATCATATCCCTATACCCACACATTTAATAACAAGAGAAACATCATGACATGAAATAAAAAGAACATATCTTCCATATAATATGAGGAAATAACACTAGGGTTTGCACCCATGAACCAAATGTTCAGAACATATCCATATATTTATCAGTAACCACATTACATTCAAAAGGGTCATATCAAACCAAATATATTAAGGTAGAGATCTAACCTATATATCAGAATCCATAACTATGCTTCCATTATTACAAAAACTTTATATACCCATCCTTTAGACATGATAACATTCCTACAATCCTCTAATGAGAACCCCAACTCCTCTGCAAAGCTTCACTCTTCCCATGCTATATGTCTTGGTGCCTTTCTATTAATGCCTTCATGTGTGTCTCTTCTTAATCTCTCTTCATGTGTTTAGGTTTGTCTTCTTATACTCGAGAATCTCTTCTTATAGGTCCAATACCCACCGCCATGCCTTCCTCTAGGAGTAGATTCGGATGCCAAGTGTCAATGTGGTCCTCCAATGGTGCATGCTTATTCTGTTATGAGCTCTCCACTTTCTATAATGATGTCTTTCTAGGAATATTCCATGCATGGAATATTCTTTCCTTGACCACCAAGTCTCCAGACTAGCCCCTTATCCACTCGGCACACCTAGTTAGGTCACATTTTTCTTCAAGTTCCTCCAGAATGACGAATATGGCCAAGTCCTTAGATCCTTTGTACTATCTTGCACGTGCGCCCTGGTTTCTACTAAACCCTTCTTGAACCGTTTTCCTTCGCACTTCTCACCACCTGCCATTCTTCTTACTGGTCATGTGTGCACATGTGCCCTTTGGTACTTAAAAAATATTCAAGGCCCAACATCACCCCACACTAAACTTGTTCTCTGTCCTCAGAAACATCCTGATCCTTTAAAGAATAAAAAATGGTGGAAACCAGAAGAATTGAATGAAGAAGTAAATAATGGAAGAATGGGAGGAATGTAAGAATGAAAGAATTAAAGAACTTGCTACTGCTGCAAGAGGAGTGGGAACTCCTTCCTTATTTTCACCTCAATCTTCTCCTAGGCGTCCACTTCACCTTTCAAATACTGGATTAGGTCGCCCATTAGAGTTACTACCTCCTCAAAAATTAATTCATCGCCCTTAGCGTTTAGTGTATCTACAATCTCTTCTAGCTGTTTGCTAAGGTCATCCAATGCATATATTCTATGAGTGATCTGGGGGTATAGTTCCTTAATCTGATTTTTGATCAAATCCCACAAGGATTCAATCGCTTACATCTTCTCTTCTACCTCAGCTAGGATCTTATCATGCTCTTCCTTGTTTCCTTTGTTCTTCTCTTGGTATTCCTTGAGACCCACCTTGTGTGTAGAAACTAGTATACTTGCTACTCTGTCCCTGTCAACACAATTATCATACATGGCCTTAGCCATGCGTGTAGTGGTTTATAGAATAGAAAAGAACTCGGAATATCATGTAACTATCTCCATGATATTCTTCTTATCTTCCCCCTTCTTGCGTGCCAATGCATCTTTTACTGATTCTAAAGCGAGCAACTTCCTGTCCATGGTAAGGATGCGAGTCAAGTCTTCCAAGCATTGCAAAGTTGACTCATATTTCTTCTCAGGTGGTGCTAAGTCTGGGTATTTCAAGATGATGGTGTCCATGATCATTTCAATCTTCTTGTACACCTCACACACCTTCACCTTTTCCTCCCTTAGTTCACGCCTTAATTGTGCGCTGATAATCTCCTCTTGCTTTAGATCCTTGCTCCTCTCAATGAGTTCTTCCTTCTTCTTTTCCAGCTCTTCCTCTAGGAACCTCACCCTGTCATTCATTCCGAAGAGTCTCACTTCTACCTCAACAGACACCTTGTTGAGTGCATTGCATACTTTCTCATTGGATAATTGTTGAGAATTTATCAAGGGGTTCACTCCCTTAGTCTCTGGTATCTTCATCAGTGCTCCTTGGATGACTTCAAAATGGAGATCATAAATATGGGACTCAAAAGGCCAAGATATCATCTTCCTCATTCATGGGTACGCGCCTTCTTCATTGAATGAAGACCATGCAAGGAGTTGGTTTTTAGGCACAATACTTAGGAAGCATGCACACAATACCTTACCTGGATCATTGAAATAGCTCATTCTCTGCTCCTGCACCACTACCACACCTTTTCATCCCATACACACTACCTTAGGAAAGCTCACCTCCAGGTTGGGATCTCTACCCATGATTCAATATTATTTTCCTATGCTTTCCTCTTCTATATCCTTAAACACTTCATTGGCACTGTGCTCCACCAAGTCCTTGATTATGTTCACTACTTTTGTGACCTCTTCTATCTACTCCTTGGTGAGGCTTGGGGTCCTTTGATCCTTTGTATTCATGTCTTCACTCTCCCCTTTTCCTTGAGCACCTTCCTCTTCCCCATCATTTTCTTCATTTCCCTCATTGTTGGAGTCGTGTACATCATACACATGATGGTATTGAGCCCCTCCATGCTCGTCATCATCTCTCTCACCTATGTAGGCCTCCAGGCTCTCTATTATTTCTGATTCCACCTTCTCCACTACCTTCTGCTTCTTCTTAACTGGTGATTCTAGTATAGGAGACTCTTCCTTCTCTTCTTCTTTAGCAGGAAACTCCTTCCCTGGAGATTCTACTTGTGCAGGAGGATCTTCTTATTCTGGTGCCTCCTCTTCAGGTGTCTTTTCCTTTTCTTTAATGAGGGACTTCTTCCTCTGTGCATATGTGCTTGGATTCACGATTGACTCCTGTGCACCCACAAATTGTTTAGTTTGCACACTTGGTGCCTTCTTCTCTGGCGCCTCCTCTCTCTCCCTCTTCCTTGGCACGACCTTCTTCCTTCTGGTGGGGTCTTCTAGGATGGAGACATTAGTCTCTAAGTAGGCACCATTCTTATAATTGGGCCTAATGCATAGGTACACCCTTGCTGTGGTCCTTCCAGCAATTGGTAGCATCACAGGTTTTATCATGCACACCTCATGGGAGACATAATTCTCCACATAAGATCACTTCTTTGGGTATACTAGTTTTCTTTGTAGGTCGTGGTGGTCTTGGTCTACCTTGATGAGGTCGAACCTTAGTATTTTTACCTCCTTAAAATTATTGATCCCTACTTGAAAGTATTGCGCGGTGAAAGAGAAAGGTAGTTTACACCATGGGTTGGTCCCATCTGTCAATGTGAATCTACCAATGTTGAAATTTTGGCATACAACAAACTCAGATTCTCCTTGTACTAGCATTGGTAATTATTCACATATCCTCCATCTAACCCCAAACGTGTCATGCATCTACTTGTAACATTTCTCTAGGGGCGCCTTGTGGGAAACTATCATGGTGTCACAAGTGTACTTTTCAAATATTTTCACAAGGGAAGGGTCTTCATCTAGATATTCCCATACAAAATTCTCTGGCCCATCAGGCACTCCAATTTATGAGAAGATGATGGTGAGGAGGACATTGCCAAACATAATCTTCTCTCCTTTGTGCATGACATTAATTATCTTGTCTGAAATAAAGGCAGACAATTTATAAGGTTCCTTCTAAAATTATTTGGCACACATTCAACTAGACCTTATTGACTTATGTCTACCTTTCTTATCCATTCAACTTAGATATCAAGTGTGCAACCATCCTCATCATCACGTCAGAGATATCATGGATGTCAAAGTAGTGAGACCCCTTCTTATAGTCATAGGTCTTCACACTCTCCTTAATGGCCTCCTTATCCTCTAGGTCATCATCTAGCAGCTCCCCTTCGCAGAAAAGGTCGATAAACTTAGAGATTAGTTGAGGGGTTATGCGCATTCTTCAGACTGAAAAGTAGAAGTGGTCCTCATGCATGTGTGACATTAACCATTGCTACAGACACTAGGGTTTTCCAAAGTATGGCAACTCATAAATTTGCAGTAACCCATCCTTCTTCAATTTTACCTTCACCTCATCATCATAGATTGACATTCCTTTTAGTGTCCTTTTGTCTATTGGGAAAACTAGTTCTAATGCCATCTCCTTCTCGATGTTACTTGTACAATGGTTGTAATCACTCACTATTATCTTCCTTACATGGGATACCCATTCCTTTCCATGCAACATGTCATTTGGGTATTGCATCTTCACATACCACTCTTCATTGAAGCTAGTGGAAACATCCTGTTTCCCTTTTCCCTTGCCCTTCTTTGGTGAAACAGTCACCTTCTTTGGTGCCATCTTCTTTTTAGGTTACTAAAAAATATTCTTCCTTGCTCCTCTTCCTTTCTTTTCTCAAATCTGTGGCTTTCCCTTGTGAAAAATCCCTTTACTCCTATGCCCTAGTTACAGAACCCTAACCATGGAAAAATATTTCCCTCCACAAGATGACGTACTTTCTTACGGGTTTCGAAAACTCCAAAAACCCTCTCCTCTACACCCATGTACCTATTTTTCTACCTTGGTTCACAAATCAAACTAGTCACACACTCATATCTTCACAATCTCCTTTTGCGCAACTTCTCACGGATGCCCTAGTTTGCGAGAGTTCTTCAATATCACAAATGCAAGGTAATTAAAATGTATCCCGACCTTATACTTATAACTTTTTGCGTCTCTCCCAAAATAAATGTTATGCCACCTACCAACGTACCTTTGTAATAAAAGTGACTTTTTCCACTAAAACCAACCTTAAGCACTCTTACCCTTATGCCTAATCCTATGCAAACCATTTCTACAACCTTTTGGCATGCAAAAATCCTTATGGACCGAAGATCCTCACGTGCACACTTGCAATGCTGAAGGCACTTCTTCTATCCTTGAATTGATTTTTTCCCTCGCCTACCTCATGTTGTTTATGTGCTTTCTCATCCTTTATAAATGGTCTTTGTAAAGATATCATAACACCAAAATTTCTCATGTCCATCTTTTCTATGTGCACTCTTCCACACTACATGCTTTTGAACCTTCAATATGGGCAATCGAATCACAACTTTGACTACCATATTTCATTTTACTCTGCATTAATCCACCCCACACTAAAATAGATGCACATTCCTCTATGCATATACAACCTTTTGAAAAAGATGAGTGGTAACCGAGGCAAAAGGTGCAAATAAAAAATAATAAGAAATGGAAAAAGCAACAAGAAGGGGAAACACATGAAATAAATGCATTAAGGGAAATCCTAGTATAAATGGAAATACTACCTTATTTATGAATACAAGGAAGACTTATTTATAGTAGGGCTTCAGCCTACTCCCATTGAAATGACTTGGTAACCATGTTCCATCTAGCGCTTGTAATTGGAAAGCTCCTGAATCAAGTATATAGAATACAATGTAAGGGCCCATCCAATGTACTTTGAATTTTCCCGGGTGGTGCATAATCTTTTAGTCATACAATAAAACCATTTTCCCAACCTTGAATTGCTTGTTCTTAATGTGTCTATCATGCCATGCCTTCTACCTGGCCTTTTCTATCTTTTGACTCCAATGTGCAACAACCCACCTTTCATCCAAATGCATAAACTTATTAATCCTTTCCTCAAGCATTTTTTCATCAGCTAATCCTCCTGCACGCTCTATATAAAGTGATGGTAACATGAATTCAAAAGGTAATACCACTTCCATGCCAAACACCAACTAAAATGGTGTGGCATTATTTAGTCTCTTATATGTAGTTCAGTATGACCATAACACGACAGAAAATTTACCATCCCAATCCTTCCTTCCCACATCACAAATTTTGGTCAGTGCGTGGCTTAATATCTTGTTAAATGCCTCAACAGTTTCAATTTCTTGGGGGTGATAAGGGGTAGTCTTGTGATGGGTCACCATGAATTCTGTCAACAAAATCCTGACTGTTTCATTCAAAAAATGTGTACCCCTATCACTATTCAAGCTTAAAGGACATCTATATGTAACACCCTGAACTGTTGTTACTTTCTCCTGGACATACAAGTGTTGATATGTGATTTCTTGTATAAGGATGTGTTTCTCGATTTAGAAATCATGCTTGATATGTATTGTAATTTCCTTGCAGATTGCAGATCTTGACTGAGTCAAAATATGATTAGACTCTTTTATTTATTTCATTTTTTGTCTGAATATTAATCTGATCACTGGAATGAATTATAGAGATATTCATCAATAATATCTAGTCTTGGATCAGTGGAATTGATCCAAGTAATGCTTTAAATTTGTTTGTGATGAATTAGATCACAGACCTAGAACAGGTTGCAAGGTATGGAAGCATTGATTAAGCTGGTCAGGAGTATGACTCAGGATGATCTTGGGAAATGAATTGGTTCCCGATATCAAAGTATATCTGGAAGGTCTCGGACGTGGACCAAGTAATGATTCTGTCATGTATATTCCTGTAGCCTAACGGCTGTATAGGAGTGAATCCTGTTCGGAGATGCATGATTTTAGGTCTTTTCTTGGCATATAAAATGTTATACCTAACTGGAATTATTAATGGTTAGTAACCTAAAACTAAAACCTAACCTAGGGGTTAGATTAGTGTTAATCTAACCTAGACCTAGGCTATGTGTTAATATCCTAAGTCAGTAACTACATGTAAAATGTGGTTAGAATAAGTGTTATCCTAAATTCTAACCTAAGTTACTAACCTAACTATTGAGGAGGATGTAAAGGGGCCTATGGAGGGGTGCGAACCATGGGCGGCGTTTTCTATGGCAATTAATGCATGGATAAGGATGAGGGACAGGTCATGGCGGAGGCTTAAGCGACGGCTAACCTGTGCAGACATGGCAATTCGCAAAGTTTGGAAATGGAATTGAATTTTCAGTTGGACTGTCGCCAATTCTGGCGGTCGGTGGAAGTTGAGTTTAAGCGGGAAATTTGGTTTAATGGCATTCTATATTCTTGGTAAGTCGAGCCCAGAACTCGCGAGAAGGCATGCAAACGGGAAGTTTGAGGGTTTGTTTGGTTTGTCGCGATTTTTGGTCTTCTCTCTCTCTCTCTTGGTTGTTTACTGGTTCTTCGCACCAGTCCTCTTTGAGTTGCATGGCAAGTATGAACTGCTCTAGCTCTTTTCTCTGTCATAGAGGATATATATGTGATGGAGATAGCGAAATTTTGTTGGTCGCTTTATCTTGGAAAAAGAAAAGGAAGTTTGAGCTCTTCCTGTGGTCTGATTCGGAAAATTTGATCAAAAATCCAGGCATGTTAGGCCCTAACCTTTAAATATCTTGTTGTCTTTCAAGTGATTTCATTAGAACAACTCTGTTCAAATTGTTTTGAGAAAATAGAGGATTTTCTATGGAGATCTTGTTTGATTTTTGTTACTGAATTTCTTCTGGTTCAAATCTTCAATTATCCTCTTGTTGGGTGTTTATTAAATTCTAACTGTGTCACTGTGTCCCTTGTGTATTGCATTTCTGGTTTGATTATGCGAGATACTTGTGATATGTAAAGAGCATGATTGCTTGGCCTGTTCGGCGTGAGCCCATAGAATCGATACCTGTGATGGGTATAGGCTATTGATTGTTATGTTGTCGATTTTTGGTCATTGATTCTTGTTTTGGAAACAGTATGGATTAGGATTCTGTTAGATGGGACTGTTTGTTGGATCTGTTCTGTTGAACCTTTGAGAAACCCTGTTGTGGTTTTTAGTTGACAGTGACTAATGATACTATTTGGGTTTCGTTCTGTCTTGTTAAAATGGTTGCTGGGAATCAGGTAAACTGTTGTGTTACAGTTTTTCCTATTCGAACTCATTAGTAGTTGTTTTTCCATGTTATTTGTAGTAACGGGATCTAAACCATTGACTAGTGTACAGTATGGATACATATGTAATTTCGGTAAACAACTCAATGTGTAGTCCTTTTAAATGAATCATGTATTGCTGAACCATTGTTGAGACTATCGTTTGAATCATCTATTGGGTTACTGGTAATTTTATTTTCGTGTACTCGAAGAGTAACGAGTAGCACTACCTCTATTATTTTACATTCGTTATTTGCAAGAACTTGTGGATTTATACTCTCCTTGGTATGCAGATTCCACGTTTCTTTCCTGTGCCATCTTGTGTCGAAAATGATGGTAAGCAGGTACTGTTGATTTCCAATTGCTTCACCCCCATGGGTATTTGAATTGCTTACACATGTTTCATTCAGAAAGTTTTGCCATGGATCCCATAGCAAATTGATATGATCAGAACTAATTCCATCTTATACTGTTGCAGGGTCCCCTGTGATTATTTGTCGTAACTCCCCGTTAACAAGTATGGAAGAGAGTAAGTTCTGAGAAAATGTGAAAAAAGGTTGTATTTCAGAGAGGCACTTTGAGGAGTCGATTCCAGGACTTATAAATCATGAAAATTGGCTAAGTCACTGCTCAAGGTCGCATCTGTTTAACGTAGTTGGTGACATGAAAGGCCCGAACCGGCCGAACCGGGCGGAATCAGCACAAACAGTCCAAATTGCATTTGGGACAATCGGGCCAAAAGTACGCGGCGGGCGCGAAAAGCCAATCCGGCCGAAGGAAGAAAAATTGTGGTACAGATTCTTAATTTCCTTTGTATGTATTTGCAGATCCCTTTTTATTCATGACTGAGTCAGAATATGAATTAGACTCTTTTATTTATTTCATTTTGTGTCTGAATATTAATCTGATCACGGAACGAATTATAGAGATATTCATCTATAATATCTAGTCTTGGATCAGTGGAATTGATCCAAGTAATGCTTTAAATTTTTTTGTGATGAATTAGATCACAGACCTTGAACAGGTTGCAAGGTATGGAAGCATTGATTAAGCTGGTCAGGAGTATGACTCAAGCTGATCTTGGGAAATGAATTGGTTCCCGATATCGAAGTATATCTGGAAGGTCTCGGACATGGACCAAGTAATGATTCTGTCATGTATATTCCTGTAGCCTAACGGCTGTATAGGAGTTGAATCCTGTTCGTAGATGCATGGATTTTAGGTCTTTTCTTGGCATATAAAATGTTATACCTAACTGGAATTGTTAATGGTTAGTAACCTAAAACTAAAACCTAACCTAGGGGTTAGATTATTGTTAATCTAACCTAGACCTAGGCTATGTGTTAATATCCTAAGTTAGTAACTACGTGTAAATTGGTTAGTATGGGTATTACCCTAAATTCTAACCTAAGTTACTAACCTAACTATTGAGGAGGATGTAAAGGGGCCTATGGAGGGGTGCGAACCATGGGTGGCATTTTTCTATGGCAATTAATGCATTGATAAGGATGAGGGACAGGTCATGGCAGAGGCTTAAGCGACGGCTAACCTATGCAGGACGTGGCAATTTGCTAAGTTTGGAAATGAACTTGAGTTTTAGTAGGACTGTCGCCAATTCTGGCGGTCGGTGGGAGTTGAGTTTAAGCGGGGAAAGTTGGTTTAATGGCATTCAATATTCTCAGAAGTCGAGCTCGGAACTCGCGAGAAGGCATGCAAACGGGAAATTTGGGGGTTTGTTTGGTTTGTCACGATTTTCGGTCTTCTCTCTCTCTCTCTCTGGTTGTTTACTGGTTCTTCGCACCAGTTCTCTTTGAGTTGCATGGCAAGTATGAACTGCTCTAGCTCTTTTCTCTGTCATGGAGGATATATATGTGATGGAGACAGCAAAATTTTGTTGGTCGCTTTATCGTGGAAAAAGAAAAGGAAGTTTGAGCTCTTCCTGTGGTCTGCTTCGGAAAATTGATCAAAAATCCAGGCATGTTAGGCTCTAACCTTTAAATAGCTTGCTGTCTTTCAAGTGATTTCATTAGAACAACTCTGTTCAAATTTTTTGAGAAAATAGATGATTTTCTATGGAGATCTTGTTTGATTTTTGGTACTGTATCTCTTCTGGTTCGATTTTTCAATTCTCCTCTTGATGGGTGTTTATTAAAATCGAATTATGGCTCTATTCCTTTGTGTATTCTTTCTGGTTTAAATATGTGAGATATTTATATGTAAAGAGCATGAAAGCTCGGCCTGTTTGGCGTGAGCCCATAGGATATACCTGTGTTGTTTATAGACCACTGTATGTTGTTGATTTGTGGTCGCTGTTTCTTGTTGTGGAAACTGTATGGAAGGATTCTATTAGATACTGTATGTTTGATCAGTTCTACTGCTCCCTTAGAAACTTTGTCGTGGTTTTTGTTGACAGTGACTAATGGTACTTTTTTGGGTTTCATTTGTCTTCTAATTTTTGCTGGGAACAGGTAAACTGTTGTATTACCGTAGTCTATACGAACCAGTGGAAGTTGTTCTTCCTTGTTATTGTAGTAACGGGAATATTTGTTGACTGTATACATTATTGATACATCTATAATTTCTTTAAACGACTCAAAGGAGTCCTTGATTGAATCATATATTGCTACCCACCGTTGAGAATATGGATTCATCCTTGAGTTTTGTTATTCGATTTTCGTGGAATCCTGGTAGAGGAAACAGGTCTTTTGGCCACTGTTATTTGTAATAAATAAAGGATATAGACTTCCTGGGTATGCATTTGCATTTCTTCGTGAAAGCTGTTCGAAAGTTTCGAAGCAGCTCAGTTGATTTCCTTGCTTGAAATGGGTATTTGATTTGCTTACACTTGTTTCATTCTGAATGTTTGCCATGGATGGTATAGAAGGATATATCAACTAATTCCATCTTATACTGTTGTTGGGTTCTGCGATTATGGGCGTAAACCCGTTAACAGTATGTAATGTGTATTTATAGATTTATAATGGTTGTATTCTGAATGACTTTGAGGAGACGATTCAATGACTTATATTTCTATTTTGGCCACTGTTCAAGTTGAATATGTTTAACTAGTTGGTGAATGATAAACCAGTGGTTGGAAGAAATGACATGTACTAAGACCTCTGTTATTTTCTGGAATTACTTTTGTGTTGCATTGATTTTGTGGTACAGATTCTTTAGGAGAATATTTAGGTCTTCAATCTGTGCAAAATTGTGTAAAAGATGGGCAAGGTACAGCCGGTATTCTTGTTTTGAATTCGGTAATCGGATTTGCTTGCCTGATGTTTAAATAAGCTCCATTGTTGGGCTCGAATGTAATCGTATGCAATTATTTGTTTTATTTTTGTTCAGATTCATATGAACATTTGGAAGGTATCTTATATTGCTTGAACCTTATTGCATCTGATTTTCGGGACACTGTCGTTTGTCACTGTTCCTTGAGTATGGTTGAATATTTTGTGTTCTGGCCCTGTTGGGGTGAGTCGCGAGTATCACACCTTAGACTTGCATGCGCCAAGGTAAGAATAGATATGCAATGTTCCTTTCCGTTTAATCAGTCTGTTTTTGACTGAGCATGTTTCGGAAATACTGTGTGGACGTCATGGCATAGTCTTTAGGAAACCTCAGATTGCTTGATGCAATGAAGTTTGTTGTTAAACAGCAATCTTGCTTGCGGCTTGTCTAACTTGTTCATTTATATACTGGTTGAATGTTTTCATATGTGAAGACGGTTCAGTAATGAACTTATGTGAAAGGAAGTATGAATGGTTTGGTTCTTTCTCTTCCTTTATTTAATATTTGTTAATATTTGTTTAACCGTGGAAAATTGTTTTGTAACATATTGGTGGATTCACGAATTGTTATGTTATTTCCTTTTTGGAAGAATGAAACGATCTGACCAATGTTGTGATTTTGGATTCAATGATTGTTTGTGTACATTCGTTCCTTGATTTTTAATATTCGATGAAATATTAGAAAGTGATTAAGACTATTTGGTAACCATGTTAGAGTTACATATTTGTAATCATTTGTATTACAAGGGCATAGTCCGAATATGTTTACTTATGTGAATATCTGATCTCATTTAAACAGGGTGTTTAATGAAAACAATTGATGGACTGCTATTGTTTTAAAAGTTAGTGCTTATCATGCTCAGTTCATTGAACTGACTCATGTTGACTATTTTTGCAGATGGTTACCGTAAGAGGTAAAAGCAATGCAGATCTGTCAGGCTGATCAGATTGTTTATTTGATTAATAATGAATTACAGCTTGATTTTACAGATGTACTATATGAGAAAAGATGTTTCTTTTCAGTTGAGCATTGTATCAAGTATGCTGTTGCATAAAATGTAATTACATAGTTTTGAAAGGAATGGAAATAAGTGTTTGAAACTTATGTGTTGTATTCTATTCTGATAGTTGACCTTCTTCGGTTTATATACCAGAGTGGCAACGTTATCTTTGCGTAATATGGATGCTTTTGTGATTGACAATGAAAGCTTACAAGAAAATGAGATTGAATTCTTAAGAGTGTTTTGTAGTTCTAATTTGTTCTAGCAAAAGCAATATTGGATTTAAATATATGTCTTTCTAGAAGATAGGTTAAAAAAAAAGGAACCTAAGAAGAACGCTAAACAAGCTGGATTAAATTACTAATCCTAGTCCTGGGTATGACAGGACAATATTAATTTGGATTCTTAATCATTTATATCTCTATACTAATAAGTATGATATAAGTTCAGTTTAGAGAACTGATATAAATCAAATGGAGTTCAGATGGCAATCTCAAGTAAAGGTTATGAGATATTGTCCAATTCTGTTGTTTTAGAATCATGTATATTCTAATGACTCCTTGATGAGACCATGACCTTAATAACTCTACCATGTAATGGGTTTTATAGAGGAGGGTCGTCTTAAGACAAAGAATCCAGGGATTGGAAAGGCTAACCTTAGGGTAAGGTCTTTAAAGTAATTTAAACTCAAGTGCGTAACGCTTGTTATTGAGTAGATCTTTTCGAGGCGGATTTAAAGGTTGACGACATAAGTCAACTACAGGGCTGTATCTCCGAGAAGATTAGGATCTTCTCGAAGTTACAACAATGTAGATGACTTATGGCGACACCCTTTGCATTGATCGCTAAGATTTACACTTGATTTCGCACGAGTTACCCTGGGACCGATTAAGAACGTGGTCATGTTATAAGGCTGCCTAGGAGATTCGGGGTGTCGTGACACACTGGTTGAACTGCAAGGTTGAACCAGTATGTCATCATATCCCTAATCCTCGTGGGCATCCATATAACATTATCACCTTGTTAATCTGCCTCCGAGTGATTCAGTTGTGAAAGGAAGGACTGACAGTAGTCAGTGTAAGACATTCTATATAACATATGAATGGGGTAAAGGACGTATTCCAGATTGATGAGTATGCCGTTAAGGAATACGAGACATAAGCAGTATGTTTCAAATCTTTGGCCAAAGTATCGCAAGCTGCTGATTGCGTTGTCCTAATTCACCTAGTCTAAGGGATGAGATGCCGATGAATAATAGTAACAATTATTCAGTTAGATTCCTTGGACAGAGCATTCTGAATCCCAGAGTAGGGAAGAGAACCGCAAGAGTAAGGGTTAAGTAATAACGCCAACTCTTATTACACATGAATAGATCGGTAGATTACCGAGTCATGAAATGAATAGATCAGAAGTAATCCGAGTCATTACAGCTGCATATGGTTGTCTGTTATATGAATGGTTATTTGAATTGTGAGTTCTAAATTATGTATTTAGAACTAGTATGCAATTATCAAAAAAAAAATTCACTTGTTCTAAAGTTTAAAATGAGGATGTTACATCTTGGTATCAGAGCTGAAGGTTGCAGCTCTTGGACCTATTGAGTCCATAATCTGATAAAAACTTGAATTTTCTTGTAACAGAAAATGGTTAGAACAAGAGGAAACGTTGCGAATAATGCTCCACCTGAAGGAGGAGCGGCAACAACCCAGAAACTTGATGAGATCCTTGCTGCCCTGTTGGACACAAGAGATCGCTTGGCTGTACTTGAACAGCAGGTGATGGGAAATGAGGAGGATGAAGAAGCTGATAATAATAATCAGCAACCTCCTGAGGACAACCCCGACACGGGTGTTGATGTTAATGCTGTGAATGCACCTGTCCAACCAGAAAACAAAAAGGCCAGATTGGCAGCAGAACTCACTAATGATATAAAAAGGATAAGTCCACCTAAGTATGATGGCACCACATTAGGAGATGGAGCTGAGAACTGGCTCATCAAAATGGAGAAGTAATTTGCAATAAGGAACTTCTCAGAGGAAACCAAAGCTATTTGGGGAGCCTATCAGCTTTCTCACGAAGCGTCTTCGTGGTGGGATAGCCAAAAAGCTGAGCTAAACATTGATGGGACCAATATTACTTGGGATCAATTTAAAGGCTATTTTAGGCAACGGTGGCTGCCACAACTTTTCTATGATCAGAAAATGACAGAATTCCAGAACTTAGCTCAAGGGAAGCTAACGGTAACTGAATTCTGGGAGCGGTTTACAAAACTTCTCAAGTATGTACCGCAGTATCAAACTGACGAAAAGTTCAGGATACGGAAATTCATCATGGGATTGAATCCCGTGATAGGGGGAGAGGTCGATGTTCACAGCCCAACCACTATGGAAGGAGTTGTTGAAAATGCCATAAGGCAAGAACAGAAATTAAAGGCTGTTTCTGCTCATAAGGAGGAAGTGCGGAAGAAGACTGCAAACCCTTCTTCAACCTCTCTTGCACCCAGAAAAGGACCATGGAAAATTTTTGGAAACAAGAGTAAGTTTCCAGGAGATAACAATAAGAAAGTAGCAGTAAATAAGCCTGCTGGAAATATAAGGGATAATTTTGTTAAAAATTATAATAATGGGCAGAAGTCCTATGGAGGACAACGTGACAATTACAAGGCTGGAGGTAATGCTGAGCCTAAGAAGGGACCTGTAGGAGGCTGCTACAATTGTGGCAAGGACCACTATGCGAATCAATGTCCTTTGAAGAAGGATGATCGTAATCAGCAGCATAAGATACATGCTGCAGTAGCAGACAAGCAAGCTGAAAAGCAAGCAACACCTATAAAAGTTCCGGGTAAGTTATTCGGCATACCTGTCACTATTGTTTTTGATACAGGAGCTACTGAATGTTTTATATCTAATAAACTAGCTTCTAAACTTAAAAGAAAAGCTGGGAAAATGGATAAATCTTGGACTGTAGAGTATGGTAATAATTCTGTTCATACAGTGAGTATGTGTCTCTTTGGAGCAGTCCTTGATTTACCTAATTTCTCCACGGAAGTTAATCTCTATGTTACACCTTTGGGATCGTATGACATTATTATTGGTGTCAATTGGTTAGCTGACCATAAAGAAAAGGTAGATTGCTATGAAAAGAACATAAAATGTTTAGATGATCAGCTGGAATCAGCAGAGATTCAAGGTGTGAAACGGGAAATTTCAGTTAGAAGCCTGTCAGCTATGCAGCTTAAAAAGGCTAAGAATAAAGGATGTACTCTTTATGCAGTAAAGATATCTAAATCTTCAGAAGAAGATGGTGATTACATGAAGCAAATTCCACTGTTACAAAGTTTCAGGGATGTTTTTCCTGAAGAATTATCGGGGTTACCACCCAAGAGAGAATTTTACTTCACCATTGAAATCAAACCAGGAACTGAACCTATTTCCAAAGCGCCTTATAGGATGACTACTACTGAGTTAGTCGAGCTTAAGGCACAGTTACAAGAACTTTTGTCTAAAGGATTGATTAGACCAAGTGTTTCACCTTGGGGAGCACCTGTGATATTTGTAAAAAAGAAGGATGGAACACTAAGGCTGTGTATTGATTATCGGATGTTGAACAAAGCAACAATCAAGAACCGATATCCACTTCCAAGGATAGATGACCTGTTTGATCAAATGCGTGGAGCAGCGGTTTATTCTAAGATAGACCTTCGATCTGGTTATCATCAACTAAGAATTAAAGAGGAGGATATTCATAAAACAGCTTTCCGAACAAGGTACGGACATTATGAATTCACAGTTCTACCCTTCGGGTTAACTAATGCACTTGCAGCCTTTATGAATTTAATGAACAATATTTTTCAAGAATACCTGGACAAGTTTGTGCTTGTATTCTTGGACGATATTCTCATTTATTCTAAGAGTGTTGAAGAGCACAATGAGCATTTGAAGATAGTTTTGGGAATTTTGAGAAAGAGGAAGTTGTATGGTAAGTTATCCAAATGTTCTTTCTATGATTCAGAAGTTCACTATTTGGGTCATGTCATAAGTAAAAAAGGAATTGCTGTAGATCCTTCAAAAATAGTGGCAATAACTGAATGGCCTGCGCCAAAGAATGTACATGAAGTACGAAGCTTCATGGGTCTTGCAGGTTACTATAGAAAATTTGTAAAGGATTTTTCTAAAATAGCTGCACCAATAACTTCTTTACAAAAGAAGGATAAGAAATTCATGTGGAATGACAAGTGCAAAGCGGCTTTCAAAAGTCTGAAAGACCAGTTGACTTCTGCACCTATTTTAGCTGTACCAGACCCTAATGGGAATTTTACTGTTGTAACGGATGCTTCTGGGGAAGGCCTTGGAGGTGTTTTGTTACAAAATGATCAAGTCATTGCTTATGAAAGTAGAAAACTTAAGTTACATGAGCTGAATTATGCCCCTCATGATTTGGAACTTGCTGCCATTGTTCATGCACTTCAAGTCTGGAGACACTATTTACTTGGGAAACCTTTTGAGTTGAAAACTGATCACTTGGGACTGAAATACATTTTTACTCAGCCCAATCTGAATGCCAGACAAAGGAGGTGGTTAGAATTTTTATCACAATATGACTTTGATATCAGCTATATCAAAGGGAATGAGAATAGAGTAGCTGATGCTCTAAGTCGTAGGAGGCACATTTCTGCTCTTATAACGTTGAGAACTCAGTTTAAAGACGAGGTAAAAAGTGCCTCAGAATCAGATGCATACTTTCAGCAAGTAAAAGCAGCGCTTGCTGCAGAACCTAAGGATAAAAGGTATGAAGGTTTTCATTTTGATAATGAAGGAATCTTGCGTTATGAAAATAGGGTATATGTACCTGTGTTGAATGATTTGAGAAAGAAGTTTTTAGTTGAATTTCATAATTCACCTTTCTCTAGACACCCAGGTATCACAAAAATGCTAGCTGATTTGAAATAGCAATACTTCTGGAAAGGTATGAAAAAGGATGTGATTAATTTTGTGACTCATTGTCTGGAATGTCAGCGGGTGAAGGTAGAACATATGCACCCGGCTAGACTGTTATATCCTCATAGCATACCGCAGTACAAATGGCAAGTAATAACCATGGATTTTGTACAAGGACTACCTATGTCCAAGAATAAGCATGATGTTATCCTGGTAGTTGTAGATAAACTGACTAAGGTAGCTCATTTCATCGCTGGAAATCTAAAGGATGATTCACCAATGCTGGCCAAGAGGTTCGTACATGAAATTTTCAGATTACATGGTGTACCAGAACTGATTATATCTGACAGGGATCCTAGAATGACGTCAAGGTTTTGGCAAAACGCTTAACGCAGCCCTAGGAACAAAACTAAACTTCAATTCTGCATATCATCCAGAAACGGATGGGCAAACTGAGAGGGTAAATCAAGTGCTGGAGGACATGTTGTGAATGTATTGCATGGATCAACAGTATAGATGGGAAGAGTATCTTCCATTAGTTGAGTTCGCATACAACAACACTTACCACTCATCTCTTAAGATGGCACCATTTGAAGCACTTTATGGAAGAAAGTGCAGAACCCCTGTTAGTTGGGACAGTGTTGAGGATAGAGAGGTAATTGGACCAGAGATTCTCACAGAAATGGAACAGCAAGTTAAGCTGATTCGTGAACGATTAAAGGAAGCAGCGGATAGACAGAAGAGCTATGCTGACCTTAAGCGGGTTGACAGAAGGTTTGAGCTGGGTGATAAGGTTTTCCTGCGTGTTAAACCCAGAAAGAGCTCTATAACTTTTGGCAAGGCTGCCAAGTTGTCACCTCGATTTGTGGGACCTTTCAAAATTGTTGAAATAATCAACCCTGTAGCTTATCGTTTAGCATTGCCACCTGCTTTATCTCGCATGCATGATGTTTTCCATATTTCTTTGCTTAAGAAATATGTTTCAGATCTGTCACATGTTTTAAATTGGAATTCCTTGCAGGTCCAAGACCCAGGAATAATCGTGGTTAAACCCACAAGAGTGCTGGAAACTCGCCAATTGCATTTGAGAAATCATGATATACAGCAATGTAAGGTCCAGTGGGACTAGTTTAGCAAAGAAAGTGCAACTTGGGAAAATCTGGAAGAGATGAAAATTGCTTTTCCTTCTCTTTTTGCAACAGAATGAAAACTGTTGACAAAAATATACTTTTATGAACTGATTGTTTTTAAGTATTTATGAAAGCCAGATTAAGGCAAACTTTATTCAGGTTGAATAAATGTGTTGTGACATTGATTTCTGGAACTATTTAATATGGAAGTAGTCACAGTGTTTGTGAACTAATAAATTGATTTACCTGAAGGTTAATTTAATATGTAATTCATCGGGACGATGAATCTTTTTAGGAGGGAAGCATGTAACACCCTGAACTGTTGTTACTTTCTCCTGGACATACAAGTGTTGATATGTGATTTCTTGTATAAGGATGTGTTCCTCGATTTAGAAATCATGCTTGATATGTATTGTAATTTCCTTGCAGATTGCAGATCTTGACTGAGTCAGAATATGATTAGACTCTTTTATTTATTTCATTTTGTGTCTGAATATTAATCTGATCATGGAATGAATTATAGAGATATTCATCTATAATATCTAGTCTTGGATCAGTGGAATTGATCCAAGTAATGCTTTAAATTTGTTTGTGATGAATTAGATCACAGACCTTGAACAGGTTTCAAGGTATGGAAGCATTGATTAAGCTGGTCAGGAGTATGACTCAGGCTGATCTTGGGAAATGAATTGGTTCCCGATATCGAAGTATATCTGGAAGGTCTCGGACGTGGACCAAGTAATGATTCTGTCATGTATATTCCTGTAGCCTAACGGCTGTATAGGAGTGAATCCTGTTCGTAGATGCATGATTTTAGGTCTTTTCTTGGCATATAAAATGTTATACCTAACTGGAATTGTTAATGGTTAGTAACCTAAAACTAAAACCTAACCTAGGGGTTAGATTATTGTTAATCTAACCTAGACCTAGGCTATGTGTTAATATCCTAAGTTAGTAACTACGTGTAAATTGGTTAGTATGGGTATTACCCTAAATTCTAACCTAAGTTACTAACCTAACTATTGAGGAGGATGTAAAGGGGCCTATGGAGGGGTGCGAACCATGGGTGGCATTTTCTATGGCAATTAATGCATGGATAAGGATGAGGGACAGGTCATGGCGGAGGCTTAAGCGACGGCTAACCTGTGCAGACGTGGCAATTTGCTAAGTTTGGAAATGAACTTGAGTTTTAGTAGGACTGTCGCCAATTCTGGCGGTCGGTGGGAGTTGAGTTTAAGCGGGAAAGTTGGTTTAATGGCATTCAATATTCTCAGAAGTCGAGCTCGGAACTCGCGAGAAGGCATGCAAACGGGAAATTTGGGGGGTTTGTTTGGTTTGTCACGATTTTTGGTCTTCTCTCTCTCTCTCTCTGCTTGTTTACTGGTTCTTCGCACCAGTTCTCTTTGAGTTGCATGGCACGTATGAACTGCTCTAGCTCTTTTCTCTGTCATGGAGGATATATATGTGATGGAGACAGCAAAATTTTGTTGGTCGCTTTATCGTGGAAAAAGAAAAGGAAGTTCGAACTCTTCCTGTGGTCTGCTTCGGAAAATTGATCAAAAATCCAGGCATGTTAGGCCCTAGCCTTTAAATAGCTTGTTGTCTTTCAAGTGATTTCATTAGAACAACTCTGTTCAAATGTTTTGAGAAAATAGATGATTTTCTATGGAGATCTTGTTTGATTTTTGGTACTGTATCTCTTCTGGTTTGATTTTTCAATTCTCCTCTTGATGGGTGTTTATTAAAATCTAATTGTGGCTCTATTCCTTTGTGTATTCTTTCTGGTTTAAATATGTGAGATATTTATATGTAAAGAGCATGAAAGCTCGGCCTATTTGGCGTGAGCCCATAGGATATACCTGTGTTGTTTATAGACCACTGTATGTTGTTGATTTGTGGTCGCTGTTTCTTGTTGTGGAAACTGTATGGAAGGATTCTGTTAGATACTGTATGTTTGATCAGTTCTACTGCTCCCTTAGAAACTCTGTCGTGGTTTTTGTTGACAGTGACTAATGGTACTTTTTGGGTTTCATTTGTCTTCTAATTTTTGCTGGGAACAGGTAAAACTATTGTATTTTTGCTGGGATTTGCTTGCCTGATGTTTAAATAAGCTCCATTGTTGGGCTCGAATGTAATCGTATGCAATTATTTGTTTTATTGTTGTTCAGATTCATATGAACATTTGGAAGGTATCTTATATTGCTTGAACCTTATTGCATCTGATTTTTGGGACACTGTCGTTTGTCACTGTTCCTTGAGTATGGTTGAATATTTCGTGTTCTGGCCCTGTTGGGGGTGAGTCGCGAGTATCACACCTTAGACTTGCATGCGCCAAGGTAAGAATAGATATGCAATGTTCCTTTCCGTTTAATCAGTCCGTTTTTGACTGAGCATGTTTCGGAAATACTGTGTGGACGTCATGGCATAGTCTTTAGGAAACCTCAGATTTCTTGATGCAATGAAGTTTGTTGTTAAACAACAATCTTGCTTGCGGCTTGTCTAACTTGTTCATTTATATACTGGTTGAATGTTTTCATATGTGAAGACGGTTCAGTAATGAACTTATGTGAAAGGAAGTATGAATGGTTTGGTTCTTTCTCTTCCTTTATTTAATATTTGTTAATATTTGTTTAACCGTGGAAAATTGTTTTGTAACATATTGGTGGATTCACGAATTGTTATGTTATTTCCTTTTTGGAAGAATGAAACGATCTGACCAATGTTGTGATTTTGGATTCAATGATTGTTTGTGTACATTCGTTCCTTGATTTTTAATATTCGATGAAATATTAGAAAGTGATTAAGACTATTTGGTAACCATGTTAGAGTTACATATTTGTAATCATTTGTATTACAAGGGCATAGTCTGAATATGTTTACTTATGTGAATATCTGATCTCATTTAAACAGGGTGTTTAATGAAAACAATTGATGGATTGCAATTGTTTTAAAAGTTAGTGCTTATCATGCTCAGTTCATTGAACTGACTCATGTTGACTATTTTTGCAGATGGTTACCGTAAGAGGTAAAAGCAATGCAGATCTGACAGGCTAATCAGATTGTTTATTTGATTAATAATGAATTACAGCTTGATTTTACAGATGTACTATATGAGAAAAGATGTTTCTTTTCAGTTGAGCATTGTATCAAGTATGCTGTTGCATAAAATGTAATTACATAGTTTTGAAAGGAATGAAAATAAGTGTTTGAAACTTATGTGTTGTATTCTATTCTGATAGTTGACCTTCTTCGGTTTATATACCAGAGTGGCAACGTTATCTTTGCGTAATATGGATGCTTTTGTGATTGACAATGAAAGCTTACAAGAAAATGAGATTGAATTCTTAAGAGTGTTTTGTAGTTCTAATTTTTTCTAGCAAAAGCAATATTGGATTTAAATATATGTCTTTCTAGAAGATAGGTTAAAAAAAAAGGAACCTAAGAAGAACGCCAAACAAGCTGGATTAAATTACTAATCCTAGTCCTGGGTATGACAGGACAATATTAATTTGGATTCTTAATCATTTATATCTCTATACTAATAAGTATGATATAAGTTCAGTTTAGAGAACTGATATAAATCAAATGGAGTTCAGATGGCAATCTCAAGTAAAGGTTATGAGATATTGTCCAATTCTGTTGTTTTAGAATCATGTATATTCTAATGACTCCTTGATGAGACCATGACCTTAATAACTCTACCATGTAATGGGTTTTATAGAGGAGGGTCGTCTTAAGACAAAGAATCCAGGGATCGGAAAGGCTAACCTTAGGGTAAGGTCTTTAAAGTAATTTAAACTCAAGTGCGTAATGCTTGTTATTGAGTAGATCTTTTCGAGGCGGATTTAAAGGTTGACGACATAAGTCAACTACAGGGCTGTATCTTCGAGAAGATTAGGATCTTCTCGAAGTTACAACAATGCAGATGACTTATGGCAACACCCTTTGCATTGATCGCTAAGATTTACACTTGATTTCGCACGAGTTACCCTGGGACCGATTAAGAACGTGGTCATGTTATAAGGCTGCCTAGGAGATTCGGGGGTGTCGTGACACACTGGTTGAACTGCAAGGTTGAACCAGTATGTCATCATATCCCTAATCCTCGTGGGCATCCATATAACATTATCACCTTGTTAATCTGCCTCCGAGTGATTCAGTTGTGAAAGGAAGGACTGACAGTAGTCAGTGTAAGACATTCTATATAACATATGAATGGGGTAAAGGACATATTCCAGATTGACGAGTATGCCGTTAAGGAATACGAGACATAAGCAGTATGTTTCAAATCTTTGGCCAAAGTATCGCAAGCTGCTGATTGCGTTGTCCTAATTCACCTAGTCTAAGGGATGAGATGCCGATGAATAATAGTAACAATTATTCAGTTAGATTCCTTGGACAGAGCATTCTGAATCCCAGAGTAGGGAAGAGAACCGCAAGAGTAAGGGTTAAGTAATAACGCCAACTCTTATTACACATGAATAGATCGGTAGATTACCGAGTCATGAAATGAATAGATCGGAAGTAATCCGAGTCATTACAGCTGCATATGGTTGTCTGTTATATGAATGGTTATTTGAATTGTGAGTTCTAAATTATGTATTTAGAACCAGTATGCAATTATCAAAAAAAAAATTCACTTGTTCTAAAGTTTAAAATGAGGATGTTACACTATACCTATTGATTATGTTCTCCCATAAGAATCTAGCAGCTGTTGTTGCTTTGTAATCCTTTGTAGGCACTACCTACACCGATCTTGTCAAGTAATCGGTACAAGTAATGATATAGTACCAACCAGTCCTTCGTACGACAGGTGAAATTGGTCCTATAAAGTCAATGGCGCATTTTTCAAATGGTTCTATGCTTTCTACTAGTATCAAGGGCATATAATCCCTTTTTCCTAGTTTTGCAAGGTGATGGAAATGGTCACAAGCCTTGCAAAACTCAATACAATCTTTATAAACCATTTCCCACCAAAAACCTGCTAAAAGGATCTTGCGCGCGGTTGTATTTCCTAAGTAGTTCCCTCCTGTAATCCCACCATGTGCTTCCTCCATGATTGCAACATGCTCATGTTCTAGCATGCATCATCACAGAACCTCATCATGACCTAAATTGTATAAGCCTCCACCAATTAGCATGAAGGGTGCAACATGTATAGCTAACTATTTCTTCTCCAAAGTTTTCATTCCCTATGGTGCCACACCCATTTTGAGAAATACAACGATATCTTCTAAGTCAGAGGGTGCGCATCGTAAACTAAATAGTTACGCGTCTGACATTATATCCTCAATGCTCTATGTATCCTCTCCTGATTCAATTCTTGATAAGTGATCAGGGTCCTAAGTTACTCTTTCTTGGTTTCACCACAATTTTAAACATAAATTCTTGAAACAAGAGGACCAACCGACATATGTGCCCTTGTAAAACAAGCTTGTTAACCAAGTACTTCAATGCCATGTGATCCATGTAAAATATGAAGGGTGTTGCCAGTAGATACTCGCCTAAACTTATGAAACACATAGATCATTGATAGTGCTTCGCACTCAGTAGTAGTATATTTCTGCTCTGCTGGTATTAACTTCCTACTTGCAAAGCAAAGGGGGTGATCAACCATCCCCTCACTAGGTTGTGCTAGCAATTCTCTAATGGCCTTCCCTGAGGCATCAAAAAGCACATGGAAGGGTTTATCCCCAGAAGGAAAGCATAATATGGGGTCAGTGACAAGCCTATCCTTCAAATGTCAAATGCCCTCTGCTGCACCTCTCCCTAGTGAAAGGCACCCTTGTGTTTTAGTAACTCATCTAATGGCGTGACAATCTTGGCATACCCCTTAATAAATTTCTGGTAATACCCCATATGCCCAAGGAATATATGCACTATGCTTTGACTAGTAGGCTCCCCCAATCCCACAATAATGTCAAATTCGGTGGGATCCACTAGCAAACCTTCCTTACATATAATATGCCCCAGAAGATTACCAAATGGAGTAGCAATAACACATTTCTTAATGTTGAGGGATATCCTCAACTACCGATATCTTTCAAGCATCAACCTCAAATTCAATGATCTTTCACTAGTCCATACACTATCCAGTCATCGAGGTAGACTTGGATAAAATTATGGATGAAGTATTGAAATGCTTGCACCATAATGCGTGAGAACACAACAGGTGCATTATTTAGCCCAAAAGGTATGACCGTGTAGGCAAAGCTTCCCCATTCAGTGGAAAAATTTGTCTTTTCCTGGTATTAATTTGAAATTCTAACTTGATGATACCCTGAGAATCCATCTTTGAAAGAATAGACCGCACACCTGGTTACTCCTTCCAAAATCTCCTCAGTAAAAGGGGTTGGAAAGGAATCAATTAAACATACCACGTTCAAATGCCTACAATCAACACAGATCCTTATCCTTCCATCCTTCTTAATGTTTATGACCATTGGACTTATCCAATCTGATTCTTTAATGACCTCAATGATGCATGATGCTATCATAATGTCTATCTCCTCCTTGAGTTTGACACGAATATTTAGATTTATTCGGTAAGGTATTTTTTTGAATTGGGCACACACCTTTTAGCTTGATTTTAATTTCCCCTAAGGAGTGGTGAACACCTTTAAGCTGATGGTACCCACGTGGGAATAAATCTTGGAACTCACACAATAGATCAATGATCTTGGAAACCTCCTTCTCTGACCAATAGTCCCCAATAATAGCTTCCTTAGGTTCCACCTCTAAACCAATGTTAACCTTCTTTATTTTCAAGGGTTCATGGTAGGCGTGCGGTTTCTCATCATAACTATACCTAACTTTGTGTGTATCTTCAGTATGGTTGACATCCAAACCTTTCACCTCTTCACCATCTATCACATAGACCAAATTTCCTTTTTCTTTCTCCATGCATGCGCGCTCAAGTTGTATATCTTCTGATTCTTCCTCATCAAAGCACGTCTCTAAAGTAGGTTCATCTAGTATCTCCAGTATTCTATCCTCCACCATGACACTATCTCCCATCGTAGAGTGCTTGAAAACCTACAACGCCCTATCCACTGATTGTTTAGTACTCTAGTACTCGAACGTTTGAAGAAGGTCAAACCGTCAACTCCTACCAATTTCCTGTCTGATGGTGCATCTTTGAGTGAATGTACCATGCCCACACGTAACCTTGTAAGGTGGAATATAACTTATGTACCCATAGAGAAGGTGATAGGGCCTCAATGCCTTCCATCCATGCTTTCTCACATGCTTGGATGTAAAACGAGGTAGTTTCCTTCCCATGGTAGTCTTGTATGAAATCTGAGACTACCCCATGTTTAAAAATTTTCATTCTTTTAAAATAACGGGTATTTTTGTGTTTTTATTTCTAGAAGATGTTTGTATTACGTTAAGATGTTCCCAGTGAATCATATGAGCCAATTTTGAAAAATACCCAGATGCTAAAACTCATTTTATCCCTTCACCAATTTTTTTCTGCAGGAAATTTTTATTTAATTATTTATTAAATAAATAAAGCCCCGTTGGAGTAAATTGTGCTCCGGTTGAATCCTATTGAAGTTTTGTATGCCAGTATCAAAAATTTTCAAAAGGATTTTCACCAGGAATGAATTCAGAGCTTTGTCTATGACTTCTGGCAATGTTTTTCATTTTTAATTTATTTCTTTTACGTTTTTCTCCGGTTTTCCCCGTGGTCTTTTTGTTTACTTTCCCTAGGTCTATTCTTTTTCCTATATAGTTTGTTTAATTTCCTGGAGTATCTAGAGATCATTTACGATTGCTACACCAGAAGGAATCAGCCTCAGAAAGCAAAATTATGACCAAAAAAGATGAAGTCAAGCACAAAAAGCCTCACTGAGGCAAGTCACACTTTTTGGAATGAATGGGTTTAAGCTACAATGGGAATATTGGTAGTGGAAGGAAGGTGAGAATTAATTACTTTCCTTACAGGGTACATTTTCCCATGAAGTCAAAGTCACTTAAGCTACAATGGGAATATTAGAGGTGACAGGAAGGTGGGAATTTCTTACCTGCCTTGTAGGGTAAAAATTCCCATTATAAAAGAAAAATCACTTAAAGCACCGATGGGAATTTCTTACCTACCTTGCAGGGTAAAAATTCCCATGATGAAATTCAAATCACTTAAGTGGAAGAGGGGATTTTTGGAGCTCTAGTGCAAGGTGGAAATTCCCATCAAGTTGACTTCTTATTTTTAGCAACTACCCTTGCCGAAAAGTGTGGACCCACCTTGGGTGAATACCAATGCACTTAATAATATTTATTAATGGTTTATTCACCTAATTTTGGTGCCATAAATAGAAGGAAATTTAATGCAAGTGGAAGAGATAAGGAGAATTCAAGGATGCATGCTAAAAATAAATAAAATAAATTATTTAAAAAATAACTAGCAACATGCATAATTGGGCACCCAAATTGGATGAATAAACATGGCTATTAGTTGATTAAATTGCCAGAGAAATAGGAAGATGCAATTATTAAAAATAGCATGTTGGAGGTTATATAAGAATGGGATGCCATAAAGAAGAAGCACTTATTTATTTTTGATGAAGATTGCAGCCTGGATAGGTTTTAGCACCAAAAGAAGAAGGATGTTGCATTAATAAATATTTTCCACTGCCGGGAAGCTTCTAGTTTTGGCTCCTAGGGTTGGAATAGCCTAGTTTTTTTCATTATGAGTATTTTCATGTTGCTATATGTGCCCAAGTGAATTAAATAATATTTTTTCTTGGTTTGCATGCAAGCAAAACCTCAAATTTTAGGACCACAGACTTTATATGTAGATTTTGGTGATAAAAATTAAGTATTCATGCCATGGACTCCATCTTTATCTGAATAAATTTCAGGTATTCACCATAGGTGCTCAAATCAATGTTAGGTACATTGAATATATCTTTTGAATTTGAAGGAGTTTCCATATCTACACAAATTGATCCAATTGTAAGGGATTCTGATAGAATTAAAAGAAAAAGAGCTTAGACAAAGATTATTCCAGCCCTGATGAAGCATGATGAAAGGAAAGGATCAACAAAATCATGCATAACTTCTAGATTTAATGAATTCAATGATAAAAACATAGGCCCTGAACCTATTACCGATTTAATTGATAGATCCAGATCTCATAATTGCGAAGGCTTCTGGAAAAAAATCATCCTCTTGTTTCTAACACAGCCCTTGTAGAAGTCAGTACATGGAAAATTCCTTCCAGGATCTTGTGCATGTGCTCCCAATCTTCTAGTTGAAGCCTTTATTGAATTTACTTGTATTTGCATTCACCCAAAGTAGTTTCCGATATTTAAAATTGCCCATATGCAATTAAAAATAAAAATGACGAGTTTTTTTCTAAATTATTTACGAAAAACATTGTACTGGTGCATGTACTGGAGAAGAACTGTAAAATCTTCAAGGATAAGAGGGAAGACAAGTCAAAGGAAATACCCGCAAGAAAATCACAGTCAGCTACTTCCAGATCTAGTTTGGTGAGAATGAAAGGCAAAAGAGTCAACCGCATGCAGAATATGGAAAAAGAACAAGACTGGAGGTATTGCAACTTTCTTTTCCTCTTTCTTCTTCTTTATCTTATTTTCTCCGACAAAATAATTGAGCAATCAATTAAATTATAAAACTTAAGTGATTGGTTTAAAAGTTGTTACTTGAAGAATTCAGTTACTTGGAAATAGGTGACAGACATGCAAAATAGAAGGTTCTATTTTCAGTTATAAATCATGCATGTCATGCAAAGAGGAATTCTAGGAGGGATATCACCAGCTACTTCCCTTTTCATAGCTTCTGCATGTAGGAATTCATTTAAAGATTCCTATTTGTAATTTCCCTCTATATACTATAAGTTAATCAACATTCCTATTTGTAATAACCTACATTGTTAAAGAAAGAGAATTTGTAATCAACATTCTTGTGTTCTAGAATTTGAACTAAAACCCTTGATAGCTTTCTACAAGCAGAGGAATAGAGAAGAGGAATATTTCTAGAGAACTTTACGTCAACAGGTGCATTCATTTCTTATTTATTTTTAAATCTCTATACAAACTTTGTGTTGTCTTAGATCTAGATCTGAAACTGTCCTTTGCTTCAAATTCTACATTTTAAGATCTATTTGTTTCATCTATGTGCATATGATCAACTCTATCAACTATTGGTTAGGTTGCACATCTCCTTTCTTTTCTTATTGTATTTAATTATTTCCCTTTCCTGCATACATTTCTTATAGCTGCTTACTTGCTGCAAAATTGCCTAGCTATGGTCCATGAGCTACACAATTACAGTAAAACCAACAGATAGATACTAGGAAATATAATTGACAAAATATTACACGAGAGCCTCACCGGTAAATGAGGTAGATTTATCTCATGACTACCTAGGTTTTCACTATGCAGAAAATATAGCCAACGGGTTTTGGCGTCTCTATTAGGGAACAACAAAAATTATCAAACCAGAGTTTTCTCTTACCAGTTCCCTTTTATATTATAAGCTCAACCTGGTAGAACATCCATTCATGTGGTCTAGTAGAGCTCAAGGAAGGATTGACCATTTTTATAGATTGCAGGAGAAGTTTAATTTTAGTCATCCTCCTCAAGTTAGAAGTCACAGATACAATCTTTCACTAGGAAGAAGAGTGCAAACTCCTGCAAATCCGGATCATGTACAACACAATCCAACAGCTAGGATTATTCACCAATTATATTCTCAAAAAGACGTGCTCTTTTCATGATGCTGAATCATCCACTTGCTCCTGCAACACCTATTCCATGGGGTGCAGCCTTTAGACCTTTGAATATGACTCCTCCTATGCATGATATAACTAAAGGGACGAGAAATAATTTTCTAAAATTCTTTGGAGATGGAAAGAAAAATCCAGCCGACCACTTGGCTGCATTTTTTATATCCTGTAGAGTGCTTGTAGTCAAACATTAAGATGTGTCCACCAGAATCTTCATAGATACTCTGCATGAATTGGATAGAGAATGGTTCTACCAGCTAGCTCCTGGCACCATAACAAACTGGGCTACTATGAGGGATGCATAACTGAAAATATTCAAACCAGCTAAAGATTTCTGTACATTTATAACTTAACTGACTCAATTGAAGAAGGAGCCACATGAGCACATGTGGGATTTTATTGTAAAATTCCAAAGAATACTGTACAAAATTCTAGCTTCTACTTCTTTTAATGATGATAATCAAAAAGTATTATTCATCAATGCTTTACTTCCTGAAGTAAGATATCAACGACGAAGAGCACATCATGCTAACTTGTTAGCAACCCAAAACATGGCGGTTGAAATTGAAGATGTCCTCATCATGGATGGAAAAATAAAGAGCAACACTTCTAGAGCTAGAAGTTCATCCTATGCTACTACTTTCGATTCACTATTGCAAAAGTTAGAAAATGAGATGTCGCAGATGAAGAAACAAATGGATCAAATGGCTCAAGGAAACAAAACTACCCCTACTCGAAATATAAACAACAACCGGAAACAAATTTATGGTTCCAAAATATTAGCAATTGAAGTTTCTCCCAAAAATAATGTGGAGATGAATGAAGAATACCAGGAAGCTAACACTGATCAACTCGAGAATGATGATTTACGTAGGTCCTACTGGCGACTCCAACATTAATTACTTGAACTAAAAATTTGAACATGATGATGAGAAAATTCATGAATATGATCATGGTCATACATATGCAATATTTACAAGATCACAAACTCACCAAACTAAGGCATTAACTGATGAATAGGGAAGAGGCATCCCTTTACCTTCTGCTTTAGCTCCCAGAGATAAGAATGTGAGTTATTTGTCTAAACCACAGAAAGCAGCTTAGGTATCTAAATCTATTCCTTCTTTTGACATTTTTGATCATCTCAAGAAAACTAGGATTCAAATGTCAGAAGCTGAATACATGAGAGCCTTTCCTGAGGAAGTAAATAGGCTAGTCAAATATGTACAATCACAAGGACAATCCAATACATCAAAAGGAATTTTTCCTAAATCCAAGGATACTCCTCCCCATAACAACATTGCAGTTGTTAAATCCTCACCATCTTCTAAAAGAGTGGAACCATTCTATGTTTCCTTATTGCTTAATGGTTTCAAGTTAAGCAAGTGCGTTCTAGATTTGGGTGCTTCTGACAATGTCATGCTGGCTAAAGTTGTAGATGCTCTTGGGATTACCTTGACAAAAACCATAAAGAAGTGCTACTCCATGGAGATACAAGTCCCTTTAATAAGACAAATCAAAGATGCACAAGCTATTCTGGAAGTATTTCCTGATAAAAGATAAAAGATGAAAATCTTAGTTACAGATATTCATGTCTCCTACAGGATGTTGATGAGTAGAAACTTATACAAAGAGCTAGGATGAGAAGTAAAGATGGATTGGTCCTATACTCATATTCCTATTAAAGGAATAAATCAGAAGTTGGAACTAGAAAATAAATCTAAGTACACTCTGACAAAATATGAAGATCTTAGATCTCATATTCTTTTTCAGGAATCTACCTGAGGGGTCTATTTCTTGGAAATGGATGAAGATGTTCCAGAGCCTGAACTTTAACCAGAGCCACAGTCAATAGACGAAGAAGAAAAAGTTTGGATGCTAGAGTTTAAAGGCAACTGTTGTTCTTTTAAATTAGGAACCAAAATTAAATTAATAACTCCATATCATGAGATATTCCCATACTCCCACAAGCTGATGTTTGAGAACACCAATAATATGGAGGAGTATGAAGCCTTTCTGCTAGGAATGGAGAAAGATAAAAAGAAAGGAGTAAAAATCCTCAAAGCCCAAGGAGATGTTGAAATTCTAGTAAAGCAGGTTCAAGTGTAAAATCAAGTCAAAGGAGATAAGATGAAGCATTATAGAGATAGATTTATTTCTGCCACACTCGATTTTTCACTCTTCTCTATCGACTTCATTCCAATAAATCAAAATTTTAAGGTAGACTCTTTGGCAGTCATAGTTGCACTATTAAATCTAGATATACTACCATCCATATTCAAACAAGGAAACTATAAAGTAGATATGGTATACTGCCCCAAAGTCCTTGATAATGTTGAACAGTGGTAGAATTGCAATGAGGATAAACAAACATCTGAATTTTTGGAACAAGACAACTTTGACAAGTTGTATGTTGAAGGGATTAAGTCACCTAAATGGTGTTATAAAACCTCCAAAAAACCACTGAGCATGTTGAGAAGGATGAGTATCATAGGATAGTTTTGATAAGATAGTATTGAAACATGCGTCATATTCCCACACACTCTCTTACATTCCTTGTTGAATCTCCTTTAGTGTGCTGATGCTCTTTTGTTCAAACTTAGGGATATGAAATTAAACTAAGAAGGCATTCTGTAACATGGTGTAATCTACCACTGTCTGATGGGGGTCATATTTCCGGTGCTAACTATGCGTGCATCCCTGAAACATCATTGCAAATTGAATTTCCTTCCATTCTGGGATAGTGATCTCCTTTACATGCCATAACGGCTCACACTTGTGTACATGATCTGCAACATCCTCAACACCCTTGTAATCTGGTAGATGCAAAGACATCTCTAAAAACACTTGAGGAGGTAGTTGAGGCCCTTCTCTGCTTGATCCAGAACCTTGCTTCCCTCCAGTGTTTCCTCCACCACCAGATCCACTAGATCCACCTGGTCCTATCCCTCCTGATCCTCTAAACCCACTAGGTCCTCTAGCTCCTATTACACCATATCCACCTCATGTAGCTGATAAAGGTCTTGAAGTGGTCACGCCTAGCGTTCCCAAGGTCCCACTAAATAACACATTAATGGTTTGTGATATTGCACCACTACCAGATATGTGTCCCGTGCCTCTCCTAGACATGATACCCAAGATTTGTGTACTTAGACTTTTCCCAAATTTTGTTCCAGACAATA
This sequence comes from Taxus chinensis, assembly GCA_019776745.2. Lineage (NCBI taxonomy): Eukaryota > Viridiplantae > Streptophyta > Pinopsida > Cupressales > Taxaceae > Taxus > Taxus chinensis. The sequence continues at coordinate 711,369,915 of CM034154.1, forward strand.
TTCCTTCAAACACAAGAAAGGATTGTGCAACCATAGATGTACCAAACGAGAAGTTATATTTCATAGGAGCAGATCGGTCACTCCCACCGATACCAACTAGGTTAGCAATACTTATCTCTTGATTTGGAAGACTTAGCACCAAGGGTTGGTCACCAGGTGAGTTCAGATGCATGTTGATGACTCTTCATTCTCTAAGTGATGAACTCTCATCAGAGGTTAAAGGGTTCTCTCTCCCATAATTTCCAAGATGGGGTAGCACAGAATGCTCAGGATCCATGTCCTCTGTGTGAATCTCAATTCCTTCCCGCAACGTCTTTCTCCATAGACCCACCACTGCTAACCTCACATTATCTAGCCAACTCCCTTTCACGGGCCTCACTATAATTGAGTCATCTCTCTTCCCTCTCCTTTTCAGCTGCAAGGTACACCATCTTCCTCCACCCTAGCTTCCTTGCCCAACACTCAGAGAAGCTTATCTGGCCATAGGGAATATTTCAAAACTTAGTATAATTATTAGGATCTTCATAGCTAAAGGGATAATATGAAAAAATGATCCTCTAGGTTCCCTTAGGAACTAAAACTCAACAACATTTGGACAAGAATATGTAGAAATAGCGTATTCAAGGGTATAACTGGTCAACACTCTTCTCCACCAATGATCAACAACATGTGTCCAAGTCAGATCAAAATCATGTAGCCTCTGATATTCATCTTGTGTCCACACGTGAGATCTATAGTACCCGCTTGATCTGGATGCATACGCCGAAATCCATTCATACAAATCTATTGGAAAGCAGAAAAATGTCTCATGCAACTCATGATACAGGTGTTCTTTTACCCATTTACGTGCATCAAACTTAGTTACAGTACTGAATATTTAAGAAAACTCATCCTCCATGCTTTTAAACGATGCTTCGGCATTGTCAAAGGTCAAGTGCTCTGCCATTATGCATCATTCTCACAACAACCTTGAAAATAGGTCTCAACAATAGAACCAAGATGTAGTCATTTTTACCCACCTACTAACTTCTAACCCAATGTGCGCCGACCTATCGCCAAGTGGGTGTTGGGTGCTCACTCGAGGCACACGCAGGTGCCGAGCCCCATCTTTATGTGAGCATTATGATAAAATCTTACCATTGTTAGAGGATTAGTTGCAGAGAGTGAATATTCATGTAAAAGCATAACATGATCTATCATACCCTTATACCCATGCATTTAATAAAAAATAAACATCCTGGTACAAAATACAAAGAACAGATCTACCATATAATATGAGGAAATAACACTAGGGTTTGCACCCATGAACCATATGTTCAGAACAGATCCATATATTTATCAGTAACCACATTACATTTAAAAGGGTCATATCAAACCAAATATATCAAGGAAAATATCTAACCCATATATCAGAAGCCCTAACTATGCTTCCCTTATTACAAAAATTTACAGACACATCCCTTAGACATGATAACATTCCTATAGTCCTCTAATGAGAACCCCAACTCCTAGGGCCTCCTAGTATTCTCTACAGATCTTCACTCTTCCCATGTTATATGTATTGGTGTCTCTCTCTTCATGCCTTCATGTGTGTCTTTTCTTCATCTCTCTTCATGTGTTCATGTAACATTCCCATTTAAGATTTGTAGAAACAAGGGAATTTTTTAATATATTTTTTTAAATGATGTTCTCTGCTCTAAATAAATATTATTTAGAGCACACATTCCATTTTGATAAATTTTCTTTGTTCTCATATTCATAATATGGAACACACATTCCATGCCATTCAATCTTATAACAGATAACCATATGCAACTGTAATGACTCGATGAACTGCCGATCTCTCATTTCATGACTCAGAGTTTCATTGATCTCTCATGTTAACTCAATGTATTGTATAATAAGTATACTTGGTTCACTTACCCTATTCGGGTATTGAAGTGTTCTATTTAAGAGGCCTATCTGAATATTTTTTACCAATATTCATCTGAAATCCTTGTTCTTAAACTAAGTGATGTAGGACAACGCCACCAGCAGCTTGCGATAATTTGGCAAATATTTTCACATGATTTTCATGATCATATTCCTAGATGGAATACTCATCGATGGAATAAGTCCTTCACCCCAACTTCATCTATTATCTAGAATGGTCTTTACTGACTCTTGTTAGTCCTCTTGTCCAAGGCTTTACCATAACCCAGATTAGCAACATAGATTGGTATAGAAGACCACTCGCAGTGATTAAGGGTACATAGAAATACTCAATTGACCTAGGTTGATTGTGTGTGTCTAGTTACCTTTAGTCATTGAGAGTCCTTCCCTATACCAAATTATGTTCCTAAACTGACCTAGAGTGTAACTAAGTCAAGTCCAAGTTTATGTAAACCTAGATGATCTGATTCGGAAGAGTGTTGTGACATGTCAGCTACAACATTGTGTCCTCATGAAAATCCATCTTCATGATGATACATTATTGCAGTTGGCGTGTACCAACATCCCACAGAATCACCTCATCTAGAAGTACATAACCAACTAAGAGGTTAAATGCTTTCTTATCTTATTAATTTAAGATTTAGTTTTAGCAGCCCTGCTGAATTCCTAACCTCTTGATCATTACGGTTGGTAATCATTAATGACTTATAATTGCCATGCAGGTTAATCTAGAGCCAATACCTCTTCTTAGAGATTCGTGTTTCATTCTTTGGGTTCTTAACTTAAGTTTTTGACCTATAATCTAAATCAACTTACAACAGTAAGACTAACTTACTTAACTTAACCAAGTTTATCCATGACTAAATTTAGATTCTTATTTCTTGATATTAGACTTCCTTAAAATGAAGTCTAATTTTATATATATATATATATATATATATATATATATATATATATATATATATATATATATTCATCCATTTTCCATTACCTTATTTTGGTTTAAGGTTTTCTAAGAAGAGGCATAATTTCCTCTTTCTGAATATCCCTTAGATATTATACCCAAAAAGGATAGTAACAAATATTTAATTCTAAAGACTAATTGTCTTTCCCTTAGCATATGCTAGTTAGGGTCCATTGCACCAATTCACTTATACATAAACCATATGTAACTTTAATCTTCTATTAGTGTCAATTATTAATCCATATTGACCTAATTGAATATTCATCTATACATGCCAACTTAGAAGTTGCATTTAAGAGACAAGTAGAGCATCAATTTTACTTTACTCTATTTCATTTGAGTCCAGCTGAAATAATTCAAACAGATATGAATACGAGAGAATAAGAATAAGTTTACAACCCCCTTGTTGTAAGCCCAAAAGATAATGGCACATCAAGATCAATAACACTCAATCCCTTTTCCATTTATCTAACAAGTACATATTTTACAGATCTAGACATTCAAACATCTTTCATGTCAATCCACATCAATAAAATTAAGTAAATTTTACAACTCTTTCATTTTTCAATTACATCTTAAAAAGAATAATAATTCCTCATTAAAGTTGCAGCCTTTTAGTAAACATAGGAAACACAATAAAAGAACTTGTCTTCTTTTATCACTTACGAAATCCATCTGCAAAAATTGTGTGATACCCATTTAAAACAACCCACTTGAGACCCAAGAAACAACCTAGGGTTAGTTAGAAAATTATGGAATATATTTTTTTTGATTAGAAGTGTCTACAACCAAGTTACAAGACAACAGTTGATCCTACTAGGTTCTAGAACAAATCTAAATTACTAGAACATGTTTTTCCTTCATTAACAAATATCAAGTTCACATGGTTCAAATTTTAGCGTTAAATGTTTTAGTTAGGTTCAGGGAGAAATTTACTCCCATACCCACTCTCTAACAGGCTCTGAGTTTCAACTAGATTTTTCTCATACTTAATGCTTCCTAAATTTCCCTAAATAATTCCCATTGGATAGGAAATTTACTCACATTTCCGGTGATATAAAGAAGTCCTCCTAACTCCTTCGGGAACTCAAGATATGGTTGGGCAGAGTTTTGGGGTCAAATTTTCCCCTAGGGGGTATTGATAGAGGCCTGCGTGCCTATGTATTATTCATGTATTCATTCATTCATTTATTGTATACCGGCCTGCGAGCCGAGTAGGGGTTGTATAGTGGATACCGGCCTGCGAGCCGAGTATATAGCTATTTTTGATACGAGAGGGACCGGCCTGCGAGCGAGTCGAGATTTTTTTGACAGTTATTGCGGCCTGCGTGCCGGCTTTGTTGTATGATGAGATCACAGAGGCCCCGATGTAGGGCACATTGTATTTTTGAAAATATTTGTATATATATATAGATAGAGAGACGATGTTTTGATCCACATGCAGTGTTCAAAATGTGTTTTAAATATTTGGTTAATGGTTGGTAATATATAGAATGTGTGATGAGTTTAATTGACATGTTGATAGATGGATGATGTTGATGTTTTTGTTTTTTTTTTTGTACGTATATGAATGTCAGGTTATGTGATGAATTGGTGGTTTTGTGACATTGTGATATATGTAACTGATGAGTTGGATCCAAATGATGTATAGATTGATAGTTTCTTGATATCCGTAGTTGATGGTTTGTGTATTTGTATAAAATAAATGATGTTAATGAAATTGTAATGCTATGTGTGGTGGATGAACAAATGTGGTAAATTGTGTTGTTTATGCAGGAAAAGAGGCGGGCGCGACAAAAATTTAGGTGAGAAATGAAGAAAAGAACGCTGTTGAGAAAAGATAGGTGTGTTTAACCGATATCGGTTAAGGAACCGATATCGGTAGCTGATATAGACCGATATCGGTTAAGTAACCGATACCGGTTATTTAGGTATGTAGCTTTTCTAAAAAATAGAAAAGCTAGGGTGGCAACTTAAGTTTTAATTTTAGAGCCATGCAAGAGGTTAAATACGCGAACGCGACGCTTTTTGACGACTGAGACAGGTATTTGCATGAGAGATTTGAGTGATAAGGGAAGAGAAAAGAGACGGGATTTGGTGAATGCGATCTGGGAGATTCAGAATTAGAAAGAAATTTGAAAAGAGTGGTGTGGTGATCATGGCAGGACGAGGAGAAACATCCAGCAGGCAGGGACAAGAGGGAAGACAGGGCCACCTCAAGCTGCTGCAACCCCAAGAGGTAAATGTTTTTTGGTTGTGATTTGATTTCTGCATGTTTTGTGAATAAGATGGGGGGAGGAGAGAATGTGGGTAGATATGAGAAAGAAAACATGATAACAAGGGTTATAATGAGGTGAGTGTTACGTGGTAGGTAATCGGGGTTTTCGGGTATGTCTGTGTATACAGAAAGGAATAAACGAGCAATTTATTGTCGTAGGTGGTTGTTTTAGGCAAGGCTGTTGTAAAGGTGACAGTGACCGGTATCGGTTAGGGACAAACGGTATCGGTTACTAACCGGTACCGGTTTACTATAACCGATACCGGTTGCTGTAGCAATTTCCAGAATGTGAGAAAAAACTCGTGGGGATTTGATGGATTGAATGGTTGTTTGTTTTATTTTGATGTGTGCAGGCAGAGGCAGGGGTTTGAGGATGAATGATAGTGTGCCAGCGCTGTTGTCACGAATCCGAGCGGATGTAACACCAGCTGAATGGACATTGATAAATCGTTTGGGGTTAAGTGGAATCCGCTATTATTCACGAATTGCACGGAACCATGCTATGTTGCAGGCATTGATTGAGAGATGGAATCCCGAGACAAATACCTTTTATCTGCCAACAGGGGAGATGACAGTAACATTGGAAGATGTGTTCCGTATTTTGAGACTCCCTATTACAGGAGAACCAGTATATCAGGCACTACCTAGCGCGGAACGGGGAGCGATAACAGCAGTATTTGGTCCATACGCACGAGATTTGACACAGCGAGGTTTATCCTTTACGTATGGGGTAATGTATGCAGCACACCCTGAGGAGACAAGGTTAGCAGTGATATTAATGATAGCGGTAGGGTATTATGCATTACCGAGGGCAGAAGGGGGAAGATTTCCAAAGGCATTGATGTGTGTTATTTGGGAGATGATAGAAAGGAACGTGACTTTTGCATGGGCACCTGCATATTTGGCGGAGCTATACAGGGTTTTATGGGCTTGTAGGTGAAATCACAGGACGACACTGGATTAGTTCATACTTATTACACTGTTGGGCCTATGAGCACATTGTTTGTGTGCGACCAATAGGCCACCCCTCCAGTCAGGAGAGAAACCGGAGTGCAGAGGTTGGGATTCAGACGATGGGTCCAGACAGAACAAGAGGCCAGATCCCAGGCCGTGATGGGTGATATTGAGTATTACAGGTAGGTATGGGAGAGGTGACGGTTGCGGATATCTGTTGGAGGCCTTACGGTAACTATATGGTAACAGAGAGCATAGCTGAGGAGTTAAGGGGTGTAGAGCGAATGAGGTGGATCGCGGGGCACAGGCCAGGTGAATATGAGAGGATTCCTATAGATCGCGTGCGGCGACAATTTGGATTTGTGCAGGATATACCCCTGGCTTATAGACCATATATGAGGATCGACGCCGAGGCAGCATTCTCACCTCCCCGGCCAACACCTCCAGAAGGGCCTGAAGAGGTAGCAGCCGATCGCAGGGTAATGGATGCAGGAACGACAGAGGCCTATAGATTATGGTGGGTAGCAGAACTGCGAGGTGTACGTGAGCGCCCTGACATAGCTGTGATTACAGCAGAGAGGGATCGTCTGCAGCGTTTAGTTCAGCAGCTCCAAACGCAGGTGAATGAGACAAGAGGATTGTTAGCGGTTGCGGAGTCACGGGACGGGGAGACTAGAGGCTGGAGTCCTCCATGCGAGAGGGCGTATTCATATGTTACAGGAGAGATTGGCAGATCAGTGGGCGGTACCAATAGCCGTGGTACCTTTGAGGACAGAGAGGCCCGGCGAGAGGGGTCGACGATCACGATCATCACCTAGTTCGGGATGAGGCGTGAGGGTCTGAGTAAATGTTAGCAAGGTATAAGAATAAATAAGGATGCCGACCTGCGTGTCGATGATAGAGAAGATGTATTTGTTTAACATCTAAATAAAGCTGAATATGTATGTTGATTTGAGTTACGATAAAATAAGAATGTTTGTGTTTTGATTTTCGGTGTTTTGAAAAAAGGATAAAGAGGAATGTGATTAAATAGAAACACAGAAATATTTATATTACCACACATGATAGGTTATGGTAGGGGATGGTCGAGCTAACCTTGGGAGACCCCATGTCTCCGAAGTGCTGCCTACATAGCCCATTGCACAAAGCAAGGAGGGGGCCTCAGACCGATGTAGTTCTCCCTTAGGATCAGGGAGAGGTGAATTCAGGCAATTTGGTACGGTTTAGGCAATTGGTTGGTTGGTAAAAATTAGATTGGTAAAGGTAAGGTTGATGGTGTTGGTAATGAATTGGTGATGTGTTGTAAAAGGTATAAGGGAAGCGAAAGTTAGCCTACCCAAGTAGAAGGGAACCATGTCCTGATTAAGGTCAACACACAATCCTAGATGCGAGGCAAAGTAGAAAGAGTGCTCCGTAGGTGAAAAGAGCTAAACAAACCACACAACGTAGAATGAGCTTGGAGCCCTAGGTACCGTGCATAGACGAGAAGTCAATAGGTGAAAAGAGTTGTGTGATCACAATATATCGAGCGTACATTACGTCCCTTGAGTTGAAACAAATGGTGAGGTGAGGTGGATGATATAGCTGAGGTACAGAGAACTTATTACAAAGTGAGTGTTCTGACGAAAGAGAACCTACCCTAAATAGACAAGTCCATGACTCAAAAGTCCTTTTGAATGAGGCTTTTATTTTATTGAATGTAGACTGATCGATGCGGGAAGTCTACAAGGGATATTGATTGTATTATTCTTGAGGTCTTCACGAAGCTGATCAATGCGAGAAGCTTCTGATAAGAGGCTGACTGTGTATAGCTGTCCTTCGAGGGAGCAGTCTATTTATAGTAGCAGATATGATTTTAGTGCATAGCTGTCCTTCAGGGGAGCAGTCTATAGATAATAGCAGCAATAGTTTTGGCATATAGCTGTCCTTCGAGGGAGCAGTCTATATTTAATTTAGATGACTAGATGTTCTTTTGACGTGAAGCATCTAGGTTTTGTAGGAAGTTTGACTCAAGAAAATCCCATAAGAATACGGCTTATTTTAATACGTTGAAGTCATGGACTAGACTAAAAAGGGGAAGGCATCGTTAAGGGGAGGTGAGGGGTGAGCTTGATTTTATTTCGAGATGTAGGAAACAAGTGCATGTGGTGGTATGGGAGCTCAAGGGACGAGCAGTAGGTAGATAAGAAGTGATATAACACTAATTTCAACAATAGAATGGTCGAAGATGCAAGGCATTAAGGGGCTCAGGCTCAGGTTTACCATTAAGCGAAGCTAAACGATAAGTACCAGATCCATAGGTGTGAGTGATTATATAAGGCCCCAATCCAATTGGGAGCAAATTTTCCACGTTTGCTCTTTTCTAGTTTGGTTACATGTTGATTCTCTTTGAGGACAAGATCACCAACCTTAAAGGTACGCTCATGAAGTCACTTATCATAAGCACGCTTGATGCGTTTTTGATAGATTTGAAGGTGATCGAGAGATGTAAGACGTCGTTCGTCAAGAAGCTCTAATTGGGCTACCGCTCTTGGTGGAAATCATCGTTGGTGAGAATATCCTGAAGAGATATTCTAAGGGAGGGTATTTGTATTTCGAGAGGCAAAACAGCCTCAGTACCGTATACCAAAGAAAAAGGTGTGGCATTAGTAGAGGTACGAATGCTAGTACGATAAGCCCAAAGGGCAAAGGGAATGTGATCGTGCCAATTTTTCCGGAGTCATTGACAACTTTCATGAGGATTTTGGTTAGGGTTTTATTAGAAGATTCAGCCTGACCATTGGCCTGTGGATAGTAAGGTGATGAGAAACTAAGTTTGATACCAAAGTTGTCACAAAGGTCTTGTAACAACTTGTTTTTAAAAGATTTACCATTATCTGTTATTAGGCGATGAGGAATACCAAAACGACAGATAATGTGATGGTTAATGAATTCGACAATTTTTTCTTTTTTGATTGAAATGAGTGGAATAGCCTCCACCCATTTTGTGTAATATTCGGTCGCTGTGATTATCCAACGGTGACGTTGTGAAGAGGTCGGGTGAATCTCACCAATAAGGTCTAAACCCCATTGTGAGAAGGGCCAAAGATCTCGAGCGACCTGGAGCGGGTGGCTAGGAGTATGTTGAAGGTTGGCATGTTGCTGACACATAACACAACGCTTAACATATTCGTAGCAGTCGTTATTGAGAGTAGGCCAATAATAACCAAGGCGAAGGATTCGTTTGGCCACGGCAAGGCCGCTAAAATGTCCACCACAAATACCATCATGGACCTGTTGGATGGTATGAGTGGCCTCCGCGCCAGTTAGACAGCGAAGGAGGATGCCATCAAAGCCACGTTTATAGAGGAGTCCCCCCATGACAACATAACGAGAAACACTTTTAAGAAAAGCACGTTTTGCCGTTACTAGTAAGGTCAGGTGGGAGGACAGAGATTGTAAGGTAGTCGTGAAATTGGTGGTACCAGGTATCCTGCGAACTAGTAGACACAGTATTTATCGTACAAACTACCGGGGTTGAATAGGATGGGACAAAAAGTTGTTGGACCACGACGAATAATTCAGAGTCAGTTGGTGCGGCGGGAATTTGCGAGGCTAAGCAAGCCATAGTGTCCGCAAATTTGTTAGTGGAGCGTGAATGGTTTGTATAGAATAGTGAGTAAATAAGGCTAGAAGTGAATCCACGTAGTGTTTGTATTTTTGAAGTTCCTCATTTTTGCATTGGTAGACGCCCATAACTTGATTGACTACCAATTGAGAGTCGCCAAAAATGTTGATAGATTTGATGCCTAAGTGTAACGCAACTTGGAGACCCAGAACAAGGGCCTCGTATTCCGCTGTATTATTAGTGCAAGGGAAATCAAGCCGGAATGAAAGAGGCATAGGTTCAGCGTCGAGAGGAATGAGAACAACGCCGGCTCCTCTGCCGCGCTGGCATTTAGATCCATCGAAGAAGAGGGTCATTTGATACAACTCTTCCCAGAGTGAAAGAGTGGCGATGAGTTCGTCGGGGAAGGTAAAATTGGTAAATTGTTCCCCAGGTAAAGGGGCCTCCGCAAGTTGGTCTACAAGAGTTTGTCCTTTGATTGACTTCTGTTGTACAAATTCAAGGTCAAGGTCGGCGAGGAGCATAAGCCATCGAGCGATACGTTGGTTTAGATGCGGTTTGGCGTACATATAATGAATGGGGTCTGTGTTGGTGATGACAAAAGTTTTGTGATTCAGGAGGTAATGTCGGAGTTTGGTGGCTACAAATGATAGGGCAAGGCACAATTTTTCTACATGTGTATACCTAGTCTCATAATCCACGAGGGTACGACTTATATAATAAACGGCCTGTTCTCGTCGTGCCGAATCCTGATGTGCGAGCATAGCACCTATAGCATGGTCAGTGGCAGAAAGATAAAGGTAGAAAGGGCGGTCGTCCTGGGGTGGGATAAGCACGGGTGGCTGCAAGAGATAGGATTTGAGAGCTTCGAAGGCTTGGTGACACTCCTCACTCCATTGAAAGGCAATGTCCTTTTTAAGAAGGTGATGAAAAGGTTGACACCGATCCGAGAGTTGGGAGATGAAACGTCGGATAGATTGGAGCTTACCTTGTAAACTACGCAATTGTTTGAGATTTTTGGGTGGGGGCATTTCTAGGATAGCTTTGACTTTAGATGGATCGACCTCAATGCCACGCAAAGAGACGATAAAGCCAAGAAGTTTTCCCGAAAGAACACCAAAGACACATTTCTTTGGTTGAAGGCGGACAGAATATTGTAACAGGCGATCAAAAATAATGGTTAAAACATCGAGATGTTCACTACGATGTTTAGACTTGCCAAGAAGATCGTCGACATAATCTTCAAGGATAGTGTGCATAATGTCATGAAAAATGTAGGTCATAGCCCGCTGATAGGTAGCACCAGCATTCTTAAGGCCAAATGGCATGACACGATAACAGAAGGTTCCCCAAGGAGTTATGAAGGCAGTTTTGTGTTGATCGGCAGGGGCAACCAAAATTTGGTTGTATCCTGAAAAGCCATCCATGAGAGAGAGCATCTCATGACCTGCAGTTAGATCAACAAGTTGGTCAATGCTAGGTAAGGGGAAGTCATCCTTAGGGCAAGCGAGGTTAAGATCCCGGAAATCTGTGCATATCCGAAGTCCCCCTGTCGCTTTAGTGACAGGTACGATGTTAGAAATCCATTGAGGATAGTCAATAGGCAAGATGAAGGAAACAGAAAGGAGTCATTGGAGCTCCTCTTTGACCAAGAGAGCAATGCGTGGATGCATTTTTTCTCAATTTCTGCTTGACTGGTTTGGAATCGGGGTTTAGGGTGATGTTATGGACGGCAATGGTAGGATCAATTCCTGGCATGTCAGCGTAAGACCATGCGAAAGCTTGGTTGCGAGCACGGAGAAAGGTAGTAAAGGCGGCTTGTTCTGATGTGTTAAGGGATTGTCCAATCTTCACAATGTGAGGATCCTCCTCCGTGTGGATGTTGATTTCTATAGTAGATTCATTCAGCATGGTTTGGGTTTCAGATGGTAAGGCTCGTTGAATATAAGAATCATCCGCGCCAAGGTAAGTGAGGATGGAGTCATCATCCTGGCATTCAACAACATTAATCAAAGGCGAATCCTCTTCGATCATGTCTGGATACAGAAGGGGAAGAGAAGATGGGTCCTCATTATCGCGTTGATAAGTGAGAGGACCTATGAAGATAGCATTTATGAAAAAAAAAAGTTAGGAGGGATGGATTCAGGGTCTATAGATTCTGTGGGTGATGATGGCAAAGTGGGTGATGATGGTTTGGTAGGGGCGACGTCTTCTTCTTCCAGGATACAGCTGACAGGAGGTGTCTCCTATGTAGGTGTTTCGGGAAAACTGAGACCACTGCGATCATTATGTTTACGGGTAGTCACGGGAATGAGTGTATGTCGGCCTTGTTCGTAAAGGCCAAAACCAAAGCCTTTCCACGCACAGCGAGTCAAGAAGGTGAGGGCGAAACGACGATTTGTCAAGTATTGAAAATCAGATTGGAAGGGAACCACACCAAGAGGAGGTTCAGGGGTAATGGAGGATGCGTCAACACCCCCATACGTTAGGTTAGTGCGGCAATGGGTGGTCTGTAAGAGATTACCTCCCCCACGCGACGGTCGTAGGTGGGATTTGCATGTAATTGTCCGTACTCCTGCGGGGTAGGGAAAGAACTAACGTTATATAGGCGGTACTCCCCCCAGCGTAAGGCGCTGAAAAACATCTACTAAGGGGTCGGAGGTTGGAATGTTAGCTGCGGGAAGGGAAGTGGTTTTTGCGATGGTGGTTTCATCAGTTGAAGGCATAGGTGAGGTTGAGGTGGATGGTTGAGGTACATTTGAAGAGGATGGTTGGGTTGAATGTATGGGTGTTCTTGATTGGTATAAGCACATCGTTAGGGCGGTATAACATATTGCAGGTTTTAAAGGGGGAGGGTCAGCTTTTACGGTGTAGGACTTCCCCTCGTACTCAAATTTTATGCATCTATGTAATGTTGAGGGAACGCATCCCATGGCTCGGATCCAAGGACGACCCAGCAATATATTATATTGGAACTCTCCCTCCAAGACATAGAAGAGTTCGGGTAAAGTACGTGGTCCTACCCGAATGTTGAGGATCACGGTGCCTAAGGTAGAAGTAATAGCGTCATTGAATGACCGCAACATGATGGGGTTGGCACACATGCAACTAGAAGGGATATTCATTTGTTGGAAGGCTTTTGAAGAGATGATGTTTAGGCTAGCACCCCCGTCAATCATAACACGACGTACCCGAATGTCCCGGATGTAAGCTGAGATGAAAAGAGCAGGGTCAGGATCTTCTGTACCAAAGTCAACAATTTCGTCTTCCGAGAAACTGACTGCAGCAGCTTGTTGTACAGAGACAGAAGTGGTTGGGGCAGTGGGTTGTTTGGTGAGAGAAGCAACGTGATTGGGTGTTAGAATGGAGGCAACAGGCAGGGTTTCATTAGGTAAAACCTCTATCCCTTGAAGGATCTCAACGAGAGCTTGTCGATGAGATTCAGAAGTCTGAATGAGATCATACAGTGTCATTTTTACGGGCGATTGGTGAAGCTGTTTAATCATATTTCGGTGGGCAATGCCATTAGAGACGGGATAGGCGGGTCCGCGAATGACCACTTTAGGTGGTGGTGCAATCGGGATGTTTGACGGAGAAAGAGATGCCGCAGGTGTGTTTTCTTTTACTTTCCCATTGTTTTTCTGCCCTCGAGTAGCGACACTAATCATATTAATCTCGTAGACCTGAGATGAGGAAGATGGTTGGGATAACTCATGGTCTTCAAGAGGTGGGGTTGTAATAATGATAGATCTTGGTGAGGCGGGGGACAGATGGTATAGGAGAGGGAATGGAAGCTAAAGGTCTCTCCCTTCGTAAGTTGTCTTTCTTAATCTTTCTATCCGGGAGAGGTGACTGACGAAGGATGGTTTTTAGAGCTTTGCATCCCTCCACATCATGTCCTGGTGTGCGGTGATAAGCGCAGATTTTAGACTCATCGTAACCCATAGGGTCGGGGTTTAGACGGGTCATAAGGTCTAAGTGGAGGTAGGGAAATGGTCGCATTCTCCACCAACATAGCAAGGATTTTGGCGTAAGATCCTTTGAGTGGGTCAAAATCAGAAGAGGATGAGGGTATTGGTTGTGCGGGTTTTGGTAATGTTTGGGCGTGGTTGGTTCGCACGGGTGGTGGTTTAGCCGAGGGGTGTTGATACGTGGTTTTCACTAAACGTGATTTCTTTGGCGCAGAAGTTACTATGTTGGATGATGAGGCCACAGATGATGTGGTATCAGAAAACAACCACGGGGAAATAGGAGTGACCGAAAACAAATCTTTTGATGATGGAATTTGTTTAGGGTTGATAGGTGGACAGGATACGCGGAGTGACGGTGTTGCTATACCCTGGAATTTCTGTATGGGTGCGGAAGGCGTAGGTTGTTTTGAAGAAAACGCAGGAGGTATGATATATTGATGTAAGGTAGAGGGATGGGGTCCCAATATGGAAGGTAGGTATGACGATGATGGTTTTGATTGTGATAGGGGCACAGATTGAGTTTGTCTCCTAGGTGGCGGGGCGGATTTATTTTTGGATAGATCGAGTCGCTTAGGCGGGTGCGTTAGACTGGGCATTGGTGAGGTCCCAAGCGTAGGGGAAGATCTGGTTAAGTTGATAGAAGTGGATGGGGCATTTGGTAGAGGTGAGGGGGGTGAAGGTGAGAACAGGGGCATTTTAAGCTTCTGTAAACACTTCGGGTATATGGTGGAGACATCAGGATCAGTCATTTGCATTTGAGTAGAAAAAGGGGTACTCAAACGTTCCCATAGGGCCTGTCTATCTTCTGTGGAATGACAGTCCTCACGTGTGAATATGAACTTTTGTACGGAAGAATGACGGGTTGTGATTCCAGTCCACTGTGGGTGTGACACAGGAGGTAGATGAGGCACTGTATCAATAGATGTTAAGAGGTCAACCGGTCGTTGAAAAGATTTAGGTGATGAGGGACTAATAGGTAGGAGGGCGTGTTTGAGGGGATCTGTCATGTTTAAAGAATGTGGTGATGTCGGTGTAAGAGATTTCTCGTCTAAGGATGTCAAAAGGAGTGGCAAGCCTTCCTCTTGTGCAGCAAGAGCGGTAGAAGGGGACGTTTGGGAAATAGATAAATTAGATAACATCCGCTCACAGTCTTGTAGGGATGTGGTGTAAGAAGACTCATCGATGAGAAGAGAAGTCTGGGCAGTTAACTCTTTTATGGGTAAAGGAATGATTTCACTTTGGCTTGATGGTGGTGAAGGAGGTTCAGACTCCTGTGTTGGTGGAGAGGCTTGATTCAAAAAAAATTTCGATAGAGGCTTTTGGCTGAGAATCGAAGACTGCATGGATCTCATGAACACTCTCCTCAGCTAAGATATCTTGGTTTACGTTACTGTTGGACGAGTGATTCGGGAATGGCTTGTTGAAAATTTTCAGATTTCGGTTAGCAGGGGCGTTAGGATTATCGAGGGCTATATCCCCCGCATCAACCATTTCCTGCACTATGTTTTTCAACATCTTGCAGTTCTCATGACTGTGTCCCTTCACGCGGTGGAAGTTACAGAAGTCATTTTCTTTGTACCAGGAAGGTATGGCGCGAGTGGAATCAAACCCGGAATGAGGTTTAACAGGAGGTAAGGTAATGGCTCCTGCTTTGAGCAATTTTTCCAATATCACACCATATGTTTCTCCCAAGGGAGTGTAGTTGATGGGTTCTGCTTTATACTTATAAGTGGTTTTTGGCGGGGTATTAGACGGTGGTTGGGATTTGACCATCACCGCGTGGACAACTCCTTTTGATTTAGAAGAAGTGGATGTGTGAGGAGTGGCGGTATTTGGTTTATTGATAGAATCAGGAGTTCGGAAATTGGGGTTTTTGTTACGCAACCGCAATTTCTCCTCTTCTAAGGCTCGAATTTCTAATTTTCGGGCCATAGTAAAGGCCTCGTCGAATGTACGGAAAGTTTGAATTTGGAGGGTGGGGGAGATGTGCTTAGCGCAGGCCCGCGTAAACAGTTCGATAAGTTCGGTTTGAGGTAAGGCATACGTAAGTTGGTTGATAAGGCCCCGCCATCGTCCAACGAAATCTGCGATAGATTCGTCCTCAAATTGTCGGATGGCATAGAGGTCGGTGATAGATACTTTCTTGGCAATGTTAATGGAGAAATGATCCAAGAAATATTGGGCTAGCTGGTTAAAAGAAAAGATCGAGTGCTGGGTTAAAGCACTGTACCATTCCAAGGCGGGTCCTGATAAGGACATGGGAAAGGTGCGGAGTAACAAGGCATCATCATGGGCGATCAAATAACAAGCGTGTCTAAATGATCGCAAGTGTTGTTGAGGATCCTCTTTACTGTTAAAACGAGTAAATTTTGGCAACTCCCATTGAGGAGGATATGAATGAAGGGGGACAGAAGGGTGAATGGGCTCCCGACAAACTTGCTCGTATGTCAAGGCGCTACGACTTCCCGAAACAGAAGCCTCCAGGTTTTGCATTTTGTCCATCATTTGTTTAATTAGATCAGTAGTTGGATGAGATGATGGTGGGATTGTGGTAAACGGAGGCAAATTGGGCCAAGGACCACCGCTAGACACTGGTGGGGTTAAGTGTTGGTAAGGTGTGGAGGATGAATATGTTGAGGCAACCTGAATAGGGATGTCCCATATAGGATGTTGAGGTCACTGGATACGTGTATGGGAGTGAAAAGGTAGGTGGAGCTTGAGAAGGAAAGCTCGTGTGGATAGGTGGCAGAGAGCAAGTCATGAACGGAGCAGTCTGCAAGAGAGATGAGGTAGGGGCATTCGGTGGTAGTGATATGTGGGGTCCAAGATTAACCAAAGGAAAGCTAATCGGGGTCGTATGAACCTCTGAAGCCGTCGGATTGGGAGACGGGGCTAGAGATGCAGGAAGCGGGTATTAAGGCGGTATTATCAGGCGGAGTGGGAGCTAAATGAGCAGCTATACTAATAGGCATGCCCACAAGGAGCTGACCATCAGGCGTACGGTCAGGGGTATGAGACAAATAGTATTGTACAGCGCTAGAATTAGCATCCAGAAACTTGGCAAAGTCCTTATCTCCCACAGGAATTTTGGGGATTTCACTGGTGTCCGTAGGGTTCCCTATAGAATGTGAAGGGGGTGATTCAGGAAAAGAAACAGAGCAAGCATGTGAAACCATGGCGGCGGCTTGCTTTCGAGTGACAACAACCATGGACAGAAGTTCACAGTAGGATTCTAATCTGTCAGGAATAGAAACAAACTCAAACTGGTAAAATTGGTAGGTTGCTGGTTTGTCAGGAATTGGAAAAGACAGTAACCGATATCGGTCTAGTAACCGATGTCGGTTATACTATAGCCGACGTCGGTCAGGTAACCGATGTCGGTGTAAGAAGTCTGGGCTAACAATATATAAAAAAAGGCTGCTAATTTGATTTTTAACAATGTTTAGTAGATTTGTCCAATTATTGATCACAGAAGACAGAGTATGAGAAAGAAAACAGAAAAAAACAAGCAAGATGCACACGCAAATCCAGAGATTAACCCTAGGGTTGATTTTAATTATTGTGGGCTTATGCCTTTAGACGCGGAAGGATGTAAATCCTAAACAAGAGACTTAGGGGAAATGTCAAGTTTGTTTTGGCTCATAAGGTTACCTCAATCGGGCGGAGGAATACCGCGGAAAAGGGGGGATGTTTGAGCTGTTGTGTTAATTGTGAAGTGATTCGGTATGTGTTGTGCAGTGAAAGTAAGATTAATTTCCTGTCAATACCGTGGATATCACCCCCACGTGTACGACCTGTTACTTAATCTATGTTCACTAGAATTGAAGAACAACAAGCAGGAATGCAATGCATGTGTTTTAAACCCAAATCGAAAATTATGTTCGATGAAGCAAGAGAGATGACTTTCACTAATGCGAAACTAGGAAAGCAAGACAAATTCTTTACGAAATATATAACAAAAGCAGCAACAGCAAGTATGCTTCCTAAAATGAAAATAAGCAAGAGAAACAGAAACCCGAAATGGGTCCCACCGGGCGTGCCAAAATGTTTCACTCGGAATGACTCGTTCCTATAGAAACAGATAAGAGTTAGGGGCTAGGAGGAATACCTGTAGAATGTCGAGATGGTGTGCGCGTACCGTAGAGAAAGATCAGGCTGATTGCGAAGAACTCCTTTTTGTCTTGGAAGGACTACCTGCAAATAAGAACACAAGACCACAAGATTTGATTAAACAATAAATGAGGAAACTGCCTTGGGCCCAGGAAATATAAAACTTCCTTTCGAAGGTGGTCAGTTTCCCCTGCTAATATGAATTAACGCAAAAGACTGTAAAGTATCAATTAAATTGTTTCGTTGAACTGGGTAGGGGAAAGGCTGGTTTTCTGGTTTTGATCAGAGGAACCGATGGCGGTTACTGATAGCCGATGCCGGTTACTGATAACCGATACCGGTGGGTTCTAGGATCTTCTTGGTAGCTATGGTGTTTTGTAAGGCTGGTTTATGGATGATATTAGGAAATGAGATGATTAGAAGTAAAAGAATAACAGTTAGATGCAATGGCACGTTGGGTAGTAGATTCAGAGACGGATTTAGGAGGACTGAGATTCACAGAGCATAAGAAATGTTATAACAGAGGACATGCAAGATGTGACTTACTGGTTTTGACAAAGATGCAAGTTGATCTCCTTGGTTGTAAACACTTCTGGTATTTCCACTCGTCTCTACTCTGTCAAGTGAAGATCTGGACTCTGTTCCTCGCTCGCAATGCTCTCTGTTGATCCAGAAATCCTTTGACTGATCTCCCAAAATGAAATTCCGATCCGTTGTTTTGGTTTGGGGAGCCCATTTACAGGGAACCGATGGCAGTTGCGTAACCGACGGCGGTCGAGTAGGAACCGGCATCGGTAAGGAAAAAGTAGGCTATTTTTAGTAAAATAGCCCACCTTCCCTGCTTTTCTCCCGAGAGATCAGTTGCGGGCTTGGTCAAGTGACTAGAAGGTCGGTTTTGGGTGCGAGAAAGGGGTCATTAGTTATGGGTGTAGGTGTAGACCAAGTTTTAGGTTTTAATTAGGTTATTTTTAGGATTAGGGCTATGTCATGATGAGGTGGCAAAATGAGGTGGTAGGTGAGGTGATGTGGATTTATCAATTACAAGGTAATTAATAAATAATTGTGTAAGGTTTAGGTAATGAGGTTATGTTGCGAAATGGGATGCGGGTCACAAGGGGTCGTAAGACACGAATTTGGTGTCTACACTACTGCTTTATGTCCTATAGAAGAGATGGTCTAAGAGATACCCTATCCTCTAACCTGTCCCAGCTAAGAGGTGTCCTACACTCTCTAGCATAGAAAGCCTAAAAAGGAGCCATGCCTATAGAACTCTGAAAACTATTATAGTAGGAAAACTCCACTAAGTACAGGTACTCCTCCCACTTAGACTACTGATCCATCACATACATCGTGAGCATATCCTCTAAAATCTGACTCACCCACTTGGTCTATCCATCTTTCTCAGGGTGATATGCTGTGCTGAAGTTGATCCTCGTCCTGAGGACATACTGCATGGTAGTCCAAAAATGTGAAGTGTACAAAGGATCGCGGTCACAAATGATCTTCCACGGAATCCCCGTGTAACTTGACGATCTCATCCAAATATACTTATGCCACTACTCTAGCTGTATAAGTGGTCTTCACCAGAGAAAATTGAGCCACTTTTGTCAATTTATCAACCATGACCATGATGGCGTCATGGTGATATCTCGACATCGGTATCCCAACAATGAAATCCATGGAAATGGTGTCCCACTTCCATTCTGGTATAGCATGAGGATAAAGAAGGCCAGCTGGATGCTAATGCTTGGCCTTAACCCTCTGGTGCTCCAAACACCGTGACACAAACTAAGCCACGTCTCGACGAAGTCCTTTCTAATGATATAGCTATCTCAAGGTGGCATGCATCTTCTTCACCCCGAGATGGGCTGAATAGGGTGCACGATGAGCCTCTACCAAGATGTCCTGCCTCAAGCCTCCATCTCTGGGAACATATATCCTACCTCTGTTCCTGAGAAGACCATATGCCTCTAAAGAAGAACCATCAAAATTCCCCTTAAGGGGTCTCTGTGACTCAATCTCTGCTCAAAATGCAATGTAGAAGCTGTCAAGAGGAAGCTGGTGAAGGATCCTACTTTGCAAATTTGTGCTCACTGAAGTGGCCATAGCCACATGTCTCTATCTACTGAGAGAATCTGCTACTACATTCTCCTTCCCCTTCACATGATCTATCTCCATGTCATACTCACAAATAAACTCCATCCAATTCCACCGATGAGAATTGAGATTGGGCTGCGTGAAGAGGTGGCGAAGACTCAAGTGATCTGTCCTGAGTGTGAATATTCATCTAAGAAGAAAGTGTCTCCATCTAACCAAAGCATGCACAACTGCCGCAAGCCCAAGATCGTGGGTCAGATAATTAAGCTCATGATCTTTGATTTTGTGAGAATCAAAAGCCATTACTTTACCATCCTACATCAACACACCTCGAAGCCCTGCTAAAGAAGCATCTGTGCAAATAAAGAACTCACCATGTGGATCTAGCACTGTAAGAATAG
The DNA here is from genome assembly GCA_019776745.2 of Taxus chinensis. Taxonomy (NCBI): domain Eukaryota; kingdom Viridiplantae; phylum Streptophyta; class Pinopsida; order Cupressales; family Taxaceae; genus Taxus; species Taxus chinensis. The sequence goes on from CM034154.1 coordinate 711,390,229, forward strand.
GTGCTGTAGTGAGGAATTTCTTCAGTGTCCTGAATGCCTACTCACATCTATCTGACTAAAAAAACTTCTTCCCTTTCCTCTGGAGGGAAGTGATAGGGTGCACAATTTGAGATAAGTCCTAAACAAATCTCCAGTAGTATCCTGCTAATCCCATGAAGTTGCGCACCTCGGTCACTGTAGTGGGTGCTGGCCAATCCATAATGGCTCTAATCTTGGAAGGATCAACTGCGATACCTTCCCCAGAAATGATATGACCCAAATACTGCACCTGTATCTAAAAGAAAGCACACTACTCCAAGTTCCCGTAAAGATACTACTCACGAAGACATTGAAGAACCTGGCAAAGGTGCCCCTCATGCTCCTCACATGTACATGAGTATATCAAAATGTCATCTAGGAAGATGAGCATGAAGCAGTCTAGAAAGGTCATGAATACCCCATTCATCAAAATCATGAACACTGTGGGGGAATTAGTCAAACCAAAAGGCACCACTGTGAACTCATAGTGCCCATATCTCGTGCGAAAGGTGGTCTTATGAATATCCACCTCTGAAATCCTCAACTGATGGTAGCTTGACTTAAGATCAATGTTAGAGAAAATTGTGGTTCCCTTCATCTGAACAAACAAGTCATCAATACGAGGAAGAGGATAACAATTCTTGATTGTTACCTTATTCAACTGGCGGTAATCAATACAAAACCACAAGGATCCATCCTTCTTCTTCATAAAGATCACTAGTGCACCCCAAGGGGATACACTAGGATGGATAAGGCCTTTCTCCAAAAGGCCCTCAAGTTGTAACTTGAGCTCATAGAGCTTTGGGGTGGTCATCTGATAAGGTGCCCATGAGATAAGCTCTGCTCCAGGAACTAGATCTATATGAAAATAAATCTCACGTGGGGGTGGTAACCTCGGTAGCTCCCCTAGAAAGACATCAGAAAACTCTCTCAAAATGGGATGATCATCTAGTGATGGTCCACTAGACCCATCCTCTAATATGTCACTAACTGTAACAGCATAAATTTGACAACCCCATCGCACACACTGCTTAAGCTTCATAACTGAGATGGTATAAATAGAAATGGGTCTCCTGACCCTCAAGATCACCGACACAACTCCTAAATCATCTGCACAAGCTATATTCTTGTGATAACAATCCATCCTGGCTCTGTGTGTAGATAACCAATCCATACCCAAAATGACTCCATACGAGCCCAAAGGAAGGATACAAAGATCTGAGGCAGTGGTGAAAGGTCACAAATCCACTACACACTCCTTAATTAAGGAGTCTACAAAGATCTTAGCTCCAGAAGCCATCTCAACATCTAAACTAAGACCCTGCCTAACTGCCACCAGCATGCATTGCTCTACTAAAGATGGTGCAATGAAAGAATCTGAAGAACTAGAATCAAACAATACAGAGGTAGGAATACCACCAATGCTACCTGTGGTCTCAATGAATGTGTTTTGATTCTCTACCTGGAAGTTCTCAACCGTTGCATAAATCCTGTGGCTACATCCCATGTCACCAACATTTAGCTCTAAAATTTGTCCCTTACCCTTATTGTTAGGGTTATGTGGGAAATCTCTCCAAAAGTGTCCAACAACTCCACAACCAAAACATCCTCCCCAATGAGTAGCACCTCCAGTAGCTGCCCTAGAATCCTATTGTGTGGATCCTGATGATTTGGCTGTGGTGTACTAAGGTATCTGCTGGCGAGCTCCCACTGACTAAGCTCTAGGTCCACCTTGTGTCCTGATGGGACCCCTAGGAGGAGGCCCCATACTCTGACCTCTCTATGCATCTACTCTCTGTGGAGGTCTATGAGGTGGACGGGACTGTTGCTGCTACTGGGGCCTAAATGATGACTGTGCTGTACCCTGGCCACCGCGAGGAAGAGGTACTGACCCCCTCAATCTACCATCCTGCATATGTTGTATGTGGGTATGGACTCAGTCTCTAGCTTGTTGAGTCTTACCTCGAGTGTCCTCTGTAAGATAGGCCTTCTTAACAGCCTCTGCTAATGTCTGTGGACAATGGATCTACACTGCACCTCTAATATCTAAATTTAGGCCCCAGATGAAACTGTGAATCCACACCTGCTCATCCTGCATATACTTTACATATTGAAGTAGATCCAAAAATATAATCTCATGCTCTGCTACTGAAAGAGAATCCTGTCGGAGGTCGTGGAACTCATAGATCCTTTGCTATATGAACCTCTGCGATAAATGCCTACTCCTGAATCTCTCCTCAAAAATATCCTAGGTCACTGACTCAAAATCTACATGGAGCTTCTACTCCTCTTTCCTCCACCATACTCCTGCTCCATCCCTCAGTAGATGGATCACAACACGAGCTTTTGTGTTACTAGAACAAGGGAAAGGCTTGAAGCAACCGCTCAAGCTCACTAGCCAGGCCTCTACCTAAAATCCACCCATGTCACTTGAGTAATGTGACGGCTGAAGCTTTAGGATCTCCCTGATGTGATCTGTAGCTGTGGTCTGTCGGCCTCTAGGTATCTCTGCACGCTCATCCCTAAGCCTAGGGCTCCGAGACCTCTCTCTACACTTTGGAACTCTGTCACCCTTTCTCCTAGGTGGTGACTCTCCTTTGGTTGACTCTGCATGGGAGTTCTCTCCTCTATGCTCCTCACTGAGTCGAGGAGATACCTGACCCTCGATAGAAGGGGCTTTATCATGACTAGCTATATGTCCTCCTCCTAAACCTCCATGTAGAGCGACATTAACATCTTGAAGGGTTTATAAAATATAAGGTAGGATAGGTGCTACACCCTGATCCGGTGGTGGTGGTGGTGGTGATTCTAAATCTATGTGAAGGTTTCTTTCACTCTGTCTAAGCCTCCTACACAGACCAAAGTGAGAGTTAGTTCATTTTGCTAATGTTTTACACAACTTCCATGTTCAATAAATTATACAAATTCTAACTAATTTGTTTTCTAGGTTTACACGTGTGCTAGGTTAAAGTTTATGTCTCAAGTTTTCTAGTGTGCCCAATGATCCAAGCTTTTGAACCACTGATCTGATCCCAAAGTGTGATGCCCATTTAAATAAACCCACTTGAGACCCAAGAAACAACCTAGGGTTATTTAGAAAATTATGGAATAATTCTTTTATTAGAAGTGTCTACATCCAAGTTGTAAGACAACAGTTGATCCTACTAGGTTCCAGAACAAATCTTAATTACTAGAACATATTTTTCCTTCATTAATAAATATCAAGTTCACATGGTTCAAATTTTAGGGTTAGATGTTCAATTAGGTTCAGGGTGAAATTTACTCCCATACCCACTCTCTAACAGGATATGAGTTTCAAATAGATTTTTCTCATACATAATGCTTTTAAAATTTCCCTAAATTATTCCCATTGGATAGGAAATTTTCTCACCTTTCTAGTGATATAAAGAAGTCCTCCTAACTCCTTCGAGAACTCAAGATATGGTCGGGTAGAGTTTTGGGGTAAAATTTTCCCCTAGGGGGACACGTGTCAAGTAGGGGTGAAAACCCCTTTGGCAGGTTTGCGGGTCACGGGGTGGCTCTGGCATTTTTTTCTTGCGTGGGAACAGAAGCAAAATTTTCCCCGTGCATCCGCGGGTCCCCAGTGGGCATGCGTCGGCCTTTGAGATGTCGTCGGTAGGAAAGGAAGGGGAGGGCGGAGCGGCGGGAGTTTTTGGGGCATTTCTCCCAAAGGGAGAGAACCAAACATGGTTCGTGCACCAGCGGGTCTTCCCAGGGACATGTGGCACTCCTGATTCACTACAGGGAAATTTTCAAAAAAAATTCTAAAGGCCAAAACAAAAATAAAAAAAAACAAAAGGGTCCGCCCCCTCCACAAGCTCCCAAAGATGCCACGTGGCAGCCTATGATTGGCTGCGGGCCGGCGAAGGGAAAGGTGAAAATTTTCCCAGCCAAAGTTTTCAAAAATATTTCCTAAGGATTTATAAATAGGAATTTTTTGGGTAGCGGGCCCGCCAGGGAAAATTTTCCCAAATTTTCCCACCAAGGCCAAAAACTTCAAAGTGTCATAACTTGAGCTAGAAAGCTCAGTTTAGGGCAAACGAGGAATTTTCAGAAATCTTTCAATTTGATTAAATTGGATCTCCTCCTTCACTCAACATGCCAAATAGGCATGGAGAATTGATCTAGGGAGGATTTAAAGTGGTTTAGGGAAGTTGATTTGTTCAATTAATTCAAAATTGAATTTATCCAACAAATGACAACAAATGGTTGATAAGAGATTGAGCTCAATTTTGCAATGGTTCAAGTTATTCTCTTAAATCTTATTTGTCAATTTGAGTTCATTGCCAACATATCATGTTGAATTTAAAGGTTTCCAAGTTGATTGTTAAGTGCTGGTCCAAACAATGCATTTTGTTTAAATTTACCAGTTTTAAAAGTCACAATGCTATTGATCAAATTTTGAAAGGATCTATTTATCAATTTTATCATTTAAGTGTGGTTTATAGTTTCTAACTAATCCAATGCATTTAGTTGTTTCTAAACAAATTATTTCCAAGTGAAATTGTAAAATCTGATTTCCAAATTTGATATATTTTAAAAGAAGACAAGCAATATAATTAGTTCATGTGTATTTTCTTTCCTTTGCAATTAAACAGAGATTCCATTCACATTTTGATGTTCCAACTCAATCACAACAATGTAAAAGAGAGATGAACTTGCAATTCTTTATTGAATTCAAAAAGAGAAACATCTTTACATTCTTTCATTTGTTTCCAACAAATAGAATCAGAATTTAAATGTCTTTTAAAATTTGAATATCTAACTCCATAATCAAATTACATACATCCTTCTTCACAAAATACATGTTACAACATCATCCACAACAAGTGGGAAAGGATTACAATTAAACATGTCTTCACAAGGGACTGTCAAACTGCATTTTTCCTTTCTCCAGGACAGCAATATGCAAATTTCCTTTTTCTCCAAATTGATCCAAACAAAAGAGGGGGAAAGGCAACGCTATCCACCCAACCAAGACATCTAATGAAAGGAAAAGCCTTCCTTCATCATTGGCCCCCGAGCCCCAACCAAAATACAATAATAGATGAAATTCAACCCATGGAAACAACTGGCTTCCACAACACAACATTATTTCACATACACATTTAAAAATAAAACATAGATCAATACTAAATAGCAGTTTACAACTGCAATTGAAAACATATCAATCAAAACTCAGGCTTGATCAAGCAAGTCAAAGGAGCAAGGTCTATGGGGGAAGCTACTTATGCCTCCCAATTGGGAATTGGTCATCCACCAGAAAAACCCGCCAAAATAATTCATACCACACACATCCTTATGACCCCCCACAAGTTTCTCCTTCTACCCACCCCAAAGATTTCCTTATGCCCACCCCAAATTAAGAAATGAAAGCTATTTCTTTTCCATGGTGGATCCCAAACCCAAAATCCCTCCACAAAACTCTGATGCCAATGGCATTCCTTATGCCCCCCACATGGATTCCCCATATCCTTCTCCTTCCCTAAGGTAGTCTACCTAACCAGCCAACAAAAAAATCAAGGCATTTTCCATACACTCAACACAACAAGAAAATAACAACAATAAAAGAGAGTTAAATTCCTACCTCTCCATGGTGACTTTTTATCCTAACAACAAGCTTCAAATGTCAAGAAAACACAGTCCAAAACAAAAAATCATAAGCATGCAAAGATTTCTCCAAAACCTCCTCGAAAAAAAAATCTCCAATAAGAAAATGCGCCCCCAAGGAAGAATGCAAAAACGTTCAACAACCCAAAACAAGAAGAGAGTTCGAATTAAATAGAAGAGGGAGAGAAGAGGATAAAATTCAAACAAAAAAGATAAAATTCCATTCTCCGAAGCACAATAAAGAGGTGGATGAAAAATGAAAAGTTACTTGCACACTCCAAAGAGCCCACACCTCAAGGGACAACAAATTAAATGAAATGTAAGAGAGTGCATTCCAAAAAAAACAACATGATGAATAAAATGCATTAAACAAGTCACAAATCACATCTCCATCCGTAAGTATGGTTGGTAGATTGAATTTAGAGGCATGAGACAAGTTTTACTTGTCCCACAAGCCTCCAAAAATAGCTCCCAAGGACAAATTCAAATTTTTCATGGAGGTGGAGTATTTCATACTCCAAAACTGAATTACACAAGCACTTACACAAATTACACATCCCTTACAAAATTAATTCAAAGAGCCAACAACTCCCATTATTATTTTCCCATATCCCAATTTAATTTATTTATATTTTAATCATATGATTCTCACATTAATCTATCACAATTTTAATTAATTAAAAGAAGGTAACACATTAATAATAAAATATATACAACTATAAATAAATATTTAACCACATTACTAAAATACACAAACCATTTGTGACATGTAAAGATGATCCCCCCATGGGAATCTCTAACAAAACAACACACATACACAAAACAAGTTGCTATGGAGCCTATTTTCATGTGTGAAAGTGTTGAAGACTATACACTAAGAGCACTGTACAGTTTTCAAGTATCCTCGCTAGATTTTGGGGCTAGGCCGAGCCCCTGGTAGTAGGGGTTCAGGGGTGTAGCCCCTGATTTTTTTTGCGCCTTAAAACATGCCCGATATAACGGGAAACGTGATTTTCTCATATGGGCAAGATTTTGACCCATAGGTTTATGAGATGGTATTTGCCCATGGTTTTGATACCCACAGTTTTGTAAAACTAATTAAGCAGTTGTCTATTTATATGGTTTTATGCATATGATAGAAGGATGAAAAACATTGCAGATGTGCTTTGAATTCAGGTGTGAATTCTATAGAGTTTGTTGAGCATAGCTCCAAACAGATCTGGGTATTGTATTGAGAGAGTGGTGGCTTGTAATAAAATCTTAGCATGTGATTCTTTGTGGATGTAGGCAAAATTAGGTGAACCACGTTAAATACTATCTCTTTGTGTTGTGTTATTTTATTCTACACTTTTATTTGAGGTCTGTAATAATTTTTTGCATATTAGTTTCTACTGTTGCGATTCTGTGAGGGATTATTCCGCATATTTTATCCCATATTTCCTAACAATTGGTATCAGAGCCTGGTTTTGGTTTGCTGAAGTGTTGAATCATAGGGAAAGTTTTATCTTGAGTGGGAGCTATGGCAGATGATGGAAGATCTAGGGTTAATAAATTCAACGGGCAAAATTTCAGTATTTGGAAGATGCAGATGGAAGATTACCTTTATCAGAAGGATCTTTATACTCCACTGTCTGAGAAGGTGAACAAACCCTCAAGCATGATAGATGCATAATGGGATTTACTAGATAGAAAGGTACTTGGGACAATCCGGCTGTGTCTTGCATCTTCGGTATTATTTAATGTTTCAAAGGAAAATACTACAAAAGAACTAATGGATGCATTAGGGAAGTTGTATGAAAAACCCTCTGCCTCTAATAAGATATTTTTAATGAAAAATTTGTTTAATATGAATTTTTTTTAGAATGGTTCAGTAGCAGATCATTTAAATGATTTTAATACGGTTGTAAATATGCTAGCTTTGGTTACAATAGAATTTGATGAAGAAGTTAGGGCTTTATTAGTTCTGTGCTCTTTACCTGAGAGTTGGAATGGCTTGGTAATGACGGTAAGAAACTCAGTTCTAGCTAACTCAAAGTTGAAGTTTGAGGATGTTGTAGGGGTGATTCTAAGTGAGGAAATGTGAAGAAAAAGTTCTGGTGAATCTTCTACTTCAGGGAATGCTTTGACAGTGGAAACTAGAGGGAGACAGAAGAATAGAGGAAGCCATGGAAAATCAAAGGATCGGGCAAGGTCAAAATCTATAAACAAGATAGTATGCTGGCACTATGGAAAGTCTGGGAATGCAAAGAAGGATTGTTGGGAGCTTCGGGAAAAGAAAAAACAATAGGAAGAAAACAAGGAGACAAATGTGGCAACGGGTAATGTATGTCAAAATGCTTTGATTCTTTCTTTGCACAATATTACTAAATCTTGGGTTTTAGATTCGGGGGCTTCTTTCCATGCTTCTCCACATAGGCCTTATTTTGTTGATTATGTTTAAGGAGATTTTGGGCATGTTTTTGTTGGTGATGATGAGCCTTACAGCATAGTTGGAAAATGTTATGTTCAGGTTGAGATGCAGAATGGGAATACTTGGCTATTGAAGGATGTCAGACATGTGCCTACATCAAGATGAAATTTGATATCGAAAGGGCAGTTGGGAAGTGATGGTTGTACTGTGATATTTATAGCAGACTCTTGGAAGGTTACCAAGGGTTCTCTTGTGGTGACAAGAGGTAAGAAGGTTGGAACCCTGTATTTAACCACTTATAACACTAATATTTGTAATCTTGTGGCTTCAGAAGTAGATACAACATTGTGGCACTATAGGCTTGGTCATATGATCCATAAGGGGATGGAGATCATAAAGAAGGATTTACCTAGATATATAGAAATAGGTTTGGAGTTATGTGAAGACTGCATATATGGGAAACAAAAGCGAGTAAGGTTTCTCAAGGTTGGACCTACAAAGAAAGAGAGTAAGTTAGAGCTGGTCCATTCTGATGTGTGGGGGCCGGCTTAGGTATCATCTCTTGGGTGTTCAAGTTATTATGTTACTTTTATTGACGATGCAACAAGGAAAGTTTGGGTTTATTGTATTAGAAACAAATCTTATGTATTTGACACTTTTGTTAAATGGAAAGCCTTGGTAGAGAATGAAACAGGTCTTAAGCTAAAATGTCAGATAATAGAGGGGAGTATTGCAACAATGAATTTGATTATTACTGTTCTAATAATGGAATCCACAGGTAAAAGACGGTTCCAGGAACTCCACAGAAGAATGGGGTGTCAGAAAGGATGAACAAAACAATAATGGGACGTGCTAGGATCATGAGGTTACATGTAGGACCACCTCTTTCTTTTTGGACAGAAGTGGTGAGCACAACTGTGTACTTGATAAACAGAGGACCCTCAAGTGCCTTAGATGGAGGCATACCTGAGGAGGCTTGGTATGGTAAGAAAGTTGATTATTCATTTCTTAGAGTCTTTAGATATGAGGTGTTTGTTCATATAGACAAGAATGATATGACCAAGCTAGAGGCTAAATCAGAAAAATGTACCTTCATTGGTTATGGTGGTGATGACTTTGGATATAAATGTTGGAGTATTAAGGAAAATAAAATCATTCGATCTAGGGATGTGGTCTTTAATGAGAAAGTCATGTATAAGAAGCAGTTGCAGGAAAATAGGGAAGAATCCAAGAAAAAATATGTAGCAGTAAAGGATCTTCCAGATGGGAAAGTGACACTTGAATCAGTTCAGGAACCCCCTCAACAAGAACCCCAAACTCCTATATTGAGGAGGTCTTCTAGGGTAAGAAGAGAACCTGAATGTTTTTCTCCTTCTCTTTATTATTTATTACTCACTGATAGTGGAGAGCCAGAGAGCTTTGATGAAGCAATGCAGGTAGATTCTAGGAAGAAGTGGGAGTAAGCCATGGATGAGGAGCATCAGACTCTCATGGAGAACCAGACATGGTATTTGGTAAAGCTACATGAAGGAAAAATAGAATTATAGAATAAATGGGTGTTCAGAGTGAAAGAGGAAGAAGGAGGAAAGAAAAGATACAAGGCCCAGTTGGTGGTCAAGGGGTTTGAATAGAAAAAATGTATAGATTTTGATGAGATTTTTTCTCCTGTAGTAAAAATGACTTCTATTAGAATTGTTCTAGGAATATTCATAGCAGATGACTTGCACTTAGAACAAATTGATGTAAAGACTGTATATCTCCATGGTGATTTAGAGGAGGAACTATATATGCAGCAGCCAGAGGACTATGAGGTAAAAGGTAAAGAGGAGATGGTGTGCAAACTGAAGAAGAGCTTGTATGGCTTGAAACAAGCTCCACATCAATGGTATAAGAAATTTTATAGCTTCATGATGGAGCAAGATTATATTAGATGTCATTCAGACCATTGCATGTATACAAAGAAATTTAAGGATGGAAGTTATATTATCCTTTATATGTATGTGGATGACATGTTGGCTGCAGGTAAAAACATGCAGGAAATAAAAGTAGTCAAGAAGTAGCTAAGTGAATCCTTTGCTATGAATGATTTGGTGGAAACCAAACAAATCCTTGGTATGAGGATATCTCGGGATAGGAAGGAACGAAAGCTAACTTTATTTCAGGAAGAGTACATTTAGAAGGCCTTGGAGAGGTTTAATATGCAAGATGCTAAACCGGTTGGGACTCCTTTGGCAGGCCATTTCAAGTTATCAAAGGAATAGTGTCCTAAGACAGAGCAAGAGAGAAACCAGATGTCCAAGGTACCTTACTCATCAGTGGCTAGTAGTTTGATGTATGCCATGGTGTACACTAGGCTTGATCTTGCCCATGCAGTGGGAGTGGTGAGTAGATTTATGAGTGATCCAGGTAGAGATCACTGGCAGGAAATAAAGTGGATCCTTCGGTATTTGAGAGGGACCACGGAGACAGTTTTGTGCTACAGTGGATCAAACACCACTTTGTGTGGTTATGTAGATTCAGATATGGCTGGAGATGTAGACAGTAGGAGGAGCACAAAAGGTTATGTTTACACTGTAGGTGAAACAACAGTAAGCTGGATTTCACGACTACAGAATTTGGTGGCTTTGTCAACCACGGAGGCTGAGTATGTTGCTGCCACAGAGACAAGCAAGGAAATGATTTGGTTACATTAATTACTTGAGGAGTTGGGGCATAAGTAGGAGGAAGGAAAGTTGCATAGTGATAGTCAGAGTGTTATACACCTAGCTAAGAACTCTTCTTTCCACTCTATGATGAAGCATATACAGTTAAGGTACCATTTCATCAAGATAACTTTGGAGGAAGAGAAGTTGAAGATGGAGAAGATTCATACCAGTCAGAATCCTATAGACATGATGACCAAGGTGGTCACAAGGGAAAAAATGAATCTGTGTTCAGTTTTGGTTGGTCTTCACAGAAACTAGTGAAGGGTTGAGAAGCTTGCTCAGAGGAAAACTAGTCTCCAAGTGGGAGATTGTTAGGTTGTGGAGCCTGTTTTCATGTGTTAAAGTGTTGAAAACTATACACTTAGAGTATTATACACTTTTCATGTATCCTTTCTAGGGTTCGGGGCTGGGCCGGGCCCCGAGAGGGGGTCCGGGGATGGCAGTACCCGATAGCAGGGGTTCGGGGACGTCACCCCTGAATTTTTTTGGGGCCTTAAAACGTGCTTGATATATCAGGAAACATGATTTTCTCATATGGGCGGGATTTTGACCCATAGGTTTATGGGACGATTTTCACCCATGGCTTTGATACCCACGATTTTGATACCCACAATTTTGTAAAACTACTTAAGCAGTTGTCTATTTATATTGTTTTATGCATATGATAGAAGGATGAAAAACATTGCAGATGTGCATTGAATTCGGGTGTAAATTCTGTAGAGTTTGTTGAGCATAGCTCTAAATAGATATGGGTATAGAATTGAGAGAGTGGTGGCTTGTAATAAAATCTGAGCAAGTGATTCTTTGTGGACGTAGCCCAAATTGGGTGAACCACGTTAAATACTGTCTCTTTCTGTTGTGTTATTTTATTCTGCACTTTTATTTGAGGTCTGTAATAATTTTCTGCATATTAGTTTCTAATGTTGTGATTATGTGAAGGATTATTCCGCATATTTTATCCCTTATTTCCTAACATCCTCCAATTCAAACAAAAAAGACAAAACTCCATTCTCCCAAGCACAATAAAGAGGTGGGTGAAAAATGACAAGTTACTTGCACACTCCAAAGATCCCACACCTCAAGGGATGAAAAATTAAATGAAATGTAAGAGAGTGCATTCCAAAACAAACAACATGATGAATAAAATGCATTAAACAAGTCACAAATCACATCTCCATCCGTAAGTATGGTTAGTAGATTAAATTTAGAGGCATGAGACAAGTTTTACTTGTCCCATAAGCCTCCAAAAACAGCTCCCAAGGATAAATTCGAATTTGTCATGGAGGTGGAGTATTTCATACTCCAAAACTGACTTACACAAGCACTTACACAACTTACACATCCCTTAGAAAATTAATTCAAAGAGCCAACAACTCCCATTATTATTTTCCCATATTCCAATTTAATTTATTTAAATTTTAATCATATGATTCTCACATTAATCTATCACAATTTTAATTAATTAAAAGAAGGTATCACATTACTAATAAAATACATGCAACAATAAATAAACATTTAACCACATTAATAAAATACACAAACCCTTGGTCATATGTAAAGATGATCCCCCCATGGGAATCTCTAACAAAACAACACACATACACAAAACAAGTTGCCATGGTGACTGTGTCGAAGTCACCTAAAATTCCATTTTGGTTGGTCTCTGATCCCCCGATGTTTCGTTGTGATATTTTTAACCTACAAAATACAAATACCTAATTTGGCCTCATGGCCATATTAGAACATCCAATATGATACAATTAAAATCACAAAATCAAATATATATTAAATCACAACAACATCAAAGTAAAAACTACATCATTTGCATTTTTTTAATCAACAATTATATCATCATCGTATAATATCTATTTTCTAGATCTACTCATAATATCCAAAACCACATGTCTGAAAACATCCATAAAATATCCATGTCTAATACTATATCATCGTCCACATATGAGTGTCTCTAGCAATCATCATGCATCATAATCAAATCTAGATCCATAATAATCCATAATCAAATGTCTAGCAACATACTAAATCAAAAAATAATAATGTCTATAATGTAATCACATGATCAAATAAGCATCAAAAGGTGTGAAAGAAACGTGGGCACTACAAATTGCTAGCACGGGTCAGTTCATCGAACTTAGCATGATAAGCACTAATCATTAAAAAATGATGTGCTTTTGAATAACTGTCTCATAAAAAGAACCCTTCTTTTATGAAACATTAAAGCAATTCAGATAGATACCTCATCACATTAAGTAAATATCATGATCAAATCAGCACTCTTCAATCAGTAATTTCTTAAGAAAAATTACAATAGATAAGTAATATTACGTTCCATTTACTTATCTGTTTCATACTATAGATGCCTATAGCTCATTCTTGATTAATCAGATGTTCAAGAAGTGTATTGGCCCACAAAAATCTTAAAAGAGAATTATCTAAAGAAGCAATGAATCTCATTTAACATTACTAACATAACACTTCACACAATGTCAATGATCAATCCTTCATTCAGTCTAAATGGATGGAATTTAGAATGAACTAACGTACACCATACACAAGAATCTTCCTTTATTCCAACATTTAACCAATTTCAAATTCACTTTCAATGTATTGATTCAAGGGTATGAGAAGTACATAGTTTTCTTTTTAAAACATCTCATTCAAAATTTAAGCCAACTCTAATCTAAACTTCATTTTCAACATCAACAGATTTTATAAGGTATGAATTCCATTTACTTCCCCTGAAGATAGTCACACATCGTCTCCTTACCTTCTTAACAAGCAATTGAGAAGGAGAAGAAAAAAAATGAAAGTAATTCATCCAACTATCTACTCTGAATTCCCCTTCAACTAACCTAACCGAAACATTCGGCTTCAAGGAAAGAGTAGTAATGATGAGAAATTAAATAGACAAAGAGATAACAATCAAAACTTCCTTTGAGCACAAGGTTAACAATAGTGAATTCCACAACTCAGAAAGGAGAGAGAGAGAGAGAGAGAGTGGAATAGAAGTCGAATAGCATCAATTGTCAAGATGAGGGAGGTTCTCATTACTTCATCCCAACACTGGACTGAAATATAAAAACTGGAACATGCAAATCAGTTAACAACGGTATATTTCTCTCAACGCAAAATAAGGGACAGCTTCAGTAGATTACAAGCTACCACTAAAAGAATATTCAATAAATTCATTCTACAACTATACCAGAAGTATCAAGCAAAAACTTAACTTCAAAATTCATCCAATTTTGATAGCTTTATACACTACAAAAAAGCTTATTCATCCCAAATAGAAAACAATTAAGAGATTGCAGTCAAGTAAAAACATGTTCCCAATTCCACAGGAGTGAAAGAAATCATTTTTAGACACGAGGGAAAGAGTCTAGACCAGATTCGAATACAATAGGGAACAATGAAATAAATTGTAATTCCCAACACATATACTCATTATTGAGTTCAAAAAGAGAAAAGAAAGCTTGTACACTCTAACTCAGTTCCTTCTAGTAAGAAAAACTAAACTAATCGTCAAGTTCAAATAAGAAAGTAAAGTTCCAAAACAATCATCTATGGTTACCAACAACAAGAGTTACTAACATTTCATTTCATAACATACAAGTGTATGAAAGTGATTGACATCATCACAAAGTTATAGAAGAAACCTATCCCACATTTTCCACACTTTGTGCAAAGGAAGAATGATTCAACTACATACCTTTCTTCAAACAATCCCACAAGGTTCACTTTAAAACGAGTATGTTTCAAACACATAAAACAGTATGCCACTTTCACATTCGTTTCCATACAAGTACTAAATCCTCAAGAAAACAACAAATCTGAACACCCATTTCAAAATAATCTTATCAGCAGTGATAACAAGGTTTGAAATAACACTTATAGTTTCAATAGAAATACCTCTCATTTTCCTACCTTTCCTTAGAAATATAGGGGATAAACTCATATCAAATATTTATCAACAAACTTGTTTTTCCCTTAATCTATTTTAGTACAGGAGATTGTAATTTCACACAACTTTAGCCACAATCTAGTTTCAGAATGAAATAAGGACATGAATTACTCAAACATTTATAAGAGAAGACATACTCGTAATGAAACATTTACATATCAGACAAATTTAAGCAGAAGATCACATACAAAAACATACACCAAGGATTTTCCAAAAAACCATTCATTTCTAACAGTAGATTTATTTTAATGAATACATGTAGTAAAAAGAAGAACTATTTAATAAGAAGAGCCTATCATGCCTAATAAAATTTCTTGTTGATTTGCAAAAAATCTCTAGCCGAGCTTCTCAAGAATCTCTTCTTTTCAAACAACGTTAAAAGTGAAACCTCCCAGACTTCCTCTACATTTCCATATGTTTAAAAAAAGCTCCAAAGATACCTAAGATTACAATGGATTGAAAAACATATACTTTCCAGTTCGAAAGAACCTAAACTCTCATGTAGAGAAAAAACCAGAAAGATCAAAATGACCAAAAAACTTTCCTCTAATTCCACGTGCCTAACTCATAGGCAGTTTCCTCCAGTAATCCCAAGGCTATTGAATTCATTGAATTCTATTTCCCCCTCTTTCCTTAAGCCACCGCCACTTCAAATTTGGAAAAGTAAAATTCAAAAATTTCCATTCATTTTAAATTTAGCAATGATGTCAACTGGGTAGCCCACCATCTTGTTATGCCTTTTCCATTCTTGGTGAATTTAAGATGTAACGACTGAAATCAATCCAAATTAATACCTTAGAAACCACCACCAACAACCTTTCATTTTCAACATAACCCATAGGTCCCCTTTCATCTTAGTCATTTGTTTAGGTTAGATATAGCATTAGTTTAAGATTTTCCACAATAGTTCTTAGATAAAAATTATTTAGCGTAGGTTATTTCTACATTGCCTAACAGAGAATAATTCATAACTCCATAGGTTAGGTCATCACCTCTTATATTAGGTAATTTAGGTATAGAGATAGGAAACTTACATTACCTTAGGTGATTTCAAAACCCCACACCTGTATTCAGTATACAAACTCAAGTCCTAGGGTGCAATTATGAATAGTTTAGGTCAAACAGATCTAACAGGGTAGATCTAGTTTACAGTTAGGCTCAGTATCCTAGTTAGCAATAAGCATTCTGTAACAATCCAGGACTAAGGAATTTACCTTTACTAGTGTTTTACTAGGTCGTTATCATTCTTACTCACACTGATCAGCGTTACTTAAAATTTCTTAACAAGAAGATACATGTCTTATAGTTTTCAACAAAATATAAAGCAAGGACACTTCAAAATAAGGATCCTCCAAAATTCTACAACATACAGACTACTCAATTTCCTTATTACCTTCCATTTTAAAAAGTCGATTTATCAAGATCAAAAAGTAAATAAGAAATGAAGCATACCTTGGATCAATGAAATTGATCCAAGGTGTTTTATTAGTTATATAGACTAAGTATGCAAACAAAAATACTAGATTCACAACCTATATTACGGACACAGCAAAGATGGTTTCATTTCCAAGGAACGACAACATTATAGCTAAAATGAATCCATGAACAACAATAATTTATCCATTACAAACATGATTTTGAACTTCAAAATAATACACCTTCCTAAGAAAAATAACATGTCAACGTTTACAATGTCAGAAAGTGGAAGACATCATAGTAATGAGTCATGACCAAGACATTACATACCTTCCTCCTTAAAAGAATCATCAGCTCGATGATTAACTAATAAAACCATTAAATTTTAAGACAAAACTTAATTATTGTCCTTTCATTCATATGTTCATAACATAACTAAATTTGAAAAATTAAAGTTTTCAAAACAGTATTTAAAATAGTTGTCAAATAGTTCAGTAACTGCTCAAGTTTGGCATTTTTAACATCAAAATATGAATATTTTTTTCAGATTTTATCACTTTTTCATAATCAATTCTAATTAGAAAGTATGGAAAAGAAGATCTCATATCTTCAAGATTTTCCTAGGCTACACATTCTTCATTAAATTGGTCCCACTAGACCTTACATTGACTTATTTCACAATTTCTTAAGTGCAACTGGTGAGTTTCCAGCACTCGATTAGGCTTAACCACAATTATTCCTAGGTCTTAGACCTGCAAGGAATTCTAATTCAACACATGTAATAAATCTGAAACATATTTCTTAAGCAAAGATATATGGAAAACATCATGCATTCATGATAAATTAGGAGGTAAAGATAAACGATAAGCTACAGGGTTGATCACTTCATCAATTTTAAAGGGTCCCACATAACTAGGTGATAACTTGGTAGCCTTGCCAAAAGTTATAAAACTCTTTTTTGGCTTAACCCGAAGAAAGACCTTCTCACCAAGTTCAAATTTCCTATCAACCTGCTTTAAGTCTGCATAACTCTTTTGTTTATCAGCAACTTCCTTTAAGTGTTCATGAATCATTTTAACTTATTGTTCCATTTTTGTAAGGACTTCTAGCCCAATTACCTCTCTATCCTCAATGTTGTCCCAGATCATAGGGGTTCTGCATTTCCTTTCGTATAATGCTTCAAAAGGTGCCATTTTTAGAGAGGAGTGATATGTGTTATTATAAGCAAACTCAACTAATGGAAGGTAATCCTCCCATTTATACTGCTGATCCATGCAATACATTTTAGCATATCCTTTAAAACTTGATTAATTCTTTTAGTCTGTCCATCCATTTCCGGGTGATACATAGAACTAAAATTCAATTTAGTTCCCAGAGTTACATTAGGCATTTGCCAAAATGTTGATGTCATTATTGGATCTCTATTCGACATGATCAATTCAATTATTCCATGTAACCTAAAAATATCATGCATAAATCTTCTTGCTAACACAGGTGAATCATCCTTTAGATTACCAACAATAAAGTGTGATACCTTTGTTAGTTTATCAACAACAACCAAAATAACATCATGTTTATTCTTTAACATAGGCAACCCTCGAACAAAATCCATAGTTATCACTTTATATTTGTACTATGGAATGGTGTGAGGGTACAATAAACTGACTGGATGCATATGTTCTGCTTTAACATGTTGACATTCTAAACAGTGTGTCAAAATTTCCATCACATCTTTTTTCATCCCTTTCTAGAAATATTGTTGTTTTATATCAGCCAACATCTTTATAATGCCAGGGTGTCTATAAAAAGGTGAGTTGTGAAATTCAACTAATAATTTCTTTCTTAAATCATTTGCCAAAGGTATGTATACCCTATTTTTAAATTACAAACTTCCTTCATTGTCAAAATGAAAACCTTTATATCTCCCATCATTTGGATTTGTAGCAAGTGCTATATTTACTTACTAAAAATAAGAATCAAATTTCATGACACTTTTTACCTCATATTTAAACTGAGTTCTCAACGTTATAAGAGCAGAAATGTGCTTTCTACGACTTAGAGCATCTACTACTCTATTTTCCTTGCCTTTAATATAACTTATATAAAAATCATACTAAGATAGAAATTCTAACCATCTTCGCTATCTTCCATTCAGGTTTGGCTGAGTAAAAATATACTTCAACCCAAGATGATCAGTTTTTAGTTCAAAAGGCTTACCCAGAAGGTAATGCCTCCATATTTGAAGTGCATGAACAATGGCAGCAAGCTCTAGGTCATGTGGAGCATAATTCCATTCATGTAACTTGATTTTTCTACTTTCATAAGCTATGACATGGTCATCCTGTAATAGAATACCTTCGATACCCTCTACAGATGCATCCATTACAATAGTAAAGTCCTTATTTGGATTAGGTACAGTCAAAATAGGTGTTGTAGTTAACTGATCCTTTAGAATCTTAAAAGCAGATTCACATTTTTCATTCCAAACAAATTTCTTATCTTTCTTCTATAATGAAGTTATTAGTGCAGCAATCTTAGAAACGTCTTTGACAAACTTTCTATAGTAACCAGCAAGACCCATGAAGCTTCTAACTTCATGCACATTCTTGGGTGTAGGCCACTTAGTTATAGCTATGATCTTCGAAGGATCTACATCTATTCCATTCTTGCTTATTACATGTCCCAAATAGTGTACTTCCATGTCATAGAAGAAACATTTAGACAACTTACCATACAACTTTCTCTTTCTCAAGATTTCCAAGACTATCTTCAAATGCTCATGATGTTCTTCAATGCTTTTAGAGTATATAAGAATATTTTCCAAGAATACAAGCACAAACTTGTCCAAATATTCTTGAAAAATATTATTCATCAAATTCATAAAAGCGGCAGGTGCATTTGATAACCCAAAAGGTAAAACTATGAATTCCTAATGCCCATACCTTGTTATAAAAGTTGTTTTATGTATGTCTTCATCCTTTATTCTCAACTAATGATATCACAATTGAAGATCTATTTCAGAATACACCAATGCTCCACGCATCTGATCAAACAAATCATTAATTCTAGGAAGCAAATATCTGTTCTTAATAGTTGCATTGTTTAACATTCTGTAATCAATACAAAATCTAAGTGTGCCATCCTTATTTTTCACAAAGATTACCAGTGCTTCCCAAGGTGAGACACTCAGTCTTATCAATATTTTTAACAAAATTTTCTGTAAATGATCCTTAAGCTCTAATAATTCAATGGTAGTCATTCTATAAGGTGCCTTGGATATAAGCTTGGTTCCTAGTTTGATCTCAATCGTGAAGTCAAACTCCCGTTTAGGTGGAATACCCAGTAAATATTTCAGAAATACATCCCTGAAATTTTTTAACAAAGGATATTTTTCCATAAAATCATTACCTTCTTCTATAGTTTTAGAAATTTTTACTGGATACAAGGTACAACCTTTGTTTTTGGCCTTTTTAAGGTGCATTATTGACAACTTCCTAACTGAAATCTCGTGTTTTACACCATGAATGACTGTTGTTTTCTATAGATCATTTAAACAACTAATCTATTTTTCAAAGCAATCAACCTTTGCTTTATGCTCAGCTAGCTAGTTAATACCTATAATTACGTCATAAGACCCCAAAGGAGCAACATAAAGGTCATTTTTTTGGAAAAACTAGGTAAGTCAAGGACTGCTCCAAAAAGACACATACTAACCGTATGAACATCATTATTTTTGTAATGCACAGTCTACAATTTATCCATGTTCTCAGCTTTTATTTTTAATCTCAAAGCTAACTTAGTAGAAATAAAACATTCAGTAGCTCCAGTATCAAAAAGTATAGTCACAGGTATACGGAATAACTTACCTGAAACTTCTGTGGGTGTGACTTACTTTTCGGATTGCTTGTCAACTACTGCAGCGTGTATCCTATGCTACTGATTATAGTCATCCTTCTTCAAAGGACAATGAATCACATAATGATCCTTTCCACAATTAAAATAGCCTCCAACAGGCCCCTTCCTAGGCTCAAATTTATTTCTAGCCTTGAAGTTATCATTCTAGCTTCTGGAGGACTTCTTCCCATTATTATTATTCTTAACAAAGCTATTCCGCATACCAACAACATGTTTGTTTGTCACTGTTTTCTTATTGTTATCAGTGGAAAATTTACTTTTCATGCCAAACCTCTTCCAGGGTCCCTTTTTAGGTGCAAGAGACGAAGAAGAGTTTGGAACCTTCCTTCTAATTTCCTCCCTATGAGCAGAGATTTCTCTTAATTTTTGTTCTTTCCTTACAAATTTTTCAACAACCCCTTCCATAGTGGTTGGACTGTGAACATCCACCTCATCTCATATAATGGGATTTAATCCCATAATAAATTTCTGTATCTTGAATTTCTTGTCAGTTTGATACTGAGGCATGTACTTAAGGAGCTTAGTAAACCTTTCCCAGTACTCTGTTACAGTTAAATTTCCTTGGGATAAGTTCTGAAATTTAGTCATTTTTTTATCATAATAAATTTGATGCAGCCACCATTGCCTAAAATAACTTTTAAATTGATCCTAAGTTATGTCTACTTCGAAAATATTCAACTTAGCCTCACGGCTATCCCACCATGAAGATGCCTTATGAGAAAGCTGATACGCTCCCCATATTTCTTTTGTTTCCTTAGAGAATTTTCTTAAAGAAAATTACTTCTCCATTTCATTGAGTCAGTTCTCAGACCCATCCCCAAGAGTAGTTCCATCAAACTTAGGAGGACTTATTATTTTTATATCATTGGTGAGTTTAGCAGTTAATCTTGCCTTTTTTATTTTTAGGCTGGTTAGGTATGTTTACATTACTGTTATCAACACTCAGATTCCCTCCATTGGAATTGTCCACAGGAGGTGGCTGATCATCATTACCAACATATTCTTCCTCCTCCTCCTTTCCCATTACTTTATGTTCCAATACAACCAGACGAACCCTCGTGTCCAGCAGGGTAGCAAGGATCTCATCAATTTTTTGGGTAGTAAATGCTTCTCCATCTAGTGGTGGGTTGTTTGTAACATTTATTATTGTTATAACCATTTTCTGTTTAACAAGAAAATGTAAGTTTTATCAGATTATGGACATAATAGGTCCAAGAGCTGCAACCTTCAACTCTGATACCAAGATGTAACATTCCCATTTAAGACTTGTAGAAACAAGGGATTTTTTAATTTTAAAATGATGTTCTCTGCTCTAAATAATAATTATTTAGAGCACACATTCCATTTTGATAAATGTTCTTTGTTCTCATATTCATATTATGGAACACGCATTCCATGCCATTCGATCTTATAACAGATAACCATATGCAGCTGTAATGACTCGATGAACTGCTAATCTCTCATTTTATGACTCGGAGTTTCATCGATCTCTCATTTTAACTCAATGCATTCTATACTAAGTATAATTGGTTCAATTAACCTATTCGGGTATTGAAGTGTTCTGTTTAAGAGGCCTATCTGAATATTTGTTACCAATATTCATCTAAAATCCTACTTCTTAAACTAGGTGATATAGGACAACGCGACCAATAGCTTGTGATACTTTGGCCAAATATTTTAACATGCTTTGCACGATCATATTCCTAGATGACATACTCATCGATGGAATACGTAATTCACCCCCACTTCATTTTTTTTCTCGAATAGTCTTTATTGACTCCTGTTAGTCCTCTTGTCCAAGGATTTACCATAACCCAGATTAGCAACATAGATTGGTATATAGGACCACTCGCGGTGATTAAGGGTACATAGAAATAATCAATCAACCTAGGTTGATTGCATGTGTCTATTTACCTTTAGTTATCGAGTGTCCTTCCCTATACCAAATTATGTTCCTAAACTGTCCTAGAGTGTAACCAAGTCAAGTCCAAGTTTATGAAAACCTAGATGATTTGATTCGGAAGAGTGTTGTGACATGTCAGTTGCAACATTGTGTCCTCATGAAGATCCGTCTTCATGATGATACATTATTATAGTTGGCATGTACCAACATCCCATGGAATCACCTCATCTAGAAGTACATAACTAGCTAAGAGGTTAAAAGTTTTCTTATCTTATTAATTTAAGATTTAGTTTCAACAGCCCTGCTGAATTCCTAACCTCTTGATCATTACAGTTGGTAATCATTAATGACTTATAATTTCCATGTAGGTTTATATGCAACCAATCCCTCTTCTTGGAGATTCATGTTTCATTCTTTGGGTTCTTAACTTAAGTTTCTGACCTATAATCCAAATCAGCTTACAACAGTAAGAATAACTCACTTAACCAAGTTTATCCATGACTAAATTTAGATTATGATTCCTTGATATTAGACTTCCTTAAAATGAAGTCTAATTCTTATATATATATATATATATATTCATCCATTTTCCATTACCTTATTTTGGTTCAAGGTTTGCTAACAAGAGGTATAATTTTATCTTTCCGAATATTCCTTCGGTATTATACCCAAAAAGGATAGTAACAAATATTTAATTCTGAAAACTAATTATCTTTCCCTTAGCATATGTTAGTTAGGGTCCATTGCAACAATTCACTTGTTCTTCCCCACACTATGTGGAGAATCTGGATGGCTCGTAATGATAGTATTTTCAGAAACAATAGACAGGCTTGTAACAAAGTATATAAGGAAATTATCATTGCTGTGCAAGATAATATTGCTAGATTTAAACCCCCTAAAAATAGACTCTACCCGGAGAATGAAGAATGCATTCTGACTGAATGGATTATTGCCACTGTCAATAGAAATAACAATGGTACTGACAGAAACACAGTCTGATGGATTAAACCCCCCACTGATTGGCACAAGTTAAATTTTGATGGGGCCTCTAAGGGAAATCCGGGTGACTCTGGAGGAGGGGGAATCATCAGGGATCAAAGAGGCTATTATGTTGCTACTTTTTCTGGGAGAATGGGAAGACAGACTAATCATTATTCCGAAGCCATGGCGGCTCTTTGGGGTATTAGACTTGCCAGAGATTGTAATATTCCAAATATCATAATTGAAGGTGATTTTCTAAATATTATCAATCTTCTGAATAAAAAGCAACACCCTCGCTAGTCTATCAGGGATTATATTGAGGAAGCTATTGATATATGCAAAATCTTTGAAAATTTCCAAATCACCCACACCTACCAGGAAGGAAATAGGGTCGCTGACAGTTTGGCTAACCTCGGTGTTAATAATTCCTTTCAAACTTGGATTGGGTGGGACGTTTTGCCCGCTCATGTCAATAAAGCCATTATCATTGATCTACATGGCAGTGAAAATCATAACTAATGGCTGTATTTTAGACACTAATGTGCGGATCCCCAAGTACATGATGATGACATCACAAAAGATTTGGATGATTGTTGCGATATGTGCGGGATGGACTGTCATCATTTCTTGGCATAAGAGGAAAGCCGAGGAGCGGGGAAATAATAACAAGTGTAGCATAATAATTAAACCGGCTTTCACGGGAAGGAAAGATTCAAATACCAAAATCAAAGTTCGTCCTGTCCTGCACATTGGTAGCTATTTTACCATTGAGAACAGGAAAAGGAGCAGAGGAAAAATGGGGGGGGCTGCCATGCAAAACCGAACCGACCCAAAATCTTGAGTGGAAAGAGAACACGAAGCTTTGGGATTACCTACAAATCGGGGGACTGTCTAATTTCATTGAAAGGAATCAAGGCTTCAACCAAGACATCTCTATCAAATTCACCCAGGGTTGGAAGAATAGAATAGTCAAATATAGTAACATGAAAATGGAAATCATGGAAGAGCTCATAGCTCAGATCACGGGCCTCAGCCTGGAAGGCACAAAATTCTTCAATAAGAAGGTAGACAGGGAGGTGGAAACCAAGAAATTTCTGGAAGAGGGGGAGAATCTTGAGTTCGTGACTACTAGCCTCAAGGTGGCATCGATCCCTAAACCTTTTGATGAATTGGCCAAAATGGTGGTAAGGTATGTTACCCTTGAAGGAAGATATGTGACTATACCTCAAAAGCATCTGATTTTTCTGAATCATTTTCGTAGAAATAACATTATCAGATTTCCTCACTATCTGATTAACTCTCTGGAGAAATCTATAAGGGAAGTTCAAAGCCACTCTAGGGCTATCCCTTTGCACCAGGGCCTTATCCTCTTGATTCACCGCCATTTCTCCAGCTGCCCTCCCATGAATCCTATCCCACCTCCCTCCTCCATACCTCCACCTGCCCACACTGCTCCCACTCCTCCCTGTTAAAAAGAAAGAATGAAGATGTTGTCTCCAGCAAGAAAATCAAGAGCCTCAAAGCTAAAATCCCTGCTTCCCAAGGGGTCCTAAGGAGCCACAAAGACTTGGAACTAGCTGAAAACCTCCTGCAAATTAGCAAGCCGGTGGAGGAGCCCAAAGAGGAGGAATTGCTGGATAGGGTGGACAAATTAGAAAAGGAGATACAAGAGCTCAAAGGGGCTATAAAAAACATGGAAAGAGCTAAGGGTAAAAGGATCCTTCAAAGTGAGGAGGAAGAGGAGGTTATTGGTGAAGTCTTCAAGAAACTACAGTCCGTAGATGGTAGATTGGGGAATGCTAAAAGCCGCAATGACTGCATATTGTCTGCCCTCAAAAGCATTTATAATTTCATTGAACAACATGTCCACATTGTTTGCAGTTTAAGTGGGATTAATGAGGACATATGGGGCCCTAAAGAGAAAAGGGACATTGCAATTGCCCAAGCAGATTTGCAAGACTCCTCTCAGGCCACTGCCATTGCCTTCTTCATGTCACTGCAGGCTATCAAGACCAAAATTGACAGAGCCATCAAGTAACGGGATGTTGTGATGCTGTTTTTTGGCTGTGATGTGGCTGTCATCGGGTGGTTCTGGAGCTATTTTTTGGTGGAGCTCTTTATGCTGTTTCTCTTTTGGTTTCTTTTTGATCTTTCCTTCTTATTTCTGGATCTTTGTACGTTTAGATCCTTTTTTCACATATATTGTAATATTTGGCTGTTGAGCTTTCCTTGGTTGACTGTTTTTCCCTTCTCTGGGCTGCTTCTCTCATCTTTGCTATCTGGCTTTTGAGCCCTTTTATATTCAGGGTATAGTCCCTTCAAAACTATTTTCCCTTAATAAAAACAAACAATTCACTTATACATAAACCATATGTAACTTTACTCTTATATTAGTGTCAATTATTAATCCATATTGACCTAGTTGAATATTCATCTATACATGCTAACTTAGAATTTGCACTTAAGAGACAAGTAGAGTTTCAATTTTATTTTACTCTATTTCATTTGAGTCCAATTGAAATAATTCAAACATATATGAATACGAGATAATAAGAATAAGTTTACAACCCCCTTATAGTAATCCCAAAGGATAATGACACATCAAGATCAATAACACTCAATCCCTTTTCCATTTATCGAACAAGTACATATTTTACAAATCTAGACAATCAAACATCTTTCATGTCAATCCACATCAATAAAATTAAGTAAATTTTACAAATCTTTTCTTTTTCAACTACATCTCAAAAATAATAACAATTCCTCATTAAAGTTGTAGCCTTTTAGTAAACAAAGGAAGCACCATAAAATAACTTGTCTTCTTTTATCACTTACAAAATCCATCTGCAAAAATAGCTAGCACGTGTCATTTCGTCAAACTGAGCATGATAAGCACTAATCATTAAAACGATGTGCTTTTGACTAACTATCTCATAAAAAGAACTCTGCTTTTATGAAGCATTAAGCAATTTAGATAGATACCTCATCACATTAAGTAAATATCATGATCAAATCAACACTCTTCAATCAATAATTTCTTAAGAAAAAGTAAAACAGATAAGTAATATTACATTCCATTCACTTATCGGTTTCATACTATAGATGCCTATAGCTCATTCTTGATGAATCAGATGTTTAAGAAGTTTATTGTCCCACAAAAATATTAAAATAGAATTATCTAAAGAAGCAATGAATCTCATTAAACATTACTAACATAGTATTTCACACAATGTCAAGGTTCAAATTCATTCAGTCTAAATGGATGGAATTTAGAATGAACTAACGAAACCCTACACAAGAATTTCCTTTATTCCAACATTTAACCAATTTCAAATTCACTTTCAATTTATTGATTCAAGGGGATGAGAAGTACAGGTTTTCCATTTAAAACATCTCATTCCAGTTTAAGACAACACTAATCTAAACTTCATGTTCAACATCAACAGATTTTATACGGTATGGATTCCATGTACTTCCCTTGAAGATAGTCACACATCGACTCCTTACCTTCTTAACAAGTAATTGAGAAGGAGAATAAAAATAAAAGCAAGTAATTCATCCAACTATCTACTCTGAATTCCCCTTTAACTAACCTAACCAAGATGGTTAGCTTCAAGCAAAGAGTAGTAATGACGAGAAATTAAATAGACAGAGAGATAACAATCAAAACATCCTTTGAGCACAAGGTTAACAATAGTGAATTCCACAACTCAGAAATGAGAGAGAGAGAGAGAGAGAGAGAGAGAGAGTGGAATAGAAGTCAATAATAAAGATGAGGGAGGTTCTCATTACTTCATCCCAACATTGGACCGAAATATAAAAAATGGAACATGTAAATCAGTTAACAACGGTATATTTCTATCAATGCAAAACAAGGACAACTTCAGTAGCTTACAAGCTACCACTAAAAGAATATTCAATAAATTCATTCTACAACTATACCAGAAGTATCAAGAAACAATTGAATTTGAAAATTCATCCAATGTTGATAGCTTTATACACTACAACAAAGCTTATTCATCCCAAATAGAAAACGATTAAGAGAATGCAATCAAGTAAAAACATGTTCCCAATTCCATAGGAGTGAAAGAAATTGTTTTCAGAAATGGGGGAAAGAAGTTCGACCAGATTCAAATACAATAGGGATCAATGAAATAAATTGCAATTCCCAACACATATACTCATTACTGAGTTCAAAAAGAGAAAAGAAAGCTGTACAGTCCAGATCAGTTCCTTCAAGGGAGAAAAACTGAACTAATCGTAGTTCCAATAAGAAATTCAAGTTCCACAACAATCATATGTGGTTACCAACAAAAAGAGTTACTAATTTTTTTTTTCATAACATAAATGTATGAAAGTGATCGACATCATCACAATGTTACAGAAGAAACTATCCCACATTTGCCACACTTTGTGCATGGAAGAATGATTCAACTACATCCTTTCTTAATAATCCTAAAAGGTTCATGACTTTAAAAAATATTTAACTCAGGAACAGTAAACATATCATTGTTGCCTTCAACAAGTTCAAATCCTCAAGAAAACAAAAATCCAAACACCCATTTCATCATAATATTATCAGCAGTGATAAAGTTTGCACACACTTACAGTTTCAATAGAAAACATCGATTTTATTACCTTTTCTCAGCAAAGAAAGATAACCTTGATCAAATCTTAAAACGAACTTGTTTTTTCTTAAACCATTTTAGAACAAGTGATCAGAAGTTCACATAACTTAAGTAATACTCTAGTTTCAAATGAGATAAACAGAGTTACTTAAACATGTATAAGGAAGAATACCCATATTGAATCTTTTCCAAAAAACAAACTCAAATGGAAGATCGAATCAAAAACATACCAAAGCATATCCACAAAAACATTCATTTCTAAGAACAGATTTCTTTTAATGAAGATGTTTAGTAAAAAGCAGAACTATTTAACAAGAAGAGCCTATCATGCCCGATAAAATTTCTTGTTTATTTGTAGATCTCTAGCCGAGATTCTCAAGAATCTCTTCTTTTCAACCAACATCAACAGTCAAATCTCCCAACTTCCACTAAATTTCCACAAGTTCAAAAATAGTCTGAAGATACCCACGATTACAATGGATTGAAAAATAAACTTGTTGGTTCGAAAAACGTAAACTCTCATGCAGAGTAAAAACTAGAAAGATCTAAATGACCAACAACTTTCTCCAATTCCTCCTGCCTAACTCCTAAGAGGTTTCCTCCACTAAGCCCGAGGTTATTAAATGCATTGAATACATTGAATGCTATTTCCCCATCTTTTTTATGCCCCCGCCACTTCAAATTTGGCGAAACAAAATTCAAAAATTCCCATTCATTTTAAATTTAGCAATGATGCCAGCTAGGCATCCCACGATCTTTTTATGCATCCACAAATCTTGGCGAATTTAGGACGTAAGGAATGAAATCAATTCACATTAATAACTTTGAAACCACCGCCACCAGCCTTCCATTTTCCACGTAAACCATAGGCCCCCCTTTCATCTTAGTAATAGTTTAGGTTACATTAGCATTGGTTAGGTTTTTCCAACTTAGTTCTTAGGTCATTAGGATTTATCTTAGGTTATTTCAAGACTCCTAGCCATATAATATACTTCCTTAGGTTAGGTCATCACCTCTTAGATTATAATTTATATAAGGTAGGAAACCACAACATAGTTTTAGGCTTCAACCGTATTAGTTTAGTAATAGGTCCTAGGTAAGTATTATTACCTTAGGTCAAAAATTCAATAGGGAAAACATTACAATTTGGGTCAGATCCAAATAGCAACAAGCATTCTGACCAAGGTTAAGGCATTTTCCTTATCATCCCATAAAAGATCCTTAATCTCCTCACGCTGACCAATGTTACAAAACATTAATAAAGGAGGTCCAAACTTACAGTTTGCAGCATGATGCCGAGTAAGGACACCTAAAGTTAGGTCCTTCACAATTTACAACAAAATACTGCTCGGTTCCATAATATGTTTCATTCAGCATGTCAATTAACAAGATGACGATAAAGAAGAATTGAAGCATAGCTTGGATCAATGGAATTGATTCAAGGTGTGTTGTAAGCATATGGAAAATGTGAAAACAACAGTATAGATTTACAACCTGTATTTCACATAGCATAATGGCTTCACTTCCAAGTCAACATAATTATAGCTAGCATGAATTTTGAACAATAATAACTTATCCATTGCAAACATGATTTTCAATGTGAAAAGAATATACCTTCCTAAGACAAATCACATGTCAACGTTTGCAATGTCAAAAGTGGAAGCCATCATAGTAACGGTCATAACCAAGACGTTACAGTTCATGTTTGTTTTCTTCTACTCGAGCATCTCTTCTTATAGGTCTAATACCCAGCACCATGCCTTCCTCCAGGAGCAGATCAGAAGCCAAGTGTCAATGTGGTCCTCTAATGGTGCATGATTATTCTATTCTGAGCTCTTCACTTTCTATAATGATGTATTTCTAGGAATATTCCATGCGTGGAATATTCTTTCCTTGACCACCAAGTCTCCAGGTTGGCACCTTATCCACTCGACACGCCTAGTCAGGTCACATTTTTCCTCAAGTGCCTCAAGAATTTTGAATATGGCTAAGTCCTTAGATCCTTCGTATTGTCTTGCACGCGTACCCTAGTTTCTCCTAAACCCTTCTTAAACCCTTTTCGTGTGTGCTTCTCCCCACACGCCCTTCTTCTTACTGGTCCTACGCGCACATGTGCTCTTTGGTACTTAGCTAATATTCGAGGCTGAAAAAATTTGGATGTCATTGGTTTCCTCAATTAGTAACATAGATCCATCTTACAGTGTTTCAGGAGCTAGGAGAAGTTGATCCATAATTGGTTCATTTTCAAGATTTGGGGACTCTTGGAAGAATTCAACAAGGGGATATTCCTCATCGAGGTGACAAGATTAGTTGGGGTGAGGGATATTAGATTGGGATTGAGGGAAAATGGGAAGATCCTATTCACTAAAATAGGCATCAACATTTAAAAATGTTTGAAAAACACTTTTATGATCACCAATGGGTATGTTGTCACGAGTTATCATGAACTCAAGAATTTCTTCATAATTTTGAAATGAGTCAAGAGGGGCATGCTCTAATTATTGATCCCATTGAATGAGTTGTAGATAGGTGAGGGTGATGTTAATGGCATAGACAATGATATCATAGAAAAGGTTAGTAGTGGTGAGGTCTTTGTATCGGCTTCAGATAGAACTCGTGTCAATATTGTAAATGGCCTCCTCAACTATGTCAAAAGTATCACTAATGTCATCACTGATACTTTCACTAAGTGGACGGTACCTAAGGCCATGACCATCAAGGTTGGGGATAACATCTAGGGGTTTATGGATGCCTTTTCCAGTGAGGTCTAGTCATCGTCCTTTTAGGAATCAAATATTCATCATTAGAGCAGAAAAAGGGTATAGAGTCATCAATAAACCACGTAGAATCAGATGGTTCAATGTACTCATCAACAAGATACCTGAAACAAATAAAAGTGGATGAACCTAACACGTATGTTTGTAATTTTTTGGGACATATGCTGAGCCTTTCGAGTTGTTTGGGTGACATTGGTAGCTGGTGAATGTTGAAGGTTTGATATTCTCCACATCTTGTCATCTTTAGTTTGAGCGGTGAAGTGGGTAATAAAGGAGTTGATATGGATGGGGTAGGTAGAAGGGGAGTGGATGATGATGATGCATTAGGTGATGTGGATGGAAAACTATCTGGTGAGATATATGAAGTAACTGATGATGGTGGCGATGATGACAGTGTAGGTTCAGTGATAAGTAACTAAGGTTCCCAATAAATTTTGGTTTCTAATGCTTGACAATATTGGAAGGGCTGCAGGTCATCATGGATAGTAATTTCTGTACCAACATGGTCAAATTTGAGATATTGATGGAGTGTGGATGATATAGAATTCATCTCATGAATCCAAGGCTGACCAAATAAGAGGTTATGTGGGAAATGGATATCTAAAATGTGGACGAGGGTGGGAAGCATGATAGGCCTGATGTTAATGGGTAAATTGATGGCACAGATTGATCTACGCTCCGTATTGTCATATGACTTAATAGTAATTATATATTTCTTAAGATACAAATCAATGTATCCCAATCGATGAATGAGATTCAGGGTACACAAATTAAGAGTTGATCTATTGTCTATTAGCAATCTTTCAATGAAAACATTGTTGATGTGGACTTCAATGTAGAGAGGAAGATTGTGGGCAGGACCGTGTGGTGGCAAGTCTTGTTGGGTGAAGGTAAGTGTGATAATTGGATAAGGATAAAGATGGGCAACAAGGGCCTGAAACTACGTATGATCAATGTAAGTAGGGACACATGTCTCTTGGAGGGAATGATATAGAATTTCCTTGTGGACATATGAAGTCTTAAGAAGGTCCTTGATGGATATCTGCACAGCAGTCTTCTCAAGTTGTTTGATGATATTATATTGTGCTTGTGGTGTTAGGTCAGAAGAGGATGAAGGAGCTCCTTGAAACACCACATGGATCCTTCGGGCAGTAATAGAACACTGAGGGATTTGTGAGGGACCCTTTATTTTAATGGTGGCTATTTGATGAGGAGAATGGTGAATATGGCCGACAAGTGATGTGTAAGGAGGGGGTACACGATGATAATTGATGTGGCTGAAACGATGAGTGGATGACTCAGATTTATTTCCAGACTTCTACTGATCTTGGTTAGAGGTATTGTTCTGACCATGATTAATAAGGGGGTTTTGATAGATCCCAAGTTTCTAATTTTGGAAGACGTAGAAGCATTTTCCTCTATGTCTATTTCACCTTAGTCAATGAGATCTCAAATATAATACTCCAACTTCATACACCGATGTGTGGCATGACCCTTGATTTTATGGAACTTACAATATTCCTTTTCTTTGAACCGTGAAGAATTGGGTTAGGACTCATAGATGGGTTGAGTTTGAGGAAAAATGACCATATTGGCAATAATTAACTTATCAAGGATTACTTCCATAGATTCACCAAGGGGGGTGTAGGTTCATTGTCTGGAATCTTGAGTAGAGTGATTTTTTCCTTTAGGGATAGATATGACTGTTTCACCTTGTTCTTAGATTGTTTCTTTGAATTGTTGACGAAATAGATAGGGTAACAGGCATAGGAGGAATATTTGTTCAAGTTTCGGTTGATGGGTTGTTGTATGCGTATGACTTCTGAATCCACAGCTGACTGTGAGAGCTTCCTTTTGGCTAGGAGGAGCTACCTATAATTAAAACATATGGGCAGTGAACTGCCTAGTGTGAGCTAGATCC
Source organism: Taxus chinensis (assembly GCA_019776745.2). Taxonomy (NCBI): domain Eukaryota; kingdom Viridiplantae; phylum Streptophyta; class Pinopsida; order Cupressales; family Taxaceae; genus Taxus; species Taxus chinensis. The sequence continues at coordinate 711,422,513 of CM034154.1, forward strand.
AGGAAGTATGGTACTTCCTAAATGGCTTTCAGTCCACTATTTTAAACAAATTAATGTTGTAAACAAAGTAAATCCTATTGTTATTTTAAAATGATTTAGGTATCTCACTTAAAAACACAATAAGAAATAGATCTAATCTAACAGGCTAAGCTAGAATAGAATCCATAGATTAAATGGCTGGTTCTGGGTTCTGCAGGTCTGATAACTGTCTCGGATAGGTAACATTTGAGTGAGGGTGAGGTGAAATGGAGTGGATCGGTCTTTATTTAAGGCTATGGGGGCAAAAAAATAGACCATCGTCGGTCAGGGCTGACCGACTGCGGTTAGGTATAACCGGCGTCGATTACTGTGAGATCTGGGAATGTCACAAAACGAGGCTTTTGGTCTCCTTCTTTGTGATTACACAAAAGGATTTTGGTTGGTTGGGAGACAAGGTAATGGGTGACTGGAGTAGGTTTTGGCAGGGTTTTTACTAGGTCTATGGAGGTGAAAAGTGTTGGAGATGGTCAATAAGGAGCAAGATAAACAATGGGTGATAAAATAAGGATGAAATGAAATAACCAGGAAAGTATGATGTTACACTTACTTGGATTTCATTTCTAAAAGTCTGTGTGTGAAGGATGGAGGTGTTGATGATGGGTTTGAAGGTTGCAAGTGATCACTGATTGAAGAAAAGCTTCTACATGGGCTGCACACATGCTCCTCTTTGCTTAGATAGATTCAGAATGTGGTTGGGATGGTTGTGCAGGAGAAGATGCTCAATCTCCTTCCTTGGATGTGAGTTCTTGTTGGAATTGACTCTCTGAAGATGTGTTATCTTTTGAGATCTTGTTATTCTTGCGTCAAATTTCTCCCACTGTTTCCTAACTTCTTGGTTCCAACCTTGAGAATAAGGTAGTTTAGGAGTTAAAAGGGGTAACCGATGGCGGTCCAGCTTAACCGGTGATGGTTAGGGGTAACCGACGTCGGTCAAGGCAGAGATTTCCTAGGTTTACCAAACTTAGGGAGATCCTCCTGATTTCCTCAGATCTTGTGTCATTATCCCATGAATTAGACTGGGAGCTTTTGTGATCATGGGGAATGTGGTTAGAGGGAGTGTAGGCATTGATTTTTAGGGTTTGGGTAAGTCTTAGTTAGTTATGGTAACTTGCTAAGAATAGGTCTTAGTTTGAGTTGGCTTGGTGAGGTGTCTAAGTGAACTGTATGTGTAGATATTATTTAAATAAGATATTTAAATAATAAATATAGTGAGGATAATGCATTAATTTAAATAAATTAATTAAATTAATATTAGTGGGGTGAAGGGGGTCATGGCTAGGTAAATGTAATAAAGGGGGCTTATATTGTCGAGGGACTAAAGGGGGAGTGTGACCTAATTTTAGCTGTCTACATTTTGCCCCTTTTTGTTGCGTAGCTTGTATTGGTAAGCAATGCTAACAAAAATAAGATGTGGTTGCCCCATGTGAGGGTGAAGGTGATCCCCCTCAAACCAGGAACTGACGAAGCAGCTGGCTGAAGCGGTGAGTGGTTTGATAAAAGGTAAATGTGAAAAAAAGGTAAATGGGTGTAGGGGAAGAGGGTGAAAGGTCTACTCAGGAAATCTAGGTAATGGGTCAGGGTCAAAGGTAGCAGCAGTCAAACGCACGCACACGTATAAATTGCAGCACGCTATCGGGTTGAAGAGCAGGAAAACTCTACATCATCTAAGGTTGATAGGTTTATCCAAACAAGGGTGAAGTGAATCCGGTATCCAAGGTATAGGATAAGGTAAGGAAACACAACGTAGGTTAGGTGCAGGAATGTTTAGGTATGTTCTGGTACACCAAAGGTAGGGTTAGGATAAACGGTCATGGCAATAGGCTAGGTAAGGTCATTAGGTCAACAACACAGGTAACAGTGCTGCAAGGTATAGCGAACACATGAGGTCAAAGGTCACTGAGAAATGGTCCAGGTCCAAATATCAAGATCACGGCACGGGTAAGGCCGAGGTAGGGGTAAAATAATAAAGCATCAACAGTGAACGTGAGGAGGTTGAAGAAGGTGGAGGGCCAGAGGTGAAGGTAAAGTGGTTCAAGTAGGTGTAGGGAGGGAAAAAGAAAAGGGAGGTAAGGAAAATGAGGTAAATGAGGGGGTAATGAGTATGCAGGGTAACCGACATCGGTTGGTATGAACCAATGATGGTGTAGGGGAACCGACGATGGTAGTCTAGGGCAACAGACGGGTAGTAGTTCAAGGGTTAACTGATGTTGGTCGGGTCGGGTAGGGTATAAAAAGTGGAAAACCCACGTTTGAAAAATTCATTGGTGCATTTGGAAAAGGAGAAAAGGACAAGAAGGGAGAAAAGGAGGAAGAGGACAAAAGAGTACAACAGAGGGCTTGGGTGGTGAGCCACATAGGTGATAGTGGGTGAGTGAGAGGTGGGGCAATCATCGAGATCAGGTGGCATGATTCATGTGGTGGAGGATTGGTTATTTCAGGTGAGGATGGTAGAGGGCGGAGAGGGCTCGAGAGGAGTAGGTGTACGAAGACCAGAGGTTCCACCACGATGGCGGTAGTGAGATCAGGTAGGTATTTGAACCTTTGGTTTTTATTTTTGAGTTAATATGATGGAAGATGTAGAAAATATAAAAAAAATGGGGGGCTGGGGGGAAAGAATGTCAAAAATGGGAAAAAAGAGGCTAAAAGGTACTAGTGGAAGGGTAAGGGGTAGGGAAAAATGGTAACGTAGGAACAATTAAGGGTATAAAGGGGGATTTGGGTGGGTAGAATGTCGAGGAAGGGAAAAAGTAGGGTTGCAAAGTTGGGATGGGTGGTACGGTGATAGTGACCAACATCGGTCGATCTTGTGGCCGACTATCGGTGGGTAGAGACTGGTGCCGGTCACAAGAACAGTGACCGATGCTAGTTAAAAGGAGACCGTGGTCGGTTATAGGGATAACCAGGGTCAACGAACCTTAGGTTTGGATAGGTTTGGGTTAGGGTTATGGTAGGTTTTGGTAGATAGTTTCGGGTGGATGGGTGTGGGTAGATCGGGTTAGGATGTGGGGTATAATGGGTAAGTTGGGAAAGGAAGACTAATATATAGTCTTTTTGTTGGATGCAGGCGAGAGACGAGTTGCGGATGAGAGCCCGGGTACCTTCCCTTGTTATTAAGCATATGGACGTGCATGACGTAGGTAGAGTGACAACATGTGGCAGAGGTGGGATTGATTGGGGTGAGGCACTACCGGCATGTAGTCTGGGAGGCGAGTCTTATGGTTACACTCATTGATAGATGGGACTCAGTGACCAATACCTTCCATTTGCTGATGGGTGAGATGACAATCACCCTAAAGGACGTATATAGGATCCCACGGTTACCCATATTGAGGGCATAGGTGTATTCTATCTCTTTAGAGGCGTCTCGAGGAGTTACTGACACCCATTTTTGGTGAGGGTGTAGCAGACCTGACATTCCATAGCACTAACATGAGCTATGGAGTGATGTATAGAGCTCATCTAGAGGAGATGAGGTTAGTGGTACTTGTGATGGAGGCAGCTATGTTATAGCAGATGTAGAGAGAATATGTCACCTATTTTTGTATTTTTGGATTTTGGATGTATACCATCCTATGAGCCAAAGAGATACTGTATTTATTTTTTTGTACATGATACCGGCCTGTGAGACGAAGACATTTTTGTTGTATTAGATACCGGCCTGTGAGCCGATGATGATTTTTTATAGTATATCGGCATGACATGCCAACATTTTTGAGATGATAGCCATGATGAGATATGCATGTTTATTGAGATACACATTTATGTGATACTGGGTGTACATTGTATTGATACACACATGTATATATGAGGAGATAGATGATATTCAGGTGATGCTGTTGTGATGTGTATGAGTTTTAATTTATTATGATATGGATGGAAAATAGATGAGCTAGGCATGATAGAGTCAAGTGATAGGCATGGATCAAGTCAGGTGATAGGCATGGATCGAGTTAGGTCAGTTTAGGCATGGATCGAGTCAGGTCAGTTTAGGCATGGAGGTGATAGGAAGTCAGGTCGGCTTAGGCATGGATCGAGTCAGGTCGGTTTAGGCATGGATTGAGTCAGGTCAGTTTAGGCATGGATCGAGTCAGGTCAATTTAGGCATGGATCGAGTTCATTTCAGTATTTTGATAACAAATGGCAATATAAATGTATGAGATAGTGTAAAATGTGGAAAATGTTAGTTATTGTTATGAAAATGTGAAATAATATAAGTGGTAAAAGGTATGTGGTATATGGTTTAAACGTCGAGATTTTTTTATTTATTTTTTGAGATGAACAGGAAATCAGGTAAGGGTGAGGAAAATGGTTAGGGTAAAGAGTGGTCCGAGCTAACCTTCCAGGGCCCCATGCCCTGGAAGTTCTGCCTACATAGTCCCAGTGAAAAGGGACCTCAAACCGATGTAGTTCTCCCATAAGCTAGGGAAAAAAAGATGAAAATGAGTGGGTAGGTTTGTGGTCATGTTGTAGGTTTGGGTGTAATAGGTGGGGGTAGATGATAGTAAAAATGTTGCAGGTGAGGGTGACTATGGCGAAAGGGGAGGATGACCCCAAAAGGTTAAGCGTCAAGGACTAAGTCTTGTATAAGAAGATCAAAAGGTGATGAAGAAGAGAAAAGATAAGAGGGGGCAAGAAAGCCACCCGATTGGCAAGGATCAAAACGTATGAAACACATCTATAGATAGGCTAATGAATGTAAGACCCTAAAGACATTACATGATTGATAATTCTAAGAGTGACGAAGAGTCACATGATCACCAAATGTCATAGGTTCAGCAGGTCCCTTGAGGTATGAAGTGAAAAGACCATGGGTAATGAGGTGCAGGTAAGTGGGTCATAAAATGGGAAGTAGAATGCCTTGGGCAATAGAACCAAGATCACAATAGGTAAGTCCATGACGAAAAAGCTTATTTTTATTTTTTTTTTTTTTTTGACTTTGTAGATAGACTGATCGATGTGGGAAGTCTACACGGGATGAGTATATGTCTCCTTGAGGTCTTTGTGAAGCTGATCGATGTGGGAAGCTTCTGAATTTTGATTTTTGAGAAACAATAGTCTTATTTTTGGAAAAACTATGTAGAGAGTTGTGAGCTTTTTATAGCTTTCCTTCGAGGGAGCAGTCTACTTATAGTGACAATTGAGGGTGGAAGATGTCCTTTTGAGGGATTCATCTTTTATATTGGAAGTTTGACTCAAGGAGTTGATCCCTTATTTTGGAAGATGTCCTTCTGAGGGATTCATCTTGTTTGCTTTTTTTTGGCTTTTAAGTCATGGACGAGACTATAATGAAGCATTTGGTTCTTGTTGAGAAGGAAAAGGTGAATGACCATGGGATCTCATCTAAAAAGAAGATGAAAAGTATCCATGAGAATCATGCCATGTGCAGAGCCATGGTGCACATATTTAAGAAAAGGAAAAAGGGTGATGGGTAATCACATGATCCTTGTTTAGTCGTTGGAGATGAGGTGTGGAAAAGGTAAATGGCGCTCAAGGGATGAGCATGAACTAGATAAATAGTGATGTAGGACTAGAGGTCAATAGTAGAATGGTCAAAGATGTAATGCGTTAAGGGGCTCAGGTTCGGGTTTACCCTCAAGCAAGGACAAACGATAGGCACCTGATCCATAGGTATGAGTTATGATGTATGGTCCAAGCCAATTAGGAGAAAATTTTCCCCAGTTTTCTTTTCTCTGCTTTGGTTACGTGTTGATTTTCTTTCAAAACAAGGTCACCAACTTGGAAGGTGCATTCATGAACACGTTTTTCATAGGCACATGCTTGATGCGTTTTTGATAGACTTGGAGGTGATCTAGAGCATTAAGATGATGTTCATCTAATAACTCCAGTTGTGCTAAGTGGTCTTGACGAAAGTCATCATCAGTAAGCATGTCATGGAGAGAAATGTGAAGTGAGGGGATCTGGACTTTGAGAGGTAGAACAACCTCTGTACCGTAGACCAAGTGAGAAAAGGGTGTGGCCCTAGTGGAGGTGCGAATACTAGTGCGGTATGCCCATAGGGAAAAAGGAATGTGTGTATGCCAATCCTTCCTCAGTATTGTCAACCACTTTCATGAGAATTTTTTTGAGGGTTTTTTTAGTGGATTCGGCTTGGCCATTGGTTTGTGGGTAATAAGGTGAGGAGAAACTAAGCTGAATGCCGAAGGCATTGCAAAGTTTTTGCAGTGTTTTGTTTTTGAATTTTTTTCCATTGTTAGTGATGAGGCGATGAGGGACACCAAAGTGACAAATGATGTCATGGTTAATGAACTCACATATTGTTCTTGGCTTTTGTGGAAATGAGTGGTATGGCTTCTACCCATTTTGTGTAGTATTCGGTAGCAGTTATGATTCATTGATGGCGTTGGGAAGAATGACGAGTGATTTCTCCAACAAGATCCAAACCCCATTGAGAAAATGGCCAAAGGTCACAAGCAACCTGTAAGGCATGATTAGGTGTATGATGGAGGTTGGAATGTTGTTAAAATTTCATGCAACGTTTGACATAGTCGTCAAAAATAAGGATTAAGGGTTCATCCAGTAATAGCCTGAGGTGAAGAATACGCTTAACGACAGTAAGGCCACTGAAGTGACCTCCACATATGCCATCGTGAACTTCTTTAATGGTATAAGGGATTTTAGAGCTGGTGAGGCATTATAAGAGAATACCTTAAAAGCCTCATTTATAGAGAATACCACCTAAGATGACATGAAACGGGAGACATTCTTAAGGAAGGCGCGCTGTCTGTTACGTGTGGGATTAGGAGGAAATATAGAAAGGGAAAGGTAGTCTGTAAGCTACTTACACTAAAGATCTAGTGTGTTTAATGAGGTAGGTTAGACAAGGTTAACACAACAATATTTATAAGAAGGTCTCGGTATGTGTTTTATGGTAACAAAGATGTCTGAATCGTTAGGCAAAGCAGGTATTTGAGAAGTGAGGCAAGCCATGGTATCTATGAATTTATTGGTGGATCACGTAGAACAGTTTGAATTTTATAGCAGTCAAAAGTGGTCAACATGATGCCGATGTAGCATTTGTATTCTTGAAGTATTTTATTATAACATTAATAAACACCATTAAATTGGTTTACTACCAGTTAAGAATCACCAAATATATTAATGAACTTAATGTCTAAGACATAGGCAGCCATTAGACCTAATACGAGCGCTTCGTATTCGGTCGATATTTTTGGTGCATTTGAATTCAAGTTTCAATGATAACGGAATGGGTTCACCATCAATAGGAATGAGGGTAATTCTTGTACTATCCCCATGAAAACATTTGGAACCTTCGAAGAATAAGGTCATTTGGTAAGGGGCTTGTCATCCAGGGAAAGAATGAGCAATGGAATCGTCAGGGAAACCAAAGTTCGAGAGTTGGTCCCTAGCAATAGGTGCATCATCCAATTGGTAAGAAGATAGCCTAGCCCTTAATGAAGTTTTGGTGGATGAATTCGAGGTCAAGATTAGATAAAATCATAATCCATTGCATGGTGGTGCGCTGATTTTGATATGGTTTGGCGTACATGATGTGTAAAGGGTCGGTGTTGGTCACAACATAGGTTTTGTGCTTGAGTAGGTAATGGCAGAGCTTGGTGGCAATGAAAACTAAGGCTAAGCACAGTTGTTTCAAGGTGAGTGTATCGAGATTCATAGTCGAGAAGGGTACGAATTATATAATAAACCACCTGCTCCCTATTTTTTTCATCACGATGAGCGAGCATAGCCCCTAAGGAGTGATCAATAGTTGATATGTATAGGTAAAAAGGTTGACTGTCTTTTGGTGGGATAAGTACAGGTGGTTAGAAAAGGTATTGTTTTCAAGGCCTAAAAAGATTTATGACAGTCATCATCCCATTTAAAGGAGACATCCTTCCTAAGTAGATGATGAACTGGTTGACAACGGTCGGAGAGTTGGGAAATAAATCGGTGAATGGACTAAAATTTACCTTGTAAGCTATGGAGTTGTTTGAGGTTCGTGGGTAGAGGAATTTCTAGAATAGCTTTGACTTTAGCTAGGTCAACTTCTATACCATGTAAGGAAATGATAAATCCCAGGAGATTTTCTGAGAGAACCATGAAGACACACTTTTTAAGCTGAAGGCAGACGCAATATTTAATGATGCGGTCAAATATGGTTTTGAGAATAGCGAGGTGCTTAGTACAGAGCTTAGATTTAGCCAAGAGATCATCCACATAATATTCCAATATGCAATGCATGATATCATGGAAGATGTAAGTCATAGCACGCTGATATGTAGCACCAACATTTTTAAGGCCAAAAGGCATGACTCGATAGCAGAAGGTCCCCCAAAGGGTAATGAATGTAGTCTTATGCTGATCATCTGGGGCAAGCAAAATTTGGTTATAACCTGAGAAGCCATCCATGAGTGAGAGCATCTCGTGACCAGTGGTGAGGTCAACTAATTGATCAATACCGAGAAAGGGAAAGTCATCTTTTAGGCAGGCGAGGTTGAGGTCGCAGAAGTCCGTACAAATGTGGAGTCTCCTTGCTTTAGTGACAGGGACAATGTTATAAATCCAATGAGGATAATCAATGGGTAAGATGAAGGAAATAGAAAGAAGACACTGAAGTTCTTCTTTAAGAGAAGGGCAATGTGAGGGTGCATTTTCCTCAGCTTTTGTTTGATAGGTTTGGCATCGGGAATGGTTATGATACTGTGGACCACTATGGTGGGGTCAATACTGGGCATGTCTGCATAAGACCAAGTGAAAGCATGGTTATGATCTTAGAGAAAAGAAGTGACGGCTTCCTGTTTAGCATCATCTAAAGATTGTTTGATCTTTAGGATGTGCGGGTCATCCTAAGTATGAATGTTGATCTCAATAGTCGATTCATTCAACATGGTTTACATCTTAGAGGGTAACGACCGATGAATATATGAGTTTTCTGTACCAAGGTAGGTGAGTATGAATTCATCATCCTGACATTGAACAATGTTAATAGTTAGTGTGTCATTGTCGATCATCTCAGGCTACAAGAATGGAAGAGTGGAAGGGGCCTTGCCTTCGCATTGATAAGTTAGAGGCCCCAAGGAAATGGTGTTTATGAAAAAAAAATTTAGGAGGGATAGATTCAAGATCCATCGACTCTATCAGTGAGGGCGGTGATGAAGGTGGAGAAGGGCTAGGGTCTGTAATGAGTTCAATGTGGGCCTATTTGGTAGGAGGTTTGGAGAAGCCGATACCACTACGGTCATTATGTTTGTGGGTGGTACATGGAATAATGGTATGGCAACCTTTCTCATAGAATCCAAAACCAAAACCCTTCCACGCACAGCGGTGTAGGAAGGTGTGGGCGAAAAGGCGATTGGTAAGTGATTGGAAGTTAGTAGAAAATGGGTGGGGTTATGAAGGTGGTTTAGGTGTGTAGGTGGTAGTATCAAGTCCTCCATCGGTGAGACAAGTATGAAGATGAGGGGGACCATAAAGGAGGAATTCTCCTATACGGTGATCATAGTGAGGGTGTTGGTGAAGGCTTCCATACTCGTGTGGAGTAAGGAATGTGTTGATGCTATATAGGTGGTACTCCCCCAAAGTGAGGCATTGAAAAACACCTTCAAAGGGATCAGTGGTTGGTATGTGGGTAGCTGGTATGAACGATGTGTCAGAGGTTAATGCAGAGGTGGTGTTAACAGATTAGGAAGCTAATGGGTCAGCTGTGGAGGTTATAGTAGTGGTAGGCATGGAGGGGGTTTGTGCAGTGAAAGCAGCGGCTATACTGGTAGGTGTGGGTGTTGGTGAAGTGGTATTGGTTGCGGAAGTAGATGGCTTAACCGGTATGAGTACATCATTGGGTTGGTAAAGCATGTTGCATGTTTTGAAAGGTGATGGGTCAGCTAGAATGGTATAAGTGTGTCCTTCGTGTTCAAACTTTACACAATGATGCAAAGTGGAAGGAACACAACCCATGACACAGATCTAGGGTCTACCAAGAAACAAGTTATACTGGAATTCCCCTTCCAAAACATAAAACAATTCAAGAATAGTGTGGGGCCCACGCGAACATGCAGGATGAAAGTGCTTAGCGTGGAGGTGATAGCATCATTGAACAAACGCAACATGACCAGATGTTTATGCATGTAATTTTTAGGTATGCACATTTGAGAAAATGCATGGGATGAAATGATGTTGATGCTAGCACCTCCATCAATCATCACGCGGCGTACCCGTATGTCATCAATGTGTATAGAGATGAAAAGGGCTGGGTCCAGGTCCTTGTTTTGGTATGGCATGATCTCCTCCTCTGAGAAGCTAAGGGAGGCCACTTGGTGAACAAGGTGAGGTAAAGATGAAGCTGGTAATTTGGTGAGGGAAGCTACATGATGGGGTGTGATAATGGAGGCTACGGGTGTAGGGTCATTGGGTAAAACTTTGATAGATTGAAGAACCTCTATGAGAGCTTGACGATGGGATTCTGAGGTTTGGATGAGGTCATAGAAGGGGACAGTTTGAGAGGGATTAGTGTTAATTGTTTGAGAATGGTGCGATGGTGACGCCCTTAGAATGGGGGTATGTGGGGGCCGCGGATAGTTATCTTCGGTATGGTGCAGACGGTATGTTGGGTACAAGATTGGTTGGTGGGTCATCTACCTTTTCTTCACCCTTCTTCGCACATGTAGTAACATGTACCATGTTGATTTGAGGGAATTTTTCAAATGGAGAGGGGTGAGGGTAAGTGGTTATAACGACATGAAAGGCAAAAAACCTATGGGAGGAGAAAACCTTGTGAGGGTCAGTTGGTCGCAGCAACATTTGGGTTGTGTGGCGTGGCAAGTTCTCTGATGCAAACCATGTTAATTTCAAATTTTGTGTGGGGTTCTGGGAGCTTTGAGGGTGGAGGTTTGTGGTTGCTGAGTGGGTAATGTGGGAATGGGTTGTAGGTGAAGCAGTGTCCTCATCAAGAAGGTCATTGTCATCAAAGTTGGTTTCGGGTGGACATAATTGGATAAGGACGGTTTTCAAGGCCTTGTAATTCTCCACATCATGCCCATCAAACCCTTTTGGCTTGGGTTTTAGGGGGTCGTAAGGTTGAAGTGGTGGTAATGTAATAACAGAAGTCTTGAGGAGGTTGGTTAAAATCTTGGGATAATACCCTGCTAGTGGATCACAATGGGAAGTAAATGTGGTTTTGGGTGTAAGTATGGTTGATTGTCAGGGAATTGTTTTTGGAAGAGTAGGAATAGGTCAAGCTATGGGTTTAGGCTCTGGTGTGGTTTGAGGTATCGGTCGGGTTCATTTAGGTAGGGGTATAGTAGATGGACGGGTAGGTGGGTGTGGTTTTGTTTTGACCACTTTGTTATGGGGTAGTGGGGTTTTGTTTTTGGGTTGCACCTTCTTGGGTAAAGGTGATGTGGGCGTACGAGGTCTATGAGGGAAAGAAGATGGAGGAAGAGGGTGAGTTACCCACGGGGATAATGGGGGTGCTATGAAGGTAGATGATGCAGGTTGTGTTTGGGGTGCGAGGGACAATGATTGAAGTGTAGTAGGTAGTGAAGCAATGGCTGAAGGTATCGGAGGTATTGGTGGTAAAGAGACTGCAGGTGTGGGTATGAATCATGTTGTATGACAGGGTAGGTTAGAGATTTGTGAGGCAAGAATGGGTGGTTGTGTTATTGGGTTATGAATGGGTGAGGGGTGCTTGACCCTGTTGAGCGGCTGAGGTCTTAAGGCAAATGGAACAAGTGTGGGTGTGATTGGTGAAGTAGGGGTATGAGGTTGATGAGTTTGTTTCTTTAGCTTAGGTGTCGGAGTAGGTGTGGTTTTAACGTTGGAGGATGTAGCTAAATCTAGTTTAATAGGTGGATGAGTAATACTGGTGGTCGGGGTGACCCCTAAAGTGGTAATAGGTTTAGTGGAGGTAAATGTTGTGGGTATGGGTTTGGGTTTAGGCATAGGTCGGGTTATGGGTAAGGATGTGGTGTGATTGCTAATGGTTGTCATGGAAGGGGTTACAACAACAGTGGTTGTATGCGGTTTAATGGGTGGAAATATGTTTGGGTAGATAATGGAGGTATCATCGAGGGATTTATGCATTTGTGTTGAGATAGGGAGTAAGAGGCGCCCCCATAACAAAGCTCTATCCACATACTCTAAGTGATCAACCAAATGTGAGAATGGCATGTCTGTGGGTGAATTTGGTGAGGAATTAATCAGAATTCCCGTAAAATGCATCTTAGAGACGGGGAATTGGCCAACTTCATCTTCTATGGGCAAGAGAGCTAAAAATAGGTCTATTGGATGTTGGGTAGCTAATGGAGAATGTTCACCAAGAGGTAAAGCTATCCCCACCGGGTCTATGATGAGTGGAAGAGATGATGGGAGTTCCTCAATAAGTGAAGGAACGGATAGGTGATCCTCTGTGGGTGGAGGAGGTAATGGGTGCTCCTCTACAGATGGAGGAGGTAAGGTAGTAAAGGTTCGCTAAGTGGAGAAGCTAGGGGTGAGATGGTCTCAATGTCCATAGAAGACTCCTCTGTAGGTGATGTAGGAGATAAAGGGTGTTCTTCTATTAGTGAAGGAACAGTGACGGTTGGTTCTTATGTTGGAGGAGGATTTCGGGCTAAGATTTCCTCTATGGAAGGGATGTGAGGTAATTGAGATGCAACAGGTACCTCGTTAAAGATCGCATGAACCTCACGAGTATGGGTATCGTGAGTGGATGTCTCACATGTTTGATTGGATGAAGGGGAATGATTTTTTAAATATTTGTAGATTTTGATTAGGGGCGGCGTTGGGATTATCCACAGTCAACTCACCTTTCTCGAGCATTTCCTAGACAATATTCTTAAAAGTGATGCAGTTTCCGTCACTATGACCCTTCACTCAGTGATAGTTAGAGAAATCTTGTTCCATATACCATGCCAACATAGGGTGAGAAGGGTAAAAACTAGTGTGTGGTTTTATGGGTGGAAGGGTGATGGCACCAGCTTTGATCAGCTTTTCTAAAAGGGAAGAGTAAGGTTCCCCAATTGGGGTATATTTTCACTGCTCTTGTCTCAATCGAAAAGCCTGTACGTGTGATAGATTAGACGAGGGTGTGTCTTGATTGGATGGATGAGCTGGGCCAGCCTTGAGTACCACTGCATTAGTGGTGCCTTTAGCCTTTGAATAATTGGCTGGTGGTTTAGAAGAAGAAGAGGTTTCATTTGACTTGAATGCCGAGTTCTTATTTTGTAATTGGATTTTCTTCTCTTCAATGACACGAATCTCTAACTTTCGTGCCATAGTAAATGCCTCATCGAATGTTCTAAAAGTTTGGACTTGCAAGGTTGGAGAGATATGTCTGGCGCAAGCTCGTGTGAGAAGCTCGATGAGTTCAGTTTGTGGCAGTTGAAAGGTAAGTTGATTGATCAGGTTGCGTCAATGAGTGACAAAATCTACGATAGATTCATCCTCGTACTGACGTGTGGAATATAGATCAGTCATGGTAACTTTCTTGGTGATGTTGATAGAAAAATGATCCAAGAAAGCTTGGGCTACCTGATTAAATGAAAATATGGAGTGTTTGGGTAACCCACTATACCAATCTAATGTAAGTCCAGTGAGGGACATGGGAAAATTTCTCAAAAGTAAGGCATCATCATAAGTAATCAAATAACATCCATGTTTAAATGAGCACAAATGCTATTGCGGGTCTTCCTTACTATTGAAACAATTGAATTTGGGAATTTCCCAATGCACATGGTATGAACGGATGGGAATGTATGGGTGAATAGGCTCATTGCAAATCTCATCGTAAGTGAGAGTGTTGCGGGAGCTGAAAACTGATGCCTCCAGTGTTTGCATCTTATCCATCATCAATATAATTAGGTCATTGGTGGGTTATGATGATTGGATGCCTCTTATAACATGAGGAGGTTGGTTTTGGGTGTATAATGGGTGGGACATTCCAGTGTATGGGGCTGACATATGGTGGAGAAGAAGGCAATGAAATAGGGGATATGTACCCGGAATGAACAATAGATGAAACAGGCGGTTGTTGGTAGTATGTATATGGGGGAGGAAGGGTCGTGGTAACCCTAGTGATAATAGGGGCTAGTGATTGTGGAATGGAAAGAACTATGTTCTGAAATGGGGTAGGGGTCACCGAGATTAGAGGTGGGAACATAGCTATGGGTATGTATGAGACATTAGGAGTGGATGAGGTCATGTTTGGGGTAGTCACCGAGGGTATGGTGGATGTAATGGGTGCTACAAGGGTAACAGATGCGGCAGTCATAGCAGGTATAGGGCCTAACTACGAAATGACTGGGGGTAAAGTGGAAGTAGGTAGCACGGAGCCAGATTGGGCTGGAGCGAAAGTGGGTGCGAGTGTCAGGGGGATAGATACGGGCATGCCATATATCAACTGACCTGAGGCATCTCGAGTGGACGAATGGGAGAGGTAAAAATACAAGGCAGCAGGGTTCTGGTCAAGGAGTTGTGTGAACTCCTCATCTTCGGTGGTGATATTGGTAGGATGGATGGGATCCATGGCTGGTGATATAATAGAGGGTGGTGAAGGAATAGGTGGGAGTGGTTGGTGACTGGCGTGGAACACGAGGGCATTTTTTTGTCTTTGGGTCAGTACCATGTGAACCAATACTGATTAGGTGGGGATATTTCTCGGTAAATGGTACAGAGAATAGTTGAAATAGGTGAATTTGGTGATAAAAAATGGATGAAGTAACAAATGGTGAGTGGGATGTGAAACAGGGTAACCGATGCTGGTTAGGGATAACCGACATCAGTCAGGGGTAACCGCTGCCGGTTACTGTGGACAATAGGCAGTGAGTAATCAGTGAGGTAGAAGGAAAAAATATGACAAGTATTCCAATTTGGGGATGTGTAAAACATCAATGGAAAAAGTGACAATGACAGAGACTATGGAAAGTGGAATAAAGTGAAGTGAAACTATCCTTTTGAATAGGTTAGCAAAAGGACCCAGAAATGACGGCGGTTGGGCATAACCGATGGCGGTCAAAGGTAACCGATGACGGTCACTATGAAATTGAAATGGTGATGAGAAAAAGTGGTTGTGAATTAGAATTTGATGTGGAATCAAACCCATAAGTCTGAGAATGATGAAAATGTGGTCTAGACACACTCAGAAAAATTCAGAATACACTGACTATGAATGGGAGTGTGCGAGGAAAGATAAAAATAATGATCGAAATCTCTCACCTCAAAACGTAAATCAAACAAAACACTAAGAAAGAACGTTCCTAGAGTGCCTATTATATTACATTTGTTCATCTTATTTAGGGACTGACACATGAATTGTGAAGTAGATTTTTTGGTGAGGATGACTTCCTACAAAGAAGGTGATCTAAAGGGTGAGGTTTCAGTTTGTTATGGTGGGGGCGGGCTACACTTTGAAGTATGACTCGATAGAGCAACGAGCTAGGTACCCACTGTGCTGTGATCGTGTGATCACCTATAGCTTCTTCCAAGTAAGATGTTGTTTAAGAATTTATGTATTTTGAATTTTTGTGTGGTTTGGTAAGACTCAGAGAAAGAGAAAAGGATAGAAGTGTTTTTCTATGATTCGTTTGTCAACCATCAGTTGGTAATGACTTCCAGCGTATAGGTTGCCCTCATTTAATGTGAGCTAATGTAAAAAATCAGAATGAGATGTAATGATTTTAAAACCCAAATCAAAAATGTGAAATTGGATGACACAATAAGATGAAAAGGAAGAGGGATGCTCTTTCACTAAAATGTAGAAAACATGAAGAAATGATTCTTTTTAAATACACCAAAAGAAAAGTTTCCTTTAGAGAAAATAGGAAGATGGAGTGGATTACCAGGGAAGAAAATTAGTGTCTACGCTTTAGAAGGGAAACAAACACACAATTTTTTCCTAAGAATGAATGAAATGCATGGAACCCCGGATGGGTCCCACCGAGCATGCCAAAATGTTTCACATTTTTCTTAGACTATTTATTGGAATTGTTGACAAAACAAATAGGGTAATGGGCATAGGAGGAATACTTGTTCAAGTGTCGGTTGATGGGTTGTTGCATGCATATGATTTCTGAACCACAGTTGACTGTGAGAGCTTCCTTTTGGCTAGAAGGAACTACTTATAATGAATACAAGACCACCAGAAAGAATTAAAACATATGGGCAATGAACTACCTAGCATGAGCTAGATCCAGGAAGTATGGTACTTCCTAGATGGATGTCAGTCCACTGTTTTAAACAAATTAATTTTGTAAGAAAAGTAAATCTTATTGTTATTTTAAAATGATTTAGGTATCTCACTTAAAAACACAATAAGAAATAGATCTAATCTAACATGCTAAGCTAGAATAGAATCCATAGGTTAAATGGTTGGTTCTGGGTTCTGCAGGTCTGATAAAGGTCTCGGATAGGTCACAGGTGAGTGAGGATGAGGTATAATGGAGTGGATAGGTCTTTGTTTAAGGCTGTGGGGGAAAGCACATATATCGGCGTCGGTTAGGGGTGACCGACCACGGTTAGGTATAACCGGTGTTGGTTACTGTGACATCTAGGAATGTCATAAAATGGGGCTTTTGGTCCTTTTTTGTGATTGCAAAAAGGATTTTGGTTGGTCAAGGTGAGGTAATGGGTGACTGGAGTAGGTTTTGGCAGGGTTTTTGTTGGGTCTAAGGAGGTGAAAAGTGTTGGAGATGGTCAATAAGGAGCAAAACAAACAATGGGTGATAAAATAAGGATGAGATGAAATAACTAGGAAAGTATGATGTTACACTTACTTGGATTTCATTTCTGAAAGTCTGTACATGAAGGATGGAGGTGCTGATGATGGGTTTGAAGGTTGTAAGCGATCACCGAATGAAGAAAATATTCTACATGGGCTGCATGCATGCTCCTATTTTCTTAGATAGTTCCGAATGGGGCTGGGATGGCTGTGCAGGAGAAGATGTGCAATATCCTTCTTTGGATGTGAGTTCTCGCTGGAATTGACTCTTTGAAGATGTGTTATCTTTTGAGATCTCATTATTTCTTGTCAACTTTCTCCCAATGTTTTCCAACTTCCTTGTTCCAACCTTGAGAATAAGGTAGTTTAGGAGTTAAAAAGGGGTAACCAACGGTGGTTTGGCTTAACCGGTGACGGTTAGGGGTAACCAACGTCAATCAAGGTGGGATTTCCTAGGTTTACCAAACTTAGGGAGATCCTCCTGATTTCCTCAGATCTTGTGTCATTATCCCGCGAATTGGACTGAGAGCTTCTGTGATCATGCGGGAATGTGGTTAGAGGGAGTGTAGGCATTGATTTTTAGGGTTTGGGTAAGTCTTAGTTAGTTATGGTAACTTGCTAAGAATATGTCTCAGTTTGAGTTGTCTTGGTGAGGTGTCTAAGTGAACTAATGTGTAGATATTATTTAAATAATAAATATAGCGAGGGTAAAGCATTAATTTAATTAAATTAATTAAATTAATATTAGTGGGGTGAAGGGGGTCATGGCTAGGTAAATGTAATAAAGGG
Organism: Taxus chinensis; assembly: GCA_019776745.2. Taxonomy (NCBI): domain Eukaryota; kingdom Viridiplantae; phylum Streptophyta; class Pinopsida; order Cupressales; family Taxaceae; genus Taxus; species Taxus chinensis. The sequence goes on from CM034154.1 coordinate 711,440,028, forward strand.
GGCTTATTTGTCGAGGGACCAAAGGGGAGTGTGACCTAATTTTAGTGTCTACAATGACAACTATTATATGGACATGATGGATATTTTTGGTATCAGTTACTCTTTCGCTGACAAATTTTTTATTCTTATCAAAATATTTAGGCTTTTCTGATGTAGAAGGTTAGCTGGATTAGTTATGATTATCATGGGAATGTATCTTAACAAGGCCTTTTGCAACAATGGCTTTCTCAATTTGCATTCCCTTCTCGATGATGTCATCAAACATGTTTGCATAATCAAATTGTAAATGAAAAGCTAAATCTTGATTGAGGTTAGAGACAAAATAGGTAACTAGTTGTTTTTCAGGTATGGGCTACGAAATGCGACTGACAAGGGCTTGTCATCATTGCAAGAATGATGAGAAAATTTCACCATTGCGTTGTTTGGTATTGCATAAGTCAATCATTATGACATCATGTTCTACATTATAGGAAAAGTGTTTTACAATTTTTTCTAAGAAGTCAGTGAATGTGGTAGTAAAGCCTTTGGGTAATAAGAGTAACCATTCTAAAGCGGGACAACCTATAATTCTATAGAAGAGTCGTCACAAATAGGAGTCATCATAATCTACTTCCTGACACAACATATAAAACTCCTTAACATGTTCATAGGGATCACCTTTTCCCTTATATTTTTCAAATTTGGGTGGTTCAAAGTATGGTGGAAAAGGGACCCGTAAAATTTCGTGGTCAAAATGGTAGGGACAAATTTCCTCGAATTTATACCATCATCCCTATGTGTCGAGTTGTAACCCTTGAATCATTTCCTTCATAAACTTCACTTCTTTCTCTAAGGTTGGTTCTAGAGGATTGGGAGGTGATGGATTGAAATTGGGCTAAGAATGTTGGGATCCGTGATCATTAGATGGTTGTAGATTGATTTGAGAGGATAATTGGGAAATTTGGTTACCAATTTGTTGTAATTGGAATAATATGACTTCTTTGGATATGTCAGGATTGTTCTCTCTTCCATCACATCCATATATAATGTGACGGTGATAATGACGGTGTGTGGATGGTGGATGTTGGCCAATGTTATCATTTTCATCTTGGAGGAGAATTTGGAGTTGGTCATGGGTGTAGTCAAGAGGAAGTTTTGCCCCCATGTGATATAGCTGGAGTAAAAGGAAATTTTTATTTTTCTCAACAAAACGGTTAAGAATTTCTCTTCTTCTTCCTTCCATAAAGTATGTAGTTGAATCATCATCACTACTAGTGTCAACCATGGTTTCCTCATCTTCTCCTCTAGGTCGATTCTCTTTAGCATTGACGTCATAATAATTATGGTTGAATAGATCATTTTCCATGTTGTTATGACTATTTTCTTCATAATTTCCAAATTGGGATCTAGTTACAATTATCCTTAGTTCCATTAGATTCTGATGTAAATGAGATGTAGTGATGAGATGGAAATGTTTGGAATAAATAAAGGATGTAGGATGAAAAAAGAGTTATGTTTCCTTAGTTAATTGACGTATAATCTCAATAATCTATTCTTGCTTATAGGAAAAGAATAAATCCGAAGGGGAGGATAAATGAAGGATTTCCCTCATTAGTATAGGGATTAGGATGTGTCTTGTTATAAGGTCTTAGAAGAATGGGATAAATGATAGGGATATTTTTTCTATTATCAAGATGTTGATTAATAAGATTGGGTTACTCGTGTAAAAAAAAAGGGATCGTGATTGAGAGTGTTTGGATAGGTGTGTATGGGGATATAGGGTTATGACAAAGAAGATAGGCTTCTAGAGTCTTAAAGGCCTAGGTTAATTTTTAAGATGCCAATTAGAAATATCAAGTAATTTAAAATGGTATGACTTATGTGGTGTAAGATGAAGGATAATATTTGTGTGTGGAAGATGTAAGGGTGTTTATGTCGTATTATTAATGATGATGGATTATTATTTGGAATGTTTGGATTTATTATTTATGCGCTCTTTTCTTGAAAGATAGATAGAATGGGATGAATATTATGGAATTTATTTAATATGATGGAAATGGCAATTTTATTTTTGGATTTTTTATGGTAATGTGGGAAGTGAAAATAAAAATATTTACGTGATGATGGTGTACCTTTAAATTTTATTTATGGAAAAATTTGGTTTTATTATTTACAAAGGAAGTGTATAATGGTAGAGGGATAATGTGTGGTTAAAATTTATATATTAGGTGAAAAGGATATTTTATTTTTGGTAAGTTTGATTAATAATACGTAATGAGGGTGTATGGCCAAAGGTTGATGATGTGTATTTTGAAAAATCGAGGTTAAGTGGTTGTGGTCAAAATGATGTAAATGGTAGGTGTATGGTTTAATTATGAAGATTAGTGTGAGGGTTCTTTTACTAGTTTTGACAAAACAATCAAGCAAGTACAACCATACAAGCACAATCCTAACTAGTCATGTGGGATTACAACTGAACTATAACTCACTTTTAATACCACACACCGATGGTGGTGCCACAATTGGATTTCCACCTATGTGCCAATGTGTGATCAACTAGCGAGTGATCTTTGGTGGTTACTTCCTCATCACTATAGTTTGATATGTGGCCAAAAGGGCTACCTATACTAGGATGTATGAGCTCTATAGGGGCATCTCTGATATACCTTGCTAGTACATGGGGCCCAAATCCATGTTGCAAGGATGTTGTCTAAGGCCTGGGTTTTGGGATGTGGAAGACCCCCACTTCACATTGCTACTCTTAAAACAAGCAAGCGCTTATCCAATAACAAAAAATCTCCAAGAATTTATATACCCCACCGGAACATGAGGTATGTCTACATGCGTGGAGGTGAAACCCATGGTCATGAGAACCCTAGGACTATGGCAAGTGCATGGATGTCACTTCCACGCCACATTACCCCCTAAAAAAGAAAAAGGGAAGGGAAGACTAACTGCTTTTGATCCTTAAGATCGTCTTAGGACGCCAGAGGAGAGCATACATGGTGTCGCCTTCGGGTTTAAACAAGCAACATGAGAATTTACAAAAGGACACACAAAATAATGAAAATTAAAATTTATATGATAGGGGCCTTTGACAAGGGAACCTGTAAAATAAAAAATATTTAGTAGTTTTTAACAAAAACCCTAATGTACTTGGACCGTTCGGGTTACAAAACAAAGGGTTAGTAGTCTTGGTTTACTTAATATCCTGTAACCACAAATGAAAGGTAATATATTTATTATTTTGATCAAATGGAAATGTGGCAAAGTTTCCCCTTATTTCTATGATTTACCTACAAAAATAGAATTTTAGATTCGAGGAAAAGCTTCCAAGAACCAAAATATGTTATCTATTGTTGAAAAAACTAAAAATAGTCAACAATATATACGCACTATTAAAATATAAACGTGCTAAAACAAGGTATACATGTGTTTCTTCATAATATATGCACTAAAATATGGTTTACTGCACGAACAAAATGTTAACACACAAATACGTGCATCCACAGGAGATATACGCACTACAACAATGAACAAACACGCTGAAATATGAACATGATAGTCAACTTGTATAGATAGAATGTTAGCAGCTAAATGCGTTGAAAAAAACAAGCACACTAAAACAATATAGATACGTGTTGCAATGTGAACATGAGGTCAAATCTACACATACATAATGTCAGTAGGTACACGTGCTAAAATAGGTAACATACGTGCTGAAATAGGAGATAAACGCATTGAAATATGTCCTTGCAAGCATGAATTCAGAAGAGTTCACAGAAGCATTGTTTTAGGGTATACGCACTACTACAGGTCACGAATGCACTGATATGGCACAAATTCTTAAAACTTCAAAATTTTGAGTTTAAATCTTACTAATTTTTTTTGAAATTTTGACAGCTTGTTATTAATGACTAATGCTACTAATTTGAATCAAAATTTAGGGGGGTAAGCCCCACGGTGGGCACCAAAATGTAGAGGAAATTTTGTGTTAGCATGCAAACAAGAAATGATTATAAAACCAATTCAAAAGAAGATCTAACACAATAGTTCATCTACCTCAGATTGAGCAAAGATAAAAAGGGAAAGAAAGTAATATACCTATACTTAGCTACAAGTGAAATCCATCTCCTTTGATGAGTTTGATTTGCTCCTTGATTTTCTTGTTGGATGGTATGAAAATGTTTAAGATATTTGGACCAATTTCAATAACACCTCCCTTTGATAAAATGATAAATTAAGCTTGATGGAATTCTATGAAGAATGCTTAGTTTTCTTGAGAATTTGTCATCATAAACTTGCAATTGTTCTGAGGTGCTTTCCATGGAGAGTGACACTTCTATTTATAGCCAGAGGAGGTAAAAATAAATGGTTGGGATCTTTCCATAGTGGATTAGATCAATGGTTGAGAATGGATGAGAAGGGAGGATGTAGAAAATTCTATATTTCATGATAATTCTCTATTGAATTAAAAATTCAATGGAATAGTGTATTTTTATTTGAATATTTGAAAATGGGAGGGGAAGAACGTAGAGGATTTTAGAAATAGAAGCCTCTATATTTGGAGGGGATTTCAAGCTTGTGATTAGGTGAGATTAAGTATATTTATTGAGGTGATTAGATGGAGAAGCTAGGCATAAAGTAGGTATAAGGTAGGTGGTAGGTGGTGAGTATTTTTAAATTAGTAGACAATAGTTGATGGAGATTAGTTAATGTACTAAATAAATTATTAATGATGTATTAATATTTGTAGGGATGTAATGGAATTATGAAATGTTGAAAAGTAATAAGCGAGGTATGGTTATATATAATAATTATTTAATTTATAATTAATTATTATACGGTTATTGATGGGAATGATCTACTATAATATGATGATCATATTATTTATTAAATGTCCATGTCGATATTTTACATGTCTACACTGACAATCCAAGTTTTTCACGAAAGTGACAAAACTTTGCAGCACTCAGGGGCTTTGCGAAGATGTCAGCAACTTGCTCTTCAGTCGGCATGAACTTGAGATCTATCTCACCACTTAACACCTTCTCACAAATGAATTGCATATGTATCTCAATATGCTTCATCCTCTGATGCTGTATTGGATTATGTGAAAGAGATATGGTGCTCTGGTTGTTGCAGAACAAAGGAACACTACTTTGATCATTCATCTTTATCTCATCAAACAACCTCTTTCAACCATAGATGCCTCTTTTGCAGCTTCCATTGCACTTCTATACTCAACTTTAGTTGAAGAGATCTAAATAGTTAGATTATTTTTACTGCACCAAGTAATGGTACCTGCACCAAATTTAAACACATAAGAAGAAGTAAATTTTCCATCTGATACATCACCAACATGATCAAAATCAAAAAATCATATAAGTTTAGCATTTTCATCCTTAGTATAATGCAACCCATAATTGATTATTCCCTTAATATATGTAAGAATTATTTTTGCAATATTCCAATGATCTCTATAGGGTTCCTGCATAAACCTTGAAAAAAATTCCAATTGCATAGGAAATACATGGTCTAGTTATAGTTAGATAAATCAAACTACTAACTAGCTACGTATACAAAGTATGATCAACATGCAGGTTTAGGATCAAGTTTTATTCCAACTTCCATAGGTGTAGAAATTGGTTTACAATCAATCATATTAAACTTTTTAGTACATTGGTTGCATATTGTGCTTGAGAAACAACAATAGAATGCTTATCTTGAAATACATACATGCCAAGAAAATGATGTAAGAGACCTAAATCAGTCATTTCAAATTACTATTTTAATTTTTCTTTAATCCTATGAATTAAAGCAGGACTATCACCAGTCATAATCAAATCATCCACATATAGACATACAATGATAATGTGAGAACCTTCTTTCTTAATGAATAGATCATTTTCAGAAGAACAATTAACAAAACCTAATTGTTTAAAGAAAGCATTAATTTTGCATACCAAGCTCTAGGAGCTTGCTTTAAACCATACAAAGATTTTTTGAACTTACAAACATAGTTTTCTTTACCAATTTCTTCAAAACCTTTAGGTTGAGACATGTAAAGTTCTTCTTTTAAATCACCATTCAAAAAAACATTTTTCACATCCATTTGGTGGATTTCCCACCCAAATTGAGCAACAATAGCAAACAAGGTCCTAACAGTGCTCATTTTAGCTACAGGGGAAAAGGTCTCAACATAATCTATCCCAGGTTTCTGAGTGAAACCTCTAGCAACAAGTCTAGCTTTATATTTGTCAATACTACCATCAACATTATATTTTACTTTGTATAACCATCTAGACCTATAACACTTCTTTTCTCAGGAGGTGAAACCAAATCCCAGGTTTGATTTTGAATTAGGGCATTATATTCAGCCTGCATTGCATTGATCCACTTCTCATCCCATGAGAAGCTTCTTCAAAACTTTGTGGCTCAGGTTCATACAAGGTCATTAATGCATGGTACGTATGATGGCTTTTGGTCATTTTCCTAAGGTCAATAGGATTAGAACTTTCTAACATAGTTTGAGCCCATTTTGGTTTCTTAGCTAGGGAGACATGAGATTCAGAAACATCCATAACATTAACACAAGAAACATCATCATGATTATTTTACCATATTTTCATTATCAGAACCAAAACCATCATTAGGAATATTGACATGATTAAGAATATCATTACTATTTGAAGATGAAGAAACATTTTTCTAAAACAATAACATTGCAATTTTCAGTTACTTCCCTTTTTACAGGGTTGTAAATCCTTAAACCTGTAGTGTTAATACCATATTCAATGAAAATACAAGAAAAAAAGTCATATCAAGTTTCTTTCTTTTCTTTTTAGGGATATATAAGGAGACAGGACTACCAAAGACTTTTAAATGTGATACATCAGGTTTTATATTTGACCATTTCTCTAAGGGGGTCAAAAGGTGAATAGACTTTGGTAGGGACTCTATTTAGAATGTAGACTGTTGTATGTTCATTACTTCTTCCCACAAAAATTTGGGAAGACAACAGAATGAAGCATAAGTGAGCCATATCTAAAATAGTCCTATTTTTCTATTGTGAAACACCATTAGACTGAGGAGAATGGGGAGAAGTTAATTCTCTCTTAATACCACAATCAATACATAATTTTTCAAATGCCTTGCTAACATATTCACCCCCATTATCTGTTCTAAGCCTCTTAATTTTATAATTTGATGAATTTTCAACATAATCTTTAAATTCCTTAAATTTTCCAAATACATCAGATTTATTTTTAAGAAAATATGTCCAAATCATCCTGGTGAAATCATCAATAAATGTCACAACATACAAAGAACCATTTAAGGAAGCTACTTCAAGAGGTCCTCTAACATCACTATAAATGAGTTCTAGTGGTGAAGAGGAACTCTTCTCAAGATGTAAGTGAAAGGGTTTAACACTTTGTTTCGAGCGTAAACACCCTTCACAAGCATCATGAGATGAAGACAAAATAGGAAAACCTTTAACTAGATTATATCTAGACATTTCATACAAGCTTCAATAATTGACATGTCCTAACCTTTCATGCCATAGTTTTGAATTATTCAAACTTTGAGATACAAAACAAGATGTAGAAGAAAAATCATCAAAAATATGCAAACCATTTCTTTGAATTCCTTCAACAATTATATTATCATTACTATCTTCAATGTACCAAGTATCCTTCAAAATTTGAATAAACAAACCATCATGAGTTAGTTGTGAACATGAAAAAAGATTCTTTTTAAGATTAGGAACAAATAAAACATTATTCAAAATACCATTTACAAATTTTACTTTTCCTTTCTCTATTGCTTCTAAATATGAGTTATCACCAAGATACACACGTTCATTGATTTTTGTAACATCAAATAAAGAATTGGAAATACCAGTCATATGATTTGAAACACGTGAATCTAGAATCCATTCAGAACTAGAGGAAGAGTATAAAACAACATATAATGCAATAGTTTTAGGAGAATCATTAGAACTATCCTTTTTCTTAAATATATTTAGATGAGATATTCTGTTTCTGATTTTTATGGGTAGGTTTCTTAGATTTACACTCTTCATTTTTATGCCTAAATTTGCCACATTTGTGAAATTATACTCATTAAATCTTACAGAAAAATGTTCAAAAGTAAAACTTTTCTCATCAACAAATGTGATTTAGATTCTAAACTTCTAATCAAATAAGGGCTTGGGTGGTTTGAACTTTAAATTATGAGTAAGAAGTTCCTAATAGGTATTCTCCTTCAGAGTCAAAGTTCATCATCACTTGCTCTTCCTGTATCCTAAGAGAACTCAAAGTATTTAAATAAGGTAATTCATCCTCATTTTTTTTATTAAGGGTAAATAGTTTTGAAGGAACTATACCCTGTATACAAAAGGGCTCAATTTCTCAGATATCAAAAGTGGAAGAAACAACCCAAAGAAGGGCAAAACAACCAACACCACTGGGCTCCATCCAGCTAGATCAATACATCATAGTTATAGAAAAGTGATCAAGACATACAATGATCTGAAAAACAATAGCAAGAGACCAAAAAAAAAACAAGAGATATCGACCATAGAATACTCAATCAAAAAATCAACACCAAAAGGTCAGTCAAAGCAACTTCGCAGCCAGTAAACAACATCAGTGGGTGATACGTCACTTGAAATGCTCGGTCAATCTTAGTTTTGATCACTTTCAGACAAAGAAGTGCAATGTGTCTGTGGTACCTGATTAACACTTTCAGATCTGCCTGAGCAATTGCCATAAATCTTTTCTCCTTGAGGCCTCAGATGTCCTTCAGTAATCCCGCTGAGAATTTTTGGATAACTATGTAACATGCTGCTACAAGATGAAATTGTAAATTCAAAGGGCAGTAGGATGCAGTCAGGTATAGCTTTTTACAAAATCCAGTCTTTCCATCCATTAATATGTAGATCTTGAAGACTTCAGCTTAACATCCTCCTCATCATCATCTTGAAGTTTCCCTTTTCCCTTAGCCTTCTCCAACACACCAAAAAGACATGATAACCACTCTTAAGCTCTTGCAGGAATTTTTCTAGGCATTCCTGCCCACTGGTTGAGTTTTTAAACAAATCCCTCCTCCTTAGGGTTTCCACCAGATGGCTAATGTGCAATAGGATCTCATAAATGCTAAGGTCTTTCTGGCTCACCCTCTGAGAAGTAGGGACCTTGGACATTTTCATACCCTTTAGTGTTTGCTAATGAGGCAATGTCAATCTTCCTTTCGAGCAGGGGGGGAACCTGGAGGAAATGGGTTCAGGGGGATGTGAATGAAGGCCTTTAGGGAGCAGTAGAATCCAAGCGGGGACTGGTTGCATGGCGGTGAATAAGAAGAATCAACTGATTTTTGGAGCTAACTGCCCTTATGATTTTATTCCTGAATGGATTTCTCCAGCAGTTGTATCAAGTAGTGTCACTTTAAGTTCCTTGCAGCTTATTTTCTACGGAAGTGGTTCAGAAAAATCAAATGTTTTGTGAGGGATGTAACAAATCTCCCCTCATGAGTTACCTAGCCTCCCATCCTGGCTTTCTCAGCAAAATTTTCAGGAATTGAAGCCAATAATGTCATGTCACAAATTCAAGATTTTCCCCTTCCTCTAGGAGTTTAGTTTCTTTTTGTTATCCTCCATCCTCTATGTCCACCTTGGCATTGTTAAAGCTTTGTTTCCATTCCAGCATTAGGAGTTTCCGTGACCTGTAGCGATAGCTCCTCTGTTATCTCAACCTTCAATCTAGCTATCCTTATCAACCGCAATTCTTCCATCCTTGGCAACGGTTTAATGGTATCCTGATCAAAACCCTGTATTCTATCAGATAAAATTTGCAAGGGTGCCACGTTTGAACAAGTTCCAGACCCTATCCTCTTTCCACGCCGGATTAAATTCTGTTTAGATGGACCCCCCAATATTTTTCCTGACTCTGCCTACAATGGTATAAGTTTTTAGCATTTATCAGTCTTAGCTTTGTATGCCCAAATTTGCCACATTTGTGACATCTCTACCATTAAATCTTACAAAGAAAATGTTAGACCAGAAGTAAAGTGACCCGCTCCTTAGCGTTCTTATCAGCAAAATGAATGATGTTAGTTCATCTAAATCACCCTAATCACACAAATCTTAGATTGCATGGTTTGAACTTAAAATCCACTCCTTAGATCAAGAAGTTACCTAAGAGGATTCTTTCCTTAGATGTCGAAGTTCATCATCACTATCTATTCTTGTAGTCAGAAGAGAACTTAGCAAAGTATTTAAATATTAATTCATCCTCATTTTGATATTTAGAGTTTAGGATAGAAATAAAATTCCTAAATATTTCATGTATATTCAACTGAACAATAAAGTAGATTAATTTTTCACCAATTAAGTCACAATTGCATCCATCTAATTGTGCTTTGATATTTTTAATTTTGGTTAAGAAATTAACTACTTTTTCATCTCCTTTCATAGGAGTTGTAAGTAATTCTAAAACAAGTTTAATAATCTTAGATAAGTGTACCTTCATGCATGGATTCTAATTGTATCCATACCTCTTTAGGATGTTTGATATTACCAATGTGTAGAAGATATTCATCATTCACATTGCGTATGATCATGGAAATGGCCTCCTGTGTAAGCTGTGAGAATGCATTCATATTTTCCACATTCGCTTGACGATCGGTGGGTGTCAAGCTTAGTTCCTGAAACAATCATCCAAAGTTTCCTCGCCATAAGTTCCGATTTGACCCTGATCTTCCAAATATTGTAATTTGCTCCATTTAGGATCTGGAATTTATTGAGGCAAAAGAAACTGGACGCCATTGTCTTTCAAATTTCATGAACCTGAAAACATACCCCATTATGATATAATGCGCCACTGAGTTAAAAACATATTAATCGAAAAAATGACAATACCCATATTTTATGATTAAAAAACTTGTATTATTTCATTAAAAAATCAAGTATTAAAAAAAGAAATAACTAATTTTTTTAAAATTTGATCATAAAAATATTAATAGAACCAGATCTAAATTTATAGATCTAAAGAAACTATTTGACCATAACTAATTTTGTCATTAAAATGTCATACTAATTAACTTTCCATAATCAAATAATAACCCGCATTATAAAGGGCACTGACATTATACCCCAGACCTATCATAAAAAATTTCCGACCATATAGAAGTGAAGATGAAACCCCTAAGAATGCGCACAACTTCAAAATTTTGAAAAGTGTTAATGAAGAATTAAATATCTGGCCAACCTTAAATTTGACATCTAAATGAATTTCCATTCTGCTAGCTTACTTTTTGGTCTAAATGATTGTCATTTTGCCTTATTTTTGGTCTGTCGAGACGATCATTTGACCGTCAATTTTAACACTGTGAAAATTTCATGGATATGGCCAACTTAAATTTGACGTCTAAATGACCATCATTTTGCCTTATTTTTGGTCAGCCATGATGGTCATATGACCATCAAATTTTAACACAGTGAAAATTTCCTATGTATTTCCAAAATATGAAATTTCAAAATTTCATATTCTGTACAATTTCAAACATATTTTGACTGTAAATTACAATAATATATAAACAATTATACCATTTTTTGAGAATAATTTATATAATATAAATTGTAATGATCTTTATTCTATAGTAAATTTTTATTTAAAGAATATAGTTATAAAAACTATAAACTTATATTTTTTAAAATCAAGCTCTATTAGAGGGGGTTCAAAAGGACACGGGCATATTATTTTGAAAAAAATAAGGTAAAAATAGTAAGAGAATTTTTTACCTAGGTACAAGGAGATTTTGAATCACATAAGAGTACAAATTAACCTGGAGATTTATGGAGGGGGCAAGTAATTTCACCCAACTAATGAAATAATTTGAAATCCCTATTTTCATGAAAACTTGTCTCATCCCTTCATTTACTCTTGAATTTTACCTTTGAAAACATTTACCCTTCACACATTTAAAACTATAGAGAAATAGAAATATTTCATATATTAATTTACCCTTACATGTATGTGATTTTTTCACATGCATGTAAACCCCTTTCACCTGTGCACACTCACATTAATTCCTCACAAAACATTCAAAAATTTAGATTGTAAAAAAATTGGAGAGAAGGGGGCCCAATGATTTTTAAATACCCTTTCGAGTTGGTTGAAAAAACTCATACAAAATTAAATAAATTAAATACAACAACATTTTATCTAATCTATTTAATTTACCTCACTTTGGTTACCATAATAGAATTTGAGGATTTTATTAATTACAGATTTAATCAATTAAATTATACAAAATTAATAAACTATACGATATTAAATAAATAAACATCACACTATATTGCATAAAAAATAAAGAATTACTTACATTAAAGTAAAATAACAAATGACACATGATTTATAGTGGAAAACTTCCTAAGGTAAAAAACCATATTTGTGAAAAGTAGCTTTTATTGTAGAGAACCCTTTTACATTTAGTAAATTACGTCCTCCTTTAGGTCACCCTAATCACAAGGGTAAAAATACCTTTGATATATATTTTCCAATATATCAAGTGAGGACATGAAGTCCTTTTTATATGAGGCGATCAGGTATGTCTCCGACCCACGTTTTCAACCTAAATGGTTGACACATATACCAAGGTTTAAAATATTTAATTATAGAAATATAACTATTTCTTATTATTAAATATTTAACCTATAGTATATCCCTAGGTTTTAATATTTAATAATACAAATATAAACATTTCATATTGTTAAATATTTAACCTATAGTATAATGTTGGACCCATATTTAATTAAGGGGTGTCCAACCCACTTATTCAATTATGTTCCAACAATTAGATCCACTCTTGGTCAAAGACCTAGCCATGAGAAGGTGTGGCAGGTATATACATGCGGTTAGACGTTGGCGTTTAACCACTATGGTTTTCAGTGTAAAGTTCATTATATGTGACCTTAGGTTTTTCATTATGTGCAGCTCTACCTATGTCTCTATGGACATGGGAAGCTAAGTTTTCCATTTGACGACTAAGGAATTGTAATTGTTGTTATATAGTGACCTCATTGTTTTGGGGTTATTCTTGATTTTCATGTGGAGGTGGTTGTTCATGATATTCATTCTCACCTCTAGCTTCATGATTAATTCGAATGAGGGATATGTGATAACCACTCATGTTTGTAGGAGCCGTGTATTCTTCATTTTTTATTTCTTTGACTAGTAGTAGAAGAATGTTTTGGATTTAATGTCCTTAATAGATTGAAGGGGACGTTTCGATTCTTCTTCTCCATGAACCATGTTTGTAAGAAGAGTATGGTCGAATTCCTGTGGAAATTTAGCCCTTAATTCTACAACTCATAGAAGAAAGGGTTCAATCTATAGATATGGAAGAGAAATTGGTCCATTTGTATAGTGTCATCACTCGAAGTCCATTTTGGTGTGAGATGGTGCTCATGAGACCTTGAGTAAGGTTAACCAAGTTTTTTTCATTCAAGAATATGGGCATTCAGTTATTAATAAGGAAAGAATTTGATCATAATATTTTATGGGCAGCATGCCCTATAACCATATGGAGTCATAGAAAGGAAAAGTTTCATGAAGGTCGTAATCATTTAGGTGATATTTTTTCTTATCAATGAACCTATTGGAAATCATTTTTTAAGTTATTTCGAAAGGCGTAAATGTCACAAAAAATAAAAAAGAATCAAGGAAAAGTGTAAGAGGTGTAACCTGTCACAAATAATTAGTTCCAAGGAGATGAAATTATATGATGGAATTTGGTCTCTAAGGAAAAATCATGATGCATGTTCGGATATTAATGGCATGGACCATTAGCATGATACCTACTCCCTATTGTTGTAGATGTATGTATTTATTATTTTTGATTATCTTTTGATAAGTGTGGGTTCACTAATTTTAATAGTTTTATTGGGTCAAATTTAGGTTGATCAATGATTTCCATATGTCATGACATTGTAGTTGTGGTTGAAGGACTTTTACCAGCTTTAACATTCATAAGGTATATACTTGCAAGTTGTTATTATGATACCCCCATGAAGTCACTGGTTTTGAAAATGGAGGCTTCCCTTTGGCATTATAGTTAATATAGACACTATCAATAGTGATACTTTGATTTAGTTATTAGGATTAACAAGATTTCTAAGGATTAATCATAGGATTGATACAATGGAAAGCAATGTAACTACAACATCCTTCTAAAACCATATTTCATTGTTAAAGTTCATAAAGGAAGATGTCATAGAGTTTCTCTATGAGTCTAGTTTTGGAGCATAAGGCAGATTAGAATACGCAGTACATTCTACTCATAGAATCGCAATGGTAGAAACTAATATGCAGAGACTCATTACAGTTTTGAAATAAAAGTGCAGAATAAAAATAATTTTTTTGTAGGATACAATATTTAACGTGGTTTTTCCATAAATTCTCTAGGACTACATCTCTCCTCTTGGAATGGAGAGGCTCCTATTTTATTACAAGCCACCTCTTAGAAATATTATACACATGATCTATATTGTCAGCTGTGGTTGACAGACTCTGGGGAATTCACACTCAGGAATTCACTCACATCTGTAACCTGTTAGGAATCAAAAATATCTAATGTCGGAATAATTCCTCAAAATCGCATTAATAAGACAGTACTGAATCAGCAATTTGATAGATATTGTGAAATATGCACAACACAAAGACAATATTTAACGTGGTTCACCATAAACCTGTGGGTCAAACATCTCACCGATATGAAAAGAACACGTTGCTTAGATTTTATTACAAGCCACATAGTCTTCACAATTACAATAATCAGATCTTTTCTCAGGAGTTGCCGCTCAACAAACCTCTTCCCAAGGCTCACACTTGAATTCACACACACTATTCACCTTCACAAAAAAACACTCATATAAATCCTATTGTATAGTCCATCTATTTAGTAAGTACATCAATAGGTATCCAAAGAGGCGGTTTTACAAAACAATGGGTACCAAAAAACCATGGGCCATAACATAACATTCTCCCACTTAGATACTGGTTTTTCTCATTACCCATGGGTTAATAAACCACTTCACTGAAAATTTGTCTTTGGGGGCTTCAACCAAAACCAAACACCCCTTGACCCACTCACTAACGAGTGGGACCACCATAAAATCATCTGAGTGTAACACATGAATTTTGACTGGTATTAATATTCTCTAACATGAAAATAGGCTCCACAAACATAACAATCTCCCACTTGGAAACTGATATTCCACTGAGCAAGCTTCTCCACCCTTCAACTGTCATCTATAAAAAAGGCCAACCAAAAGCTGAACACTAGCTCGAGTCAAGGAGGGTTTGACTCTACAAGAGTAGAAACACAAAGGATTCTTATTCTCTAGACCCTTTCTCAAAACAATTCTAATTAACTTCAACATTCCCAAAGTTGTCCTAATGAAATGGTACCTTAACTATATATGCTTCATCCTAGAGTGGAAATCAGAGTTCTTAGCTAGGTGTATAGCACTCTGACTATCACTATGCAGCTCCCCTTCCTCTTGTTTATGCCCAACTCCTCAAGAAATTGTTGTAACCAAATCATCTCTTTTCTTGCCTCTATGGCAGCAACATACTCAGCCTTCGTGGTTGAAAAAGCCACCAACTTCTGTAGTCGTGAAATGCATCTCAGACTGTTATCCCACCTACAATGTAAATATAACATGTTGTGCTCCTCTGTGACTGTCTACATCTCATGCCATGTCTGAATCTACATAACCATGTAAAGTGGTGTTTGATCCACTATATCATAAAATTGTCCCCATGGTCCCTCTCAAATACTTGCAAGGATCCACTTTACTGCCTTGCCAGTGTTATTTAGCTGGATCATGTCATAAATCTACTCACACTTCCCACTGCGTGGGAAATATCAGGCCTAGTGCACACCATGACATACATCAAACTTTGCAACCATTGATGAGTAAGGTACCTTGGACATCTGGTTTCTTTCTTGCTTTATCTTGGGACACTGCTCCTTTGATAACTTAAAATGGCCTGCACAAAGGATTCCCAATCGGTTTAGCATCCTACATATTAAACCTATCCAATACCTTCTTAATGTACTCTTCCTAAGATAAAGTCAGCTTCCATTCCTTCCTATCCCGAGATATCCTCAAACCAAGGATTTTTTTGGCTACCCCCAAATCCTTCATATCAAAGGATTCACTTAGCTGTTTGGTTGAGTACTTTTATTAATTACATTCTAATTTACCTGCAACTAACATGTCATCAAACATACAAACACATGATAATATAACTATCCATCCTAAAATTTCTTTGTATAGTACGCAATGGTTAGAATGGCATCTAATATAACCTTTCTCCATCATGAATCTATCAAACTTCTTATACCATTGACATGGAGCTTATTTCAAGCCATACAAGCTCTTCTTCAGTTTGTACACCATCTCCTCTTTACCTTTGACCTCATAGCCCTCAGGCTGATTCATATATAATTCCTCCTCCAAATCACCATGGAGTAACCCACCATTCTTCACATCTAACTTACCTAAGTGCAAATCTTCAGCTACCACTATTCCAAGAATAGTTCTAATAGAAGTTATTTTTACTACAAGGAGAAAAAATCTAATCAAAATCAATAACTATTTTTTTCTGTTACAAACCCCTTGAGCATTACAATCGGGCCTTATATCTTTTTTTCCTCCACCTTCCTCGGCTTGCTCCATACACCCACTTGTTCTGCAATGCTCTGCTTTCCTTCAGGTAGCTTCACCAAATTCCAAGTCTGGTTTTCCATGAGAGACCTTATGCTCCTCATCCATGGCTTGCTCCCACTTATTCCTAGCATCTACCTGCATTGCTTCATCAAAGCTCTCTGGCTCTCCACTGTCAGTGAGTAATAAATAATAAAGAGAAGGAGAAAAATTTCCAGGTTCTTTTCTTACCCTAGAAGACCTATCTCACTATAGGAGTTTTAGGGTTCCAAAAATGACCGGGAGTAGGTCCTTGAACTGTGTTCATGGAAGAACTCGGCACCCATCCGAAGATCATTCTACCACTGCATATTATTTCTTGGATTCTTCCATGTTTTCTGTAACTGATGCTTATACATGACTTTCTCATTAAAGATCACATCGCCTAGATCGAATGATTTTCTTTGTCCTTAATACTCCAACATTTAAATCCAAACGAACACCACCATAACCAATGAAAGTGACATTTTTCTGATTTAGCCTCTAGCTTGGTCCTATCATCCTTATCAATATGAACAAACACCTCACATCCAAAGACTCTAAGAAATGAGGTTAATCAACTTTCTTACCATACCAAGCCTCCTCAGGTATGCCTCCATCCAAGGAACTTAAGGGTCCTCTATTTATCAAGTACATAGTTGTGTGCTCATGTGCTTCTACCCAAAAAGCAAAGAGGCAGCCCTGCATGTAATCTCATGCTCCTAGGCCAAGGTTCCATTATTCTTCCTACTTTCATCATTTTTCTGACACCCCATTCTACTACGGAGTTCCTAGAACCGTATTTTATCCTATGGATTCCATTACTAGAACATTCTAATCATCAAATTCATTGCATGCAATACTCCACCTCCATTATCTGACCTGAGACATTTTAGCTTAATTTTATTTTCATTCTCTACCAAGGCTTTCCATTTAACAAAATTCAAATCCACTAATACAATATACCCAAACTTTCCTTGTTGTATCATCAATAAAAGTAACATAATAATTTGAACCCCCAAGAGATGATACTTGAGCTAACCCCATTTTAAGAAAATGATACCTGAGCTAGGTAAATACAAACTTTTTAATGGTCCAACCTTGAGAAACCTGTACATCGATATTCTGGATTTCCCATTTATCTAGTCTTCACAATAATTCCAATCATGTTTCTGTATATTTGGGAAAATTCTTCTAATATGATAATCCATGCCCTTATGGCTCAAATGAACGGCCTATAGTGCCACAATGTTGTATCTAAAAAAAAGCCATGTTTCAAGATTATAAACATTAGTGGACCCTATCACTCTGTGTTAAATACAAGGTTCCAACTGTTCTTCCACTCTTGCCACCACAAGAGCACCCTTGGTAACCTTGGCAAGAGTCCATTTTTTTAAATATCAAAGTAAAACCATCACTTAAGCAATTGAAATGGATTGGATATCAAATGTTCATCTTAATGTAGACACATGTCTGACATCCTTCAATAGCACAGGTATTCCCATTTGCATCTTAACCTGAATAGAACCTTTTCCAACTATGTAGAAAGGCTCAAATCACCAAGAAAAACATTCCCAAAATCCCCTTGAACATAATCAACAAAATAATTCTTATGGGGAGTAGCATGGAAAAAAAAGCCCCTGAATCTAAAACCCAAGATTCAGAGTAATATTATGAAAAGAAAGAATCAAAGCATAATTGACATACATTACCCATGCCACATTTGCCTACTTGTTTTTCTTCCTGTTGTTTCTTCTTGTCCCGAAGCTCCCAATAGTCCTTCTTTGCATGCTCCATACTTTCCACAGTGTCAACATACTATCTTATCCTTGGATTTTGACCTTTCCCGATACCTTGACATTTTCCACGAATTCCTGGTTCTTGAATTATCCCTCTAGTTTCCACGGAGATACAAAGCATTCCCTGAAGTAGAATGCATTCCCCATTAGCTTTTTATTGAAAAACATTTCCTCGCTTAGAATCACCCCTACAACATCCTCAAATTTTAACTTTGAGTTAGCTGGAACCGAGTTTCTTACTTTTTATAGGCTATTTAACTTGTCAGGTAAAGAACACAGAATTAATAAATCCCTAACTTCTTCATCAAATTCTATTGTAATCGAAGCTAGCATATTAACAATTGTATTAAAAACATTTAAATGATATGCTACTGAACCATTCTCAAACATCTTCATATTAAAAACTTTTTCATTTGGAATATCTGTGTTAGAGTTAGAGGGTTTTTCATAAAACTTCCCTAATGCATCCATGAATCTTTTCAGTATTTTTACTTTAAAACGTTTAAATAATACTGAAGATCCCTTTAAGACACATACGGATTGTACCAAGTGCCTTCCTATTTATCAAATCCCATTCCACTTCCATCATGCTCGAGGGTTTGGTCATCTTCTCATACAACGAATATAAACATCTCTGACTGATAAAGGTAATGCTTCCATCTGCATCTTCCAAAGACTGAAATTCAGCACGTTGGAATTTATCAACCCTTGATCTTCCATCATGTATGGCATAGCTCCCACTCAATCTAAAAAACTTTCCCTACAATTCAACACTTGAAACAAACCAAACTAGGCTATGGTTACCAATTGTTCAGAAATAAGGGATAAAATACGTGAAACAATCCCTTTTAGAATGCAATAGTAGAAACTAATATGCAGAAAATATTACAGATACAAATAAAAGTGCAAAATAAAAATAACACAACACAAAAGAGACAATATTTAACATGATTCACCTTTTAAATTTGGGCTAGGGTCCACCAAGAATCACTTTCTCATATTTTATTCTACAAGCCACCTGTTCTCTCAATACAATACCACAAGATCAATATTTTGGAGTCTATACTCAACAAACTTTAAGTATAAAACAGGTTGAAATTTAATAGCGTAACAATCTCAAGGTATATACTTAAATCAAGTTTATCATACAAAAAATTCCAAGTTATGAAAATGGAGGCTACAAATGCTTAAGCAGTGTAATGATATAATACCGTGGATACTTTAATCAAGTTTTAGGAAAAACAATATGTTAGTATCAAAAAGGGATTGACACAATGTGAGCAGTGTAACTGCAACACCTTCCCAAAACTTAAAGCATTATGTTTGTGTAATAAACTTCCAACATGAAAATAGTGCCCTAAGCATAACAATGAGTAGACACAATGCGAGCAACATAACAATACAATTTGGACAATTTATAATAAGTTCTAAGAAAACAAGATGTAAGTATAAAAAATGTATTGATAATGTAAGCAACGTAAGGACGCAAAGGAATATCAAGATAGGATAACCTTCTACAATGAGACGCCTCAATATGGATGTCAAGACAAGGCTACCAAAATATGAAGATGTACCAACACACTTTCAACACTTACACCAATGCCATAATAAGGAGTGATGTAAGGGGGTGCAAAAATGGTGGACATGATCTTGTTAGCACTGCGTGGTTCTTTATTTTAAACAAAAATTTCAACAAGAGAACAAGGGAGATATTACAAATGGTGATAAATAATATGTAGCTCAACTTTCTCAGAGTTTTCCTTGTTTGATAACAAGGCAAAAACTAGGATAAATTTTTGCGTTGTAAGTTTCGTGATGAATAACAGATCGTAGCACAAATTTCAATGAAGGGAGATGCTCCCCCTTTTTAAATAACAAGGTTTCGACTCCAAAGAAGTTTTTACTTTGTGAAGGTTCTTTAAAACACGATTGGATAAATTCAAGTTGGCCCCAATGTGAAATGGCTACCTAGGCTTTTGCTCTCAATACTCACCAATACTTGTCTAAGAGAGGCACACTTCACTAGATAACTCCTAGACAAAGGACCATTACCCCACAATCAAATTAATGAAAGAGGCCTCATACAGACAACTTGAAGCATTCCTCACGGGTATTTCTAGTCAAGTAGGTAGTGGGGCACTTCCCATTTCGTCAACCAATTTCCCTCAAGGTGTTGACTACTTTGGAGTTTCTTTGGTAATCCTCATAATGAGTTTTATGGCTTATGCCAAGATACTTACCACAGTTTAAAACAGGTGGGATTTTTAACCCTTATCTGAACCTACAAATACAATGTTTTGAATCAAATGGTGTGTTTTTTTATCTTGTGATTAAAAATGTGGTTTAGCACATCATTGACAACCCACACTCAATGTCGTTAGTATTTGTTTTAATTTGATTCTTTGATAAGCGTATGGTCCTGTGCACAAAATATTTAATAGTGTAGACACTTAATTTTGGTATCCACCTCTCCCATTAAATAGGATTAAAGTGGTGCGTATATTTATTTAATTCATCCCCTTATTTAATTAAATTCCTTTTAGCATACCATCCATATTAATATTTATTAAATTTAATTAATTAAATTCCTATTAATTAATTAATGCCTATCACCTTTCATCTTTAAACATTAATGGCCCAATTAATCTATTAATTATTAGTTAAATTAATTATCAATTAATCAATTAAATCTTCATTCATGCCCTAACAAACTTTTCATCAAAAATGATTTTATTCTAAATTTGCATCTCCATGGTCTTTTCTATGCTTTTTCTATGTTATCTTTATCCTCTAACTACCCATGACTGATCCTAAAATATGGTTTAAAGCAACTTTTCCAACTCTTAAATACACAAAACCCTGATCAAGTCACAAAAACATCCCATTGGGGAAACTTTCCCCACAATCAGTGATGACCCAACCTGGTCGTCGTCGAACCTATGCATACAAAACCAAGTTACACCTCTCCATAATCAAGGCGAGACATAGTAAGAAAGAAGAAATAATGCAGTAAGGATGCAACAAAAAACAAGAAAACACACAGGTGCAACTTCCTTCCATTCCACAATTCCTCCTTTGAACCGGAGCATCTCAACAACCCTCTTGTAGCCCTTCCAGGAAGATCTTCTTGATCATATGCATAACATTGGGAGGTTTAAATTGATTTTTCTGCTAGGATTATATCATTTTTATTATTATCTTGTTAAATCTAACACTGCATGGTTTAGCAGCATGACAGGACTCCATTATTAGGTTGTTTTATCAGTGTTTTTATTTATAGGTTGCCTTTTCAATCAGTCTACCTTTGGCCTTTCCTTATTCTGCTATAGTTCATCATCCTTAACTTGAGTCCCCATTGACTCAGCTCTCTGTAACTATGTTTTCCATCTCCAGAGCCTTCCTCAACCTCTGCATATATTCTGTTTCCATTTCAAACACCATATTCACCATCTAGATCCTTTGTTGTAGCATTACTAGCCTGATTTGCACTCTAGTCGCCACCATTTCACCCTGGTCACCATCGAATAGGGTCTCGATCCTCAATATCCCTTTTTTAACCTTTGTTTTTTATCATCCCCTAGTCTCGTTTGCCTCAAATCTCCTTCTACAGGTTGACTCCAATGTTTGCATGTTTTTGTAGTTACGCATTTGACATCCAGATCCCAATAGATCTACATATTTGCATAAGTTGATCAGATCTACACTTCCAGGTCACCGTCGACTGACCTCTGCACATCCTGGGTCACCGTTAACCTAGTCAGGTATTATTTAATTTATAGTCTATTCAACTCAGATTTGTATGTGTCTTACAATTCTACATTTCCAAGCTTTGTGTGCCTCAAATCCTACATATTATCCTAGCTTATTATCATCTTTTATCAAACATGGGGGTTGACATCCGCCAAGGAAGTTAACGCTTCTTGAAGCCAAATTTTTCTGGGAAGCCCCTGCATATCCCATCTAATCAAATCTCTTTCTTAGTGATTCTTATTTGTAGGTTTACCTGGTTACAGCGAGGATTTGTCATCTATTTTGCACCCATATCCATCACATTGCACTTATTGAGGTACCTTAAACCCTCCATAATCCACGTTTTTTACTTTCTTTAATACTAAATCATTAATTTGATTAGGAACGAAAAATTAGGTAAACAAATAGTTTTCCTTGAAACCCACAATATTTTGAAAGAGGATTAAGATCACTTTTGGTTCCCAAGATCGCCCAAAGGCACAAAAGAAGAGCATACATGATGTTTGATGCAAATATTAAAGAAGGGAAAAATTTAACAAATGATAATTAAGCGCATTTTGAAATATTGATTCCCTTAAACAATTAAAATGATGAAATTTCCAAATGAACCTAAAATGTTAGAAAAAAAGACCAAAGTTTCTTTTGATTCTCAAGATCACCAAAAGGCGCAAGAGAAGAGCATACACAAGCTTTAATCTAACTCAAATAAAATGGAAAAAAAAATTCATCAATACATTTAAACATGTTAGAAAATGATTCCAAAAGGTAAATTCTATAAAATAGAAGTCAGAAAACCTGTAAAACAATAGTAAACACCAAAAATCAGATAATGGAATTTTTGAAATTCAAACCCAAAAATCTACACAAAACGCTAGCGCATGGAACAGAAATGCTAGTGCATGCTAGTGCACGAGGATGAATGGTAGTGCAAAAATTATAATGATAGCATAAAGAGGGTTAACATAGATCCAGGTTAACCAATGAAAATCACAAGAAGCAATGTTATCACAAATCAGACAATACAAATGCAAAAATAAAAACGCTAGCATAATTTAGGAAATGATAGTCGCAATAAGGTTTAACACAAACATGTAAGGACCCTTTGTGAAGAAAGAGGCAAACAAAAATCCAACAACAGTGCATAGAGGAGTGATGGTGGCTCATAGACAGCCACGTAGACACAAGTATGATCAACACTAGCATTGGAGATAGGCAGTGCTAATGCAAAAACAATAATGTTAGCACATAGAGATAAACAAAGACACAGAGAGCATCAACGGTAATGTAGGGAGCCTGTGTAACTTCAAGAACATGGGAAAAATGACCCAAAAAGTATGTTAAAAACTCAAATTTTTGCTGTCTAAGCTTCAAATTTGATAGCAGTTCAGCTCCTTAAATCCTACAAGTGAACACTCAACACAATAAAACTTAACAAAATATGTTAATAAATACAAGTTATATTAACATGTACTAAATAGAGGTTAGTATGCAAAATGAAACTTAACTACAAATCTTAAGAAATGCACATGAGACAAAGGAGTGTCCCACTGGGTGTGCCATATGTATGCAAGTGAATAAACCAAGCTAAGTTACTTAATGAAAACTAACACCAAGTATTCCCCATAGGATTCTAAGCTAATCTATCAAAAACACCATGATAAAGCTAGAAAGAGAAATCTAATCTAAATACATCCAACATAAAAACATTAAATGCTAAACCATCCCTTTGATATTTGGATGTGCTTTGTGATTATAGGTGCTCCTTTTTTTGAACCAATTATGATTATGAGCTATCAAAGGAAGGATTATCTCCATGAAGAGGAAAGAATCTCACCAATATGGGATTAATTCCCATGTATGGTTCTTCCTTTACTATTATTTGCAAGTAGAGGATAGAATGAATGCTAGATCAATAAGTTTTTCAAGGTAGAAATTCTCTTATCATGTGCATATATCTTAGAGGTGTAAGATGGTGTAAGATTGGAAGGGAGGTAGTAGGTTCTTTATATAGCTTTTCAATTTGGGAGAAGCTAGAAACCTAGAGAATGTGGGATAAAGATAAAGTAGAATTAGAAAGAGATAAACATGATTAGAAGGAATTAATTAGTGATTATCAACTCATGGGATTTTGAAAGGATTTAATTAATCAACTAGGATTAATTAATAGGCCAAGATAAGCTTAAAAAGACATTTGGAGGTGATTTAGAAGGAAATGGGTAGAATTTGAAGGATTTGAAAGGGGGATTTAATCAATAAGAGGGTATTGATTAAATAGAATATTAAAAGGCTTAATTAACTAATAATAGTTAATTAATTAATTAAAAGATGATTATAACTAATGAAGTTTCGTTAATTGGAATCTAAGATGAAGGGAAGGCTAGTTAATTAACGAAGTATCGTTAATTGAATGAGATGAAGGGGAATGTTAGATAATTAGCAGGAAAATCACTAATTATAATGAAATGATGGGAAAGTGGATAATTAGTGCAATTTTAGTATTAAAACTATGTAGTCAGATTTAGGTGTCTACACCCTTAAGAATGAGATATTGGAAGTTACACAATAGTTCAACTATCTTTGCAACTTCTATTTATGACCAATAGTCACTAATGATCACCTTCGTAGGTGCATCATCTATCACAATATTCACCTTCTTCATCTTAAGTGGTAAATGATATGTGCTTTCCTGCTCATCAACCTTACCTAAGATCTTTCCCTCACCCTATATGTGTTTGACATTAAAATATATGACCTCTTTATCATCAATCAGGTATACTATCTTTCCTTTTTCTGTCTCCTTCCAAGTGTGCTCTAGGAGATCCTCATCAATTTCCAACCATGCGCATTCGTTGGCACACCCATCCAGAACTGTGTCCTCATACAACTTATCCACAAGCATATTTTTATTTTGTGCTATCCCACTGAATGACACACTTCATCAACTGAAAGGTGTTATGCATTGGAGGGTTAGATGAAAAGTAATTAAAAGTGTGCACCATACATGATGTCAATTCTTTCCAATTGGCAGTCTCTTGCTTCAACTCAACATGTATATACCACGTGTGTGAACACCTGCGCAAAGTTGAATATAACTTATAGACCCATAATGATGGTGGTAACATGTCTATTCCTTCTAACCAATTCTTCTCACAAGACTATATGTGAGTACTGAGAGATATTTTTCCATTGTATGTTGGTATCTTTGAAGGAAGGTTGTTCCTGTCAAACCGTGTCAAGAAGTAAATTCTTATCTTGTGGCACCTGAGTAAATTATCCATGTGCATTACCCACTAATATGTTATCATTCCTCTAAATGAGTATACCAAAATATTCCTTTGGTATCCTTCATCGCGCAACTGCTCCTCTATTATATGCAAAAATGATTCAGGATTTTCTTCTCTTGTGTATCTTGATAGCACAATTCTTCCCAACTGCTTAACTTTCTGTGGCCTAATCACCCTTATTACGTGCCCTTGACACTCATGACCAACCATTATATATGTTCCATGGGACTAGTTATCAAAACAATGCTTGTAGTGTCACTTATTGAATAAGCATCTCCCCATTGGAGCACCCCCTCCTTTGTTAGCTCAACACACTTTGGATCACACAAATTCTGCATATAGATATGATTCAAGATATTCTTTACTAATGGGATCCATGTAAGGAGTAATCCTTATACAATCCATAGGAATCATGACATGCTCATCTTCATTCTCAAAACTAATATAGTGCTTATTGAAGCACATGTGTGCATTGTTTTCACAACACCATGGACTGCCAAGTAATGCGGGGAAGTTATCTTCATCTTCCAGCTTCAGAACCTCAAAATCACCCTTGAATTTTCCCCCCTGTATAGTGATGCTCACACCTTCAAAACTCCAATGTGAATTTCCCTTGTCTTATTTTACATATACAACACACTCAAAGAACGTTGTGGAAGTGGCCTCCCCATCCTATTCCATACATCCAGGGTAAGAATGTTTACCTCTGTGTTAGTGTCAATAAGGATGTTTCTCACCAGCCAACCATTAATAACTGCATCCAAATTGATCTCCTTATCATATTTATGGTGGAATATTTACATGTAATATTTATCTTTCCCTTTCCTTCTCCACACGTGGAACCTTCTCGCATAGCCATTCATCTAAAAATGATATGATGTTCTCTTGTCTAAGCATCCTATAAACTTCCTTTAGTTCATCGGCATCCTTATCAGGTACCTTAACATGTCTCACACACTCCCTATCCCACGCTTTATCTTTTAAGCATTGTATCTCCCCCTGTAAATCTATGATCAAACTCATGGTTTCCTGGAACAATTCCTTCTGTGGACCTATATCAGGATACTTATTGTTTGGTCCAAATTCCTCTTGTCTGATGAGTGGTTTAGTTCACACCCTCCTCTCATGCACATGAAGATTTTGTGCGTGTGGTAACCAATAAAGTTTTTTTCTTCACAACTGCCAATTCCTTAGGCTTCCATTGACCTCTCTTGACACACTTGTTTTGTATCATCACCGTGCACTCTCCTTTTTTCTTTCACATGTGCACAAATAAATTTTTGGTAGTCTTTTACCTTTTTCCCTTTTCCATAGTACGTACAAAATGGGTTCTTTGGGTAGTTGCATTGATAATGATCAGGTGATTTCCAAGTGTAGACAAGTACCTCAACCAAACCTTCCTTCACAACCACCATGGCCTCTACCATGATATCCTACCTTATAGTCGTCATTGCCATTTTTTCCAACTCCATTATTTTTCCCTTCATGACGCATATGAACTACCCACTACGCTAGTCTGGAACAACCTTATTTCACAAGCTTCATGGATGTGATCAATCAAATGAAAATGAATTGTATCATGCATATGTTCATCACAAATATTACAGTAGAGTGACATATTATTCTAAGTTACGCACTAGAGAAGTGGACAGTATCCGACATCATGGCCCTTATGGCATATCTCATAAGCCACTAGTGGAGTGTGCACATTACTGCGAAGAAAAATATTATTTGATGTCCCTCTACTTCATAATTTGTACACTAGATACCACTTCGAGTGTCATGCATTGAGATAGAAAATTTCCAAGTGTGTGGCCATAGCTGCAATCTATATTTCAAGAAATGGGATCACTCCAATTTCCACACTCCCAACCGCTTCTACATGCAGTGCTAACTCTAGAGCCTCGCATTTAATTTGTAAACATTTTTATGTGATAATGATATTCTAAATGATGTCAACAATCTAACCATGAACCATTACATGTGTTGAATTTGATGAATATCATATGAGAGATTCGACAACATAGTCTTGAATCATGCTTCATATTACTGAACACTTTCACATAGTCTTATTTTAATAACTTTAAGTGCATTGATGCTTTGTTGTTCAAAATTAGGAATGTGAAACTTGGACAAGAAGGTGATGTGCAAATTATCATAATCCATGACCATCTAATGTGGATCATACTTCCTATACCAATTGTGCATGCGGGGTTGTGTAGTGTAGTCAAAAAATGGTTTGCCTTTCTATTCGAGGTGGTGATCCCCTTCTATCTCCATAAAAGATCACATTTGTGTACATGTTTAGTAACATTCTCTAATCCTTTGTACTCAATTAAAGTGAAGTGACATTCCATAGAAGATATAAGGTAGTTTTGTATTATTTCTTTATACCAGATTACTTCCACTCGAGGGAGAACAAGATCTTGACCTTGAACATCTATCATGATTGCATCCACTTGGGGTAGGATCATAGCCTCCCAAGTTTCTTATTATTTGGATTATCATATGTGTGTTGGTGATAGAATTCATCTGCACATGCCAACACTTCTATGCTAGTATTGTGCTTATGTTACTACTTCCTGAGATAAGCACACAAATGATATGTCCTTGAGTTGTACCTATAAAAGTACTCCCAAATATATTTTTCTGACCTGATCAAAAAATTTGTTGAGTAGTACAGAGGTCACTACCATGTGTGTTGATTTTATCTATCATGCTTCCTCTCTAAATACTAATACACTTCTACCTATGTCACATTCCCAACATGAAGATCCTTAGTTTCACTCACATTATTCTCCCTCACTATGATAATATTCTATCTAAAATTTCAAATCATGAGTACCATGCATAAGGGCTTGAGGTTCTAGGGTGGTATAGACACGTGCCAATGGATCCTAAATCTTCACTATACTGCACTTTCTCTAGATGTTGAGGGGGTTATTATACATTTCCTCAATATTAGAGGGACATAGTCCTGTAGCCCCTCATTTTCCCCATGGTTATCAACAATTATGCTTGGCCCTACTCCTCTTTGTTTCAACGGTTCTTTAACTATCATGCAACCACTCATTTTCCTCATGGTTATCAACAATTATGCTCGGCTCTACTCCTCTTTGTTTCAACAGCTCTTTAACTATCCTAAATCTTCACTATACTCACTTGCTCCAGATGTTGAGGGGGGTTATTATACATTTCCCCAATATTAGAGGGGACATAGTCGTGCAACCCCTCATTTTCCTCATGGTTATCAACAATTATGCTCGGCCCTACTCCTCTTTGTTTCAACGGCTCTTTAACTATCCTTTATCATGTATCATTCTATATGTGCATTATTTCTTCTCTATCTACTTCAATCTAGCTCAACACCATCCTTTCCAACCCTTTTCCTCTTCTTATGTGTAAAAAGTGTTTAGATAGCCATCAAAATGATCTCAAATCTCAATTCAATCATCAAGATCTTGATAGTAAGTGGAAGTGTATGTAAGTATGATCCCCTAGGTTTGGGAAGAAACTTAAAATCAGCTTCCTCTAAGTACATATACATAGAGATCATGTATTTCAATGTGTAATGGTTCAACACACCTTTCCACCAGTGATCTACTGCATGTATGTCCATGGATTATACAAATCAACAAGCATTTGATACTTGTTCTAGTTTCAGACTTGTCTCTCCCTCAATCAAATCTTATTGTTATTTGTGCATGCTTCCAACCAATTGTCTAAATCCCTTAGAAATAATCTGAAGAATGTGATTTGGAGATCAAATAAGTGGGAAAAGTTTCCCCTAAATTTTCTAGGATCATTACAATATGGTAGATGGCTTCGAGAGATTTTTGCTGCCTATTGGAACATGGAAAATGAATATCGTACGCTCCAGATGTAGTACACATAGGAAAAATATGTTTGCAAGACATAGTAGGTTGTAGTGACATAGAGGGAAGGTTGTGGAAAAAAAAAACATGTCCTCATGATATCATAAGTGATTCAGAGAAAAAATAATTTGTACGAACCTTTGATATTTGATAGGCATAAATTGGTTTACAACCATGGGGTCCAATCTTGTTTCAGAGGGGAACCTGACTGCCATAGTACTCTAGGTAGCTCATCGAGCTAAGGCCGAGTTGAGACCGAGTTAATAACTGAGCTACTTGGTGAGCTAATGATCAAGCTCATAGATGAGTCAAGAATGAGTTGATTAAGCCACCTTGGCAAGTTAAGATAGATTTCATTGTCGAGCTCATGGAGAGATACATCGATGAGTTGGGCTGAGTTATAACCAACCATCCATAAAAAATAGTGATCAATACAACTTGGAAAGAAAATGGTGGAATGTGGCCAAAACCACATACAAAGTGGGTGATTTTGGGCTATAATAATCCCTATCCATCCCACAGACCATCCAATGTGGGATTAAATCCCCCCACTCTGTGGAAATGAAAAAAAACCCAACGTGGCAACGAGAAGCTCAGGATGAAGGTGGGTGAGTCAATGGATAAAATATTGGTGACAGTGGATGGGCGTGGTGACATTTTTACAGTTGAGGTGGGTGGAAAAAAATGTGGGATATGTGGAAAACGAGTCACCAAATAGGCATGGCAGACAGGGAAAAATATGTGGGGTAGGATTTTAACCCCACACCCATCGTGTACAAGATCACTAACCAAACTAACCTACCCAACTCACCGAGTTGGTTATGAGCTGGGTGATATGACTTAAGAGCTAGAAAATTGGGGCCAAGTTGGGTATAAAAGGGGGTGAGGATCTTATGCCAAACAAAAAACCACTAAAGATTTATTGTGAAGCTTAGAGGAGTGATAGAGAAGCCTTAGAGAATAATAAAGAATTATTTGGTGAAAATATGTCCTATTTTTATAGGCATGATGTAATATTGAGTTAATTATTATATAACTAAAATATTATTGTAAAGGCCATTTGATGCCTTAGTCTTCTTGTGTGAGCCTAGAGTTCGATTGCGGAGAAAGAGGGACATAATATAACACTAGAGAAGCACATTATAGAGCTCTGATTATTCATATGCTAGATGCATCACCAAGTTCATGTTTCTTGGAGGCCACAGAGAAGAGTCATATTTCTGAGCTCATCGAAAACATTTAGACTTGACTTAGTTCTACATAGAGGGTAGAGGTCATGGAGAAGAGGGGGAATCAAAAGAAGGGCAGAACTCGTCAATACCAAACACTCTCTGAATTAGCTCTATGTATAGGTTGGAGGCCGTAAAACAAAGGAGAAGTCAACAAGATCTGTAAAGATGGAAAGCAATGTCAAAACACTGAGAATTGTTCCAAGACCCATTTGGGTTCCGCAGGACCGATTGGTACGAGAGTTTGGATGAGACAAAACATTCATTATAGGATTTTAAGTTTATGTATACTTATGATTATAACATTATAATGAATCGGTTCAACATTTATCAAATTTGGATACGTAGATAATTTCCAAACTCCATTATAAAATCCTATACAATGTTAGCTATTTTTATTGCATTACAATTGTTTAAGTTGATTTATAATTTGGGGAAAAATATTAATTAAAATAAGTTACCTATAAGGATCTATTGGTCAAGGAAAATTTTGACCAGTTTATAGATCAAGTTTTGTATTACAGTAGTTTATCTTTCCTACAAACTTACTAACTTTGAAATTTTTTTGATATCATAACTGGTTGTCTCCTACAATAATGGTGTTTTGTAGTGGAAATGGACTTCTACCAGTTCATACAATGGCTCGTTTTACTCACTATACTAAGTACTATGATGCGCATGGTGATACTACTTCAACAAGATCAGGAACGTAAAATTTTTCAATTAATATGGAGCATAGAACTCCTACAGTCTATGTTGTAATAAGGACATCATCACGAAGGGACCCAAGAAGTACATGATGGTCCTCAGGTATGTGCACATTTCTCTATGATGGGGAATGATATGGAACAATGTTGGTATTTTTTCCCAGAATGAGCACCAAGGTGGTTCCAACATCAAATGGTGGAATGTAAATAGGTACCGAAAAAGACCAGTAGTATTAAACCTATTGTAGTTATAGCACGACATACACTCCTTAGCCCAAAGAAGGATTATCAATTGAGGAAATTTTTATAGCTTATGGAATAAAAGAAGCGAGAGCTACTAGATATGTTTGAGTTTGAGGAAAAATTCCCTAGAGGAATGATCACATAATTATAACATGAAATGCAAGCTAAGGAAGAGCTTCTAGCAACATTACAGGATGTTGAAGAAGTGGAGAATAAAGATACACCCCCTAATAAAAACACTATAAGTGATTGATTAAATTATCCTTCCCATGAAGCTGTAAATCCTACTTTTGCTGAATTTGAAAAGCACACTAGAGGTATAGGATGAAAATTACTTTTTAAAATGGGATATGAAGGAAATTCCTTGGTGTGAATAGCCAAGGTATTAATAACCCTATACAGGTAGAGGAAATACCTCGATATATGGGTCTAGGTTACAATGGTGGAAAAAATGAGGCAGGATAAAGCTCTGAGATAGCTGAAGTAAATCAAGAATTGAGCGTAGAACCCAGGCCACTAGTCCTCTTAAATTATCCTATAGCAGGAACAGACCAGACTCTCCAAAGAATGGTAAGAGAAAAGGAAACATTGATAGCCCCAAGAGGTATGATCGTGTCTTATTTGATAACAAGAAAGAGCCTATAATAACCCCAAAGCTATTGTGGACATATCCATGTGATTACTTTGGATCCAATAGCCATTGTGTGATTTGGTGAGGTAAACAAAAGAAACATGCCAAGAGGGTTATGAATAATGAAGAAAAGGAAAGATATACCTCGTCTTAAAGAGAAAACACAAGACTATAGCCACCAAGTAAGGGAACACTTCGCGACAAGTTTATAATGCCTAGTGTTTCTCTTGCAAAAATTGATAAGTAAAGCTCCATTATCAAGTCCTTATAAATACTAAACACATATTACCTATCCCAATTTGGCAATGTCAACAACAAAGTTGCGCTATAGAAGGAGTTAGTCCCATGTGCCACAAGTTTCAGGATCAAACTAGAGGGTGATTTTCCTATTGAAAAAGTAGTAGTTTGGAGACCATCGAGTCAGTTGAAGAGAGATATTTGAGACAACATAGAGTTTTGGATACAAGAGCGGAGAAAATATTTTTTTGGGGGGAAAAAAATCCTCCTTGTGGGCGATTATGTAAAATATGGAATATTATGCCTAATCTGGTGCTATAGTAGTAGTAAATAAATGATGTAATGAAATACAAAAATATACCAAATAAATCTAAGCAATAAATAATGAAACCCTAATTGAAAAGAGAGGGTAAAAGGACTTAGCTGATTTGCATTAAACTTTGAACTGAACCAAAGGTATGATAGGATGAACAAAGAGGAAGAAACACCACACAAAATCCTTGGAAAATGCAAATATGGAGGTACAGGATGGACTAGGGCACCTGGAGAGGTACAGGAGCGCCTGTGTGTGCCCTAGGCCTATTTCTGGGTGCTTGGGTGTAGACACCTATAATTATGCCCGAGCAATTTAAATACTTAATTTGTGCTAATTATCTCCTTTCCCACAAATTGATGACATATTTTCAATAGCGCTCATCTTCTCTTCCATTGTCATTAATTGATTACATTACACTAATTAATTAAGTCACCTATCCAACACATACCCTAATTAACGACCCTTTGTTAATCAACACCTTCTAACACCTTCTATCTAGTTTGAAGACCATCGAGTCAGTTGAAGAGAGATATTTGAGACAACATAGAGTTTTGGATACAAGAGCGGAGAAAATATTTTTTTTGGGGGAAAAAAATCCTCCTTGTGGGCGATTATGTAAAATATGGAATATTATGCCTAATCTGGTGCTATAGTAGTAGTAAATAAATGAGCAATTTAAATACTTAAATTGTGCTAATTATCTCCTTTCCCACAAATTGATGACATATTGTCAATAGCACTCATCTTCTCTTCCATTGTCATTAATTGATTACATTACGCTAATTAATTAAGTCACCTATCCAACACATACCCTAATTAACGACCCTTTGTTAATCAACACCTTCTATCTAGTCTAATTAATTATTATTAATTAATTAGCCTCCCTTCTCATTAAATCAATAAATCACTATTTAATTGGTTTAATTCCCTCCTAATGGTCCAAATCACACTAAAATCCATCTAAAAGCTTATAAAAGCTTGCACATGTATTAATTAATCATCTTGATTAATTAATACACCCCCTTTATCCACATGAGCCACTTGAGGACAAACTAAACCCTCCTAAAGCTAACTCAACCCCATCTAAACCCCCCTTATCCATAACTAACTCTACATCTCCATTAGTCCCACATTCATGAGGATGTGTTGAATCCTTTATCCTTTGGGCTATATAAACAACCCTCCCTCTACTTCTACACTTACACCTAAATCTCTCAAGAGACAAAAGTAAGCACATAGTTTCATACTAATAGCCTTTTGTCATTCTTGAGATCTCCATCCTCCATTCTTGAAGAGCTAAGCCTCACACCCAAGCATCCATTGAAGGATCAAAGCAAGCAAATATAATTTGATTGCCATTGGACTACTTAGGTCCATTTTAATGTTAAATTAGGCAATTAAGGGGAATAGAGTTCATTAATTTACATTATGTTTTGATTATTTCAAAGTTATTAATGTTAAGGGTAGGACTTGCTCATTTCTTCATCATGATGGTGCATATTTCTCATTTTTAGCTAGGTTAGGAAGCTATTTCTAGGTGGTAGTTTTCTTGCTTTAAATTTGGTTAAAATTGTAGAAACACTTGCACACATTTGGCACGCCCGGTGGGACACTTAGTCCCATGGCATTTTAGTTTAAGTTTCATTGTTTTGGCTAACTTTTGATATGCACATGTAGTAATTAATGTCCATTTTCTTGGAATTTTTTCTCATTTGATATGTGTAACTTCATGTTCATAGCCATAATTTTAATGGGTTATTGCCATTCTTAAGCTAACTTGTCAAAATTTGAGATATTGTGAGTTTTCTTGTGTTTGCTGCCATATTTTGGTTGCAAGGTCTGGCACAGGCACGTTTTTAGGGGCACAGGCATGATTTTCGTGGTGCAGGCATAGTTTTCAGGGTGCACATGTCTCTCTGGTGGTGCAGGCACACTGTTAAAACCTGTCACTCTATCTGCCAACCCCTGACGCATGCACACTAACCCTGGCACACACACCCTAACCAGTGCGCAGGTGCACTAACCTGGGTGTAGATGTCATTTCGTACTGTACCTTCACTACATTCTAAAACTGTCAGATCGGTGCACATGCCCTAACTAGGGTGCACATGTGGTTTTAGTGGCACAGGCACATTTTTCTGGTAATGCGGTTGTTCTGTCTATTTTTCTCAGAGTAGCGCATACGCTATTTTTGTGGCACACACACCTCTCTGGTGGCGCAGGTGCTTAATAAATCCAAAAATTCCACAGAGTGGCAGGCACTGTTTTAGTGGTGCAGGCACTGTTTTCATGGCACACACATCTCTCGGGTGGCGCAGGTACACTGTGAGCTGAAAACAACTTTAGTGGCGCATATGCCCTAACCCACGTGCAGGCACTAAAAAAGGGGCAGGTGTCCTTTTGCATTTTTGAAATTAAAGTGTTGATGTGCTAACATTCTTGCAGGTTTATCTAATCATATATTTGTCTTTGCAGGCTATTTTTACATGTTTGTATTTGATTAGGTAATATTTTGCATTGTTTACTTATAGGAATAAGGATCACGTATGCTCTTCCCTCATGTCCCTTGGGGTGATCTTGGGAATCAGAAATGATTCTTAAGTCCTTTTGATGCTTTGAGATTGCTAAGAGTATTTGAGTTGGAATTGGTTAATTTGGCATAGTTGAATTAAAGTGTTTTTCCATTTGATATCTTTTTGGATTTTTGAAGACAATCACATATGCTCTTCTCTTGCGTCCTTGGATGATCTGGAGAATCAGAAATGATGCCTTCTCTTTTGATGGAAAACTACTAAAAATCATCATACAGGACCAAAATGCCATCGCTTGTCAAAGAACGGAGGAATCAAAACAAAAGTCAGAAAACTACTAATACAGTTGTTATACAGGTTGCCAAACGGTGTTCGAGCAAACCACATCTAATTAAAAAAGATAAAACGAACAACATATTCAAAACATTGTATTGCAGGTTTTAGAAAAGGGTACGTCCCTCTCCACTCAACTGGAACATAACCCCTTTGGCATAACGCCTTAAGCTACAACAATGGGGGTGGTTCCAGGAACCCCAAAGTAGTCCACGCAAGAGGGAACCTTGTGGATGAAATGGGAAGTGCTCCACACTACCTATCTGACTAGTAAATCCTTTGTGAGATAGAGTTACAAGTTGTCCCTATGTGACCCTTTTAAGTACACATTTGGACGCATTTATTGCCCACTGTGCTTGAAGGGGGCAAAGTCGAGATACTCCCAAACTAGTCATTGTGACTTTTTGGGTAAATCATCCCGCTCGTGGATAATCTTTGTAGCACCTAGGATGAGAGAACCACCTAGGAAGATATACTTTGGCCAGGAGCCCACTTTGACCATTCTAAAATAGTGTTGAGTTGTGAACCATATTTTCATTGAGAAACGTGTGACGCGTTACTTTCACCTAGTTTTTACTTGCCTTAGGGCGAGGTGAAACTCTGCCGAAGTGAAGCCAACATTTTTCATCCTTTTTTTTATTTGCTTCCTTCACATTCTTTTGACACTTTGTTGATCAGAAGAAGGGTGACTACCTTTGTGTTACCAATCGACTATTTCTGTCACTTTTATGTCCGTTTACGCCCATCCATGTTTGCGGCTGGGTAAGTTAAACGTCTAAAGTGTGCGGAGGTGTATTCACGTCATTGGTAGCCATTGTGATCTTGATACCCATGTCAAGATCGTCATTGTAGTTAGGCATGGTTCATCACCGTGGACTTCCTTAGAAGAGTTAGCTTGTTTGTATCGTATCACTACAATTTCGATATTTACGTCTTGTTTCTTGTAAACTCGACATAAATATCTATATTGTAAGGTTACGCTGCACACATTTTTAACTATTCCTAGCTATACTTTGAGATTTTTAGTTCGGTTCTATTATTACCTGATTTCAAAGAGTGCTAGGTGTTACCATTTGTGCGTGTTATATCAATAACACCTTGATATCAATACTTCACTTTCTCGCAAAGTGGGTTAACATATCTTGGTGATATTGTTGTGTCATTCACGAATTGTAATTGGCACTTTTTGAGATATAGGTCTTAATCGAGTTTGAGCTTGCTCATCATATATCTTGATTGGGAGGTCGCATTGACTTCTTGTATTTACTTACGTTTTGTTCATTCCCTTGAACTTGGCATAAGTGAAAACATCTTGTTAATCATCTTGTGACGTGAAACTACTTTTTGAAATGTAGTCTAGGAGGTACTTCATTTAAACAGGTTTTGATACCAAACACTTGTGTCACTAGTGATTTATCACTCTATCACATTGGTATTCTCACATTGTTGACTTATTCATACTCTTAACAAATACATCTTTACATTTCACTTAGGGGTGGTCACTAAGCTTTGAACACATTTACAACTTACCCTAGTGAAACTATCATGAAAACATGGCTCCTAAAACACGTCTAGGGTTAAAGAAATAGACATATGAGGAACAACAAGTGCAAGCTTGGGAAACCTCTAACAGACAAGGGTCAAACCCCTTCATTGGACATGACCTAGGACCATTTTTTCTACAGAAAAGGAAACAGAAGAGATGGTCGATCATAGTGGAAATGAATTAGAATCACCACATGCAGACTTGATTTTGACCCCACTCTACTAGATGAGTTTCTTCTTAGAAACAAAGATAGAGTGTTGGCATGGGTCATAGAATTAGGGGCCAAATTTCCCACCGAGAATGAAACAATACTACCTGCAAATGACGCTACTGAGGAAGAACATCCCCTTATCAATATGGAAGATATTTTAACACACGGACATGCTTCCACTTCTTACACAGGGAATGATAAAGTGGTAGGGCATAGAATACCCTTTATCAAAGTGCCACGAAGAAACAAGATAGAACATGAGACAGGTGAAGAACCTCCACAATATGAGGAGGAGGAACCTTTAGAAGAAGAAGCCACAAACCAAGCCACAATCCAACAACAAATCAGTAACCTAAGCCGGAAACTAGCTTTGCTTACTTCCCATGTATAGAAAGATGCAAACAAGAACATTCAAAAGTTGAGGCCTAAGGTTAAGATCAATGAACTCCATCAAGAAAACCAAGGAGAAGAAGACACAGGGTATCATCATGTATACATCCCTGCTTCTCCCACTAAAGAACAATTGCTCACACAAGAAGTGCAGTCTATGAAAGTGATGCTTGCGAGCTTACAAGAGAGCAATATAGGGAGCATTAGGAAATATCAATACGAAGAATTATGCCCCTATCCTTTTGACAAGACAATGACCCTTCAACCCTTTCCAAAGAAATTTGATATGCCAAAGTTTGACAAATATAAAGGGAAAGGGGATCCACGGGATCATGTTAAATATTTCTACATGGCATGTCAAGAGGTGTCTTATAGTGACAATTACCTCATCAGAATTTTTCCCAAGAGTCTCAGAGGTCAAGCCTTGGAGTGGTTTACACGCTTACCACGAGGATCAATTTTCACCTGGCCAGAATTGGCAGAAAGATTCATGTGTCACTTCTCGTATAACATAGAGAGTGATGTCACCATGGCAGACTTATGTGGTGCCAAGCAACACCCAAATGAGACTTTCACCAGCTTCCTCCAATGGTGGAGAGGGATAGCTAGTCGCTTCCCTTGTGCTTTCCCTAAAAAATAGCTGGTTAGTATTTTCATTCCCAATCTCAACCCGGATATAGCTTTCCACCTCCAAATGCATTGTGTTCGTACTTTTGAGGAGGTTATCGAGAAAGGGATTCAGATAGAAAAGGCTCTCATTGCCAAAGGCACCCTCAAAACCCAATCTAGAGACAACCAAAGTGTCAAACCCATGGAAAATCTGAAGATCTTTAACAAAAACAAAAATGTGGTGGGAGACGGAATCACTGATTCCAAACGTGTTCAAACGGTCCAAACTGGTCAACCTTTTAAACTGACCAAGGGCCCAATTCAACCACCACCAAAGTGAAGAACATTCACCTCTCTCAATGAACCTTTGTCAGTCATACTAAAACAATTGGATGTGGCCCACATGATGACCTATCCTACAACACAACCATTTGATGACAACACTCCAAAACCTTCATGGTACAAGGAGCATGAATATTGTGAAATGCATCACGTCAAAGGACATAAGACAGAAAAATGTCTGCGGCTTCACCATTATATTCAGGACCTCATTGACAATGGGGAGATAGAGGTGGATAACCCTGGAAAAACACAAACACCTAACGAGAAAATGGGGATATATAAAGAACCATTCCCCAAGCATGATAAGTTGGAAAAGTCAAAGCCGGATCGGGGAGAGTCATCCCAAACTTATAAAGCCGTGAATTACTTGTACACCAAAAGAGATAACAATCATTATGATTCACTTATTGGATGTATTCACTCTCCTGCTGACCGTGTCAATACCATCGGATCAAGGGAAAGGACTGCGCTGTGGTAACAAGGTGTGCCCGCCTCGTGATTCTGGAACCTTCTCCATCGACCCCGCAAACCGGTAAATATAACCTTTTAGAACAACTTGAAAATACGTCTGCTAAGATTTCGATCTTAGATCTTCTCAAGATATCCAATGTGCATAAAGACATTCTGTACCAAACTCTTCAGGGGTCAGGAGTGCCTTTAGAAGTTGATCCTGCACACCTTCAAGCCACGGTGGAAAACATCACACCAAGTGAACATCTCACTTTCAACCATAGGGAGATCCCTACCGAGAATCCTACACATAATCTTCCCTTATACATTGAGGTAGTTGTCACCCGCAGGAAAATCAAACGGGTGCTTGTGGATAACGGATCTGGGTTGAACATCTGCACGCTTAAGTTGGTCAAACAGTTGGGACATACAGAGGAAGATCTTGAGTCCCATATTATCACCATCACCGCATACGAACAACATGGAAAGGGAATCAGCAGGCACCATCACGCTGCCCATGGAGGTGGGTCCCACTTGCCATCAGACAAAGTTTCATGTCCTAGACTTGGAACTTCCATATAACATGCTTCTAGGCTGACCATGGATTCATGCCATGCAGGTCGTGCCATCAACATTTCATCAATGCATTAAGTTGAAGCATGAGGGACATACAGTTACAATACAAGGAGATTCTGAGCCCTTTGCTCATTGTAGAGCTCTCAATAGCTTTACACGAAAGGGTACATATGCATGTCCCTCTGCAGATATAGTTGTCCCTCTCCAGTCTGAGGCCATGGAATCCCAGGTGGATTCAGATTCTCTTAGTTCTTGCGCTCATGGGGCGTCTACTTCAACATCTCCATTTGATTCATGGGAGATGAAAATCCTTGAATATGGCTACGGGGAGTATAATGTACAACAAGCGCTCTTGGTTTCAGACCTCTCATTGTCACCCAAGACTAGAGGTTGACCCAACTACCACTTCAGGAGACCTAGAGAGGAACACACTATTGGGTCATTCCTACCTGGAGGCTTGTTAGCTGAGGAGAAATTGCTTGATCCACCTACAACTTGGGTCCCTGAGGATACTCAGCCATCCTATTATCGAACCCTGGAATATGAAAAATCTAGTAAAATGATGTACTCCATGGGCTACAAAGGCCTAGGATGTGGGAGGAATGAACAAGGACAAAGAGAACCAGTCCCTCTTCCACATTTCAAAACAGAAATATATGGCATTGGGATTCACCCTTATGGAGCACACCCCAATGATCAAGATGCTACTTATTCTGAGCATGAGGATAGCTCTGACTATCTAGACAGCAATATGGATTCCCATTGTAGCCAATATGAGGATCTGGCCTCCATGAACCTTTTCATGAACAACGTTGTCCTAACCATAACCCCCATGGAACCAACCCTTGACCTTGTTTACCCTTCCCTTGTTGAATGGGACCAACAATGTCACATGCCACTAGATTTATTCAAGAATGACGAGGCTATTGCAGAGTTCATGGGCATAAGGGATATAATTCCCATTGGAGATCACAAGAAAGGTTTCTTTATCGACTTAGACACCTACACCTACTTCGGCGAGGAGGCTAAACTTCGTGGTCAGCAAAATTTAAAGAAAAGTGAGGGAAAAAGTTCTAAAGAAAAGCCTCGGAAAAAATTGAAGTCCAAGTCACACAGTGAAAACCTCTTTGAGGCACTGGCTAACAAACAAATAAGAAAATCAAAGGACAAACAAAGTGACCATGCCAAGGATGAAAATCTCATGGAGACATCCTTGGATGAAGATCTCAACCTACCTCCTGATCCTATGCGTATGGAGGACTTATCAAAATTTCTAGTCGAAGAAACCATTGATGTCAATATTGGTACAGAAGAAGATCCCAAGATAGTAAAATTGGGAGCATCACTCTCGGCTAGAGAACAAAAGACATTCACTATGCTGCTGCGAGAGTTTATTGATGTGTTCGCATGGTCTTACAAAGACATGCCCTGACTTAGATCTGACTTTGGTCATACACAACCTAGTCATGCACGCAGACGCTAAGCCTATCAAACAGAAGCTCTGAAAGATGCACCCAAGAGTGGCCCTGTTGGTTAAAGAAGAGTTGGAAAGATTGCTTGCAGTAGGATTCATCAGGCCAATTGATTATTCTGAATGGATATCGAACATTGTTCCTGTCCAGAAAGAAACCTATCAGTATCTGAATCTGCACATGGATTTTAGGGACATCAATAAAGCTTTCCCTAAAGATGATTTTCCATTTCCCAACATTGACATGATTTTTGACTCAACAGCAGGGTACGAAATGCTATCACTCATGGATGGCTTTTCAGGATATAATCAAATCAAGATCGCTGAAGAAGACCAACACAAAACAGCTTTTACGACTCCTTGGGGCACCTTCTACTATCAGGTGATGCCATTTGGCCTTAAGAATGCAGGAGCTACCTATCAGCGGGCCATGACAGTGATTTTTCATGATATGATTCATGATATCATGGAAGACTACGTAGATGACATCCTGGGAAAGTCCAAAACAAGAGAGGATCATCCTGTCATTTTGTGGCGTATCTTTGAATGCCTGCGTGAATACAAAGTCAGGCTGAATCCAAAGAAGTGTGTCTTTGGTGTGCTATCAGGGAAACTATTGGGCTTCATTGTGTCAAGACGAGGTATTGAGGTAGACCCTGCTAAAGTGTCTGCTATCACTGAAATGCCTCCACCTGAGAATATCAAGCAACTGCGCAGCTTACAGGGAAAATTCAAGCCATTCACCACTTCATCTCCCAGCTTGCAGATAAATGTCACTCATTCACCCATTTACTTAAAAAGGACGTCACTTTCATCTGGGGACCTGAGCAACAACAAGCCTTTGCTTTGCTTAAACAGTACTTGGCTAATCCACCTGTCCTCATGCCTCCCACTCCTGGGAGAACCACTCTTGCTCTATATTTCTGCTACACAATTTGCTATTGGTGCACTGCTCACCCAATACGACCTTGGCCATAAGGAGAAAGTGGTGTACTATCTGATTCACACCCTCATCGCCTATGAGCTCAATTATCCTCAAATTGAAAAGGCTTGCTTGGCCGTTGTTTTTACTTTTCAAAAACTTCACCATTACCTGTTAAATACTAAGACCAAGCTCATATCCAAGGTTGACCCACTCAAGTATTTATTGTCCAAACCCACCCTCACAGGTAGAATGGCTAATTGGATCATTCTACTCAGTGAGTTTGACATAGAATTTGTCCATCAAAAATTGGTTAAAGGACAAGTACTTGCAGACCAGCTAGCGGAAGCACCTTTGCAAAGCATGGAACCTTTGAGTCTGGATCTGCCAGATGCCTCCTTGCTCTACATTGAAGAATCTATCATATGGCAGATACATTTTGATGGATCCTTTATGTTTCATGGTTCAGGTGCAGGAGTGGTCCTTATTACTCCTTCTGCGATCCTATACCGCAGGCTTTTCACCTGGGCTTCCCTTGCACAAACAACATTGCAGAATATGAAGCACTCATTACAGGGATGAAGCTAGCCATCAAGTGGAATGTTCATCATGTTAAGGTTGTAGGTGATTCACAGTTAATCATCAAACAGGTTAATGATGAATATAAGGTTAAGGATGACAAGCTCATACCTTACAAAAAGTTAGTGGAAACTCTAAAGGAGTATTTTGTGTGCATTACCTTTGAGAAAATCCCAAGAGCACAGAACAGATCAGTGGATGCCATGGCAATGGTAGGGTCTATGCTTCGTATTCCACCAGGGAATAATGATATGCCATTCTTCATAGAAAATCTATGCCAGCCCGCATATGACATGCCAGAATCTTGCCTGGCTTGTGAGGTTGTTGGTCCCAATTCCCCGTGGTATGAACCCATTTTCACCTATCTTAAGGACAAG
Organism: Taxus chinensis; assembly: GCA_019776745.2. Taxonomy (NCBI): domain Eukaryota; kingdom Viridiplantae; phylum Streptophyta; class Pinopsida; order Cupressales; family Taxaceae; genus Taxus; species Taxus chinensis. Next base: position 711,483,171 of record CM034154.1, read on the forward strand.
CACATTCCCTCCCAATATCTCCCATTCTGAAAAGCAAATCCTGATTCACCAGATAGCCCGTTACACCCTTTTAGGAGGTACACTTTATCATCGTGGCTACGATGGGAATCTATTATGTTGTCTAGATGTGATGGAGTCAATCCAGGCAATCAAAGAAGTGCACGAAGGGGTATGCGGAGCACATACAAATGGAATGGTCTTGGCTAAGAAACTGTTGAGAGTAGGTTACTATTGGCCTACCATGGAAACTGATTGTTGCAATTATGTTAGAAAATGTGTACTTTGCCAAAAGTATGGAAATTTCATTCATGCTCCGTCGCAACCATTGCAACCTATCACTACCCCATGGCCATTCTCCAAGTGGGGACTTGATTTAATAGGAAAACTTACTCCTACCTCATCTGATGGTCATACACATATCATCACAGCTACAGAATATTTTACAAAATGGGTGGAGGCTGTCCCTTTAACCTATGTCATAGGAGCACAGATTTCTAAATTTATCATGAATCACATTATTTTCCGATATGGTATTCCCGCAGCCATTGTTACAGATAATGGGAAGTCATTTAAGAACAAAACTATGAAAGGTCTTTGCCAACGGTTCCAAATCAGGTTAAAATGGTCCACGCCATATTACCCTCAGGGTAATGGACAAGCTGAGGCAACAAACAAGACTTTGGTAAGGATAATGGAAAAGATGGTCAGCAAAACAGGTCGAAACTAGCACCTACAAATCCATCCAACCCTTTGGGCTTACCGAACATCCATTCACACTCCTACGGGTGTGACACCATATTCCCTAGTGTTTGGGATAGAATCTATCATCCCTTTAGAGATCGAACTTCCATCCCTGAGAATTTCTCTTCAGGACTATCTGGATAAGGATGAAGATTATCGAGTGGCAAGACTGGCTGAGTTAGAGCTCCTGGATGAGAGGCGCATTCATGCTCTTAATCACCTGAAAGTGTATCAACATAGAGTCTCCTAGAAACTACAACAAGAGAATCATCCCTCGTCAGTTTGAGGTTGGTGATTTAGTCATGAAGGAGAACCAGTTCAACACCAGAGCAGAGTGAGAAAAGAAAGGGAAGTTCGAACCACATTGGTTGGGACCCTATGTCATAGTCACCAAGTATGGCACAGGGGCATACAAACTAGCTCACCCCAATGGTGATGAGCTCTGGGAGCCCATGAATGCCATGCATCTTAAGCGGTTCTATGCTTAAACATGGCACAAGGAAGTTAAAAATCAAAAAATAAAAAAAAAAAAAAAAAAAATCAGAAAAAGAAAAAGAGAAAAATAGGTCGTCCACTAGTGAAAACCATGCAATTGTGGCACTTTGGACAAGTCCTTGGGTGAAAACCGGTTTCTGGTGCCTCAGGAGGATTCGTTGTTCACAAGCATTCTGTATCAGGAGGGTAGTTTTCTTTGCCTAGACTTGGTTCTGCCTTCGAGATTTCCTGTGCGCCCCATCCTGTCAAGCCTTGATCCGGCTTTGCCTTCTTCTATTCGTCTGTGAGGGGTATGGTCTTTCGCTATTTCCCATCTTACGCTGGGGGAAACTCAACGACTTCACCTTCTTGTTCATAAACGCGTGGCTTCTACCCTTGTATATTCCCCATCTAACACTGGGGGCATCCACGCTTTCTTGGTTACCTGCACATAGCTCTGGAAAACCGTTAGAAAACACCAAAAACAATAGAAAATTTTTTTCATAGAAAACACAAAAACAATAGAAAATTGTTTCACAAAAACACAAAAACAATAGAAAATTGTTTCACAAAAACCTAAACAATAGAAAATTGGTGCATGAAAACATATCTTACAAAAAAAAAAACATTTACTTGCATTGTCTTGTTTCCTTGCTTTGCTTGTTGCTTGTATAGTTGTTTTGTATTCTTGCTTTTGGGTTGTTTGTTGCTTGGGCGTACTTTGTTAGGATTCATCTTTTCTTGCTTAGATTAGATTTATTCTTGCTTGTGCATATTGCAGTATGTTTTTGCATGCTAGTGAATCTTGGGAAATCATGATGTAATGTGTTAATTCATTATGTTCTTTCTTAAGCATTTGGTTGTGTTTGTTACATGTTAATAAAGCATGGTGAATCATGGTGTATTGCATTAATTCCTGGTGTTCTTTGTTAGCATTTGGTTGTGTTTATTACATGTGCTCTATTTTGTTATCATTCACATCACATTACCATCATTATCATCACATCTAACATCATCTATACATCATATATAAACAAAATGCTAAGTTTTACATCATGCATGTATGCTAAGCTAATCATCACATATCGTATCATCAATGGGGGCAAGAGGGGTTGCGCATGATCAAAAATCTATCCCCCCCACACCAATATCATCATATCATCCCATCCATATACATCAAAATAACACATGAGAAATGCATTTGATATCATCTAAGGATCTATCATCTAACATCCACAGCACATGTATACATCAAACATCAAAATCAAGATACATACAAAGTACAAAATCAGATAACATCATAATGGCATCCATAAGTGCTTGAATCAAAAAACACGCAACATGTGCAATGTGAATCAAATGTATGCCCACTCGTGTCACAACGCATCCATAAGTGCTGAATCAAACAAATGTAACATGCAATGAGAATCAACATAGAGTAATTTCTGAAAAGGGTATTTCACATCATAGAATTATCCCACTCATGTCACATGCATCAGAACACAAAAACAATAAAATACATCATCTCATAAACATGTGTATCTGAGCCAAAAGAAATTAATCCTCATATATATACATGTGTGTCAATATACATCTATATCAAAAATGGATACAAATCAGTGCTCTATATCAAAAATGCCTTCAGCTGAGGCGTACAAAGATGCTACATCAAAAATGTTTGTACACATACATACAATGTCTAGATAGGTACTCAATACAATACATCATCGATACACAATGCCATCAAAAAGGGGCATGTATCTAGAAATAATCAAGCCTTCATCATGAGGCATCATCAAAATACATATATACAAGGACTGTACATAAAAAATCGGCCTTCATAAGAGGCATACATATAAAGAATCTGTACAAAAAAAATGTGGATCTCAACCACAGCTCTCGCCCTCACCGGGGCTCCCAGATTTGTCCTCTAGTCGATGGAACACTGGAGGCTGGGATGGCTGGTCTCTGGCTGGCTGCTCTGGTAGAGGACTGTCTCACTGATCTGGTAGAATGACCTGATCTCCGTGATCGAGAGCCTGATGCACTCGACCCTGACAACTGTGGTAGTGCTACTCACTGCTCTGGAGGAACCACTCTGTAATAAGTAGTCCTGTAAAATAGGCCTCACCACCAAGCCTAGTGGCGTCCCGTATCAGGTCAGCATCTCCGGAGGTGAGCGCTACCTGAAGGGCAGTATCTCACTCACCTATCACTTGGCCCAAGTCTGCCTCGGCCTGTCTAGAGGCAGCAGCCTCTCGATCTCTCTCTGTAGTCATAGCTCTGCAACTCGGTGCGGGCCTGGTCCCTCTGTGCTAGTAGTGCCTATGATCGGTGCATATACATGGTCTCTCTGTGTAACCACCATCCGCACCTGTGACTGGGACTGATGAAGAAGGCTCAATATCTGAGCCCCCTATGCTGCTGTCTCCCAGATCTTGGCTCTGCCATGCTACTCTATCATCTCCTAGGCCAGCCTGGGCCTGAGCCTAATCCCACTCTGAAAGTAAAGTAACAATGTGAGCTCAGGCCTCATCTCTCTCTACTACGGCAGTCACACACCAGCCTCGAGCCTCATCTCTCTCTGCTCTGGCCGCGTCTCTCTCGGCTATGAGCTGCTGTAACTACACCTGTACTGTGGCTATCTGTGCCACTGGCTAGGAGGTTGTGTGTGCCTCAGGGACTGGTCCCTGAGGTGCTCTAGAAGACTATCCCTGCTCAAAGACCCTACCTCTAGGTGGCTGCACTGCTGCCTGTACTGGGCCCTGCGGCCTCGGTCCCTGTGCCTGTGAGGCACCCTATCCATCATGTGGGATACCATCAAAGGGATCCTCTGGGTCTGGCCCCTGTGCCACTACCCTCACCCTGCGCTCTGCACCGTGCCATATCTCTATAGGTGGGGCAAATGCCTGCTGCCCAAGCCTCCTCTAGAATGGTGAGCCACCGGGGTAATACTGTAGCATACCAAGCTGCATAGTCAGTTGTGGTCCCGGGATCTCTCACCTGTCGTAATGGGTCCCATACCTGTGGGACCACCTATGTGAAACTCACCCTAGCTCGGGCCACCAGTATACAAAGGCCCCATGGTCTGCCTCTCTGAATCCCTGTGTGCATGCCAGATATCTAGTTGGGGGACCCCCTGTACCTTGCCAAGCTACCGCTGGCACCTGTCTACTCGATATAGCTCCATGATGTAACTGTGGCTGCCAATAAGAAAGTGCTCCACCAGGCACACGCTGAGCTCTGTGGCATCCTCTGGCCACTGGAAATGCCTGTATGGACGCCAGATGACGTCTATCTCTACCAGCTCGTCAAACTCCCACCTATATCTGAATAGGCTACCAAGATGGCCATGTACATCTCCACCAGCTGCTACCCATGCCATATATGATGGCTCCTCAGGATCTCAGAACATGGAAAGGGCCCATAGGGTGTCTGATTGCAATATGATCCCATGACCATATCTGTAATAATGAGGCTAGACCCATGGTCTTCTGACCATGGTATGTAATCAAGTGCAAATCCAGTATAGGTGGGCCAGTATGCACTGCCCCCAACAATATCTCTCACCGCTGTAAATGCCATGAACCAATGGTAGTAGTCCTCTCGGGAAATGAATTCCCTGTCTTATCAGTGAGTAGGAACCCACTGATAAGAGCCATGATGTAGAGAGGTCCCCGATGCAATGTGGGGTCGGAGATGCACTCATGTAATGCTATAGTCATCCCGTCATGCAGGATATTGTCAACACCAAATAGGGCACTGCAAGCTGCTCTAATCAGCCCTGCATCAGAGTTGTACTCGATCAATGTGCCCATCATCGGCATGAAGAATCCACCAAACGTCCTCAATAGTCACAGTCAGCTCTCCTATCGGTAGTCTGAAACACTGACTCTCGCTATACCATCACTCGGCTAGCGTAGTCAAAATCCCGTGATCTAGTACGATAGAGGGCATCTGAGCCACGGGGCCTAGCCCCACCACCTCAAGTAAGTATCGCCATGGCTCGATTGGTGTGCCGGCACATACTACCCTCTAGCTCTGTAATCTGGGTATGTCACTCCCGCGTCTGCAAAACTGGTAGTCGTCTCTGCAAAATAACATGCCGCTCATCAGTTCCTAGCATTTCTTCTAAAAATCTATCTCATCTTTTAGGGTTAACCCAAAAATCCTAAAAATTCTTCTAAGTGTCATGTTTTTGGACACTTTCCTATCTTTTTTATGCCTATCTAGGGGCCTGCATGCCCTTTTTGGCATGTGTGCCACATTTATGGTGCATGCACTTACGTGCGTATGTGTCTTCTGTGCTTGCACCCTCTTTTGGTGCACCTATGCACCCTTTTTGGCATGTGCGCCACACATTGGGTGCTTGCGCTTGCGCGCGTATGCTCCCATGTGTGCACCTTCCCTCTCCATGCCTGCCATGCTTTTCACATGTGCGCCCCATTTCCCACGTGTGCGTGTGTGTGCACACATGTGCTTGTGTGTGCAGTTTATGCACGTGCATGTGTGCTTCTCTGTGTCAGCACATGTGCACGTATACGTTTTGGATGCCTGCGCCCCCAAAAAGATGCCTGCACCCCCTGTGTTTGCACCCCTATCTGATGCCTGCCTGCGCACAGGTGCGCCAACATTTTTCTACGGCTAAAGCTCTAATTTAGGGCATTAATGACAAAAATTAATGAGCAAGGGTTCGATACTCACAAAGGGGCCATCGTCCGCGTGCCACTGGTACCCCCAGACTGCATCTGCATGCCTCAATCGGTCTCGTGCGATCACCATGGTTCTCCTCAGTGTCAGAGCCTCACAGTAAATTTTCTAAACTACTCAGTTAAAATGAATTGGTCGCGATGTTTTTACCCCCCTGGTGGGGTATATTAACCTATTTTTTCACCGTCAGGAGGGCCGGGAGGCCCGTTTCAATCGTCGTTTTCTCCTCTGTTCACTGTGGAATAATTATTTTTATTAAATAATTATTTTTCTCTTATTTTTCACCGTATTGGGGCATTTTTTGCTGTCTGATACCCCTTTCTTCTCCCTAGGGACAATTTTATTGCTCCCTGGTGATTTTTATTCTTCTACACACTCTCGTAAATAATTATTTTTAAATAATTATTTTTTCTTAATTTTTCCACTAAACAAGGACATTATTTGTCATTTGTTTCTCCTTTCTTCCACCTAGGGCACTTGTTGTTGCCCCTAGGCCCTTCACTTTCTTCTTCTACTTTCTTCTACTGTTCACCATGGTTTGGAAAGTAAAAAGATATAAAAACAATAAAAATATATATATATATCAAAAAATCCAAAAATAGGGCAAAATTTTTCACAAAAAATCCTAAAAAGTAAAAAACCCTACAAAAATGGTAACTTGCTTATTACGGCTGAAACTTGTGTCTTGCGCATGGTATTTTCTCCATATCCTGTTGGTTTGTCTCACATCTTCCCCAATTAATACGACACGTGGATCACCGGATTCACAACCATTCACAAAGCTAGCTGCTTGCTTCGTTTGTACTCTAGGGCACTTTTGTTGCCTGGTGTTGTTTCGTTGTGCACAAACACTTTTCATGGACCCCATGTCCATTGTCATTTCCCCTTGCATGTATCCTTGCTCGAGGCATCATTTTTAACCCTTGTCATCAATCACGAACTTGTGGATCTCTTCAACACTGATAACAAAACATTTGTACAACTGTCTTGACCTGTTGTTGGGTTGGATATGTGCGTTCGTACTTGTTTTCCCTATTAAATGAGCTTGTTTCCTTCTCATATTGCATTGCATTATTGTATGTTGCATGGAGTTGGTATTTTCAGCAATGGATAATTGTTCGTAGTATGGCTTTTCATGTCATTCTACCATTGTCGTATGCTTATATTTTTCATAAGGACCGATGATGTAGTTCCTATGGCAATATGATGATATCAAAATTGTTCCAATAAACAGACGGCTAGAGGCTAAGCTCTTCTCTTCCATCCTCCTTATTTCTTCTACATCACTTCCCTTTCACCCCTAATTTTCTCTCTCATCAGGGCATCCTGCCTCTTCCCCATTCTTCTTGCCTATCTCTCACCTTTTTCGATCGTCGATCGACTTCTTTCATCACCCCATCGACACTCGAGGGGGCATCTCTCCCTCCTACTAATTTTTCTTCTATCCCTTCAAAATTTTCTTCCGTCTACTATCTTTGAAGTGGTGTCACTTATGCCACCCCAAAGAGGGGAAAATGTAGACACCTATAATTACGCCCGAGTAATTTAAATACTTAAATTGTGTTAATTATCTCCTTTCCCACAAATTGACGACATATTGTCAATAACGCTCATCTTCTCTTCCATTGTCATTAATTGATTACATTACGCTAATTAATTAAGTCACCTATCCAACACATACCCTAATTAACGACCCTTTGTTAATCAACACCTTCTATCTAGTCTAATTAATTATTATTAATTAATTAGCCTCCCTTCTCATTAAATCAATAAATCACTATTTAATTGGTTTAATTCCCTCCTAATGGTCCAAATCACACTAAAATCCATCTAAAAGCTTATAAAAGCTTGCACATGTATTAATTAATCATCTTGATTAATTAATACACCCCCTTTATCCACATGAGCCACTTGAGGACAAACTAAACCCTCCTAAAGTTAACTCAACCCCATCTAAACCCCCCTTATCCATAACTAACTCTACATCTCCATTAGTCCCACATTCATGAGGATGTGTTGAATCCTTTATCCTTTGGGCTATATAAACAACCCTCCCTCTACTTCTACACTTACACCTAAATCTCTCAAGAGACAAAAGAAAGCACATAGTTTCATACTAATAGCCTTTTTTCATTCTTGAGATCTCCATCCTCCATTCTTGAAGAGCTAAGCCTCACACCCAAGCATCCATTGAAGGATCAAAGCAAGAAAATATAATTTGATTGCCATTGAACTACTTAGGTTCATTTTAATGTTAAATTAGGCAATTAAGGAGAATAGAGTTCATTAATTTACATTATGTTTTGATCATTTCAAAGTTATTAATGTTAAGGGTAGGACTTGCTCATTTCTTCATCATGATGGTGCACATTTCTCATTTCTAGCTAGGTTAGGGAAGCTATTTCTAGGTGGTAGTTTCTTGCTTTAAATTTAGCTAAATTGTAGAAATACTTGCACACACTGGGTCTGTGGAAATTCTCGAAAAACCTCCTCCAAGGTGGTACATGATGTTCACCTTTAGTTTCCTATGATCGCTCTGAGGTCACACCAAGATCATTGAGCTCACTATAAACCTGCAATGAAGAAAGAACTTGTAAAAACCTCAAACAAATATCAAATCCTAAAAAAATAAAAAATGCAAAATAAGGGGTCGGATTGTCCTCATCTATCACAATGGTGAACTTATGACTGAGTGCTACACTATATCTAAGATCCAATGTAGTTCTTTGTGTGTGTGTAGAGAATTATGCCCTAGGTTACTCTTGATAACGAGAAAATAGCTAGATTTAGAATGTAATAAACGTGTGCACATAATGAAATGAACTTCCCTTCTATGAAGTGTGATGCACAAAACTAGCCCTTGTGTCCCTTGTGATGGAGCTAGATGGATGCAATGGAACTCTTAGATGCCTTGATGGATGCAACATTAGGTGGTGATAAATAGTGCTTAGTGCTTGGTCCCTTATTATGATCACATAACTTTATATATATATGATTCTTTTTCTTAAATTTTGTAATTAACCTAAAAAATGTGACTACCAAAAATTTAAGATGCTCAAATGACTAGAAAGGACCAAAAAAATGTGAGTAAAGTACAAAGGGGTTAGGAGCACCCAGAGGGGATGAGGGTGCTTGACACTAATGTCCTGGCTAGATGCTAAGGATGGTAAATGTCAAAGTATAAAAAGACAGATTGAGAAATCAGAAGTGTAAGACCAAGACAAGTGACATAAAGGAAATAAAGGTATCCAAATACATGGGTTAATTAGTACCATTCTTACTTAGGAATCATATGAATAGTAGTTTTTAATCAATACTAACTAATTACCCAAAGTGTATGATTTTGTGTCGACATTTTCCACCAATTTATGTTGGCAATAAGAAATATCAGTAACATAAAGTAGATAGATATGTTTACCTGATAACCATGTAGATTGATGATGTAAATGTGTCGAGGGACTAGAAAAAGCATGGTGTGATTAAAAAAGTGAAGTGTGGATGTCTAAGGAGGAGAAAGTACAAAAAGTGGTGATGAAAATGAACCTAGAGTGGGAACGCGTGTGTAGATGTTGTGATGTACTTACTGTCGATGATCAATGTCGATGTGTGTGATGTGGATGATGTTGACTACCGCTTCCCATACAAACGGGCATGTAAAAGAGAAGTTGAAAAGTAGTCAAATACACATGTATATGTGTAAAAAGCATGTAAAGGAGTATGTAAAGTGAAAAATGTGAAAAATTGAACATGTGCACTTGATCCGTGATGAGGAAAAGAGTGTAGAAAGGATCATGTAGATGATTTCCATGCAAGATTTTTTCAGGTGATCTCACGCCAATGAAATGGAAGAAGTCTAGGGAGAATAATTTGGTGTCATCTTACAATCCTTTAACTACTTCCCATTTTGTATAACACCGCTATAGATGGTGTGTATAAATGCATGTGCTAAGGACTTTCTTCCCTATAAACGTTATTTTTTATGGAATTCTATAGACTATGTTGAATTACCAATCGTTGTGTAAGTATTCCCTAGTCTTAGGCATCCAAGAAAGGTTGTTGTATTGCTCCCTAGTTTTAGGCATCTAGGAAAGGTCGTTGTGCTAAGGATCCAAGTCTGATTCTGAGCCCTAAAAATTGTGTTGTACCAATACCGTGTTTGTGCAGTGTATAACCCTATATGGGGTGACTGATTCACCCATACGATGCCCCCCCTCATTTGGGGTGCATGTGATGTCACTGAAGGAGTATGCGACCCAAAGGAGGACTGACCATTGTGCTAAAACTATGCCCTATAGGGGGAGGGGAATGTGCTTGGTAAAAACCTAGGCACACACAAAAAATGGCTAGGAAAATAAGTGTTAGTACAAAAAAAGACAAACACTCATGTAAAAGAAAAAATGTAAGCTACACAAACAATGTATAAGGTAAGATGCAAGTAAACACGCTAGAAGACAATGTAGACCGTGAAAAGTGGGTTGTAAACATGGGACATCACTCATGATGTCACCATGACAAACAAGGCCATAGTGGCCACAAACAATCAGAGAACAAACAAGAAATGGGGAAAATCCCATAAATAATGACAAGCAAAGGAAAATAGTGTACCTAGATAACCATGGAAGGAAATAGTCTTGCTGTAATAAATGTTACACATGAATCACCCATTAGCACGTTATAAAGATAAAAATTATGTCAAAGCATGTATAAGTAGATAATGTAGTGTGCTATGAAAAAAAATGAAATAATAACACCTGTAATTTACCAAAGTGGATGCCCCCAGGAGCTACTATGGGACTGGTAATAGGTACTATGCCATGAATCCATGTTGCGTGTAATGGACATGTGAAATATACGATCACAAGTAGAAAGAAAGTGAACACACATGTGTGTATGGAAAAAATAATGACATACAAGATATCTATCTATATGTGTAATAAGATGTGCATGTAATAAGTAAATGTAAGCAAGAGTAAATGCAACCAAGATATGCAGTATGTTGTGGATGAGGTAGAATAGAATGCAATGTGAAAGATAGGTGAAACACGCCCCCTAAGTGGATGGAAATGTATGTAATGATGTTCATTTATTTATGCCCCCTCAAAAGTCAATAATGAACCATAAATGAGAGTGCATCATCAAGAAATGGTTTAAATGATGTGTTGTCGTGTGTTAGTAAGAGTTGATAAACTAAGCATGGATTGTTTATTGTAGGATGATGATGTGTAGATGATATTGAATGTGACATAGGGATGAGTGATCAGAGAAGACGTGATAATTTAGCCTAAAGCGTATATCCCGAGGCACATGAGTAAGATGTCATAAAGCGTGATGATGTAGCATACAACATATATCATGTGATGAATGAATAGGAAAGCTAGAAAGCGGTGATGATTTAGCATAAATAATATATCATGATTTGAGTAAGGTACTAGCTAGGAAAATCCACATGATAAGATGATTGAATGATTGAACATGTGATATTGATGAGGTCAATTTGATATGTATACCCTTAATAGTCAAGTATAGACCATGGGACTAGAGAGTGTCATTGGGTAATGACCACAATGTGTATAAGTTGTTGGACCCATGTAATCTTAACCAAGTATGAAGGTTTGGGCATGCAGGGTCCCAGTTATGAAAAGGCGTGCAAGGCGTGCGAGATAAAGGATTAGAGAAGCACATAACACGCGTGAAGCATGAAAGGAGGTAAGACTTAGTGAATTTGAGCACCTAGGGTAGAACATGTGGAAAGTGTGATCGGTTGCAAGTGGATAAGATGCCAGCCTAGTGATAGGTTGGCCCAAGAAAGAGCATGCCCTAGATGGAATCTTCTAGAAGAACATCATGAGGTAAAGTGAAAGCTCGGGCCTAAAGAAGCATGCTTGTATAGACCACATTCGACATGCTTGGCACAGATCTGAGGATGCTGGAAAGTGAGTTAGCAGTGTAGGAGAATTATAAATGCAAGTGCCTGTGGAGTAAAAGATATATCTATAAGTACGAGATATAGCGGGTTAGAGAGTGAACAAAGCTCTACAGAATTACTACAAGTGGGTATTTGTATTCAGGAAAGAATGCACTAAGCATGGAGTTGTAATTTTTCTTTTGTCTGTTAGCTTAGTTACATATGTCCAGTGATATGCATGACTATGGTCTACTCTCTGTGACACTCTGTAATGAATCAATGAATATAATGAGGTTACCTGTTATAAATAGACATGGATATCAATGGTTTTAATGCACATTTCTCTCATATGAGTTATCTTTCCTTTCATGCTATGTATGAATGGAGTATAATTCTTTCTATCATAATGCATGTTTTGGGTTCTGTTAAAGTACTCAGTCTCAGGTGACTGACAAGGATCTAGAGGCCGTTCTAAGCCCTATGGTCCTTGTATGTTTCAACCTCCCTCATTAAAACTCTTACACTGATCATAAATTATGCTTCCCACTTAACTCACATAAAAGAGAGACTCGATACCTGCACATGCCTTGGATGAGCGCTCATCTTCTGCTGCATGAGAGGCTGGCACGCATGGGGTTCCTTCCTTTTGTGATGGGAGTAGAAATGACTACATAAGTAGATATAAGAAAGATGTAGCATGAATGTGTATGGTGAGTAAGATAAAAAATGTGTGATAGATGAAGTAATAGGAGAATGTCTAATATGTAGAACATGTGTTGTGTGAGATGTGTAATGTGTAGTGTGACTGAGAAATGCTATAGATATATGTGGTGAATGTGTCTAACATAAAATGTGTGATATGGTCACGTTTATGAGAATGCATGGTGTATATAGTGTGCAGTGTGTGAGGTTCATGTATATAGGATGCCCTCAACAATCAAGTGTGAACCGTAGCACAAGAGTGTTTCATTGGGTAGCGACAATACAAATGTATGTTGTGTGCATAGGCCTAGATGTAAGGTGGTGAAAATATAAGAACACATAATGATGGTAGGGGGAGATAACTAAAGGTAATGCCCCCCGGCAAGCGTATGTGAAGGATGAGAATGATAAAGTGATATTTTCTAAAAGATTGTCATTTTCTGGATCAAAGCCAAATGGGGTTGCATTGGAGACTTGATAAGAAATACTATGAGGTGGATCGTATAAAGAGCCATTATGATGTAAGGTGTACACAACCATTACATATTCCTCATCAGTGAAAGGTGTTGGTGGACATCCGTGTGTGTACTAATGAGTGAGATTTTGAGAATGAATAGGAGATGAATCACTACTAATAGTAATATTTCCAAATGGCATAGGGAAAGTGAGAGAAGAAAGAGTGGAATCAAATGTTCCCCCAATGTAGTCAAGCCAAGATTGTCTAAGTGTCAATGGAGAAGTGAAAGGGGTAAGTGCAATGAAGAGTTCTAGATGGAACACTTGAAGACCATAGGAAGTTGTAATGAAAAAATAACCATGATAGAGATGATGTAAGTGAGGCAATGGGAGAATGTCATTAAGTGTCAAACCGAGCCTAGTTAAGCCATCGTATGTACAAATAATATCGGAACACATACTATCCATTGGAATGTGATACAAATAAGAGTTGTTGATGAAGAGTGTGCATGTGAAATGAGGTGGCATATATGCAAACTATTCGGGAGAGGGTGAAATAGCGTCTAAAGTATGAATATCATAACATTAGTGGAATGAGGGGTCTTAAACTTATATTCACCAAGGCCATTGACCATGAAAGTGTCATTGAAATACGAGTCATTTATATGAATAGGAGTGAAGTTGAGTTTGCCTAATGCATCATCAGTAAGTTCAACAATATCAACTTTGTCATTAAAATGTTCAGAATCATTTGTGTAGGAATTTTCATGTTGTATAGATGTGTCTAGGAGATTAGTAGGAGTGGAATAGATGTAGGAGCAGTAGGATTCTCGACGGTTGGAAGTAGTAGTGTTAAGTGGTGTAGATATTATGGGTGATATGATTGTAGTAGTGTGAGTAGAAATAGCCAGAATTATTAGAGCGTTAAAAAAAGATATTTGAAGTGATAGATTGGATGATGTCATATGTATCAATGTTATTGTATGGAATAGGTTGCAAAGGAGGAATATGCATAGCAGTAACAAGGTATATATGATAGAATTTGAATGGTTCAAGATCTGCAATAAAAGTATCTTTGTATCCATTGTGTAATAATTTGATGCATTGGTGTACAATATATGGTAACTACTTGCATTGCATGAATCTAAGCTCTACCTAGTAATAGATTAAATTGAAATGAAGCATCAATAAAGAATAAGTATGTGAGGATAGTCTTAGGCCTGACTTGAATATGTAATGAAATAGTTCTGAGGCATGTGTGAGTGGTTGAATCATTTCCCCAAATGAGAGTAGAATTATTAGATATTATATTATTGCTAATGCTTGATTGTTTGAGAAGGGAATGAGCACATAGGTTGATGGCCAAGCCATTATCAATAAGTACTTGTTTAATACAAGTTTTTCTGATAATAGTGGTGATAAGTAAAGGTGCACATAGATTGTTATTTGCAAAAGGCAGCATGTCCTCATTGGTAAATGATATAGCACACAAAAATTTGTTGAGAGACTGAATGAGGTGTGTGAAGTCCACCGAAGAAATATCACTTTCTATGTGAATAACACAAAGGGAAGCCTCTAATATTTGAGGAAAATTAGATCACACTGTGCAATAAATAATAGAGGGATATTTTGGGCAGCATATTCTTAAGGTTTTCAATGTTATCATAGCCCTTATAAGTAAAATCAGTATGAGGATCTGCATAAGTGATAGGTGGTGGAATAGAGATGGGTGGATATGTAGGAAGACGAGTGTGGTGAGTAGTTACTAAATTGATAGAAGGATCAGCCATAGGCATAATAAATCAAGGAGGGTGTTGAGTACAAACTTGCATGAAATCAGCAACAGTAATAACTATGCCTAAAAATTTAGTTGGTGTGAAAGAGGGTTAGGATGAATGAGTCACAACTTGATCAGGTGAAGACATACTCATAAGTAAGGGGTTTGATTGATTGGGTTCACAGAAATTTTTGGGGTGTGGAACCTATTTTTGGTCTTCTCAAATCAGTATTGATGTGTGGAGTTCAAATTGGGAAGATGAAAGGTCATGAACATTTCTTTTCCATTCATGGGAAGATGAAAGGTCATGAAAGTTTCTTTTCCAGCCATGGGAAGATGAAAGGTCATGACTTTCATAAATTCTAGGGTCAGCTTTTGGACTTCTTAAAGGATTGTAATCCTATAAATAGAGGTGTTAGGGTATCTTGAAGATATATTGTGTGTTCAAGAGGTCTTGAGTCTTAGTGATCAAGAGGTGATCAAGAGTGATCAAGGTTAAGCAATTGGGTGTCAATTGTGGTTTAGATGTGGTTTAGCATCTTTGGAATTCTATTGTGAGTTCATAACTGAGAGAAGATTGTGAGAGTTGTTTTACTCTTGTTGATGATAAAATCTGAGCAAGTTCTTGGTGGACGTAGCCCACATTGGGTGAACCACATTAAATCTTATCTTGTCTTCTTTTGTGCATTATTTATTTATGTTGTTATATTTCTGCATGTATAATTCTGCTATATAGTTTCCTACTGCTGTGATTTGAGGAATTCTTTCCACATATTTGTTCTCTAATTCCTAACAACTGGTATTAGAGCTTTGGTGGTTTTTTGCTAAAGTGGTAAATCACAGGGAAAGTTTAGATTGAGTGGGAGCTATGGACAGATGAGGGCAGATCAAGGGTTGAGAAGTTCAATGGGTAGAACTTTGGTTTGTGGAAGATGAAAATGGAGGATTACTTATATCAAAAGGACCTCCATGTTCCTTTGGCTGGAAAAGCAAATAAACCTATAGCCATGTCAGATGAGGATTGGGAGTTTCTAGATAGAAAGGCACTCAGGGAAATTCAGTTATGCCTTGCATCTTCGGTTGCTTTCAACATATCGCAGGAGAAGACCACGGAAGGTCTCATGAGTGTGTTGGGGAAGTTATATGAAAAACCCTCTACCTCTAATAAAATATTTTTGATGAAAAAGTTGTTTAATATGAAGATGTATGAGAATGGTTCTATTGTTGTTCATTTGAATGAATTTAATATGGTTGTGAGTATGTTAAACTCGGTAAAAATTGACTTTGATGATGAGGTTAGGGATTTTTTGATTTTTTGCTCCTTACCAAATAGCTGGGACAACTTGGTTATGGTTGTAACTAATTCAGTCTCTAATAATTCAAAGCTGAAGTTTGAGGATGTAATAGGTGTGATCCTAAGAGAGGAAATGCAAAGGAAGAGCACTGGAGATTCTTCTACTTTTGGAAATGCTTTGATGGTGGAGAGCAGAGGGAGACAAAAGAAAAGTGGGAAAGGTAATCGTGGGAAGTCGAATGATCACAGAAGGTCAAAGTCCAAGAGTAAGTTAGAATGTTGGCACTGTGGGAAGGTTGGTCATGCTAAGAAAGATTGTTGGGCTCTTCGAGATAAGAAGAACAAGGAGGAAACTAAAGAGGTAAATGTGGTAACAGGTGATGTTTTTCAGGATGCCTTAATTCTTTCTTTAGATAATTTTGCTGAGTCTTAGGTGTTAGATTCAGGGGCTTCTTTCCATACCACCCCACATAGACATTACTTTACTAATTTTGTTTAAGGAGATTTTGGACATGTATATCTTGGTGATGATGAACCATGTAGAATAATAGGGAAAGGTTGTGTTCGGGTGAAAATGCAGAATGGGAACACATGTCTACTTAAGGATGTCAGGCATGTGCCTAAGTTGAGGTGGAACTTGATATCAGCGGGTCAGCTGGGTAGTGATGGTTGTACGGTCAGTTTTATAGTGGATTCTTGGAAGGTTACCAAGGGATCTCTTGTGGTTGCAAGATGTAAGAAAACTGGTACTTTGTATTTAACTAGTGGTGTTGATTATTGTAATTTAGTTGTTACAGATGGAGATGTAACTTTGTGGCACCAGAGACTCGGTCATATAAGTCAAAAGGGCATACAGATTATAAAGGATAGGTTGCCCAGGATTAAAGGAGTTAGGATTTAGACTTCTGTGAGGACTATGTGTTTATGGAAAACAGAAGTCAGGTGAGATTCCTCAAGTTTGGACCTACCAGGAAGGAGGGTAAGTTTGATTTAGTGCATATAGATGTATGGGGGCCAGCTAAGGTAAAATCTATTGGTGGTTCATGTTATTATGTCACTTTCATTGATGATGTAACTAGAAAATTTTTTGGTATATTGCATTAGAAAGAAATATGATGTGTTTGAAACCTTCAAAAGATGGAAAGCCTTGGTTGAGAATGAAACAGGTCTCAAGTTGAAATGTCTTAGGTCAGATAATGGAGGGGAGTATTGCAGCAATGAATTTCTTGATTACTGTTTGGTAAATGGGATCCACAGGCAAAGAACGGTTCCAAATACTCCACAGGAAAATGGAGTGTCAGAGAGAATGAACATGACAATCATGGAGCGTGCTAGGTGCATGAGGTTACAAGGGCTGCCACTCATGTTTTGGTCGGAAGCGGTGAGCACAACTGTTTATCTGATTAACAGAGGATCCTCTATGGCTTTGGATGGAGGTACACCTAAGGAGGCTTGGTCTGGTAAGAAAATTGATTACTCATTTCTTAGAGTATTTGGATGTGAGGTATTTGTTCACATTGATAAAGATGATAGGACCAAGTTAGAGGCTAAGTCTGAGAAATGCACCTTTGTTGGATATGGTGAGGATGACTTTGGTTTCTGTGTTTGGAGTCTTAAGGATAAGAAAATATTTTGGTCTAGAGATATTGTATTTAATGAAAAATTCATGTATAAATATCAGTTGCAGGAACAAAAAGAGGAATCAAAGAAATAATACACAGTGTTAGAGGACATTGCAGACACCAAGGTGTCTAAGGGGCCGGTTCAGGTGCAGCATGTTCCAGCACAACCAGTTCAGGAACCTACTCATCAGGAACCCCAAACTCCTAAGGTGAGAAGGTCTTCTAGGGTAAGAAGGGAACCTGAATGGTTTACTCCATCTTTGAATTATTTATTTCTCACTGACAGTGGAGAGCCAGAGTGCTTTGAGGAAGCAGTGCAGGTGGATGCCAAGAAGAAGTGGGAGTAGGCCATGGATGAAGAGCATAGATCTCTTATGGAAAACCAGACTTGGGATCTGGTGGAGCTACCTGAGGTCAAGAGAGCATTGCAGAACAAGTGGGTGTATAGAATCAAAGAGGAAGATGGAGGCAGGAAAAGATACAAGGCCCAGTTGGTGGTCAAGGTATTTGCACAGAAGAAAGGTATAGACTTTGATGAAATTTTTTCTCCTATTGTTAAATTAACTTCTATTAGGACTGTTCTTGGTTTAGTAGCATTAGAATACCTACACTTAGAGAAGTTGGATGTGAATACTGCATTCCTTCATGGTGAGTTGGAGGAGGAATTGTATATGCAGACAACCACAGGGTTATGAGGTCAAAGGGAAGGAGAGGTTAGTGTGCAAATTGAAGAAGAGCTTGTATGGCCTGAAACAAGCTCCATAACAGTGGTACAAGAATTTTGAAAGTTTTATGTAGGAGTAGGGTTACTCTAGGTGTCACTCAGACCATTACGTGTACATCAATAAGTTTCTTGATGGTAGGTATATTATTTTGTGCCTGTATGTGGATGATATGCTTGTTGTAGGGAATAACATGCAGGAAATAAAGGTACTCAAGAAGAAGCTATGTGACTCCTTTGCTATGAAGGATTTGTGGGAAGCAAAAAAAATCCTTGGTATGATAATAACTCAGAACAGGAAGGAGAGGAAGTTGTTGTTATCTCAAGACAAGTACATAAAGAAGGTCTTGGAGAGGTTTAGTATGCAAGATACTAAATCAGTTAGTAATCCTTCGGAAAGTCACTTTAAATTATCAAAGGAACAGAGTTCCAAGAATGAGGAGAATAAAATCCATATGTCTAGAGTATTGTACTCATTCAGTGGTTGGTAGCTTGATGTATGCTATGATATGCACTAGGCCTAACATTTCCCATGCAATGGGAGCAGTGAGCAAGTTTATGAGTGATCCAGGTAGAGAGAATTGATAGGCAGTGAAGTGGATCCTTTGGTATTTGAGAGGGACCATGGGAGAAAAATTGTATTTCGGTGGATCAGACACTACATTGCATGGTTATGTAGATTCAGATATGGCAGGAGATTTGGACAGTAGGAGGAGCACAACAGATTATGTATTTACGGTTGGTGATACAACAGT
The DNA here is from genome assembly GCA_019776745.2 of Taxus chinensis. Classification (NCBI taxonomy): domain Eukaryota; kingdom Viridiplantae; phylum Streptophyta; class Pinopsida; order Cupressales; family Taxaceae; genus Taxus; species Taxus chinensis. Next base: position 711,502,328 of record CM034154.1, read on the forward strand.
TTGGATTTCATGGTTATAAAAGGTTGTGGCTTTATAAACCACAAAGGCAGAGTATGTTGCTGCCACAGAGGCAAGCAAGGAGATGATTTGGCTACAACAGTTGCTTGATGAGTTGGGTCATAAGCAGGAATTTGGGAGACTAGACATAGTGATAGTCATAGCGTTATTCATTTTGTGAATAACTCCGCTTTTCACTCTAGGATGAAGCACATTTAGCTGAGATATCATTTCATCAGGGAAGCTTTGGAAGAAGATAAGTTGAAGTTGGAAAAGATTCATACCAGTCATAATCCTGCAGATATGATGACCAAGGCAGTCATAAGGGAGAAGTTGAAGTTGTGTTCAACTTTGATTGGCCTTCATGGTTGATAATGAAGGGTTGAGAACTTTGCTCAGTAGGAATAGTCTCCAGGTGGGATATTTTTGGGGTGTGGAGCCTATTTTTGGTCTTCTCAAATTAGTATTGAAGTGTGTAGTTTGAATTGGGAAGATGAAAGGTCATGACCATTTCTTTTCCATTCATGGGAAGATGAAAGGTCATGATAGTTTCTTTTTAAGCTGTGGGAAGATGAAAGGTCATGACCTTCAAACTTCTAGGGTCAGCTTTTGGACTTCTTAAAGGATTGTAATCCTATAAATAGAGGTGTTAGGGTATCTTGAAGATATCTTGTTTGTTCAAGAGATCTTGAGTCTTAGTGATCAAGAGGTGATCAAGAGTGATCAAGGTTAAGCAATTGGGTGTCAATTGTGGTTTAGATGTGGTTTAACATCTTTGGAATTCTGTTGTGAGTTCATAACTGAGAGAATATTGTGAGATTTTTTTTACTCTTATTGATAATAAAATATGAGCAAGTTCTTAGTGGACGTAGTCCACATTGGGTGAACCATGTTAAATCTTGTCTTGTCTTATTTTGTGCATTATTTATTTATGTTGTTATATTTCTGCATGTATAATTCTGTAATATAGTTTCCTACTATTGTGATTTGAGGAATTGTTTCCACATATTTGTTCTCTAATTCCTAACATAAATGATTATGCAAAATATGGAATATTATTCCTAATCTAATGCTATGGTAGTAGTAAATAAATGATGCAATGAAATACATAATTATACCAAAGAAAGATAAGCAATAAATAATGAAATCCTAATTGTAAAGAGAGGGTAAAAGGCCTTAGTTGATTCATAGTAAATTCTGAACTGAACTGAATCTGTGACAGACTGAACATAGAGAGGAGGAAGCATCACACAAAAGCCTTAGAAAATATAGATCTGGAGATACATACTAGATTGGGGTACCTAGAGAGGGACATGGGCACCTGCACGTGCACCCTAGGCCTATTTCTAGAAGCTTGGGTCTACAGAAATTATCAGAAAACCCTCCTCCAAGGTTTAACAAGGTGTTATCCTTTAGTCACCTATGGTCTCTTTGAGGTTGCATCAATATCGTCGAAGCTCATTGTAAACCTGTAATGAATAATGAACTTGCAAAACCCTCAAATAGACATCAAATCCTAAAAAAGAAAGATGCAAAATGAGGGGTCAAAATTTCCTAAGCTTCCAAAATGGTGAAATTATGACTGAGCATTGCACTGCATCTCATACTCAATGTAGTTTTATGTGTGCATGTGGAATTGTGACCTAGGTTTCTCTTGTGTTAATCACCCTTGGATAGCGAGTAAGTAGCTATATTTAGAATGTAATCAATGTGTGCATGGAATGAAATGAACTTCCCTTCTATGAAGTGTGATGCATTAAACAAACCTTTATGTCCCTTGTGATGAAGCTATATGGATTCAATGTAGCTCTTAGATGTCTTGATGGATGCAACCTTAGGTGGTGATAGATAGTGGTTAGTGCTTAGTTTAGTCCCTCATTATGATCACATAACTTTATATTTATATGATTCCTTTGCTTGAATTTTGTAATTAACCCTGAAAAGGCCAATTACCAAAAAGGAAAGATGCTCAAACGGATAGAAATGGCCCAAAAAGTGTGAGTAAAGTACAAAGGGTTCAGGGGCACCCAAAGGGGACAAGGGCAGATAGCGTTGGTGTCCTGGTTAGGCGTTGGTGTCCAAGATGGTAAATGTCGAAGTATAAAAAGATAGATTGAACAAGCAGAAGTGTAAGACCAAGACAAGTGACCGAAAAGAAAGAAAGGTGGCCAAATTCATGGGTTAATTAGTACCATTCTTATTTAAGAATCATATGAATAGTAGTATGTAATCAGGACTAGATAATTACCCAAAGTGTGTAATTTTGTGTCGACAGTGCTGAGGTGTGAACTAGAGATAAAATTAGTGGGAAAAGTTTCCCTAAATATCCTAGAATCATTACAGTATGGTAGATGGATTTAAGATTTTTACAGTGCCTATTAGAACACACAAAATAGATATCGTATGCTCTAGATATTGTCTACGTAGGAACAAGGTGTTCACAGGACGGAGCAGGGCACAATGATGAAGAGGTTGGCCATGCAAAAAAATATACATGTGTTAACATGACGTTAGAAGTGACTCGGAGTAAAAAATAATGTTTAAAAACCTTCAGTTCTTCGATAGGAGTATAATTTTTTTGCAACAATGGGGTCCAATTTTGTTTCGGAGGGGGACTATGCTGCCGTAGTACTCCAAGTATCTCATCAAGATAAGGAGAAAATGAGACCGAGCTAGGAACCGAGCTACTTGGCGAGCTAATGATCGAATGATCGAGCTATGATTGATCCCATGGACAAGTCAAGAATGAGTTGATTGAGCCACCTTGACGAGCTAAGATAGATCTCATCGATGAGTTGGGCCAATTTACAACCAACCATCCATAAAAATCGGTGTGAGCCAGATATTTTGGACAAGAAAAATGGTGGGATGTGGCCACAACCACATACAAAGTAGGAATTTTTGGGCTATAATAATCCCTCTCCAACCCACATCCTATCCATTGTGGGATTAAATACCTCCAGTTCGTGGAAATGAACTTAACCACTGATGTGGCAACAAGCAGATTGAGATGCAAATGAGCGAGTCAATGGATAAAAACTTAGCAATAATGGATGGGTGTAGTGAAATTTTGACAGTCAAGGAAGGAGGAAAAAATGGTGAGACACATGGTGAGTGAGTCACCAAATGGGTGCAGCGGGTGGGGAAAAATATGCATTGCGAGATTTCAACCCTACACCCACCGTGTACAAGGCCAACCAACCCACCCAACTTGCCAAGTTGGTTATTAGCTGTCTGATATGGCTTAAGAGCTAGAAAATTAGGGCCAAGTTGGGTATAAAAGGGGGTGAGGGTCCTTATGCCGAACACAAAAACACTCAAGATTTATTGTGAATCTTAAAGGAGTGAGAGATAAGACTTAGAGAATAATAAGGCATTATTTGGTTGAAAATAAGTTTTATTTTTATGGGCATGATGTATTATTGAGTTAATTATTATTTAACTCAAACATTAATGTAAAGTCCATTTGACACCTTAGTCTTCTCATGCAAGCTTGGAGTTTGATCATGGAGCCACATGGGCGTGATATAGCACTGGAGAAGAACATTAAGGAGCTTGTATTCTTCATACATTGGGTCATATCACCAAGTTTGTGTTTCTTCAAGGTCGTAGAGGAAAGTCGTATTGCTAAGCTCATTGATGACACTAAGATCTGACTTAGTTTTGTGTAGAGGCTAGAGGCCGTGTAGTAGAGGGGAATTCAATATGAGGGGTGGAACTTGCCGACACCAGATAATATCTAGACTTAGCTCTGTGTAGAGGTTGGAAGCCATGTAGCAAATGAGGAAGTCAACGAGAGTTTTAAAGTTAGAAAGCAGTGCTGGAACATTGAGAATCTTTCTTATACCCCATCTAGGTTCTGTAGGACTGATTGACACTAGATTTTAGGTGAGCCAGAACATTCATTATAAAATTGTAAGTTTATATTTACTCATGATCAAGACATTATAATGAATCTGTTCAACATTTAACAAACCAAGAGATGTAGGCAATTGTTGAAATCTATTATCAACTCTTGTGAAGTGAGACACATGGTGAGTGAGTCACCAAATGGGTGTATTGGGTGGGGAAAAATATGCATTGCGAGATTTAAACCCTGCACCCACTGTGTACAAGGCCAACCAACCCACCCAACTTGTCGAGTTGGTTATTAGTTGGTTGATATGGCTTAAGAGCTATAAAATGAGGGCCAATTTGGGTATAAAAGAGGGTGAGGTCCTTATGCTGAACACAAAAACACTCAAGCTTTGTTGTGAATCTTAGAGGAGTGAGAGATAATCCTTAGAGAATAATAAGGCATTATTTGGTGAAAATAAGTTTTATTTTTATAGGCATGATCTATTATTGAGTTAATTATTATTTAACTCAAATATTAATGTAAAGTCCATTTGACACCTTAGTCTTCTCATGCAAGCTTGGAGTTTGATCATGGAGCCACATGGACGTGATATAGCACTAGAGAAGAACATTATGGAGCTCGTATTCTTCATACATTGGGCATATCGCCAAGTTTGTGTTTCTTCAAGGTCGTAGAGGAGAGTCGTATTACTGAGCTCATTGATGACACTAAGATCCGACTTAGTTTTGTGTAGAAGCTAGAGGTCATGTAAGCAATGGGAATTCAATAGGAGGGTGGAACTTGCCGACGCTAGATAATATTAGACTTAGCTCTTGTAGAGGTTGGAATCCATGTAAGCAAAGGAGGAGTCAACGAGAGGTTTACAGTTAGAAAGCAGTGCTGGAACATTGAGAATCTTTCCTGACCCATCTAGGTTATGTAGGACTGATTGGCACTAGATTTTAGGTGAGCCAGAACATTCATTATAAAATTGTAAGTTTATATTTACTCATGATCAAGACATTATAATGAATCAGTTCAACGTTATTACAAACCAAGAGACGTAGGAAATTGTTTAAATCTATTATCAACTCTTGTGAAGTGAAACACATGGTGAGCGAGTCACCAAATGGGTGCAGTGGGTGGGGAAAAATATGCATTGCAAGATTTCAACCCTACACCCACCGTGTACAAGGCCAACCAACCCACCCAACTTGTCGAGTTGGTTATTAGTTGGCTGATATGGCTTAAGAGCTAGAAAATTAGGGCCAATTTGGGTATAAAAGGGGGTGAGGTCCTTATGCTGAACACAAAAACACTCGATCTTTATTGTGAATCTTAGAGGAGTGAGAGATAATCCTTAGAGAATAATTAAGGCATTATTTGGTGAAAATAAGTTTTATTTTTATAGGCATGATCTATTATTGAGTTAATTATTATTTAACTCAAATATTAATGTAAAGTCCATTTGACACCTTAGTCTTCTCATGCAAGCTTGGAGTTTGATCATGGAGCCACATGGACATGATATAGCACTGGAGAAGAACATTATGGAGCTCGTATTCTTCATACATTGGGCATATTGCCAAGTTAGTGTTTATTCAAGGTCGTAGAGGAGAGTCGTATTGTACTGAGCTCATTGATGACACTAAGATCTGACTTAGTTCTGTGTAGAGGCTAGAGGTCGTGTAGCAGAGGGGAATTCAATAGGAGGGTGGAACTTACCGACACTAGATAATATTAGACTTAGCTCTGTGTAGAGGTTGGAAGCCATGTAGCAGAGGAGGAATCAACGAGAGGTTTAAAATTAGAAAGCAGTGCTAGAACATTGAGAATCTTTCCTAGACCCATCTAGGTTATGTAGGACTAATTGGCACTAGATTTTAGGTGAGCCAGAACATTCATTATAAAATTGTAAGTTTATATTTACACATGATCAAGACATTATAATGAATCGGTTCAACGTTTAACAAACCAAGAGACGTAGGCAAATTGTTGAAATCTATTATCAACTCTTGTGAAGTGAGGACACATGGTGAGCGAGTCACCAAATGGGTGTATTGGGTGGGGAAAAATATGCATTGTGAGATTTAAACCCTGCACCCACTGTGTACAAGGCCAACCAACCCACCCAACTTGTCGAGTTGGTTATTAGTTGGTTGATATGGCTGGTAAGAGCTAGAAAATCAGGGCCAATTTGGGTATAAAAGGAGGGTGAGGTCCTTATGCTGAACACAAAAACACTCGAGCTTTATTGTGAATCTTAGAGGAGTGAGAGATAATCCTTAGAGAATAATAAGGCATTATTTGGTGAAAATAAGTTTTATTTTTATAGGCATGATCTATTATTGAGTTAATTATTATTTAACTCAAATATTAATGTAAAGTCCATTTGACACCTTAGTCTTCTCATGCAAGCTTGGAGTTTGATCATGGAGCCACATGGACGTGATATAGCACTGGAGAAGAACATTATGGAGCTCATATTCTTCATACATTGGGCCATATCACCAAGTTTGGGTTTCTTCAAGGTCATAGAGGAGAGTCGTATTGCTGAGCTCATTGATGACACTAAGATCTAACTTAGTTCTGTGTAGAGGCTAGAGGTTGTGTAGCAAAGGGGAATTCAATAGGAGGGTGGAGCTTGCCGACACTAGATAATATTAGACTTAGCTCTGTGTAGAGGTTGGAAGCCATGTAGTAGAGGAGGAGTCAATGAGAGGTTTACATTTTAGAAAGCAGTGCTGGAACATTGAGAAATCTTTCCTAGACCCATCTAGGTTATGTAGAACTGATTGGCACTAGATTCTAGGTGAGCCAGAACATTCATTATAAAATTTTAAGTTTATATTTACTCATGATCAAGACATTATAATGAATCGGTTCAACGTTTAACAAACCAAGAGACATAGGAAATTGTTGAAATCTATTATCAACTCTTGTGAAGTGAGACACATGGTGAGCGAGTCACCAAAATGGGTGCAAGTGGGTGGGGAAACATATGCATTGCAAGATTTCAACCCTACACCCACCGTGTACAAGGCCAACCAACCCACCCAACTTGCCGAGTTGGTTATTAGTTGGCTGATATGGCTTAAGAGCTAGAAAATGAGGGCCAATTTGGGTATAAAAGGGGGTGAGGTCCTTATGCTGAACAAAAAAACACTCGATCTTTATTGTGAATCTTAGAGGAGTGAGAGATAATCCTTAGAGAATAATTAGGCATTATTTGGTGAAAATAAGTTTTATTTTTATAGGCATGATCTATTATTGAGTTAATTATTATTTAACTCAAATATTAATGTAAAGTCCATTTGACACCTTAGTCTTCTCATGCAAGCTTGGAGTTTGATCATGGAGCCACGTGGACGTGATATAGCACTGGAGAAGAACATTATGGAGCTCGTATTCTTCATACATTGGGCATATCACCAAGTTTGTGTTTCTTCAAGGTCGTAGAGGAGAGTCGTATTGTTGAGCTCATTGATGACACTAAGATCTGACTTAGTTCTATGTAGAGGCTAGAGGTTGTGTAGCAGAGGGGAATTCAACAGGAGGGTGGAACTTACCGACACTAGATAATATTAGACTTAGCTCTGTGTAGAGGTTGGAAGCCATGTAGCAGAGGAGGAATCAACGAGAGGTTTAAAATTAGAAAGCAGTGCTGGAACATTGAGAATCTTTCCTAGACCCATCTAGGTTATGTAGGACTAATTGGCACTAGATTTTAGGTGAGCCAGAACATTCATTATAAAATTGTAAGTTTATATTTACACATGATCAAGACATTATAATGAATCGGTTCAACGTTAACAAACCAAGAGACGTAGGAAATTGTTGAAATCTATTATCAACTCTTGTGAAGTGAGACACATGGTGAGTGAGTCACCAAATGGGTGCAGCGGGTGGGGAAAAAATATGCATTGCGAGATTTCAACCCTACACCCACCGTGTACAAGGCCAACCAAACCCACCCAACTTGCCAAGTTGGTTAATAGCTGTCTGATATGGCTTAAGAGCTAGAAAATTAGGGCCAAGTTGGGTATAAAAGGGGGTGAGGTCCTTATGCCGAACACAAAAACACTCAAGATTTATTGTGAATCTTAAAGGAGTGAGAGATAAGACTTAGAGAATAATAAGGCATTATTTGGTGAAAATAAGTTTTATTTTTATGGGCCATGATGTATTATTGAGTTTATTATTATTTAACTCAAACATTAATGTAAAGTCCATTTGACACCTTAGTCTTCTCATGCAAGCTTGGAGTTTGATCATGGAGCCACATGGGCGTGATATAGCACTGGAGAAGAACATTAAGGAGCTTGTATTCTTCATACATTGGGTGTATCACCAAGTTTGTGTTTCTTCAAGGCCATAGAGGAAAGTCGTATTGCTAAGCTCATTGATGACACTAAGATCTGACTTAGTTTTGTGTAGAGGCTAGAGGCCGTGTAGTAGAGGGGAATTCAATATGAGGGTGGAACTTGCCGACACCAGATAATATCTAGACTTAGCTCTGTGTAGAGGTTGGAAGCCATGTAGCAAATGAGAAGTCAACGAGAGTTTTAAAGTTAGAAAGCAGTGCTGGAACATTGAGAATCTTTCTTATACCCATCTAGGTTAATGTAGGACTGATTGACACTAGATTTTAGGTGAGCCAGAACATTCATTATAAAATTGTAAGTTTATATTTACTCATGATCAAGACATTATAATGAATCTGTTCAACGTTTAACAAACCAAGAGATGTAGGCAATTGTTGAAATCTATTATCAACTCCTGTGAAGTGTCAATTATTATTTTTGCATTTCATTTGTTTAAGTTGATTTATATTTTAAGGTAAAATCCAAATTAAATAAGTTACTTATAAGGATATTTTTGTTAAGGGAAAATTTTTAACAAGTTTACAGATTAGAATGTCTCATACATTAGATCATACGGGTTGTCTTCGACCCATTTTATGTACAGATTGAAATTAACATCGATACACATTCTTTCTAAAAATTATTCTTCACTTTCACGTATCCAATGCTTAATGTTCTCCAAGGATAGTTGAAATTCCATTGTGTGAGCCACATCTTGAGAGTCAAAGTGAAAGAAGATCCCTGCAATGAAACCAAAATGTCACATTAAATTCTAGTTCTAACACAACATTGTCAAGTGTGTTGGCACATCACCCATGCAAAGCCTAAGTAATTACTCAAATCACGTGTAACTCTACCGAGTCCCTCATTGGGTTTGACTACCAAGATGTATTCCCTGCATTCATGGTTAACATAACATGTAAATATTCCACATGAAGAGTATGAAATACTATAACATGCACAGAGACAATTGATCATCAACCAAAAGGAGATTTATAATAATTATAATCATGATGTATTACAAAAATCAGTATCATTTCTTCAAGATAAGATGAGATAATCTCTATCTATAGACTCATGTGTAAGGCATGAATCATTATTACACATACTTAACACATAGAACTTACACATGGACTGACTTCTTACATGGAAATATACAAGTATATATAAATTGGGAACTTTTCATTCACCGCTTGACTCTAAAAATAGCCTAATCTTATACATAGCTTGCATGTTTTTTTAACTAAATATTTTCCTATAAATAAAATCTAACCCACGGTTCTCCATAAGTGGTTTGTTTTATTTCTGTAAGCTCTTTTTTAATCCTTTGTGCTATAAATAGCCTTTACTTTAATCATGTCGCATGTGTTATAAATAGATCTACCTCCTTCATACATGCTTCATGTCATTGTGTGAAGTTTTCTCATCAAGGAGATATTTATAAAATTTAGGGTACACCAATTCATTAGAACTATGATACGCTTAAAAAAGGACATACAAGCTCCCAACATTGGATGAATTATCTTTTATCCCCTTTCAAGAATATCAATGTTTTTAACTATACTATAGATACTCTTCGCAACAATGTCATTCATCCCAAATTGGTTAGGCGCACACCTCCTAATCTCTTGGAATCATATGATAATGATCCTAATGATGTCACACTTAGAATCAATACTTCTTATCTTCCTAATCTTATTATATCCCAGTTACCTCCTTCCTCGTGGACTAACAAGAAGGAGCCTTCGATTCCCACAATAATCTTACATACACCACAACCCCCACTAGAGCACGTCGTCTAACAAGAGACCACAGTTGAATATTTTGTGGTGGATGCCTCCACATCAGATTATGATGATGTTTATGCTTTAGAAAACCCTCACTTGGCTAGCTATACCTAGATTCATAATAGGGAAGTCTAGTGTTACTAATAGACCCTTCACACTAAATTCTCTCACGATGTGAGCATCATTCGTCATACAAGAGGAATCCTTGAGCTTCATTGATAATTTTTTCCCAACTAGTGCCTAAGCCTCATATTTCTCTACCAGCTATACCTCCACATACTACCATCAACCTAGCTGATCCATTTTTACCTTACTGAAGCAAATGATCAAGTCACTAGTTTTGACTACGAATCTGATAATATCATGGGTGATGATCCTATCTATATTATGCGTGGATTATTGAGTGACATGTTGTTCCATCGACACTATCTTCACCCATTACATTAAAAACCTCCTCAGATACCATCACTAGCCCTCTTTAGCCTATGAGACTCCTTTCCCTACTTATTTCCATTATGGATCCTCACTCCTCTATGACCGAGCCATATTTCACATGGCACGAGGCTTCAGGGCATGATGTTTCTGACTATAGATTCTATTGATGCCACATGAATAAACTCAAAGTTGAGGTCAAATGTGACCAAACTAGAAAAGGATACACAACCTTCCACTTCATCTCCTTTCTTTTTCTCTTATCAATGGTATTTACGTGCATACTGACTCTGAATGTTGGGTTATGTGTAGAAAACATCTCATTCTCAAAATTTCTTCCCACAATCGGAAGCGTGGGGATGATCAATCTTAGAACCGAGAACCTTCCCCTAGATTGAATAGACCACAACCTAATTATGTACCACCACCTCACCCTGATCCTCATCCCACTATGGATGTTATTCGGTGTGATATTCTCACCCGAACTCGAGGATTAGATAGATGATACCCTATTTTCCATGAGATCTAAAGTACATCAAAAAGTTTTTATTACACAGCATGCCATAGTGGACCTCATGATCATGTGCTATAAATCACATCTTAAATCAAGTGGGTGACTATTAGATGTATCCAACACATAAAGGGTCTATTTCCAGATGGCTTAACCACCAGAATTAAATGTAGTTTGGGAATCATTCCTTCTTTAACAAGGAAAATTGTGTGGGGAAGTGAAAATGCAGAACAATAAGATCTTCTCAGAAAATTAATGAAGGTGGTTGAGGGACAAAAGAGGGAATTCAAATTTACTCTCTTTTCTTCTTCTCTCCTTCTTCTATTTTCTATATATTATAATGTGGTGCCTTGTTTTAATGTTGGATACTTTGGGAATACGAAGGCATCATTTTATGCTGCATAAGGTGTTATAAGGGTTGCATTGCTTGGGCTTATGTTTCTAAAAAAAAATTTACATCTTCCTCTTATATCATGATGATCTATGCATGATCTTTTAGAAATAAAATATCTAGTTTTGTGGCTTGTTTTCTCCCTTAGATATTGTTTATATTGCACTCTCTTACCTCTCATTCATTCGCAGGTGTGTTGTATGTGCTATTTCAGAAGTTTATGTCTATTGTGCATCATGAAAGTGGAATCCTGGATGTGATTTTGATCTGTGGCTCTCGCTTTGGCCCTCTTCATTATTGTTTTCATCCATTTTATCTCTTGATTAAGTATTCATACCCTTATTTTTGGTTGTTATCACCTTCTCTGGTTTAGGTTTATGTTTTTATGCATAACTTTCTCACCCTTGTCCCTTGAAAAAGTTAGAGTAGAGTTAGATTGTTGCATTTTGATTCCTAGGAGTAATTTTAGCATTAGGTGTAAGTAGAGGAAGTCGGCCTTCTCCGAAGGTCTATCTTAGTTTGATTCCCATAACTTGGAGACAATCACATGTTGTATCAAATCCCAAAATATATATATGATTTGGGAATGGGGGCATATTTGAGATCCAATACATTTGGCATGCCTCGATGGGATCTTGAAATCAATATTTCTAGTTTTATAAAGTTCTTATGTGCATCTTGGTGAAACTCTATCCTTTAGAGGACCTGTAGTAACACATCTCGAGAATCCATTCAAAATATCAACTAGTTTTAGCAGTAGTGGTGATTTAAGCATCCCTAATTCATGAGAAGGCTCTAAACACAGATCGAGAACAAGAGAAGACGGGGTATTTGAATACTTACATTTATCCCCAGGCAGAGGAAATAGAGGAAGACAGATTCAAAGATATCCATCTCCTCCAAATCAAAATATGTCAACACCTCCACTTGGCAAGCCCTTCTTGTTGTCGGATAGAGTTATAAGACCTATCAGATTAGTTCATCAACAACAAATACCACAACAAAATCCTTTTATAAAATTCACAGGTAGCAGTCTGCTTGCCTTGAATGCCCAAAAATTATATTCTAGTAATAGTCTTAAAGGAATATCCCATATTTTATTGGGAGAAAACCACACAACTCCAATTTATCACATTCAAGACATTACAAATGTCTGTGCTATCCTTTAAATTGCTGAGATGGATGTGACGGTAAAAATTCTAGCTTCTATCATTTAAAGAAAAAGATCTGTAAATGGTTTAGAAGCTTAATAATAGGCTCAATCAGGAATTAGAATGAGTTGTGTACAACCTTGTGCAATAAATTTAGAGAGAGAGCATATAAATTTTTCTCTCTTAGATAATTTGACTACAATCAAGAGAGGACCTAATGAGAAAATGGTGGATTTTAACTTCAGATTCCAAAGAACCTGGGATAGAATTCCATCTCCCATTAGACCTGCAGCAGAAGGTGGTTTTTCTTTACTTTCTAAAATCTCTTAACTTTGACACATCTGTTATGATACAATCTATGTGAGGGATAACTCTTCCACTAGCCTATGCAATTATAATCACAGCTGAAAATAATTTAATACAAGCTTGGGAAATCAGCTCCTAGACCACCCATGCCATAGTATCTAGAAATATCTAAAGCTTCCCAACCTTCTATTACTCCTATCCCTGAGCCAAATCTGCAACATGTTACTTCCACCTCACAAACTATTTCCCAACAAAAGGAGGATGAAGAAATTAAGGATTTGATTAGAAACTTGACAAAAAAAAATTATATCCCTAGAGAAATAGCAAGCCCAATCTTATAATAATTATCAAAATCAAGGGAAATCTTCCAATCAAGGATATCAGTCATATAGAAATCAGTAGTCTAATAAAAGATATACAAAGAACCAAAAAAATAATAGATGGAAAAATCAAAATACTCCTCTTCCATTGGCAAAAATCCCTCCTCCATAAGTACTTCCTGCTCCTAGTTTGAGTCAGGCTTTGGTTCCTGTGAAAAATAATATGGCACAAGAAACAGAGTGGTGTTTTCCATGTAACTTGCCACATAACCAACTGGGTTGTGAAAGGGAAATGCATCTTCAAGCACACATGGTTCAGGGCTCTTCTAGTCAACCGGAACCACTACTAGAAGCACCAAATCCATCCATGAAAGAAAATCAAGAAACCAACAATGATATAAACCTTATGTTTTTTAGAGTTGAAGAATTCTGCGCAGTTAACCAGAGTAGAGCACATTCAAAGGCATGGAAGCATCAGAGAGGATCACATGCATAACAGAGACAAATTTGGGACTTAGCCATTTTCATGATGAGGATCTATTTTTGGAGATAGCGTGTGGAGCACTCAAACTGATTGGAGACTTGCACGACACACATTGGCTATTTTTGGATGATCAACTATGAAGCACTTTGCATGGATGCAGGCTAAAGATAGAATGACAAACTGATAGTTGACTAAGGGAGATCTATTGTTAGCACTCTTGCATGTAAGCCTATTTTTGTAACGGACGTGGCTAATAATAGCATGCGACCTATTTTGGGATTAGATAAGTGGTGAAGGGAAATTCCCCACCCTTATAAATATGTATTGAATGTAGTAGTAGATATAGAGAGAGAGAGCATAGATATACGTGTGAGAACTAGGGTATAGTGAGATTATGTTGCTAGATCTGTTATGCGCATGAGCGTATACTACTGTTATTGTAATGAAGCTTATGTGTATTTAATGTAATTAATATAATGGAGATTATGGACTGAAACAAGGTGTTCTCATGGTTATAATTCAGTATTGCATGCTTGATTCCATTATGGTTATCTGTTAAGTCTGTTATGTTCTAGATCTAGGTCTGAATATGCAATGTATGAAAGATATATTAGCTATAGATCTGAATGATTAAAGTCTTCATCATGCTAACATCCTACAACAACAACCCTAAAGAGGGGCCTGGTACCTTTGTGTGCTTCAGGTGAGTGCTCAGTCTAGGCTGAGTGATGTGCCAGCGTGCCTGGGCTTGTATTGCTAAATTCTAGGCTGCATCATTGGTTCCATTGCCGGGACCTCTTTTTCAGTTATTTTCAGGATGGTTCATGATGAAGACATACCGGTTGACCTTAGCAAGTGTTGAGGAGTGGATACATGATCTAGAAGAAGAATACACATGGCGGTTCAGCACTGGATCTGAGTTTAATGCACGTGTGTGGGTGGAACAAAACCTGTATGATAGTTTATATGAGATCTTTTTGCTATCTTTCCAGTAGAATTGTACGAGTGGCTGATTGCTTATGCATCTAAGTAGGAATTGGAGGTATCATGCACTTGTCTAGACACAAGAAGAATTTCAGGCCCTTTATGATGCTGATCTGATTTGGACTCGAGTTGTGGATACGTGGTTCCATGGCATTTTAAACAGTTATATCTTGGAGTACTCAATTTCCACTTATTCATGTCCAGAGGTAGCTGAATTCTAGTTTTTATGATATCCAAGGGGAACTTACCTGCAAGGCATTCCACTGGTGATCAAGATCCTGATGGTAACTTTGAATTTGGAGAGTAAACCAATGGCTAACTAAACCCCACCACATGTGGGGGTAAGAGTAGGTTTGGTGAAAGATGGCAGACCTAGTGGTAGAAAGGAAGAGAGAGGAAAGGTGGCTTAAGTATAATGAGGCATGTGAGAGGGAGATAGAGAAGTAGCGGGAGGTTGCAGAGAAAATGGCATTGTGGAGAAAGATAGTTCGGGAAGGAGTTGAAGTTCACATAGAAGATGTGGAACCCGAGCCTCAGGAACTCCCCCATTTGGGAAAACATGATAGGGAACCCTCCTCGGCCTCATGTAGAAGCACCTAGTAGAGACGACCTAGGCCATGGGTGTGCATCTGAATCCACCTGGAAACCTTGCCCTTGCGCTTGGTTTTCCAGCATCTAGTACAACAAGTAGTCAGCAAGCTAATTCAAGTAGTGGGAGAGTAGGAGCGAGTCTTATAAAAGGCACAATAATGGTAGTGCAAATGGATTCGTTGTTATATGGGAGTACTTTTTGGGTGTATCATCAGCACAGAACTCAAGTGTGCTAATTTTTGGACTAACTTCTGGGAGTGGTAACGCTTCGTAGACTATCGGGGTATAGTTCAGTTCTACTATTGGGACACAGGGAAGTACATCTTCTGGTCCAACCCTAGCTACAGGTTTCAGGATCAAGAGGCATAGGTAGCTCTAGCTCTGGTGGATCTGGTGGTTCTAGAGGAAGGGGAAACACATGAGGTTCTGGATCAGGTGGGCAAGGTCTGCACCAACCCCAAAATATTTACATGGAGATGTCTCTTCATCTTCCAGACTATAGGGGCATAGAAGATGTTGTTGAACATGTGCATATGTGTGAAATATTGTGGTGTGCAAAAGGAATCATGGCTTCTGAGCGTAGGCAAGCCAATTTGCTACTACGTTACAAGGGTGTGCACACAACTGGTACAAAAAGTTTGACCCTGATCAGACTTGCGTAGACTATACAACTTTAAAAGATGCATTCCTTAAAGAGTTTCACATCCCTGAGTTTGAGAAGAAGAGTATAAGTGCACTCAAGGATATTAAGCAAGGCACTACTGAGAGTGTTAGAGAGTATGATGCCCATTTTAAAACACTGTTATCTAAGCTTTCTTATGATATACATGCAAGCCAACATGCACAATGGTTTTTTGGGGGCCTAATTACCCCTTTTAGAAGGGCATTATCACATAAGACATACACTAATCATGTGCGAAGCACTTGAAGTAGCCTTACGTGCTGAGGCAAGTTGGAAGTATAGATACTGGGGTGAGCCCATTTTTAGAAGCACATATCACAGCTATGGAAAAATAGTTGGAGAAACTATCAACAAATTCAACACATGAGATGCACACAGGGATTTGGTGCACAGATTGTGAAGTAGAAGGTCACACAAAGGATAGTTGTCCTCGTACAGATCAGTATGATTGTTGTTATTGGATTGTGAGATATGCCATTTAAACCATGATGCTAGTCACTGCCCATTATTACAATGCATGATAAGGAAGAATGTTTCAAGCTACTGTAAAATCTGTAGGTCCACGACTCATGACACGGAAGATTGTCGGCTGATTGGTCAGATCCATGATGCTATAGATATTGGTGTACGATAGACATGGGAGTTTCAGATAACTCTAAGGGAAAGAATGAAGCATCAGGACCGGGATCACAATCAGGCGTGCTATGATCAGAATGAAGGGTGTTTTGAAGGTGTCATGGCAGAGGTCAAGGATACCATGGTGGATTTGGAGGATGAGGCCGTGGTAGTGGAAGAAGTGAGTTTCCTGTGGAACATGTTATACATGTGGATCTCCTGACCACTACAGGTGTGAATGTCCTTAGAATATTACATGTTCTTTTTGTGGAAAGAACCATAGCTATGAGGAGTGCCTAGACTTATATGAGCATCTTAGTAAGCAACATAAACAAGAAAACAAAGGTGCAGGGATGGTTAGGATACAAACGTGCTGTTGAAAATCAATGGATGCCTAAGTTGGAGGAAGATTCTGAGGAGTTGCAAGTGAAGATCATGACCCGTGCTGAGGTGGCACACGTGCCAGAGAAGCATTGCAGTAGAAGCCTACCATTACTAAGGAGGAGGTTCTACATGCACGGTACCCAGATCCTACCCATCAAAAGGAGGTTTATCAGGAAACCATGGAAGTTCTTAGGAATCTTCAGGGTGAGATACAATACTTAAAAGAGCAATCATGGAAGATGGAGAAAAATAAAGTATCAGAGATGGTCCAAACTGATATAGATGACTTAAGGGAAGTGTGTAAAATGTTGCACCAGGAAAATATCATTCCATTGTTAGGGGATTGGTTAAAGGGAAACACTCGTGCAAGTATTGAGACTGGATGGAAAGATCCTGCATGCGAATCTTCCCCCTCATAGCCTAGATTATGACAAGGAAATCACTCTGAATGTTGTTGTGGATGGGTGGCTATTGAGTAATATATTGATTGATATAGGTGCATGGAAGTCAATGTTCTTACCTTAGATGCATGGGTACAAATGGGAAGACCCCCATTATAGCCATCCTCTAATATATTGTTCATGGCTAATCAAACTAAGGCCACTCCCATGGAGTTTTGAAAGATGCATCCATTACCATACAAGGGGCCAAGTTCACTGGAGACTTTGAGGTTTTAGCACTGGCAGAGTCAGATAGCTTCCCAGCTCTATTGGGGTGTCCTTGGTGCTATGAAAATAATGTTGATCTTCGGTTCAACAAGGGCTATATCAGTTTTGAAAACAAGGAGGAAAGAGTTATTATCCCTTTAACAGATGGAAAATATGTGCCCTATGTTGAGCCCTTAAGTGAAGAAGATCTGAATAGGATTTATGTATGCGCCATCCAAGATCCAGAGATACTTGAGCCAACTAAAGAAGGAATAATTCAGTGGGAGGATGCACAGTCTATTAGTGATACTACAAGTGTTTCTTGTGATAATTGGGCTCATAACACTTATGAGTTGGTAGGGCGCGAAGTAAAGAGCATATTTCCTAGAGGAAGAAAACCATGTTATGTCAGGAGAATAGGTAACAACTCGGTACCTTGTTACACTGGAGAAGGAGATCCTATGGTATTCCTGTGCGCCATGGAAGAATAGTGGATAGACCCATTGGAAAGAAGAAATATGCTAGCATATACACTACGTGGGACAACAGCACACTGGTGGATGGCCCACAAGGATAATCTTGTAGGATGGAATGAAATTAGGATTTCTCTTGCTACTAGGTTCTTCAGGAGCAATGCACCTACTCAAATCTGTACTTATTATGGTAATCAACCTGTTCAACACCATGTTCAGAAGTGTGAGAGACTCTGGACAGAAGGGCAAGGAAGCTTTACCACCTTCGCTATGGGTGCACAAGTTTTATTCCACTTTACAAGGATGCACGTGTGCTTGGTATGTATATGCAGAACTCCATAGAGAGACTGGAAATTGGTAGGATTTAATTACAGGAATGACCTAGATGTTTGAAATTCTTCTCTACAAATCCTCCGATGGAAGAAGCATTGAAATTCATAAAGTGCTTAACTATGGGAGATAGTGCCAAGGCTGAAGAACTCCTTCAGGAGTTATTGGATGAAGGAGACTCAGGAGCACATCTTGTTGAAGAAATAGAGGCGGATGTAACATTACTTCAATGCACTTTCCTTGAGAAAGAAAAAGGAAAAATGGTCTACTTAGTGGATGATGAAGAAGTAGAAAATATGGATGTAAATCATTCAACAGGTAGGTGTGAGGTATTGGATAGTGCAGATAAGACCACACGTGCCTATCATGAACCTATGAAGACAAAGAAGGTGAATATTGGATCAGAGGCTGAGCCTAAGGAAGCCATAATTGGGGACTATTGGTCAGACTTTGAAGTGGAAAAAATCATAGAGTTACTAAGGGATTACCAAGACTTATTCCCTAGGGGGTACCATGAACTTAAAGGTGTGCATGAATCATTAGGGGAGATGAAGATAAAACTTAAAGAGGGTGCACACCCAGTTAGAAAGAGACCCTACAAGATGAACCCCAACTTGCGTGAAAAGGTCAAAGAAGAGATTGAAAAAATGTTGAAGTCTGGAATTATCAAGCCCCTTGATGAGTCAGAATGGGTTAGTCCAATGGTGATCAGTATCAAGAAGGATGGACAGATTAGGATTTGCGTGGACTACAGGGAGTTGAATGCTACATGTGTGACTGATCCCTTTCCTACGCCATTCACTGAGGAAATACTAGAAGGTGTTGCAGGGTGTGAAATCTATTCATTTACAGATGGGTTCTCTGGGTATCATCAGGTTTGGATTTCCCAGGAGGATCAGGAAAATACTACGTTTACTACTGAATGGGGTAGCTTTGCCTATACTGTAATGCCTTTTGGTCTGAAAAATGTGCCTGCTGTATTTTGTGCATAGTTGTTCAAGCATTCAAGGAATTTATTCACAACTTCTTACAGGTCTATTTAGATGATTGGATGGTGTATGGATTAGTTAAGGATCATTGTGAAAATATACACTTAATGTTTGAAAGATGTAGATAGTTGAGTATCTCATTGAACATCAAGAAGTGCATATTTGCTACACCATTTGGGATACTGTTAGGACACATAATTTGTAAGGAGGGTTTGTTGGTTGATCCAGCCAAGGTTGCAGTCATTATAGGCCTAAGGGAGCCTACCAGTCAGAGTGAGGTGCATGGATTTTTGGGTCATATAGGATATTACAGGAAGTTTATCAAAGGATATGCCAAAATTGCCACACCATTGGAAGAGTTACTGAAAGGGAAAGGTACGTTCTACTGGGGAGAACCGTAGTAGTGCGCATTCGAGACGTTAAAGGAAAAACTTACTACCATGCCTATTCTACATTTTCCTTCATGGGACCAACCATTTCATGTACATGTTGACACCTCTGGCATGACCATTGGCATGGTGTTAGCTCAACCTAGAGAAGGTATTATAGATCATCCCATCTATTTTTGCTAGTAGAAAGCTGACTCCTGTAGAATAGAATTACACAACTACAGAGCACGAAGCTTTTTCAATGATCTATGCGCTACATAAATTCTGCCAGTACCTACTAGCTACACCATTCATCTTTTATACAAATCACATGGCATTGAAGTATTTGGTAAACAAACCTGTTCTACAAGGGCACATATGTCGATGGGTGCTCTTATTTCAAGAATTTGATTTCACAGTTGTGGTAAAACTAGGGAAAAGTAATTCTGGACCAGACCATCTATCAAGAATACAGTCAGGAGAAGAAGCACATGAAATTGAAGATACCATGCCAGATGCACAGTTATACAGGTTACAATGAGCACCATTAGAACTAGAAGACATTGTTGTCTTTCTACGAATAGGGATGGCACCAGAAGGAATGAAATCCTTGGAGAAGAAACAACTTGCTATACGCGCAACCCCCTATATGTTAATCAGTGGTGACCTGTACAAATTAGGCTGAGATGAAGTATTACACCGTTGTGTATTGGAACATGAGCACATGGATATTATGGAAGAATCTCATGGTGGTATTGCAGGTGGCCACTATGTCAGTGATGCCACTACGTGCAAGATTCTACTTGCTGGATTATGGTGGGAGACCCTGTATAAAGATTGTAAGGAATTTTGTAAGGCTTGTGATCATTATCAACACCTTGGGAAACCAGGTCAATGAGATGAAATGCCTCTAAGACCCATTACTAGTGCAGAACCATTTGAGAAATGGGCTATAGATTTTTTGGGTCCTATTTCACCAGTTGCACAGTAGAACTGGATCGTGTTACATCATAACTTGCACAAATTATCTAACAAGGTGGGCAGAAGAAACACCTACAAAGGATTGTACAATGGCCACATCAGCCAAGTTTCTTTGGGAAAATATTATTACAAGGTATGGATGTCCTTTAAGTTTGACCAGTGATAGGGGCACACATTTTCTTAATGAGACAATCAAGAATTCTATTGGATGAATTCATGATTGCACACCATAAGACTACACCCTATCATCCTCAGGAAAATGGGACTGCTGAGGCTTTCAACAAAATTTTGAGCCAGACATTGACAAAAATATGTGATGTTGGAAGAAAGGATTGGGATGATAAAGTATCTGTAGTACTTTGGGCATATCAGACAACATATAAAGGTTTAACAAAGCCACACCATTTCAGTTAGTGTTTGGTGCATAGAAGCAGTTCTTCCTATGGAATTTATGTTACCTTCTTTGTGTATTGCATGCATTGGAGGTCTTGCTGATGAGAAAGCATTAGAAGAACACATTGAAAATTAATCAAATTGGATGAATGATGAGCCATAGCATGTTGGAGTCAAAAACAAGAAAAGGCCAGGAAGAAAGCATGGCATGACAGGCACATCTGGGATAAAAACTTGAGATAGGACAGATGGTGCTCCTTTATGATTCTAAGTTTTTGTGCCATCCAGGAAAACTCAAAGTACATTGGTTGGGGCCATATGTTATCACTCACATACTCAAATCAGGTGCTTGTCAGTTAGAGGCCCTTGATGGAATACGATTACCCGGTTACTTCAATGGGAGTAGGCTGAAGCCCTACTATAAATAAGTCTTCTTGGTGTTTGTAATAAGGCAGTGTTGCCATTTAGATTAGGTTTTCAATTCTACATTTCCTTAATGTGTTTCCTTCTTTGTTACTATGTTTTGTCAATTTAGTTGGTGTGTTTGTGTAATAAGTGCATTTACGCGCCAGAAGCTAATTACTATTTGAAGAATTTTTTATGCGCAGAGGACTACACATACCCTTAGTGTGGGGTAGGTTGTTGATATCTAGGTACAATGACTGTTGAAAATAAGTACACATGAAAGGAACTATCTACGGGTGTTATTCAAGGTTGGAAAATTGAAAAAAAAAAATATTTCTTCTGGACACAAGGACCATAGATAGAGAGGAATGAAGAAACAAGTATAATGCGAGGTAAGCAGGGGCCAAGAAGACTACCAGTGGAAGGCACAGTGATGAGGTACTCAGGTGCATGGAAGCACGTTGAAGAGAAGTCTGCAACCAAAAGGTAGGAAGGGCGTGCTAGAAGGTTATAGCTTGGGCATGAAGATGTACCATGTGAAAATAATGAAAATGGTCAATTAATGAGAGGATTGTTGGTAGGTGGAGGAGTAATAAATGCACTAAATTTTTGAAATTATATATAAGGATGGGATGTGAGTTCATTTTTACCATTGTAATTGAGAGAATTTGAAAAGGGTTAAGTGCAAATGAGCCGAGAAATCGTGTTGAGGTGCGTAGAGTGTGAAACCAGATGTGGAGAGAAGGGTTGTATGCTAGGAGAAGCTTACATTCCCATAGGAGAAGGGTTTGAGCAAAGAAGACACATTACAAATGAGCTAGGGCATGTGATTTCCACTAGGGCACAAAGATTTAAGCTAGGGTTTTGATTTTCTTGACTACAGAGGGAAGAAAAGAGAGATTTTTCAAATGGCACCAAAGAAAGCACCCACAACAGGAGATAAAGGGAAGAAGAAGGTTGAAGTGGAAGAAGAGATTGCTCCTGAGAGTAATTTTTCAGAAATGCAGTATCTTGGAGGGGCATGATTGTGGGACAAGAATGGGATTCCCATATCTACCAATGTAAAATCAATGATTACAACCATCAAAACATCAGATAATAAGAAGGAGCTTGATGCGTTGCTGAGCATGAAAACAAACAAGTGCATGGAAGAGGATATGCCAGTATACAATGATGCTGGTGAGAAGTTTCTGAAGCAGAATGGAGTCTACCAGCTATATGAGCTACCATATTTTGGAAAGTATGAACCATTGTATCAGTGGCTGATGAGTAGAGTCCATGAGGACTTCTTCTACTTCGTCAGACAAAGGGTAAGAATCACAGCTACTTTGATTTCAACTGTGACAGGACTAAGGGCCTCAGGGTTAGATCTGGATAATGATTTAATTGATAAAGCCACAATCCTGGAGATGAGGAAGGAGCTGGGGTATACCAAGGGTTCTGTGTGGACATGGACATTGACAAGTTGAAGAATTACCCAGTAGTGCAGGTAGCTGCACATCTTGTGACAAAGATGAATGACCAAGGAAGGTGGTCGCAAGTAAACACAATGTGGTTGCACTGTCACCAAGAAGATGTCTCAAGGAGTGGTCTACAACATTATAGATCACATAGCAAAGAAAAATCATCGAAGAAGAACATAGAAGGTGACAGAATAAGTTTTGGCGTTGTGTTATTGTCCTTAGTATTCATGGAGATTGGGGTGCCTGATGGGCCAAAGGAGAAGATTTGGGAGTACCCCATGGAACACAAGTCACCTGCGGAAAGGTTTGGCAAGTACTTGTGTGATGGATCAATGAGTGGACCATTCAATGCAGAGGGCGGAGATGTGGTATGATAGAATCCAAGTGGTGTTCGAGGAAGAGTGGCGACATACCCAAGGATTTGCCTTTGGTGGTGGGTAAGGCAGTTTAGTTTGCTGTATACCAACATTTTTGCATTCACATGATTTAGTGATGAAGGATGGGGCTTGGAGCCCATGGTGAAAATTTCCATATGCCTTCACAATTTCCAAGGTATTTCCAAGCATCACCCATCAGTTGCAACTTAGATGTATATGTGAAATGCATACTTAACCTTCAATGCAGACAAGGTAGATTGTGACTACCACACTCTGTAGGAAGAACGTTAAGTATGTGTATATCCAGGGCCACCAAAGGGCAAGCATACAATGGAAAATGCATACATTGAAAGATATTATTTCAGATATTATAAGCATGAAACCTGATGAGCTTGATACAGTTGGTGCCGACACTAGGAGAGTAGTGCTTCCGCAAAAAATGTACAGATCATGTCGAATCTCTCAAGACCTAATAAAAGGAGAAGGAAGTTAAAGTTGAGGAAGCAGAAGATTCGGAGGAAAGCGAACCCAATTCTCCTACACCTCCAGAGAACGTAGAAGAACAAAAAGATGAAGAAATGAAGGATGGAGAAGAGGAAGAAAAAGGGGCAGAAGAGACAACAATAGAGACTAATCATGACATAGCAACACAAGTTCCAAATCTTGAAGCCCAAGTTCATAAGTAGCCTAGATCAATAAGAAGAAGTGGGGATTATATTCCACCAGACATGGGATACACTAAGGACATAGGTTAAATTATGCTACGCCCGTTTCTAGAGCACAATGGCACAAAAGGAGTTATATGGCTAGGATTTAATGGATGAAGATATGGTGAAAATACACCACCAAAGAAGCAATTTCTCATGGTCGATGCACACGCACATGGATGAACCAGAATTTGATGTATTTGAGGAGTATGCATTAGGAGGAGGTTGAAAAAGAGCACCTAGGCTAGACACATAATAGTAAAGCCTACTTGTTATGTCAGATGAACAGGTGAGCAATGCTTTGGTGAAATTCTCAATAGAAGTCACAAGTACGGAATATGGGCAAAGCTGTGACAATTAGGGTGCTAAGGGAGGAGATTAAGACTAGAGGATGAGGAGATAACACACCTAAAATGAAGAAAAATGAATCTGGCATAGAAGAATAACGTTGTGTTTATCAGCATGGACAGAGGAGATTGGTGACAATGTCATGAAGGCTAGGCCACACTTGGAGTTCCAAAGATACCCAATATGTTTCCTTCAAGCAATACATTATGTAAGTACATTGGTGGACTTAGTATTTAAGATGAACCTCTGTGCATGCCTGAGCCAAAGGATCCAACACAAGTAAGCAAAGTGAGAAAAGGCTTTAGTGATGTAGAAGATTGCATCATATGAAGGATTGCTTCAGAGCCTACAGGAGGAACTCAAGAAGGTGGATTGAGAATTGAATATTTGTACAATTCCAAAGGTTATTATAAGGACCAAGACCATTTTAGAAGCCAATGAATGTCGCTGAAGGCCATGAATTGATGAGACATTGGGCCACGCAGAACATGAACTAGCACTTGTTAAGCAAAAGTGCGAGGCCCTTATGTATGCTCAAGGAACCTCACATGGAAAGACCTAGATGAGCTTGGACAAACTCATCGCTCAAAAAGATGTACTTGTTGGAAGGGAGAATGATTGGCATGTCCAACATCTGTGTTGGTCTTACAGAATGAAAAAGGAGAGATTGCAAGGGATGAATTATATTCAATTGCAGTGGATATTCTAGAGAAAGCAGAGGCCACACTCAATGATTGACAAACCATAGAGGTGGAGATAAAAGAGGAATATCTAGAATTGATTATTTAGGTTGCAACAAAAGATACTGCAGGTTTAAAGAGATTATTTCATTCATCCAAATTCTTTATATTCTTCTATTCATATTCTTTGATTCATTTTTGGAGACAACCATTGCTGGGGGTGGTAATGAAACTAGTGTGGGGTAATGTTGATCAATCAAAATCTAGAACTTAGCGAAGAAAATACAAAAGGTTTACATAGGAAAGTAGAGCGCATTCAAAGGCGCAGGAATTATCAGAAAGGTTCACATGCAGAATAAGAGAGACAAATTTGGGACTTAACCATTTTCATGATGAGGATCTATTTTTGGAGATAGCATGCAGAGCACTCAAACTGATTGGAGACTTACACGTCACATGCATTGGATATTTTTAGATGATCAAATACGAAGCGTTTTTCACAGAGGACATGCTAAAGATAGATTTGATGAACTAATAGTTGACTAAAAGAGATCTATTGTCAACATTCTTACATGTAAGCCTATTTTTGTAACGGTGCATGGGGATAATAATAGCATGTGACCTATTTTGAGGATTAGATAAGTGGTGAAGGGAAAGTCCCCACCATTATAAGTATGCAATGAATTGTGTAGTAGGCGTAGAGAAAGGGAGAGCATAGATATACTGTGTGAGAACTAGGTTATAATGAGATTATGCCATGTTAAATTTTTTATGCGCATGAGCATATACTACTATGTTATTGTAAGGAAGCTTCTGTGTATTTAATACAATTAATATAATGGAGATTATGAACTGAAACAAGGTGTTATCATGGTTATAATTTAGCTATTGCATGCTTGATTCCATTATGGTTATTTGTTAAGTCTGTTATGTTCTAGATCTAGGTCTCAATATGTATTGTATGAAAGATATATTAGTTATAGATCTGAATGATTAAAATCTTCACATGCTAACATCCTGCAAAAAAACCCTAAAGAGGGGCTTGGTACCCTTGCGCACTTTGGGTGAATGCTCAGTCTAAGCTGAGTGATGTGCCAACGCGCATGGGTTTGTATTGCTGAATTCTAGGCTACATCATTCACCTTCTGCAGATCATGATAATGCCACAGGAAAGGAAAAGGATGCCACGGGGAACAAAAGAAATTTTCTTGAGCTTCTTGGTAAAGCTATAGATAAAGAGGTTGTTTCTCAACCAAAGCAGCTAAGTCAAATGCTGCCACAAAAGAGAAAATAAGGTAGCATGTTGTAAATGCAGAAATTTGTGGGTTTTCCTTTTAACATTGTCAAGAAAATGAATAAAACCAATGTCAACGTCTCAATGTGGGATGTGCTTGCTATTCTATCGTAGCGTGATCTTTTGTACAAAGCCCTCAAGTAATTTCTTCCGACAGATCCTATAATGCAAAATATTCATGTCGTGGTCCATGTTTGTCAAGAAAAGGATGATCAAGTAAGTAAAATTGTCAAAACCCCACCCTTCTATATGTCAATAATTGTGGGTAAATACCTAGTTCATAATGATATGATTGATTTGGGGCTAGTACCTCTGTAATGCTGAAGAAAATTGTTGATATCTTAGGTCTCAAATACAGTCTTGTGTCTAAGGGAGTTCTACAATTTGATGGATTAACTGTGAGTGTCCTGAGTGTAATAAAAGACTTGGAGTTAACACTTCATACCTACCAGGACTCACCATAACCCATGACATTTTAGTCATTAAATTGCCTCCCATGTTTTCCATTTATTTTTCTAGAGACTTCACTGCTAAAGTAGGTGACTATCTATCCTCATATTAGACTCACATGTTTTTAAAGACCAAATATGGTACCCAATTCACAGTACATGTTGAGCCCATATTTTCTTACCATATTGAGTCATATGAACCCACTCCCATTCAATCAAATTGTCTGATACAAGAAGAACATGAGCAAGATTCAATTTCATATGAACATATCATTCCTCTTTCCATGTCTGATTTGTTGTTAGATGAATGGGCTGAGAGAGACCACAAGTTTAGTCCTTATGATGACGAGCTTAAAAATTTTGAGAATGGTCTAGGCACTTATTACATTCTCCAAGAAGATTTTATGGTACTTGTGGCATTCAAACAAGAAAATGAAAGTGCTTCTGGACTATGGTGTATGTTCTTTGATGGTTCAAGAAGCAAAAATGGAGCTAGGGCAGGAGTTGTGCTCATTCTCCATGTAATGAGAAGTTCTTATTCACTCACATATTATAATTTACATATTCGAATAATGTAGAAGAGTATGAAGCATTAGTGTATGGTATCTTGATTGCAAAGAAGAGAAAAAATAAAGAGTTGCAGGTCTTTGGAGACACTGAATTAGTCATTCACCAAGTCCGCAGTATATGTGCGACAAAGAAAAAGTTGTTCAAATCTTATAAACATAGGGTCTGGGATTTTCTAGAAATATTTTATACCATTAACCTATAGGTTGTGCTCAAAAAGTTAAAAAAATGCAGACCAAATGGCATCCCTTGGCTCTCAATTCTCCCCTGCTGAGGATTTGATCAAAGAGAATTCACAACATATCAAAATAGTGGTTAGGCCATCTATTCTAGACAACCAGGCATGCTGGAAGGTGTTTGATAACAATGAGAAAATTATGTAATTCATCCAAAATGAGGTGGAGTTATCCTCAAAGATGCAAGATAATTTTCAGGAAGTATACGAGGATTAGATTATTCAACTAACAATAAACAAGTTGCCGAAGGGGTTAATTACTTTGGAACAAATTTTTCAGTCCAGATTACAAGTTCAAAGGAGTGGAAAAGAGCATGGCAGATAAGTAAGAGGATTCTCAACTGGTTTCAATTTCTCTAGGAAAAGAAATTCTACTTGGGAAGGTATGTGATGAAAGTGAAAGGCAAGCTTTTGTTTCCTTGTGTCAAAAGTACAGTGATGTATTTTCATGGGACTACAAAGATTTAAAACAATTCAATCCAGATATAGTCCAACATTCCATTCATCTTGATCTCAACATCAAGATAATTAGATAGAAACAGAGGCTATTCAACCCCAAGATCGAGCCCCTCATGAAAAAGGAACTCTCTAAGCTCATTAAGGCCAAAATAAATTTTCTGATCAAATATTCTACTTGGGTGGAAAATTTGGTCCCAATAAGGAAGAAGAATGGTGAAATACGGCTCTACATGGATTTCAGGGTTTTGAACAAGGCTTTCCTCAAAGACCTATGTCCCTTACCTTCCATGGAACAAATTTTACATACAGTAGCAGGAGCAGAGAGGTTCTCCATGCTCAATGGCTATTCTGGTTTTAACCAAATCAAAGTGAAAGAAGAAGATCAGTATAAAAATGTGTTCACCACTAAATGGGGAAAGTTTGATAATCAAAATATGCCTTTTGGCTTATCAAATGTAGGTGTTACCTTCCAAAGAGTAATGGATATTACTTTCAAGGGATATATCAATCAATTCATATTGGTTTACCTAGATGACATTAGTATTTTCTCCAAGCAAAGTATGGATCACATGAAGCACTTGGAGAAAGTATTTCAAAGATGTAGGGAGTTTTGTGTGTCCCTTATTCCTAGGAAATATTATTTTGTAGTCCCTAGAGGCAAGCTTTTGGGGCATATTGTCTCAAAAGAAGGCATTTCCATTGATCTATGAATAATTGCAGCTATAGCGGCTCTTTCCTTACCAAATCACAAGAAGGCATTGCAATCTCTCCTTGGAAAGATCAATTTTGTTAGGTGTTTCATTCCTAAATTTGTAGGTTTGATAAGGCCTATTAATCTCATGCTCAAGAAGGATGCAACATTCAAGTGGACTATGGAAGAGAAGGACAAATTTGAAAATGTAAAACAAGAGATTGGTCAGGCCCCAACACTGTCAAACACTGAAGAATTATGAGCTCAAGTATAATCTCATTGAAAAATAGGTGTTTATCATCATGAGAGCCTTGAATAAATTCAAAAGTATGATTATTGTTAGCCATGTAAAGGTTTTAGTATTAGATTCCAACATCAGAGACTTTATAATGGGAGTAGATATCAGCGAGAAATGAGCTAGATGGGTAACTAAAATCATGGAGTATGAGGTGACCATTAAGGGACACCAAATTAGTAAGGGGAAGAACACTTTGTGAGTAGCTGGATATATATGTTTTTGGATCTCAAGAGACAACCCTCATGAATGAGGTGCCTTAAAATGATGAAAACCTGTGTGATGTTGAATGACAATAAGATGAAAGGAATGCATTCAATTATCGTAGCTAGATTGCTGATATGTCAAATTTTTTATCTACTAGTGCATATCCTCTTGGTTTAAATAAAATAAAGAGAAGGCATATGAGACTACGATCTATACCTTATGCATTGATTAACGACATGTTGTTCAAAAGGAACATTGATGGAGTGTTGCTCAGATGCATTGAAGGTAAGAAATCTAACAAGATCATTACTGAGTTTCATGATGGTTTCTCGAGTAGACATTTATTTGTTAAAGCTACAGCCATGAAGATCATAAAATTAGGGGTTTTCTAGCCTACATTGTTTGCGGATGCTCATAGATGGGTGAGAAAGTGCACATAATGTGCACTCTTCACTGGAAAGATAATATTGGTAGATTTTCTACTCATCCAATTAAAGAAGATCAGTCGTTTGCAAAATGGGGTCTTAAATTCATTGGTATGATCAATCCTCCATCCAACGCTGGTCACAAGTGGGTTCTTACAACCACAAATTATTTCACCAGGTGGATTGAAGTCACGTCATTAAAGGAGGCCACTGAATTAGTCATCCTGGAATTTCTTAAATAAATTGTTACAAGGTTTGGCATCCCTCAGACCATCATTTGTGATAATGCTAAAGATTTTCTAGGATCCAAGATTTCTAGTTGGGATTTAGGACTTGGGATATATTTCCAAAAAATTCTTCCAATTATTACCCCTAAGGCAATGGGTTGGAAGAATCTACTAACAGAAATCTGATCAAAATCATAAAGAGGATAATGGAAATCAATCAACGACAGTGGTACACAAAGGTGAAAAATTCACTTTGGGTGGAAATGATAAAAATGAAGAAGGATATTGACACTTCTCCCTACAAATTGGTATATGGTAGAGAAGCAAGATTGCCATTTTCACTAGAGTTGCCTTCATTTGAGTTAGCTCAACAACTGGAATTTGATGGTGTAGATTAAAGGGAAATTAGAATGGCGGAATTGGTGGAACTAGAGGAAAACAAAAAAACCAGCATGACCAGGATGGAACAACATCAGATGTCAACCAAATAGTGGTTTGACACGAAATCTAAAGATTAGACATTTAAGGTTGGAAATCCATTTTTGAAATGGGACGTGGATCAAACTAAACCAGGGAGAGACTCTAAATTTGATGTTATTTGGAGTGGACCATATGTCATCATTGCCTACAAGGCGACTAACTCATTTGATTTGTCTAATATTGATGGGAACGTGTTTCAAATCCTAGTCAATGGGATTCATCTTAAACCTTCTCGTTAAGATTTTTCATGCATCTTGTATATAGTAGATTAGAATTTCAATTCCTCTAAGTGCTTTCAGTACATTGTATTTTTGGTAGTATAAGTTTCTTTCCCTAAGTTCTTTGCACAATAGTATTGCTTGGAGATGTTCTTGTGCACTGTTTCATCATGTTCTCTAGATTGTGGCTAAAAGGAAGGAGGTTTAAAATATTAAGAATTAGTTGTAGTCACCTTGGATAATCAAATGTGGAACAACTAAATAAAACTCAAGAAATTTCAAGCTGACTCCATGCCCGATGGATGATAAGGCTACTGATTATCTCATCTAGCAGGCAGATGGCCCCTATGAGTCGCCAAAAATGTTGTCT
The DNA here is from genome assembly GCA_019776745.2 of Taxus chinensis. NCBI lineage: Eukaryota > Viridiplantae > Streptophyta > Pinopsida > Cupressales > Taxaceae > Taxus > Taxus chinensis. The sequence goes on from CM034154.1 coordinate 711,533,243, forward strand.
ATTTTTGCACCCTTACAAAAATTGAACTTGAAGAGTTTAGGCATGCCACGAAATGGAGGAAAGAAAGTTGTAGATGAGGATAAAATGCCACCAAAGTCAATTGAAGCCACAAGATGAAAGAAACAAGTCCGTGGATGTTTTGAGTGTCATGAAGTGAAGGATAAAACTTGAAAATCTGTGGAGGCATAAGGTCGTCGAACAAAGCAAATACATAATCTGCAGGGTGAAGAATAGGCAATCTGTGAAAGTCAACATGAGACTGCACCATATTAGTGCCACGGAGTAAAGCAGAGAAGTTAGTAGAACCAAAAAATGGGAGATGAAGCCGTAGAGGCATAAAACCGCGTGGAATTGAAACAGAAAAGTTGCGTATCAAAGGAAAACATTATTTATTTAGCAGATTACTAAAATGAACATGAATTTTAATATGATGATATCATCTTTGAAAATTTGATATTATTTGAAGAAATCTTAGCCTTCTCTATGCGATAGGTGGACAAAGTGAAGGAAGATGTCTCCAACACGCAAATGGTCTATTCCAGATGGCTCAACCACCAAAATTAAATGCAGTATGGGTGATATTCCTTCTTCAATAAGGAAATGGCATGGGGAAGAGAAAATTCAGACCAATAATATCTTCTCAGAAAATTAATGAATGTGGTTGGGTGAAAAAACGGGAATTCAAATTTCCCTCTCTTTTCTTCTTCTCTCCTTTTATTTTCTATATATTGTAAAGTGATGCCTTGTTTTAATGTTGGATACTTTGGGAATATGAAGGCATCATTTTATGTCACACCAGTGTTCTAAGGGTTGCATGCCTTGGGATATGTTTTTACAAATGTTTTGCATCTTCCTCATGCATCGTGATGATCTCTTAGCAATAAAATATTTGGTTTTGTGGCTCGTTTCTGCCTTAGCTATTGTTTTATTGTACTCTCTTTCCTCTCATTCATTTATAGGTGTGTTGTATGTGTTTTTTCATAGGTTTATGTCTATTGTGCATCGTGAAAGTGGAATCCTTGATACGATTTTGATTTTTGGCTCTCGCTTTGGCCCTATTCATTATAATTTTCTTCAATTTTCTCTCTTGCTTAAGTATCCATCCCCTTATTTTTGGTGATATCACCTTCTCTAGTTTAGGTTTATGTTTTATGCACCTCTTTCTCACCCTGGTCCCTTGGAAAGTTAGAGTAGAGTTAGATAGTTGCATTCTGATTTCTAGGAGTAATTTAGCATTAGTAATAAGTAGAGGAAGTTGACCTTCTTTGGAGGTATTTCTCAGTTTAAGTCCCACAACTTGGAGAAAGTCCCATGTTGTCTCAAATCTGAATTATCTATGATTTGAGAACAGGTGCATATTTGAGCTCCAACAAATACTTTGGTCCGATGGGGACGTGTTGATAGCTCTGGTTATACGGGCTAGAAACTCCACCCTAGATCGGGCTCTGGAAGCCTCTCCCTGTGCTCTCACTAGCTGTGTCTCCAACCAAGTAATCCTCTTCACTGATCTCTAGGCATCTAATAGGTAGGTTTCCTACTCTTAAACCAGGGCATCCTAGGCATGTAATAGACTCTGCAACATCACATATATGATTCTAATAGTTGTTAATGCCTATGTATCTTGATATTTCTATAGTGTCTTGGATGCCTCTCTAACTAGACAAAACAAACTTACTGAATCTTCCACTGATGGTGCTACTAGATCCACCATCATTGTAGTATCTTAGAAATCCAGCACTAGATCTAAGATCTCATTGTTGGCACTATCTATTAGGGAATTACACTCCTCTACCGACCACTCTGTAAAAACAAATCAAATGACACATGTCAGTTATGATATCCACATAACATGTAAAACTCATTTGAATAACATCAAAACACACATACCAAGCTTCCTCGGCCTCTCCATAGTTGCCCAATACCTCCTCCTCCTCATCATCATGATGAGGTATATCTCCTACATATAGTACCCACTCATCTCAAGGCACCAATATCATATCCCCTCGGTGTTTCAGTCTAGGCCTTTGCCTCATGTGCACAACCATCTGGACCCAATCGTTGTCAAGTAACCTTCTCCTGGCCACCAAATCTTATGCTCCCTCAACCATGGTGTTGGCTTCCATATTACTCCTCCTCAAGTGCTAGGAACATATCCTCAAGAACTCTTGACCTATGAACCTATATTGGTGGATCCTCCATCGGATCCCTCCTTTAAACTTCTCACTGTTATGATTTTTGGTGGGCCCTAAGTATTCCCACCACACTAACGCCTGCTCTGACTATGTGTACCCGCTTCCCGTATCCTACGGGGTCATAATGATGGTACCCTCACCTCTTCCCCTGTGACATCTCTAGCATGAAAAGGTTGGTAGGGAGGAAATGGTTGTATTGCCACCGACACTGGTCACCCAACTTCCTCGAGACCCTACTCATCGCATGGCTCTCAACTTAATAGACATAGTGCCCTGTCACCTCGATGATGGCCTCTAAATTATCTACTCTAAGACAATTGGGCCACTGATCCATGTTCCTTATGTTGCAATATCGCATCATCCGAACCTACCTATGCTAATGGTCAAAATGCTTTGACTACTCTCATTGCTGGCCCCTGTGCCCACTGAAGTACTCTCGGGGAATCCACCGCTACTATTTTTGGTGTCCCTTTCGGCCTATACATCGAGAACCTCTCATATATCCATGTAGTCAATAATATGACGAGTTCTTTGACCCTTTGACCTCTATGCATGACCCTGTACAAAACATGCACTAACTACACCCATATTGTGGTGCCCCAGCTAAACAATATACCATGAGATAAAACATCTTTGCATACAACTATTAGAAACAATGGAATGGCTTCATCTACCTTGTGGCACACTACATATACCACAATAATCCCCATAACTACTTTCTGAATATTTAGAATCATTGCAGCTTGCAGTGTGTTGAGTCAGACGCATAATATACTCTAGTCATATGTATCACTCCCAGTAGCCCATACGGATAAGGATCTCCACTCTACATCATCTGAATTCATATCACAATACATGTGGATCCCTCTAATGAGTAACCCCAAAATACCATGAACATCCTCCAAGGTCAATGCCATATCCATTATCTCATGTCCCATCCACTATCAAAAGGTGTTAGATATAGTCTCCCATGTGGCTAAGAATATTTGTAACATATCCAAATATAATGGTATCTTAGGCATCTTCATGATGCCCCCAAATCCCCAACCCCCCAACTAGGTCACCTCTACTTGAGTTAGTCCAGAATTCATATCACTAAGCCATGATACATCCATAATCCTCCACAAGAAGATCCTACGGTCTTGCCTACATGTAAAAAATGAAAACAAATAAGTATTAGAACTTTGAAAAGTTAAGTTGGAATGAAAATTAAAATTTATAGCTTACACCTACAAAAGTCCCTACACCATCATCCCTATGGCTAATGCCATCGGCCCCTGGAAAAACATTTCCTACACCATTGGCCCTATGACAGACTCGATCAGCCCTTGGAATCATTCCCCCCATCTTGTGTTATGATCCTCATGTGCGGATTTCACTAATGCCTCGAGGTTTTGGTGTAATGGTTCATTACATTTGGTATCAGAGTGACCACCCAGGTTCGAGTCCCGGCACGGGTAGATACGCCAGCATTGCAGTGTTCGCCCGGGGCTCGTATAGGGTAGGGTGGGGTCTCGCTATACGGGCGTAAATCTAGCCCGAGGTCCGGGCTATGGAAGCGTGGTGGGATGTTATGATCCTCATGTGTGGATTTCACTAACGCCTCAAGGTTTTGGTGTAATGGTTCGTTACATCTTGACACCATTGAACCTCTTGTTGTAAAAGTGTCGATGACGTCTGGCCAAAACACAGTCACAATTTCCCAAGTTTGACTCGTAAAAATAAATAAAATGAAAAACCAAATTTAAATTCCTCCCAAACCCACTTGTATTTTTTCCTAACCTACCCGATGATGTAAATTTGGACAAGAATGACACGTTAATGACTCTGAAAAACCAAAAAGACCAAATAACACCTAATATACACAACAAAATTAAATGCAATTAACTTACCTGTGGTCGTGCCTTGCTGTGTGCATTGCCTCGTCATCCTTCGTCGACATCTCGTACTCATGTCATAACGTCAAAATACACTCAAATTTGGAATTCCAGAGCTTGGTTTTCTCAATTCCAAAAATATCAATGAGAAAATAAAAAACCATTATCACTATATCAAACTAAATTTTCTATTCGAATTCGGTCGCGATAAACCTAATGCTTCCAACAGCCATCATTTTTGTTCATGAAATCCACAAAATACATTGTTTGTTGTGTATTAATTGTGTTCTCATGTCATTTATTTTGATCTATTACATGCATACTTTTGACAATCTTTAATTTTTGCCTATTTTTTGACACCCTACCATCACAACATCTCAACACTATGAAACGAAATTCGTCCCATGGGCCCCTAGTTAGATGATTTATGTCTTATTTTATTGACGATCCTTTATTATTTCCTTTGAGTTTTTCTTCTTCAGGATTCTTACAGCATTGATTGCACCCACACATGGTAGGACAAGCGACACTATCAGGTACACATTAGTGGATATATTTCATTTTAGCTAGTCCTTTATATTTTTACTTTTAGTATTTGCTTCTGATATCAGTTTTATAGACTACTTCTTTCTGTTAACCACCTCATGTTTTGCTATTATGACATGCGGTGATCAATGAATGAGGCATATGTATACACCTAATTTTTCACCTCCATCTTCCATGCATGTTACTAACAATTTCCTTTATGCAGATATGGGTCACTAATGTATCTATTTCTTGAGCGGGTGCCTTAAGGGGCCTGCTGGGAATGGGGAATGATTATTCACATAATCATTATGGGTTAGAGAAAATACACAGAGAGTATCCTTGTGTGGTCCCAACATTAGTTGTCTTTGCATTAGTTATCCTTGTCCCTTTACATCTCATACACGTTGCATGTCTGATACCTTGCTTGCATCTCATTATTTGGAACCTTGCTCATCCATGTCTATGATCTATGACACTTATTTTCACTTTGCATGACATATTATCATCCTTGGCTGACGTCATCACCCATGGGTGATGGTGTCAGTATTAGGTTTTTCCCTAGCCGATACCATTTCCCATGGGTGATTGTGTCATATATATACCTACCACATCTTGACATTTATGAAGGAAGGAAGCTTGAATCTTAGGAACTTCCATCTACTCTACTCTTTTGCGCCAACTTCACATCTTCTTGCTCAGCTCTTGGTTTATCTTGCACTTGGATTGGACATTCTTCTTCTTGGTTGGATTGCTTGCACTTTTGGGTCATCTATAATGAGTCTAGGACAGGTCGGATGTTACCTTTCTCTACCTAATAGTGATTCTCTCTCAGTGTGTTTCTTCTCTAGAGAGATAGATGCATCAACGACCAACCCAAATGTAAGTTCTCTAACTCTATTTCTCATTGTACATAAATTAGTTTGTTTCCCTTCCCCATTGCTCTATGGTATCTTAGTGTTACATGTACATTGATGCTAGTTAGTATAGTGTTCTTATTTGATCATCTCATTAGCTTTCCTTTATTTCATTTTAGTTATATTGAGCATGCTTGTCTTATCCATTATCAAGGTATACCTCTTCTCACCCATTTACCGATATCTTAGGATGTTACTCCTCTATCTTGACTGCAGGCCTTGGAAACCCTAGGTTGACCTAGTGTAGGGATTATTACCCTATGGATATGCGACCCTAGCATTCATTGTAGCCCTTTTAAATATATCCATTGTATGCCAGTTCATCTTTGTCTCTTATTTTTTGCCTCGATACCCTTATAGAACAGAAGACTTAGGAGTGCAAGTTATTGAGACACATTCTTGGCCCGCCATACATAGCTTGTCCTTCAAATACAATTTTTTTTCTATTCTTGGTCAAATAACATCTTAGTCTCTGGAAGATATGATCTCGATTCTCCTAGTAGAAGAAAAAAGGGAAATGTCAAAACATGTAGAAGAAGAAATTGTAATGTACTCAAAGAACAATTGTAAAAACTCAAAAACTAATAAGGAGGATGTTCAATGTTTTTATTATAAGAAAAAAGGACACACATCTTGGCATTTCATGATTTGACCAAATGATATACTTAAAGGAAAGCTAAAAATCAATAAAGATAATGTAATTACAGAAGATGAACCAGGAACCAAGGAAAAACCAATGAATGTTAATAGTGGTTATAATTATGAATTATTTTTATATTAAGTGAGAATCATCCTATTGGAGGATGGAGGCAATGGAGGATGGAGGCAATGGAGGCTGGACGACTTTCAACATCCTCTCGTCAGTCATTAATGATGGGGTCGCACATCAATTTCGGTGACATGTGTTCAATCAAGTGTTCAGTGTGTTTTCTTTCCCTTGTGTTGTGTTTTAGTGTTCATATTTTTCATAGTTTATTGTGTTCAATAACACATCTACAATGAATTTGGGAAAGATGCATATTAAAAAAAACACTTTACAAGGATAGAAGAAGATTTCGAGGTAAAATCAATATGGATGGTTGTCTAGATAGTTTTGAGCTCTATGAACCTAAAGGATTCAGAATTTGGGAACCTAGGGAATGAGAATAGTCCCACATAATTCGGCTCGTAGCTACGCCTTAACGGGGATAAAGAGACAACTTGATGGTGGTGTACCTTGTTTAAGAAATGTTTTCACATAGAAGCATTTACAATATGTGCTTCTCTTCTCATATATTTGCACTAGGGGAAATGTTACAAATATTTAAGTGTCTTAGTGCTATATACAATTTTATGAGTTGATAATAATATTATTACGTAGAATAATATTATAATAAGTTTTACGTGGGTACAACTCAGTCTAAATTATGATAGAAATATTCTAGGGGAAAAAAAAAAGATGAGACAAATTTAAGGGATGATATAAATTGTTAAAGATTAGTCTTGATTTCTCATTTATAATAAGTCATTGAGCTATATAAATGTATCCTTGTGAATGAATTCTTGTGTATCAATATTTATAAGTTAACCTTCTCCAAAGTTAATAATACTTGTGCATATTCGTGAATAATAATGTTTTGACTCTCAAAAAAAAAATATTTCAATTCACTTCAAAATTTCATATTTTCGCTTATATTTATTTTCTACAATGTGTTTTTATAATTACTTCTAGATTCATGACAGTTGAATATTCTTTTGAGAAACCTTCTCTTTTAACTTTTTAAATTATTTAAAATGCATAGAATAAAATTTAAATTAATGAAAATGAATATATATAATTACTTCAAATAGATTACTAATATAAAATCATTTTCCGCCCATGACTAATTATAAATTACAATGGATACACCATCTACCAAATTAGAAATCCGTAGAAATTTAGAATCTTGCTAAAACTTAAGCAAATAAGAACGAAAATAGTTGATTTGTTAAGTTAAAGCAACTAACAACGAAAATAATCTTATCACCTAATTCAAATCACGTCACGTTATGAATACATGATTACCCAACATTTGTTCCCAAATTTATGACAATAATAAAAGATTTGTTATTATAAGTCCCATGTTAAAATAGATGTCTCATAATATTCACTAAATTAAAATGATATATTATTTTAATAATTATAAAATTTAAGATTGGGAAATTATAATAGTTTTTAAGATTTTATTTCAAAATATTTTTTCCGTTTATTTTTTATGCAAATATAATAATTATAAGTTACTTTCAATTTTATAATTACTATATAATAATTATGATATAATATAGAATATTAAATTTCTTAACAATTTATTGAAATATGACATATCAAACTTATTTATTTAAATGAAAAAATCATTAGATGACATCTCAAATAATTTAACATTAACTTCTTATTAATCAATGAAAAAACGATTTAAATTTTATGTGCTCTAGATAAAATTTAGAATAAGAAAGCCAAATTTATTTGTTTGTGCTTAAAAGGTATTTCTAAGTCTTGTCGAAGGCAGGGGAAGTATATGGTTTATGATATCTTTGGCAATGAGAGATGTGATATTTTCATTCGTGTAAACCATTATAGACCTAGATTGGATATCACTAAGGGTAGTAGTTTGTCCAAAGTAAATTGGAAGGGCAATAAGCAAAACATTTAGGGTTATTTTGGTTCATTGTGTTTTGGCAGCAAACAATCATCTATAATGGGTGATGAGAGTCTGTGGGTTGAACCTTCTTCCTACCATGATCTCAAACAAAATGCCACAATCTAGTATTTGTTGCGGAAAGGTGGACTCATGAGCTACATTGAACGCATTAGAGGCAATGATCCAATTCTAGATATGGAGTTCACTGAGGTTTGGAATCATAGAAAGGTTAACATGAGAGCAGTCACAATTGACGCCGCCGAGGAGATGGTAGTTGAGGTTATTGGAATACCAACATATGGAATGAAGATTTTAAGGATGGGAGGAGGAAGAAGGAGGAAATCCAGACATTTTTAGGATGGAGGAGTGAATCCATGAAATGGAAGACAAAATGTCATGTACCTCTTTTCCTTTGCCATGGGAAAAAGTATGTTTATAGATAATGAAGTATATCACTTTGGATGGAAAGTTTCACATAATCCACAACTCACTTCTCTCTCCTCAACCATTTTAGAGTTGGTAAACGGCTGAGTATTCCTTTTTACTTGTATATGTCTATAAATGCTTCAAATAAAGATTTTCAAATTGAAAAGGTCGAAGTTCCACTTCATCAACTGCCCATTTTCCTTCTTTTCAAATTGGGCAAGCCAAACCCTACATTTCAAGTGAGAGGGGCCCAAGACAACGACAAATGGGTTTGGAGGATGATAGTGGGGAAGGAGATTTAGAGGAGCATTTAAGCCTCGCTGAAAAATAGTTTAGGGTTAGAAACAAGAAGATGAGTAATACTTCTCAGAATAAAGATAGATGTAATGTTAGTCTTAGGGGTGATGCCATTCTTGAACATTTGTCTGCAGTTGGGAGCACCTTGAAGGACATTGTTGGTATCACAACTCAGGATGAAGATGGAGATCTAAACAAGTGTATTGAAATTATGGAGAAGGCAAGAGATATATTTGTGAGTATAGTATTTCGAAGAAGAACATAGACAAAATTTCTTCTTTTAAGTTGGAAATTAGAAAGCTCAGGGCCTCTAATGTCATCATGGAGCAAATACTATAAATTCTAGAGAACAAACTTGTTATGACTGCCAAGTTAGAAGAAAATAAAGAAAAGGGGAGAAGTGATTAGAAGAGTCTTGATTGTGGGGGACATGAACAAGACCAAAAAGATGCCTCAAGGTAAGAAAGTTGAAACCAATACCCTGACAAGAGGGAGCCAAAAAAAAAAAGGCTTGACTGATATGAAAATTTAGTAAACTTTTATGCCAACTTTTCATTGACTTTTTGGGTCTTCAAGTGACTTATTGTTGGTTTATGATTTAAATTTTTTTGTAAAACGAAAAAAATTGTTTATATTGTTTAGAATAAGTTTTTTTAGGGTTTATTGTCATATCTTTCTTAAGATGTACAAGGTTTTTGGATACTTTAAAAATCCATTTTTTTACCTAATAAAAAAAAGAATACATATTTATATAATATTTGTTTAACATATGTATATATATTAAACTATGCTCTTAAAACTTTTACAATTTTTTCCCAATTAAATTAATTTATATTACTTATGTTTAGATAGGTAAAAGATTTTATCTTCCAATCATTTCAATTCATAATATAATGGATAGTGCTTCTAGAAATAGAAGGCTAGTCCTAGTTCCTTATATATATTATTCTAAAAAATCACTAAATGACACCTTAACTAATTTAATATTAACTTTTAACTAAAAACAATGTGGTCTAGATATTAATTTAGAACCCCGCGTGCCCTGCAAAGAAATGAGACCATGATATTAATGTGGTCATGGTAATTCCCTCGTGGAGCACGCACATGTGTTTGTCAGACTGCATGGGAGCGGGACCCACACCCCACGTGCTTATCTCAACATAAATACAAGCGAAGTCAGCTTTTGATCTTGGTGTTTAAACATGCCACGTACTTTGTTAGTGCCACCTACATTTCTTCTCTTTTACACATTTCCATGGAAAAACAATGGCAGGTGAGCATGTGCCTTGTTTTGTTTTCTTCTGCCACCCTCCATGTGGGTTTTTTCTTATCTCTCTCCACTTTGTCCTTAGCTTTCCCTTTTCCTTTTCTTCCAACTTCTTTCCTTTGAAGAAAAGAAAAAGGGAAATGATGTCCTCTTCATTTCACTCATTTTTGGGTATCATAAGTTGATGTTCCGTGTATGTTTTTGTTGGGTAAATGGGGAATGTCGGTGGAATTTGGTTGTGTTCACACTGGAATAGAACTATAGTTGTTTCTACGGGTGTAAGCTTATGTAATGTTTGTTTTAGTTATGGAGTTATTATTGTGGGTGGGTGTTATGTTTAGTGGTGAAAACAAAATATACATAATAGACTTGGTAATTGAAATTCAAGATAATTAATAAATATATGTTGTAATATTATTCTTAAAATTATTATTGTTTCAAATTTATTTTGGACTTTTTTTTATCGAATAATCTATGTGCGTTCAATACAAACAATGAATATGTATGTTGGAAAGGATGGATTTAACTTCTAAACTCAAAGCACATTGAATTAGATGAAGAAAATACGATCCATTCAACTCTTCGTCAAGGGTATATGTTAGAGGTCATTTGGCTCTTATTTTACAAGTATTTTTCCATTTGAAGTGCAATTCTTTTAAAACTCAAAATACACTTAAGTTACCTTCAAAAAGGCACTTTACATTTTATCGATACTACATTTAAAAGTGTTTAACCATTCTCAATGGCCATTCAACTCAAACTACATTAAATGCCCACACATAAAAATGCATTAAAATTTTCCAAAAAAAAGGTATACCAAGAAAACATGGTTTTTAAAATGAACACCATACGAGAAATTAATAGTATTCAAATTAACTGTGACTGCAAATGAATTCCATGCGATGCACAAATACTATTTTAATGTGGCCAAAATACTAAGTTAGGTTGTTAAATAATCTCACTTTCTTCAAATATGGTCATGGCAATTTGAATCCCTAAGCAGAAGTCTAATTCGTACATTTGGTTATAGTTATTGCTAATAAGAAAATTCTAAATCAAAAGGCAAATTTAAATGAATAAATCTCAAAAACAAAGGCCCATACCAACATTTCAGAGTGTCATAGTAGCAACAACATGTCATGATTTCAAGTCCTAGGGATTGCATTTGAGATTCTATTATATTTATATTCTTTCAGTAGTTCTGTCTCTATTTTAACCATCACAATGGGGAGCTACTAATTCTAGTCGACTTTCGTTTATTATGTGAATTGCATATTTTTTACAATTGTTCAATTGTAACTTCTTAGAACAATATTTATCGTACAACTATAATTATTGATTATCTCTATAAGATAAATCACGTACAATCAAATTGAAACATTAGTATATTTGCAATAAATACATCTATTTCAAATGTTTATATAGAGATGTTTGATAGATGAAATGAAAATGACATTCTGACTCTATGCTTGGAAAAAACAAAAATGCAACAAGCTATATGATCTCTTAAAATTAGAACCATTGAAATTTCATACGTAAAATATTCTACACAAAAGTTCCATGGCGAAAAATATAAACACATATTACAATGTGTCAACAAACTCTATAATTTCTAAAACCTTGATGCTAACCCTATTTGATTATGTTACTATGAATTTTAGTTAGTTTGTTTTTTCCACTACTACCTCAAGTACAACATGTAGAAGCTATCTAATGTATATTAATATTGTAGAACTTGGTTTTGGAAGTTAAGTATGTATTTAATGGAATTCACATGCATCTAAGGAAAAACTACAAAATTATCAAGATTATTGAAATTATTATTCCTAACAATACGATAATAATGATATGTTCTTCACCATTCACTCTTACTTATCTAGAGAAATGTGGACGTATTAATCCAAAAAAATTTAATTGAAATGTATGCCTTGTGAATGGCATACATAAATTTAATTGAAATGTAAGCTTCCCCTTTTTCTTTTCTTCCAACATCAATACAAACTTCTTTCCTTTCCCAAAGAGGGATAAATATCCCATGTGGGGGATGCTTACAACCTTAGAAAAGGGTAAATGTTACATTAATGATGATGTTCTCTTCTTTTCACTACTAGAAAAATATTGAGAAGTTGATTATTGGTGATGGAAATTTTTCCTGATTTAACTCATTTTTGGGTATCATAGAGTTGATATTCGGTGCATGTTTTTGTTGGGTAGGTAGAAGGGGAATGTCGGTGGAATTTGGTTTTGTTCACACTAGAATGTTGGTCTATTAGGAATTCATAATAGAATTAGTAGCTGCTTCCACATGTGCAACTAAGTCTATGGAGTGTTTGTTTGAGTGATGGAGTTATTGTGGGTGGGTGTTACATTTAGTGGTGGAAACAAAATGTACATAAGAGACTACATTGCGGTAATTGAAATTCAAGAAAAATAACAAATATATGTTGTAATATTATTCTATTTTTTAATTTACTATTTTTTTATTTCATTTGTAAAAATATATTTTTAAGTTTATATTAAAGTTAAATTATTAATATTATAAATTTGAATATAATACTTAAAATATTATTTTATTATTTTATAAATTTAATTACAATAGTTAAAATAAATATTTTATTTAAATAAATATTAATAAGTAAAAATGTGAAATAAAATAATATAATATCTAAAATTTATAATTATAAAAAAATACAATTGTGAACTAATATTATAATTTTTAAATTTCTAATTTTGTAAAATAAAATTGTGAAAATAGATACAATCTAAAATTGAGAACTTATCTACAACTAAGCTCTACTTATTGTGACACATGTAATAATTTTATAATTGTGGATTGACAACAATATGTAATATGTGAATATACACACAAATGTACAATTGTAGGTATGTAACAATATTAAAATTATGACAAATTCCACAATTATATTATTGTGAATTTTTTACACTTATTTTCATTGTAGATATTTTCACAATTTTTTTTCACATTTTATGTTTCCACAAAATTATTGTAGGTGGAGTCCACAAATTTGGATTCACAATTTGAACTAAAATATCCACAAAGAAAATGTGAAAAATTTGTGGATACTATACCCTTTGTCTTGTAGTGACTATACCTCAAGTACAACATTAAAATTATTATCGTATATATTTAATGTATGTGAATGTTGTAAACTTTCAAACTTATTTTGGATATTTTTTACCAAATAATCCCCATTGCGTTAAATACAAACAATGAATATGTATGGTGGAAAAGATGGACTTAACTTCTAAACTTGAGGCACATTAAATTAGATGAAGAAAACATGATCCATTCATCTCTTATTCAACAATATATGTTAGAGGTCATTTGGCACTTAATTTACAAGTATTTTTCATTTGAAGCACACAATTCTTTTAAAACTCAAAATACACTTAAGTTACCTTCAAAAGGCTAGTTTACATTCTATCGATACTACATTTAAAAGCGTTCAAATTTCTCAATGGCCATTCAACTCAAAATACATAAAATGGCCACACACAAAAAAACATCAAAGTTTTCCAAAAAAGGTATTCCAAGAAAACATTGTTTGTAAAATGAACATTATACGAGAAATTAATGGCGTTCAAACTAACCATGACTGCAAATGAATTCCTTTCCATGCACAAATATTATTTTAATGTGATCAAACTATTAAGTTAGGTTGTTAAATAACCTCACTTTCTTCAAATATGGTCATGACAATTTAAATCCCTGAGGAGAGGTCTAATTCTTACATTTAGAGTATGGTTTATTCAGTGATAGTTGTTGCTAATAAGAAAAGTCTAAATCAAAAGGCAAAATTAAATGAAGAAATCTCAAAAACAAAGGCCCATACCAACATTTCAGAGTATCATAATAACACCACCATGTCATGGTTTCAAGTCCTAGGGATTGCATTTGAGATTCTATTATATTCATATTTTTAAATTTAATTTTGTCTCTATTTTAACCATCACAATGGGGAAATACTAATTCTAGGTGGCTTTTTTTTATCATGTGAATTGTATATTTTGTACAATTGTTCAATTGTAACTTCTTACAACAATATTTATCATACAACTATAATTATTGATTATCTCCATAAGATAAATCATGTACAATCAAATTGAAACATTAGTATATTTGAAATAAATACATCTATTTCAAATGAAAATGATATTATGACTCTATGCTTGGAAAAGACAAAAATGCAACAAGCTATATGATCTCTTAAAATTACAACCATTGAAATTTAATAAATAAATTATTCTACAAGAAAAGTTCTATGGCCAACATTATAAACACATATTACAATGTGTCAACAAACTCTACAATTTCTAAAACCTGAATGTTAACCCTATTTGATTATGTAACTATGACTTTTAGTTAGTTTATTATTTTTTCACTATACCTCAAGTACAACATGTATAAGCTATCTAATGTATAATAATATCGTAGAAAGTTTGGTTTTGGAATTTAAATATGTATTTAATGGAATTCACTGCATGCGTCTAATGAAAAGCTACAAAATTATCAAGATTATTGAAATTATTATTCTTAGCAATACAATAAGAATGATATGTTCTTCACCATTCACTCTTAGTTATCTAGAGATGTGGATACAAATTTAATTTAACAAAGATTTGTATATTTTTCATTTTTATAATTGAAAAATACTTGCAACTTTCTAAAATAGTCGTATCATATGCTTTGCATATTTAAATGATGACTATTATTTTTTATATAGATCTATACAAAAATTACATTGATATGCACAAATATAGTGGGTTGTGAATTATTAGTGGTATCCAAGCATAAGGCATTTTTGAATTGATAATATCTATTAAATGAATTCTTCATATAAGTTCCTTGGGTCTAACATTTAAACATTTGCCTAAACAAGGATCATGTAGTGAATGAAAACTTGAAGAATGGTTGATCTTCCATGTGAGTAATTCATTTCACTGTCATAGTTTGTTATGTATATCTAAAAAAAATTCAATCCTTCCTTAACCAACTAACATAGTGTGCAATATTTTCAATTTCAATGTTTTGTTCCTGTCATTTAAAAATTCAAGAGATTTTAATGTATGGAGCTTAAAAACTACATATTACTTCCTTTATCATCAAAACCACGCAAACATAACATACTCCAATGATTAGGAGAAATTATTAATAATGATTCAAGCCCATGAAATAGAATCCACATATTGAAAATCAAGGTACAAATTTTACTTAATAATAAATATGAAATAGTAATGTGTAATAGAGAAATAACCAAATATTATGCAAAGAATTTCGGAACATATTTTAATATCTCTCAATCACCACCAGCGCTAACAAAATATTAATATTCATCTATTATACTTTTTCTCTTTATTTCTAACAAGTCATATTCTTTAGGTGCAAAAAAATAACAAACCACAATAAAGAGCTACAATGAATGTCATATGTCATACACAAATTCTAGGAAGGAAATGTTGGGGTAGACATTAATTAGAAATGTCATATCAACAAATTTTTAACTAACATGAATACTCAATATAATATTATAATCTTGAGAAGAGAAAAACCTATATTTTAGAAGGATATGTTGGAAGCACAACAACTGAGGGGGTTGAATAACTGTGCAATTAAAACCTTCATTCACTTATCAATTAACTTTCATCTATCATTCCATTAAACTTAATTTAACAAACCAACTTAACATGAATAATCAAAATATTACAACATCCATACATACAAATGAGACATAAGAACACATAAACACCATATTTAAGTGGGAAACCCTCATGGGGAAGAAAAGCCACTGAAACAAATATTTATTACAACAATGAATCAAATTTAGTTAAGTAAAAACCCAACAAGGAACACCAACCCTTAAGTTTAGTGAGACACCAACCCCAAAAGGAGCACTAACCCTTAAGATTTAGTAGAGGACCAACCTTAAAAGGAGCATCAAACCTTGAATTTAGTAGAGCAACAACCCTACATGGAGGGCACCAACCCCCTAGATGACTCATCACCAATTAGCCACCTAAATTTGTTTGTCACCTATATAATGTTGTTGAACCCTGTCTTGGTGTTGTTGTCATTGTTGACATGGAGCATTGATGGAAAAGAATGAGTGATGAGGTGTAATCTCTTTAGGAGCATGAAGGTTGATTGGTAGTGCCTTCTCAAGGTGGTTTCAGTGTGTCCTCTTGAGTAGTCATGGTAGTTTTAGGGTGTTTAGTGTTTGGTTGAGGTGGTTGGTGCCTAATGGAAGTATGTATATGCTTGGTGTGCACTTCCCAAGTTTACTACAAGTTTGGAATGATGTCTCGAGAGTGTGCAAGGGCTTCTAAGATGGTCATCAGGTCAAATATTGCAAGTCATGGTTAGAACTAGCCCATTTAGGCCTAGTTCAAGGACCTAATGAGATGTATGAATAAAAATAAGGCAATTTAAAGCTAATAAAAGTATAGGAGGTGCTTAAGAACACTGTATAGAGTCCTCATATGGAGCTACACGTCATAAATCATCTCTTGAAGGAAAATTTCGGGTCTTTCCTATGATTGCCCTTAAGAAGAAACAATATAGGCATGGAAAAATGAGATTTGTTATGATGGTACATGATCATTTATGAGAAAAAAAGACATGAGGAATGTTGAGGAAGGTGTTATAGAGCCGTAGGTCAAGTTTCATGTAAAAGTGAATAAGTTTGCACAAGATAGAAGGATTTTAGCCATATCGAGCTTCTAGAAAGCACTATCTCAGCTCGAAGGTCATATTTCAAGAGCTCAAAGGCACATATAAGTTTTTTATGGTGATATAAGTTTTTCACCACACATGGGGCATGGAGTTAAGAGATTATCAGAGTTAAAATGAACTTAAATGGTGCCTTATACTTTATGAACAATCCTTAAGGGTACAAACCACTCTAAACCCTCCCCAAATGTTAAGTTTGAAGTGATGGAAAAGAAATAATGTTTTTGATCTTAAAATCAACTTTGAAAGCTAAGAAAACCACTCATGGTTGTAGATAATTCTCTCTAGTCCATGTTGATGGCATTTTTTTCCTTCAGACATGACTGTACCATACAAATTTTACCCTAGTTTACAAGTTTTTGGTTATATTGCCCTGTCTAGAAGGTATCAATATGAAAACATGCATGTGGAATGTTGTTTTAGGAGTGTAATTAATGATATTGAAATAATCTAGGCAAGTTATTTTAAATTTTGTTATGATACTCGTTAATTTCCCTCACCTACCGCTAAAAGGTAGTCAAGCCAAAACCAATATTTTGGAAATGAGGGTTACTTTGATGAAAGGAATTGTGTTCAAATTATATAGGAATTTGTACATGTTTTATGGGTATAATATACTATGATCAAGATAATGTCATGACAAAATAAGGGCTTTTGTGTTCAAATCTTAAGGGACTAAAACTGTCATCTCAGGACAGCCAAGAAGGACTGAGTTTTTGATCATGTAAACTTGACAATTATCATTCAATCCTTTTATAAGAATAGTTGATGATGATGGATACATTATTTTAGAAGTTTGAGTGCAATGGTGTGTTATGAAAGTGATTTTTTCTATGTGAAATGCAAGCAAAAATAGGGATGGTTCTTGGCTCTTATAACCTTTCCTGAGTGTGTTTTGGAAATCATGCAATCTTGAGCTAATTTTCCATGGAATGAAATGAAATATGGGCTTGGAGAGTTTCATGACATAAAAATCCTCCTTGAAAGGTTATTTTTAAGTCATGACCAATTAAGGAAGTGTGTGTTTTTTCTCAATTTGTGAAGATGTCGATATGTACATGCAAATTAGTGATACCCTGCTCCAATGCATGCTTCATGAAGGTAATGAGGATGATCTACCTCTTCTAGTCAGCTGAATGTGTTGGACCCTAAATATTCCCTAAGTACCAAGAGGCGCGTGTGCATGACCAGTGAAAAGAAGGGCACTCAAGAAAAAGCACACAAGACAAGGGTTTAAGAAGTGTTTAAGGAAAACTAGGGCACATGTGGGAGATAGAGTAAGGGTTTAAAGGAATTAACCATATTCAGTATCATTGAGTCACTTGAGGAAAAATGTAAAGACCTGACTAGGCATGATAAGTGGATAAGGTGCTATCCTGGAACCTTGGAGGCCAAGAAAAGGATATTCCACGTGGGGAATATTCCCAGAGGCATCATTGCCGTTAGTGGAGGTTTTTACAAAGAGGATAAGCATTCACATATGGAGGACCACATTCACACTTGGCACACGATCTGATCATAAGAGAAGTCATGGCAGTGAATGCTTATCATATTTACAGGAGCGCTTGGGCCAGAAATAGGAGAGGAGAGAAAAAGGAAAAGGTGGTGGAGAAAGAGAAGGTGGTGTGAATATGCTAGAGAGGGCAAGAGTGGAGAAGGAAGGTAATGAAGTGTTGCAGAAATGCTAGGCGATGCTAGGGTTTAGTGTTCTTGAGGATAGAGGGTAGTAAATAATGTCATTAAGAATATGTATAGATGCTTGGGTCCGTAGCAATGCTTATTATAGAGGAAAGCATAACTAGGAAATATGATCAGATTACTTTCTAGGGGCAGGATCTCTATTATTTGATGTGTATGGTATGAGATGACCCTCTTGAATGTAATGTGGCTATTAAAAACACTTTTAAATCAATATACGTGGATCTATTCTAATATGATTTCCACCCCGACAATCCTTCGCTCTTCCTGAACAATGCCTTGTTAACCCAAAT
The DNA here is from genome assembly GCA_019776745.2 of Taxus chinensis. NCBI lineage: Eukaryota > Viridiplantae > Streptophyta > Pinopsida > Cupressales > Taxaceae > Taxus > Taxus chinensis. The sequence continues at coordinate 711,552,140 of CM034154.1, forward strand.
CTGCTAAAGTAGGGATGCTTCTCCTTCAAAGAATAACAAATAGTGAGATTGAAATAATCTGAAATAACGAATTGGAGAATGGGAGAATATGCTACACAACCAATTGGAGGAGTTCAGGGAACTCCATGTCTATCTCACCCTTCAATTTCTCTCAGACTTTCAACTCTGCTAAGGCCTTCCCTGGCACTTCTCCTATGATGTTGGGCACCTGGTCAGGGGTGATTTATTCCACCTTCCCATTTAGTGCATCAAAAGCTACCACCAGCTTTGCACAGACACCTTCATCTGTTTGGTGATGGAGTCCTGAATTTCATTGATCCTAAAGTCCATCTTCTCGTGCTTCATCTTTATCTTTTCCTTATGAGTGGTGATATTAACCACCAACTGTGTGCGCTTAGCCTTGTTGGTGGGGATTGTCTCTTGCAAGAATTTGAGCGCGGCCTCTTCTTCTGTCACCCACATGTTAATGATGGGCTTGCACTTTCTGCAACTATTGAAGCCCTTATCTACCAATATATCCTCTTCCTTGAGTGGAGCAAGTGAGTCCTCCAACTTAGTGATCCTGGCATCAATGATGACTTTGTTTTCTTCCTTCTCCTTAGTGAGCTCTACAGTAGTGGGTCCCACGCCATCCTTGATGTTCACCAGTAGCATCCCCACAAGGTCTTCGAGATACTCCATCTCATTCCCATAGTCTATCTTGGCTTGGCTTACTAATGCCAAACATTTTTCTAGAATTTTCTTGACAAGGGCGCTAGCTCAGTCATATGCCTCCTTAGTTCATGCTTATTCACCCTTCAGTCCTTAGCACAATCTGTCCACTTCCTTTTCCTTTTCTTTCTTCACCATGACTAAGGCTCTTGGCATAATTCCTTCACCATTTATCTCATTCTCCTTCATCCCACCATCTCCTTTGGATCTCAACACCATTTTTTTGTAAGAAAAAAAAGAAAAATATACATGGTCAAAACTCCATTTTTTCCAAAATGAAGTGGTGCACAAGAAAATAAAAAATGCAATATCTAAAAAACTAGTGCACAGATTGAAATGAAACTTGTTGTATTATTATCCATTATCAGAGGCCTACAAAACACATGTTTCAGATTTCACATGCAAGATAAAATATTTTTTTCCATGTTCAAACATCACTTTCCCCAAATAAAAACTTTAAAAATTAATATCTCTTGTTCCTGAAACCGTTTTGATTTGAAATTTCAAAGGTGCAATACAAAATAAAAACCCATATCAGATAAACCACTTTCGTCTAAATCTGACACCCGAAAACCTAGTTTCTAAAAATAGTAAGCTTCCTACATGGGAACTTACTATTTTTAGTAAGGTCTCATAAGAAACACTTTCGATAAAGGTGGTGTGCACAGGGATCAATCAGAAAGAGAAAAAGAGTGACCAAAGCCGAAAAGGGTGAAAATTGTCACTTACTAAAAATAGTAAGTTTCCTACACATGAACTTGCTATTACTAGTAAGTCATATCAAAGAGAAGTCTAGGTGAAAGAAGTGTACACAGGGGTAATCTAGAAATCTAATTTCACTGGTTGGAGCCGAAAAGGTAGAAATTTCAAATTACTAAAAATAGTAATCCCCCATTTCCAAGTGCAATAAGGTGTATCCAGGAGCCATGTATACTCATCATTATTCATTGATGTGTATAGGTGATTGCATAATTTGAAGGAAAATTTTATCAGTAGAACACAACAGTTTCATAAAGGACCATCAAAAACATTTCCCACATGTCATCTAGAATCCACCGTAGGAAATCTCAATAGCATCTTTCAACACTCATTTGATGGTCCAGGTTGTCTGTGAATCCTGTGCAAGGAGGATTTTGTGATCATCATCATTAGATTTTCCATGGTGTGCATCATTGGAATTTTTAAGTTAGCATAATAGTATTGCAAAGAGTCATGGCAAGATCATTTTCGAGCTTCTATCTCTTCAAAGGGTATCTTCATGAGCGGCGCTCGTAGTCACCAATGGGATCATTCAAAAATGTTTCTAAAAACTTAGTCTGTAGTGTCTGTGGGTCATCCAAAGGAAGTTTCTTATGGTGTAAGACATTCAAGGATCTAGAGGTCACTGCATTAGAGTGTTTTATTAGATCAATCTGGAAAGGATCAGTGAACTTCATCAGAGGTAGCTTCTTCATTAACATTATTTCTTTATTCTCTCTCTCTTCTCTTCCCCCCACTTTCTCTCTCCTCCATGTTCTAATTCTTCGTTGGGGTTACACTTTTTCACAATGCCTTTAATTAATTAAAAATGAATTTATTTTTCAATGTAATAAGTCACCCTTAAGTTATAAAAGGGGACTTAGTCTTTTCCTAAGAATGTAAAAAGTCTATGATATTTTTAGGTCACGTTTGAAGTTAAAAATGAAAAGTTTATAACCCTATTTATGAAGACTGGTTTTTAGTGCAGTTTGGAGTAGTCTATGGTAAAATTGACATTACATGAGCTACATGAGGATTTAGGACTCCATTTAAGTTGTGTTGTGATCCTAGTTAAGATATATTTCAAATAATATATCAAACTTGTGTTTTTAATATTTTATGCAAATTTTATGATTTGTTATTTAAGGGTAAAATTTGGAGGATGTTTGTTCCAGCAGGGTGTCAAATGGCTTTATGAGGTAAAGTAATGATTATGAGTTGTTCATGCTTTTTTAAGGTTGATGAGTGCTTAGAAAAAATTTCTAATGGTGTTCCATTATTTGTTATTCGTGGAAGTGGTTTTTGAGGCAATGGAGCAAGTTGAGCTCATAGTTTGTTCTGTAGTCCTATAAGACTTAAGAAGAAGTTTGCAGAGATGTGCTTATTCAAAGGCCTTCCACTTGGATTTGGAAGGAGTTAAAATATTTTATAGAAAGATGATTTATATATATTTCTAATGATATATCTCTTATGTCTTGGTGATTTGATTTAATGTCTCTTTCAGGTTAGTTTGTGAAGAAGAAGGTATGCTGGATTTTAGGACATGTTTGCTCATGATGAAAGATTGAGTTGGTTGAGGCATGCAATGATTAGTGGATACTTTATATAACCTGTAGAGTGAAGATAGGTGAATTTTATTTCTAGTGAAGGATTTTTGAGGTCTTTGAAGTGGCAGAAAGGGTGAAAACTAGTTGAGTTTGCAAAACTGGTTTATGGGAAGCATGATTTGGTGAAGAGGAAAGTTGTTGTGGTTTGAAAAAATAGATGTTTCTTGAGATATAAAATGCATGGATGTGATGTACAGGGTCCTGTAATTTCCATAGAGTTGCTACATGCCATATTTGAGTTGATCTTGGGTGGTCTTAAGGTCCAAAGGTGAAGACAGAGTGTTGGAGATAATTGTTTTGTAAAGGAAATGAGCCTTTTGGCTTATGTTATGAATTATTTGATTGGTCCAAGAAAATTTACAACCATGGATGATTCTTATATGTCTTATTACACATGTGTGATGAATTTTGGAGATTAACTAATCATGGTTTTGTGATTTATTGTTTTAGCTCATCCTGGTGATGGGGTTTTGAGCTTGTTTGGTGCAAGATGAGTGATTTTGGGAATGTCTGACCTATATAGATCATATGTGAACATTTTAATGAACATAATGGAGTTTTTAAAGTTTTATTGGTCATGAAAAATGATTAGGTCTTACCTATGTTATTTTTTAGAGATGGGAAGCATATTTAAGTGTTTGTTAAGTACATTTTTGAACTAGTGTTGTTGGAGGGAAAAGTGTGACCCTAGTGTGAGTGTGTAGCAGGTTTGAATTCATGATTTGAAGGATGAAGGATTTTTTAATAGGTTAAGGAAGGTTAGAGAGCATGTGCGCAAGTGTTTAGAGCCAAGACAAGTTGAGAATGAAGAAGATAGAGTGAGTTAAAAGAATGATGGTTTGAAGAAAGAGTTGTGACTTGAATTAGAGATCTCCATTAGTTGTGGTAGAAAAAAAAATTATTGATCATCATCATCGGGTGGCTGATTTAGTGCTTAGTCATCTTAGGGGGTTGTAGCCTCCTTATGGAGTGGGTGCTTCACTAAATTAGGGTTTGGTGTTCCTTGTAGGGTTGGTGCTCTAGTAAACTAGGGTTTAATGCTCCTTGTGAAGTTAGTGCTTCACTAAATATCTTTGATTTGTGTAATATAAGAAAATTTTCAGTGAGTTTTCTCCTCCACGAGGGTTTCCCACTTACATATGGTGTTATGTGTCATGCATCTTATTTTTTTGTTGATGTGTTTGAATATTGAATATCTTAATAAACACACATGGTTATGAATGATGTATAGATAACTTAATTGATGAATGCATGGTTTGGTAAATGAAATAGAAAATATTGTAGGATTGATTAACCCACCAGTCCACTATGCTTCCAACATATATATGTCATTTCTTACCATTTTTAGCATATATCATATTTTTATCAGTTTGAATATGGTCTTACAAGTTATTTGCAAGATGTATGTTATGTGGATGACTGTTCCAGGTTTGTCACATTCTATCACTAGCATATACAATCTTTTGATCGTCTAGCATCTGTTCACGTGGGAATAATTTAATATTCTCCATGAACTTAGTTTGTGCACCATCACATTCACACCAAACATCGAGGACATCAAAGATAAGATCGAGATCCTCTAAGAAGAGTGAGAAGCTACTGAAGGGTTATGGTACGACTACTTCAAGGACTTTGAGCTTGCCACCTCCCTAGCTTGGGCCACTTACGAAGATGAACAGGGTCTTACAATTCCTCTTGAGTTTTAAATCCTTTGTTTTCATTATCTATCCTATCATTTCAAAATAACTTAATTGTATCAAATGAGTTGACACTCTTCAAGGAAGTCCCTTTGAATTCCTGGGATCGACTTTCGCAGAGCAACTCGTTATCATATTTATCTAATATATCTTTATTTAGTTGTCTTTGCATGAAAATCTTCTCACTTAGCGAAAGGAGGAATTTTTCACATCGCTTGCACATTCAATCATCTTAACATTATGATTATCGGCACCTGTATTGGTAAACCCTGTTTATTCGATTTTTTAGTATTTTTTTTGCATTTTTAAAGTGCCAACCGAAAAGCTCCTTGACTATCTTGGCATGCCCGGTGTGGGACCAGATTTCCCTTTTTCATATAGATTTTTCTTTTTAGTTTCCATTCTTATTGTTTTCTACTTCATCTAAACTTTCAACTTGGAGCGCATTATTGTTGTTGTTGCTTAAAAATTAAAAATAAAAATAAAAAATAAAAAGGAAAAAGCAATGACATACTATCTTGACACACGTTGCTTGATTGCTTTTTTAGATTTAGGCACAATAGCTGGATTACACTATAGTTATTGTTCATTGATGTCGTTTCTTACACATTGAATTTTAGCATATTGGCTGATATGATCAATGTTTCCTACATATTAATCAATGTATATTGCTTGTTTTACTCTACACTTAGATAATTGCTTATTACATATCTCTATGAACATTTATTATTTTCATAATTGTGACATTTCTTATTTCTTTACTTGCTTCATGATATTTTTATAATTTACTCAAAAACGGTAACTAATCCTTTGACAACGATAATTTCCAAATTTAGGGGGAAAAAAAAGAACAAAACGAGGGAAATAAATCAAATGGCCCGCATGGCAAAGGATATTTTCACATACTACCCGACAGGGTTGGATTTTGGAAGGCGTTTGGATGTTTTTAGTCATTTTAGATGTCAAAATACAGCCACTTTTAAAATTTGACCGTCAAGATTGACATGCAAAAATATAATTTAAACGTCAAAATGACATGTATATTACAAATTTAACCGTCAATATATATATATATATATATATATATATATATATATATATATATATATATATATATATATATATATATATATAAAGAAAGTTAATAAATTAATTTATTTTTTTTTTTTTTTTAGATTCATGAAAAATACAATAAAAATAGAAATTTTCATATATACAGAAAATAAAAATAACAAAGTCTTAATATCTTATTAATGATTATGAATTAGAAACATCTATTAATTTTTATTTTCAATTAATTTTGTTAGTTTTCCTTTTTTAGTTTGATTTGATATTTTGTTTAGCTTTTTCTATTGATTTTTGATTTGTAATTGTTTGTTTTATTGTTATTTGTTTGATTTTTTACAAATAAAGATTGGAAACTACAATTATTGCAATAAATGTGAAATTTGAGAACCTGCACTCATTTTATAATTATTTATTTTAATTTAATTTTAGAAAATCATATAAATTTATTGTTTCAATCTTGTGAATGTAAAATTGCACTCAATTTTTTTTATTTTATAATAGTTATTATAAATAAAAATTGAGTGCATATTATATTTTGAATGTCAAATGACATCCATATAATTTTTTAGACCGTCAAGGAAAATTATTGTGACATGTAACATTGAACGTCAAAATCCAGCACTGCAGTACCCGGAACCAGGGCGGCCATGCCATATCGTTCACGTGCTAACATTTGGCAACGTTATAAAATTATCTTCGCAGGAGTTTTGTGGAATGAAAAACGTTATATTGAACGTATGGATTGCGGTCTCTGGATTTCACACGTGCTCACGACTGCCAAGTCCATGGATTTCACACATGCTCAGTAAACATGTTATTTAATAAATACCAAGTTGAGCCGTTTTCTACTATCCATCCTTTGCATCACAAATAATCTTTTTTCTTTGCTCCTCAGCCCTTCCTGATCTCTGCTAATCCAAATGGATTGCTTCAATTTTCTAACAAGCATGGAGTCTTCCACTGCTCTTCGCCTATCCCTCGCCTTCACAGCTGCTGTTGGCATTTTCCTTCTGTTGCTCTTCCATTATAAACGCAGGCCCTCTATTAATCTTCCCCCAGGAAATTTTGGCTTCCCTTTCATTGGAGAAACGATACAATTCTTGCGGGGACTTCGATCAGAATCGCCTCATGTGTTTTTTGATGAGAGATTGAAGAAATTCGGGAGTGTATTCAAGACGTCATTAACTGGACATCCCACAGCTGTGTTCTGCGGTCCTGCGGGAAACCGCTTAATTTTCTCGAATGAGGACAAGCTGGTGCAGTCGTCGGGGCCCAACTCTTTCGTCAAACTGTTTGGGCAGCAATCCATCGTTTCCAAAACAGGAGAGGAGCATCGCATCTTTCGTGGTGCCCTCGCCCAGTTTCTGGGTCCTCATGCTTTACAGAGTTACACGCCTAAAATAAACTCCAAAATCCAGGAGAATATCGATAAAAAATGGAAGGGCAAAGATGAAGTGAAGATGCTTCCTTTGATAAGAGGGCTCATCTTCTCCATCGCAAGCAGCTTGTTTTTCGATATTAATGATGAGGATCAACAGGAACAACTTCATACTCTTTTAGAAACTATTCTTCTGGGAACATTGTCGATTCCTCTCGACTTTCCAGGATCTAATTTTCGTAAAGCTCTTAAGGCGCGTTCCAAGCTGGATGAAATTCTTTCTTGTTTGATAAAAAGCAGAAGAAAAGATATGCGTTCTGGGATAGCTTCTACCAATCAAAATCTGCTGTCGGTGCTGCTCACCTTCAAAGATGAAAGAGGGAATCCACTGACGGACATGGAGATCCTCGACAACTTTTCTGTTATGCTTCACGCCTCATACGACACCACTGTTTCACCAACGATCTTGTTATTTAAGCTTCTCTCCGCCAATCCAGAATGCTATGAAAAAGTAGTCCAAGGTATGCCAAGCCCCTCTTATTTTGTTTTCCCTCCATATGTAATTTATGTGAACATTGTTGTGGGGTATGTGTATAACAGAACAACTGGGAATACTTGGCGATAAGGACGGTGAAGAAATCGTTTGGAACGATCTGAAATGTATGAAATATACATGGCAAGTAGTTCAAGAAACAATGAGGATCTTCCCTCCAACGTTTGGATCATTTCGCAAGGTTATCGCCGATATTCATCATGATGGCTACACAATTCCGAAAGGATGGAGAGTAAGCCGTTTTCATTCATTCGTTCATTTCAATGCATGTTCTGAGTTTTTAGATGTTTTGTTAGATTCCTCAATACTATCTAATAATGTTCTGAACAGGTTCTGGTGACAAATCACAGTACAAGTGGGAAAGAAGAGTACTTCGATGAACCGGACAAATTCAAGCCTTCAAGATTTGAGGATGGAAAGTACGTAGCTCCGTATACGTTCTTACCTTTCGGGGCAGGCATACGCATATGCCCAGGATGGGAATTCGCAAAGCTGGAGATGTTACTGTTCATCCATCATTTTGTTAAACATTTCAGTGGGTACATCCCAATTGACACCAAGGAAAAGGTTTCCGGAGATCCATTCCCTCCTCTCCCGAACAATGGATTTCCCATAAAACTCCTTCCCAGAACCTAACTATTTCTATAACTGAAGATTGTGGCTTGCATTCGTTCCCGCTTGTTTAACCTAGTTTCCGCTATCCTTTAAAAATGTACGCCAGTAATACCTCCCTTTCAGGATTTCGTGAGATATTACCAAGGTTGAGAAATTCCCACCACATGTTTTATCTGGGTATGTTTACAGGATATGCTTTCGTTGTTCTTTATCAACACATCTTAGAAAGCAATTATCTAAACTTTTCTTATATAATGAATTATCCAAAATTACATACCTTGAGGACTTAAGCTTGAGAGTCTACCTTTTCATGTGATTTATATGGGATAGACAATCTCCATACGTGAGGTAATGGGATATTTCAAAGTACCATTCATCAATAGTGTTAACAAAAATAATTATGGGAAAATATCTTGTTAAGCATTCATAACACTGAAAATTATATTTTTCTTCTTGACTCATGTGAGATTTTCTAAAACATATTACATTTCCTTCAACTCATTGCGGAAGGTCTTCAACCAAGCCAATCTATGTAACTTCTCATTCAGGTTCTAAACTCAAGAACTCCACTACAACAAATAAGCCTTTTTTACCACAATTATTCCACAAAAATTCTATAATTTAAGAAATTTGTAGAATATTTATGGGCACTCTACGTAATTTTATTTTTAATTTTTAGATATTGGGGGTATTCCACAATTTAATTTTGGTGATTATAATTTGTAGAAAAATCACATCTCCAAACATTCTTTATAACAAATCCACATTTGTTTTATTAAAAATTAAAATAAAATTCATCACAAAATTATCTATACCACAATTACTCTTAAAGAGAAATTAAAAAAAAATTAACATGAAATTATATTATTGCTGAAATTCCACATTAAATAGTTTGAAAACTCCACATTGCCCACAATTTAAGTTTTTTCACATATTTTAAAAAGACATAATTTCCTAAAAAAATATTTGAAATAATGAATTAATAATTATATTTTTTTTATCATAACATATAGTAAAGATACTAACAAAAATTATAATTGAATGAAAATACATTAATAATGTATATATATAATTATAATATAAACATTTAAAATTTATTATAAAGAAACCTTCCATTCTTACAAATTAAAATTTTCTTGCTATTATAACTAATATAAAATCATAGTAGCATCAAATTTCTAAATTTTTTTTATGTTTTGTATTTTTAATTAAATTTTGCATATTTTAAAATAACAAACATGAAATTATAATAATATATAAATGTCTATTTTTACTTGAATTATTCCAGAGGAGAATTGTATTATATTTGGGGCATATCTATTATAATTTAATTTGAACATTCTTAGATATGTATTTTGGATGTTCCACAATTCAAACATAAATTAGTGATTTGTAGAAAAAACACATCTCTAACTCTTGCATTATATAAATCATATTTCTTAGAAAATCAAATTAAAAATTATTATTAAATTATCCATCACATGTTCACTTATTCGATAAAATTTCTGCAATTTAGAAAAATTGTAAAATAATGATGGCATCTCTATGATAATTTAATTTATTGATTTTTAGGTATTTTGGATGTTCCACAATTTACAAAATCCAACCCTTCTTCATATAAAATCCACATTTTTTAGAAAACAATGTTAACATGTATTATTAAATTCAGTTACCAAATTACTTTTTAATGTCTAATATTAATTTTGAAATTTCACATATAATAATTTGGAAATTGTCACATTATCTATATTTTATATTTGTTACATGTTCTAACAAAAAAATTATAAATTTTAAATTAGAATACTAGTAAATTCAATTATATAACAATATATGGTTATTATAACCTATTTTAAAAAATCATTAATTTTAATTAATATAAAATTATATTCATGAAAAATATAATATTATCTAAAATATTTAATAATTATATTATATACTTTTTCATATGAAAAAATGGACTAATTCTTACATATTTATTAATTTTCATCTATTACCGTTTTTTTTTAATATTTAATTAAATTAATTTATGTAATTAAGATATTATAAATTATCATAAAAATATTACATTACACACTTTTAATAAAATATAAAATATAATAGAATCGAGTTTTCATACTTATAAAATAGTTTAATTCTTACCAAAACCTTGCCGCATGTTACACCATCATAATTTGAGCCACATTTATTGGATCTGGAGCTGTCTTCAAATATTATAAATCTCCAAGGCTCCATGCCTTAAAAAAATGATCTAGGCATGTAAGAAAAATTCAAAGAAATAATGCATTCATCATGCATTTCACCGCATGTAAGTTAAGATGTGAAATATTTGTTGCATGTTATACCCGTGCTAGATGGAACTCACATTGATTACCACAATTAGAAAGGTGTTTGAAATACGTAGGAAATGAAAAATGGGAGGTGACATGCAAACAACCAGTATGGAAAATTTGTGGGTTTGAATATCTACATGTTTGGAGTTCAGACAATTTTTTGTTTATTATTCTTGACTAATCAAACCTTAGTCCATGCGGTTCTGTTTTTCATAGATTCGTACATGGTGATCCTGGAAATAACGAATTCCTTTCCATGTTGATTAAGAGTAATTTTCTTCCTCGTGGGAGAAAATTCTCAGGGAAGAAGCCAATAGGCCACTTCTCTGATGGGAAGATAATTCTTGACTATATTGTTGTAGGCCTCAGAATGAAGGAATTGATGCCAGTACACCTAGATAAAAAATATATCACACTAGGGATTACCTACAAGAATATCACAGGTGGATTATGATGTTGGTTGGGTAAGAAAAAGCTATTTCTTTGTTCAACATATCTCTCTTGTTTATCAGCATCAACACTAACAACTTTGTCGCAAATTATTTTCAACAAATAAATCGCCAATCCCAGTTCAGACATGCATGGGATGTTTACAGGTTGAAAGTGCATAGGATCATGATACTTAAAATTCCTCCAAGTTAATCTTTCTACCGTTGGAGAGAACAATTTTAATTATACAAAACGAAAAGTGTGAGAACAATAAAAATGAGGTTGCATCGGGGATTTATCTCAAAAGTAGTATCCATGATGAAAGGATTGAAATCTAATCTCCCTAGACTTAGATCTATTATCCTTCAGTATTACTCCCTTGTTATGGATCTCATAACCTCTCCTAAAAAATATGGATTTAGCGACAAAAAAACATGTTGCTGGAAAGGAACTTACAAATTTGGAGTGTATCTGGATATTCCCAAATGATTCGACTTTTTGTGTATCCGGATTTGGAGTGTATCTAAATATTGGTTCCAATTTTGAAAAATAATGTAGTGATCTCCTCTCAATTTATATTTTGGTGTGATTTTATTAAAGCTTTTTGCATCCGACTGGTTTGCTTATGCATTGTTCTAGAAGTAGAACACACAAAGTTTTCATCTTCAAGTGATTTTTGTAACTAAGCTCAACTGTCGGTCGGAAAACATGAGTATGGCTGCTATGAGAACCATATGAAGACAAACATGGAGATTTATAAGAGATGGCCATGATATATTCAAAACCTTTAGGTCTATCATCAGTAATAAATATGAATTCAAGCTGAAATGGAGATACAATGTTAATATTCATGTAAACTTCATATGTGAATGTAGTATTCATGCATATTTTTATTTACCAAACATTTGGTTGTTGGATTCCTTCTCAACTAGTCACTATATTTGTTTGGGCATTATATGAGAATCAACTAACATATAGGCCTTAACTTGGTGGACTACTATTTGTGATAAATAATCACTCATGGCTGGGTATTTTTGACTGGTTGTTCTTTTTGGAGGTTTATCACAAAAATTATTTAGATTGTTAAATATTTTTATTTAGATTGTAGATTTCAATATAATATATATTCAATATATAAAAATGATAAATATTTTTTCTAAAAATATATTCTCATGTAATAATAAAATTATAAGTTTGTATTTGTTTTAAATGTAGATAATCTTCAAAAAGAATTATTTAAACGAATGTAATATTAGTTATTAATTGTAGATTTTCTATATTTTTTAAAAAGATAATTTCACAATTAATTATTGTAGCAATCAAATTGTAGCTTCCACCTACAAGTTTTATGTGGTAATGACAATTGTAGAAAATAATTGTTGAAATTTCCACCAATATAACATTGATAAAAGACACGGAATTTTAAATTATTAAATTTCTACAAAAATTGAATCTATAGAAAAACTACATTTTGCTGAAATGTGTAGAATTCTAACAAAAACAAAAATTGTAGAAATGTTACGATCATCACAATGTGGACAATGTACAATTAAAAAAATGTAGCTAAGCTATGAATTGTGTGAATTGTGGACCATCCACGGTATAATGAATTGTGGATAAACTACAATAAATTGTCATAATGTGGATTAGCCACACTTCTAATTCCACAATTTTAATTTTTGAAATACAATATAAGCACAAAAATATTGTTGAAAAATTGTGGTAAAATATCTAATATGTTGTAGTGCTCGTCTTGAGAAAAACATGCAAAGATACCTCCAAATATACTTTTGAGCTCAACCATCACCTTGAAAACATCAAGGAAAATTGTAAAAACATGTAAAATCACTAACAATCATAGTTCACATGTCAAAATATTACCCAACTCTCTTGTTTCAGTCACCTTCTTAAGAAAACCTAATAGGACCAATTAGGCTATTAGGGTTTCAACATGAAACCACCTCATATGATCAAAAAAAGAAATTATACACATCATATTATGTGTCCAACAACTATACATGACCAAAATCCATTAGGAAAAATGATCAAACTCACACCAAACCAAGAGACTAGCATTTTATCCCTTAAGGCCAAAATCGTTAGGCTCACTTTGAGGACCCGTAACTTTAATTTTTTCCATTGCACATTATTTTATATTTTTATTTCCATGTATCACAACTCAAAAGGATTCTATAACAATTTGGTTTTTATCTTGGAACCTCCATCTTGGCCCTAAAACTATAAAAACCCACAAAAGTAGGGGTTTTCTCTCTCTTCCCAAAACAACTAGAACACCAAATTAACACCAAAATGAGCTCTAATGATTTATATGCAAGCCCAAATAATTAAATTTACATTTACAGGTCATTTGGATGTCATACCAAGATCAAATCTTCTGATTCACTTAGCTACTAGGGTTTTGAACCAACTTATCTTCTTAAACTTTGTTCATATAAACTTGACAATAAATCCACCTCATTATTTTTTATAAACCTTATTAGTTCCATGGAAAATCATCCCCAAAAACCCATGGGTCCCATGTAAATAATATAGTAAAAAATGAGCATCTAAAAGTAAAAATTTACCTCAAATCTTCACTATTGCAAACCCAATTTTACCAAAAACATCATATCTTGCAATTCCTTCAGCTTTTTGACCTGAACCTTGAAGCATCATGAAAAATCCTATAATTTTCAAAAGTCTCATCCATGCTCAAATTATTTTTAATATCTTTAACCACAATGACTTACCTATGTAATACTACCTTGTTCTTAAAACAAACTTGCTTCAAAGGACCTAGAAACCTCATCAAATCTCTAAGTAATAGCATGAAAATCCTAATAAGCCTCATATAAAATGTAATAATGCTCCTAAAATGCTTCAAAAATATAGATAAGGTCCAAAACGCATACCTCCAAGTCATTTTGCATGTTCTAGGAATAGGAATAGGCCTAGAATGACCACATCACATTAGTACAAACCATGAACATAACCGTGATGACTCAATTCAGACACAAACCATTGAAAAAATATATGGACCATGTATTACTGTAGATCAAGGATTTCGCGCTTGTTACCTGTCCAAGTTAATGCACCAAACTAAACACAAAAACCCTGAAAAACTCCAATAAAATTGATACCTGATGGACAAGATCCGAAGATGTAGACGGATAAGGAGGTCGATGTAGATAAGACGGGCGCACATGAGTAATTCGCACAATAGATCCGAGTAACCTGCAAGACACCGATGCTTGACAGAAAAAGACCACGTTAAAAGGTATTTAGGTGGACTGCCCGAGAAGCGGGTCCGGGAAGCGATAAGCTTCCTCAGCGGATGTCAGTCCACGTTTTCAATTAAGTAAAGAAGCATACATGATAAAAGATGTACATATAAGACTAGATTTTCTGATTACAGTAATGAAACCGAATTTAAACAGCAGACAGAAAGCTACAGAAAATAGGAAACTATGAAATAAAGCTGGATTTGTGTTACCTGTGTCCTTTTACCTGTCTGCAGGATGATCGGTGTCGATTATGTAGAATCAACTGATGTGATCAGCGTCGATTGATCGGCGTCGACTGAAAAGATCGGCGTCGACTGAAAGCAGATCGGTCAATCGGGGACAGTGCGAGAAGATTCAGAAATTGGAAAGTGAAGGACGGATCGTCAACGTCTGCTGGATGTGCCGAAGTTGGTGAGATACTGGAACAGAGTCACCAGAAGATCGATGGATACGTGCGATGTTGATGTGATAGGAGCAGAGTAACGGTGCTCCTCTCAGGGATTGATTCGGACAGGATCCGATCTCATTTGATACACTTGATGCTAAAAGATCTCTCTTTCTTACAACCTGTGTCTCTTTCGCGATCTGTCTCTTTCTCTCTCTCCGTTTTTTCATCTTTTTTTTTTTCGTCCCTAGAACTGAGTTCTGGGTTTGTATTTATAATCGGCGCCGCTCCTAAAAAATCGGCGCCGACCGTATAGGTCGGCGCCGATCGCATACAGATCGCGGGACAGACTCCCGAGATGGCCAAAATGAACGATTTCTAGAAAGGTAAGAGTTACCCCAAATACGGGAAATATCCCGCTTGGGGAAGAGGAAAAAATAGGGGTGATACATAGATAGAATAAATTTGGGGTAGATAAGTGATTAGGATACATGGGAAGAGGTGTAATTAAATATTTAATACTTAATTACTCACGGGTAAGATACAATGGGGTGAATTAAACTTAGGATAGGTGTTTAAATCACAAATCGGATAATATCCCAAGGGGATAGTGGTGACGTAAACGTGCCCCAGGCTACCTGAGCAGGGAAACGAATGTGAGGGACACTAAATTGAGTAACCAATTTTAAGTGTCTACATTTTGCCCCTTTTTGTCAAGTAACTTGCGATGAGCAAGGTTATGAGACAAAAACAAGGAGATGGAAGAAGGGAAGAAAAAGTGATGATGTGATCCCCCTCAAACTAGGGATGGGATGGATGATAGAACAGACGATCCCAAGTTTGAAAGAGGTAGATGAAAACGCAGGATGCCCCAGTCGGATGTCTGGAGTAGATCTGATCATTAACGATGTACAAAAATAAATAAAAAGGCAGCAACCTAAGGAACTCACATTGGTAGGGCAAACTAGACGGTCTCCTCATGAGACGACGTTAGTGCCTACAGACCCGCTTAACTCTAAGTTGCCAAAAAGTACGAGTGTCCCACGCAAAGGGAACAAAACCTGAAATAGACGGTGATATCGAAAAGATGCGCCGAAAGGCAATATTCAGTGCACAATAATGATCAGATGGATAAATAAGCCAAGCATCAACACTATGGCAAACAGATATGGAAAATCGACGGCGATCACAGTAATCGGCGACGACCAAGATAAACGGCGTCGATCAAAAAAATCGGCGCCGACCAAACGTAGCGCATATAAATATGCGAACGGAAAACGTAAACGATTTATTTTCATCGTGACGATTGATTCAGAGAGAGTCAGAATTTGGATTTGAGCACCATGGAAGCCTCTGGGAGCGGTCAGAAGCGCAGGAGGACACGACCTGGGGTAAGTGGTTCTTCTTGAACCCGTTGTATTTCATTTTTTTTTTGTTTGATTTTTTTTTGTTTGTAGGAGGCCAGGGTCCGATTTATGTCCGGACAGTCAATCGGCGTCGATTGGTATAATCGGCGTCGATTGTTGTTTGAGCGGCGTCGATTGGTATTAATCGGCGTCGACTAGAAATAAACGACGCCGATTTTATTAAATCGACGCCGATTGGAAGAGATGAGATTTTTGTTGTTGTTTTGGATGTTGTGATTTGGGTAAATAGGAGACTAATATTGCTCTTGATGTCGTGGGTGCAGGCACGAGAGGCTCTACACATGAGGGATGCTATTCCCGAGTTACTGGAGACTATTCTCCCTGATGTGACTGATGCAGATTGGCGGCATTTAGAGTTAGCCGGGCTCGGGGGCTTTAGATACTACAGACGAGTGCCGCGAGATGTAGAGCTGATGCGGGCACTAGTGCGACGGTGGGACAGCCATACGTGCACTTTTTGGTTCAGGACGGGTGAGATGACCATCACCCATGAGGACATATATAGGATTTTGAGACTGCCGATCACTGGGGACCCGATCGAGATTACACCGCGAGAGCAGCAGCAGAGGGCCCTAGTTCGATTATACAGAGATAGGGCAGATGATTCAGAGATAGTGTCTGGGGCAGTGCGGATAGCCTCACAGTATAGACAGGATAGCCCCCGGAGCAGACGGATAGTTCTGATTCAGATGGCGATATCCTATTTTGCTCTGCCAGATTCAGGAGGTGGGAGATTCCCACTGTTGTTATTAGACTGCGTTTGCGACATTCTGCAGTTCAGGCAGGTGTTTGCCTTCGCTGATGCCTTGATAGCTCAGATATATCATGAGCTATGGATGTACACCACAGGCCGGAGGACAGGTATCGATGTCAGTTTTGTGCTCCATTGCTGGGCATATGAGCATATAGCGGTGATCAGGCCATCCGGGCTTCCTTGGATGCCAGCAGCAGTGGGAGGTATCGATTATGGATTCAGGCGATGGCGGGCTGACATGGCCGCTGGGGATACAGGGAGATCGGCCGATTGGTACACCGAGCGTTTCAGGACGCTGACACCGGATCAGGTCATCTGGAGGCCATATCGGGTATTTCCGACATGGGCGGGTCAGGATGCTCACTTGGTGGCACTGAGACGGAGCAGGGTGGTTAGGGGCCGCAGGCCGGATATGTGGGAGCGAGTCCCGTTTGTGAGAGTATTGAGACAGTTCGGCCTAGTGCAGACAGTGCCGACCACGTACACGCCTTATAGGCGAGATAGCAGGGAGACTGATCTGCCGATTTTGATCCCGGCAGATCCATTGAGAGAGGCCCCACCCTCCACAGACAGCGATGATGACGCAGGGGTGGATGAGGGTTACGCAGCATGGTATGATACAGAGTTACCACGACATCTCCCGGCATCTATAGATGCCGACGAGGAGGACATAGCTGCGATGCTGGATAGACTGGAGGGAGAGCATGCCACCCTGACACAGACACATCAGGTAGCTCTTGAGGAGATCAGGGCTCTGACAGAGGAGAGGGATGCCCTAATTTTGGAGAGAGACACCGCTCGCCAGGAGCGAGATACAGCGATCCAGCAGAGGGATCGCTATTATCGACATAGGGAGGCCCTCAGGGCCAAATATGGGGAGACAGGTACCACGTCGGAGTCTGGTACGTAGGGTACGACCCTAGGAGGAGCACCACCAGCAGCGCCAGCAGCACCAGCAGCACCATTACGAGCACCGGGTACCGTGAGCTTGAGCACATATCAGGCTCTCCTTGCTGAGGTGAGATACTATGAGGATGCCTTAGCGCAGCATGCCCCACATGTGCCTCGGTACGGGGCGAGGAGGAGATCAGCGACGGCCACAGCGAGCGGGGCCTCAGGTGGAGGGAGCACCGGGAGAGACCGAGGTGTGCAGAGACCTCCAGCAGCAGGTGCGTCTAGCTCGATAGGCGGCGGCCAGGAGAGACAGCCTGGTCCAGAGGAGGGTGGAGGAGATAGTGTCCTCCATGCATCGGATTTTACTATATAGGGATTGATAGATTTTGTATCCATGTAGTGATGTAGCCTCGATTGGAAGGCATTGTATAGATGGCTTGATTGAAAGCCTCCCATTTTTGTTGTACAGATACACATGTATATATAGATTCATCATTTCATTTGTCATATAATTGTTCTCATGCTTTTGATTTTGATATACATGGATAAATGTAGCGTAATTGTGATGGATATAGATATAGACTGATAGATGATGAATAGATGTGATTGGATAAATATAGACTGATAGAGGATAGAAATAGATGTGATTTGATTTGATGTGATTGATATGTGGATATAATTTTGATGAAAAATAGAGATAGATAGATGTAATGTAACTTGGATGTGCAAGTTTTTAAATATTTTGATGGATAGATAGATAGATGTGATTGATGTACTCGGCATGTTTGAGATGTTAATTTAATTTTGATGAAAATAGATGGCCAGATCCACATGTGTTGATAATAGATGCTTTGATAGGTAAGATGATATTAGACAGAGGATAAATTTTGATTGAAATGTGAATTTGACTGGATGAAAAACAAAGAATAATGGGGAATACTCTTTGCGAGAGCCAAGGAAGTAATGAAAACGACCTTGACTAGAAATAAAGAAAATATGCCCGGATAAGAAAGAAAATGATAAGTTGGACTCCCAACCGACCATAGATAGAATCCGGATAGGAAATCACAATATCATGCATGTAAGGCCCTACATGAGGTTAAAATAAACCTGACACTAACTAGCCGCAAAACAGATCTAGGAGGGAAACGAAAGGAACAGTAAGTAAGTATCTTATCGGAATTTACAAGGGACAGAATACATGTCCATAGTGGGAAAATAGGATTCTCCATATGATCGACAAAAGGTCTTAAATCTCAGCTTCATGATTTTGGCAGAAGAGCAAACTGATCAATGCGGGAAGTTTGCTTGATATGGAAAGACTGATCAATACGGGAAGTCTTTCAGTGATGCTAAAAAGTGGATAAACTGACTGAAAGGCTGATTAATTGCAAGAAGCCTTGAATATGTCTTTGAAAAACAGCCGTCCTTCCAGGGAGCGGTCTGTATTTTGAATTTTAATGATAGCCATCCTTCGAGGGTATGGTCTATATTTTTTCTTTTTGATTCATTTGATAATGTATGGATAGCTGTCCTTCAAGGGATCAGTCTATCTTTTTGGATAGCATTTTTTTTTTTTTTTTTTTTTTTTGAAAATCTTTTTGGAAGAAGCTGAGTTTAGACCTAGATAGATTAGATGGAGGGGAAGAGAACATAAAGGAACATGCACTCATGCCCCGAGTAGATCCGACTAAGATAAGCACTTGGGACAGATGAAGTGGTGATTAAGGTATTCCTACCATGAGGAGGAACATATCCAAAAGAAACATGCAATGAGTAGAGCCGCGATACTCATATTTTAAGGTAAAAGAGGCAATAGGCGGAGAACCACATAGTTTCGAATCACCATGAAAGTATATGACTGGTTGTTTTAGACGGATGAAAGATCTGTGTTGCGACTAGACTTGTGTAAGATAGATTTTAACAGTAGAAGGGCCGTAGATGCAAGGCATTAAGAGGTTCCGCTTCAGGTATACCATCCATGGAAGATAGACGATAAGCCCCAGACCCATATTTATGAGTGATAACGTACGGGCCCATCCAGTTGGGAGCAAACTTACCACGTTGACTTCTTTCGAGTGTAGTGACATTTTGATTTTCTTTAAGAACAAGATCCCCAATTTTGAAGTCACGGTGCTGCAAGTGCTTGTTATAAGCACGTTTGACACGCTCAAGATAGACTTGATGATGTTCAAGAGCGTTGAGACGCCGCTCATCTAATAATTCAAGTTGTGCTAGACGATTTTGACGATAGTCCTCATCGGAGACAAATTCTCTAAGAGAAACACGGAGAGATGGGATTTGGACTTCCAAAGGAAGGACAGCCTCAGACCCATAGACGAGGGAAAAGGGAGTAGCACCAGTAGGAGTACGAATGCTAGTCCGATAAGCCCAGAGAGCAAAAGGGATATGTAAATGCCAATCCCTACCAGCTCGACTAGTTACCTTTGCGAGGATATTACGCAAAGTTTTATTGGAAGCTTCGGCCTGACCATTAGCTTGAGGATAGTATGGAGAAGAAAAACTGAGTTTGATATTGAAAGCTTTGCAGAGGTTCTGCAAATCAACGTTCTTGAAAGACTTACCATTATCTGTGATGAGTTTGTGTGGAACGCCAAAACGACAAATGATGTGTTGATAGACGAAATCAACTATGGGTTTAGCCTTTGTTGAAGAAAGAGGGATAGCCTCCACCCACTTAGTAAAGTACTCAGTGGCAGTAATGATAGAATGATGACGCTGTGAAGAACGGGGATTGATGAGACCAATAAGATCAAGACCCCATTGCGAAAAAGGCCACAAATCCGCCGTGGGTTGTAAAGCTTGACTAGGGATGTGTGTGAGATTGGAATGTTGTTGACACTTGACGCATTTCTTAGTGTATTCACAACAATCTCGATTAAGAGAAGGCCAATAATATCCCAAACGTAAGATGCGTTTAGCTACAGCTAAGCCACTAAAATGTCCACCACAGATACCATCATGGACCTCCTGGATAGCTTTAGATGATTCATGGGTTTTGAGGCACCGAAGCAAAATGCCATCAAAGCCGCGTTTGTAAAGAATCCCGCCTAGGATAGTATAGCGATTAGCGCGTTGGATAAAAGATCTTCTACCATTGGAAGTTAGATCTGGAGGAAGCACCGAATGAGATAGATAATCAACAATCTGTTGATACCACTCATCCTGAGTATGGGTTGTGACAGCATGGATTGAAGTTAGTTGCCTAAGATGAGATGGTTGATCTAATCGTTGTACAGCCACATAAAGTCGCGAGTCCTCGGTAAAAGGTGGGATAAGTGAGGCTAACGAAGCCATTGTATCCGCGAATCGATTTGCAGTGCGAGGAATAGCTTGGATAGTGAATTTATCGAAAGATTGGAGTTGAGCAAGAACGATGTCACGATATTTTTGAAGGATATCATTCTTGCATTGATAGACACCCGTGACTTGATTAACGATGAGTTCAGAATCACCAAAGATGTCAATATGACGAGCGCCGAGATTAATGGCATTTTGAAGACCCAAGACAAGAGCTTCGTATTCAGCCATATTATTGGTGCACTCAAAGTTCAATTTGTGTGCGACTGGGATAGGCGTACCCCAAGGAGGAATCATCACGAAACCCGCACCTCCCCCTTGCTGACATTTGGATCCATCAAAGAAGAGCTTTACTTTAAATGGAGATAGACCAAAATCAATTTGTTGGATATATTCATCGGGGAATTGAGCAAGGGGGTCTTGAGTGTCCGGAAGAGGAGCATCAGCTAATTGATCTGCAATAACCTGACCCTTGATAGACTTTTGCGGGATAAACTCGAGGTCAAATTCTGTCATAAGCATGAGCCAACGAGTGATACGATCATTGTGATAAGGCTTTGCATGAATTGTCTTGAGTGGATTGACACTTGTGACAATGTAAGTTTTGTGATTAAGGAGGTAATGACGAAGCTTAGAAGTCGCGAAGAAGAGAGCACAACACAGCTTTTCAGCTTCGGAATAACGTGTTTCGTACTCATGGAGGGTGCGACTGATGTAATAGACAGCTTGTTCTTTACCACAAGTGTCCCGATGCGAAATCATGGCTCCCAGAGCATGGTCAGTCACAGAGATATAAAGATAGAAAGGCTCCCCCTCGCGTGGAGGTGTAAGCACAGGTGGAGAAAGAAGATAAGCTTTGAGATCATCAAAGGCCTTTTGGCAATGTTCATCCCATTCAAAATGAACATTCTTACGGAGGAGATGGTGAAAAGGTTGACAACGGTCCGACAATTGTGAGATAAAACGACGCACTGATTGAAGACGTCCTTGGAGACTGCGGAGTTGCTTTAAGTTAGAAGGGGGAGGCATCTCAAGGATAGCTTTTATTTTTGCGGGGTCCACTTCAATACCCCTGATGGAAATGATAAAACCTAAAAGTTTACCAGTGAGAACGCCAAACACGCACTTAGATGGATTTAGACGAAGACAAAAGCGGATAAGCCTCTCAAAGAGAGGTGCAAGGATGAAAAGATGATCCTGACGACGTTTGGATTTACCGAGGAGATCGTCAACGTAATCTTCCACAGTTTTGTGTAAGAGATCATGGAAGATGTAGGTCATTGCTCGCTGATAGGTTGCTCCTGCGTTCTTAAGACCGAAAGGCATGACGCGATAACAAAAGGTCCCCCAAGGAGTTATGAAAGAAGTCTTATGTTGGTCTTCTGGTGCGATGAGAATTTGATTATATCCAGAGAAACCATCCATAAGAGAAAGCATCTCATGACCCGCAGTTAAATCCACGAGTTGGTCGATATTAGGTAAAGGAAAATCATCTTTTGGACAAGCAAGATTAAGATCCCGGAAGTCGGTACAAATTCGAATTTTCCCAGTAGCCTTAGTTACTGGTACTACATTGGAAACCCATTGTGGATAATCGATGGGTTGGATGAAGTTAGCCGAGAGCAAGCGCTGTAATTCTTCTTTAACAAGAAGGGCTACTCTAGGGTGCATTTTACGTAATTTTTGTTTAACTGGTTTGATGTTGGGAAGAGTAACGATATTGTGGACCACAATATCGGGATCGAGTCCTGGCATATCCTCATATGACCAAGCAAAGGCTTGACGATGGTTGGAAAGAAAAGTGGTAAAATCTCCTAACTCCTGTGGATTAAGGGATTGGCCGACCTTAATGATGCGAGGGTCTTCAGAAGTCCCTATATTAAGGTCGACAGTGGCTTCGTTGAGAAGCGTAGACGTGTCAGAAGGAATAGTCTTGGGGAGATATGAATCCTCTGCCCCCAGATAGGTGAGGACAGAATCATCATCCGCACAGTGGATAGTGTTGATAGTAGGAGAGTCGTCTCCAACTATTTCAGGGAAGATTAACGGTATGGAAGCGGACCGGTTGTTAGTCTTATAGGCTAGCGGCCCTAAGGAAATGGTATTGATAAAAAAAAAAAAGTTAGGTGGGATGGAAATGTCATCGTCCACATCGAGTGATGCTTCTGACTTAGCGGGAGAAGATGGTTCCTCAATAGGAAGAGGCTCATCGAGAATAGTGACGGTGGCTTTTGAAAGAGGTTTAAATCCTAAACCAAATTTTTGATGTGGCATGAGAGTAGGAATGGATGTGAGGTCATGCACACCTTGTTCATATTTTCCTAGGCCAAAACCCTTCCACGCGCATCGATATAAATAAGTTTTTGCAAACGTGGGATTCTGTAGATAATCGAACCCTGTTAAGTAAGGTTTGGTCCTAGGAGGAGAATCCGGGTGATAGTGAGGTGTATCAAGACCACCGTAGATGAAATTAGTCTGTTGATTGGGCAGACCAATGGTGACGATGCGACCGAGACCTGGTTGATATTCAGGTTGTTTGTCTGGTCTACCATACTCACTAGGTTTGAGATGGGCGTCGAAAGAAAAGAGAGGAAGCTCTCCCAGTGAGAAACGCTGCAATGTCTCTTCTAGATTTTGTAAATCCGGTAGTTTGGTTGCAGGTATGGAAGAAGATGAGGCCCCGTCAGGAGAAGAAGTATTTTCCTTTAGAGGGGCAGACCTTGTGGTCATGTCGCATTGTGCGGAAGGAAAAGGATCTCCTGGATGAGTATATATTTTACCCTCATATTGATATTTTAAGCATCGATGGAGGGTGGATGGGACACAATGCATCGCGCGAATCCAGGAGCGTCCGAGGATCATATTATAGTGGAATTTTCCTTCGACAATGTAGAAGAGTTCGTGAAGCAGCTTCTTACCTACTCGAATGGGTAAGACCACAGTTCCTAAAGTAACTGCTAGCTGATCGTTAAATGATCGAAGGGCGAAGGGCGGGGGTGACACTACGTTCTTTGGTAACTTAAGTTGCTCGAATGTGTGCGAGGAGATGACGTTGAGTGCAGCTCCACTGTCGATCATAACGCGTTTTAATGTAGTGTTGTCGATTTGGACTGTGATAAAGAGGGGAGTCTCCAAATCCTCTGAAGAAAGAGGAGGAATTTCCGAATCTTCAAAAGAAATGGCGGTTGATGGTCTATTCAATCCAACAACCAACTCGAAGGGTTGGGGCTCATCTGAATTTACTGCGATGCGACGCAGATTATCAATCAGAGCCTGGCGATGTTGTGGAGAGGATTGGATGAGGTCAAAAAGAGACATTTTGACCGGAGCCTGGGTGAGTTGTTTCATAACACTCTCCTCAACTGACACGGGAATTTGAGCCCGAGGTGCAGCACGAATAGAGACCTTAGGTCGTGGGGCTAATGAGGAAGGAGGAACTCCTTCAGGGGCTGCAGAAATGACAACCCGTGGTCGAGATGCTGTAGATGAAGATGGATTATCATAGTGTTGGGTTCTAGTGGCGATATGGATTGTGTCAATTTGAGAAGGTGGAAGATCAATTGGAGTGGAATCACTAGAGGTCTGAGTGGATCGTTGGGGCTCAGATGGGGCTAAGATGACAGGAGATACTTGTTCCTCCTCCTCCAGCAAAAGATCACTTTCTTCCAAAAGGTTGTTGACAACAGCTTGAAGAGCTTTACATCCCTCAGTATCATGACCCGGGGTACGGTGGTAAGCACAAATTAGATCAGAGTTAAACCAGGTAGGTTTAACTCCTTTAGGGTTATAGGGTTTAATCGGAGGAAGGGATATGGATGAAGATTGGATAAGTTGGCGAAGGATTTCGGTGTAGAACCCGGTAGACGAAGATGAGGACAGAGGTGATGAAGGTGCCTCTTTTACTTTAACAGACTGCCGAGGCAAAAGAACCTGCATGTCAGGTTTGACAGTCTTTTTAGGGATCATCTTATTTTTTTGGACACTTGGAGGAGCAGTCTTGGGCACTTGAGATGGAAGTAAGTGAGACATGATTGATTTTGGTGGAGGGGGAGCCCCTAAAATAGATTTTGAAGATGATGGAGATGTGACAAGTGTTGTGGTCTTCAAAGATAAAGGAGGTTGCTTGGTCGAATTTACTGATGATTTAGATAATGTCGATTTAGATGAGGAAGAAGCTCCCAAAGTAGGTGTAATCGGAGGGACATAGGGTGTCCTGGCTTTTGGTAATGAAGATGATGATCCTGATAGAAGAGGTGACGTCCTTTTAGTAGGTAAGTCGGCTTTTCGGGGTGTTGGTGAAGGATGTGTTGTAGAAGAAGATGATGGTTTTGATAAGTGTGTAGAAGAAGACGCCTTCTCAGCGGACAAATCCAATCTTTTATGGGGCGTAGAGAGAGATTTTTGTGGGAAAGCACCAAGGGTCTTGATGGTTCGAAATATGGGCTTTCCTTTTTCAGGGATGGTGACAACTTCAACGGCATAAGGTGATTGTAACCTTTTCGGGGGAAGTAAATGGGGAGGTACTGATGGCGCAACGTTAGATTTTGGTTGTCTCGGTTTAAGTTCAGGAACCGAGCGTATAGGTGTTGGTGCTACTTCTTTTGATTTTCCCTTAATAGGCGAAGTAGCATTAGTGGTGGAAGAAGTGAGTGATGAAGAAGCAGTTCCTTGCGAAGGGACGACTTCTGGTGCAGTAATTATGGGTGGAACTACTGTAGGAAAAGAGACAGGAAGAGTCAAAATCGAAGACGCTTCCGTCGGAGTCGGCACAATTATAGGTACGTTCACCAGGGGCATAGTTGCAGCGAGAATGGGAGCAACAGAAGTAGATGTATCTGCAGTGGAAACTCGAAGGGATGTAATTGCCTCGAGCATTGAAAGAATGTTTGACGATGAGACAGATGAGGATGACACTGTCTCGGGTATGGATGGAAGGTCAGACAAAGGAGCGGAGAGAGATGAACCCGTATCTAGCGATGTAGGAATATTCAAAGACGGGCTACCTGAAGATGGTGGAATTCCAGTGATTGACGAAGTGGAAGGAGGTTCTAATCCGGTTGATGTGTTCGCAGATGGCTTGGTTTCAGAAGAAGATTCTTTAGTAGAGATGAAGTTGATAGTATGAGTGTTTGGTTTTTGAGACTCTGAAGCATTATGGTTTGGGGAATGATTGGGAAAAGGTTGTTTAAAAACATCCAGTGCCTGATTTGGGGGAGCATTTGGGTTATCCAGAATGAGCTCGCCTTTATCAATGAATTTCTGGACAAGATTTTTAAAGGTCTGACATCGTTCGATGTCATGACCTTTGGTTCTATGATAATGACAGAAATCATTTTCCCTATACCAGAATGGACGTTCTTGGCTTTCATCAATATTCCTAATGGGGGGAAGTTCGATCATGCGAACTTCCAACATTTTCTCTAAGATAGAGGCATATGATTCCCCCAATGGAGCGAAGGATCGAGATGATGAAGTCCCTTTTCGAGAAGATGAGGGGTCTCTTCGTGGTGTTTGATTAGAAGTATTATCGACTCGTGATGTTTTTAATACGATAGCGTTGGTGGATCCCTGATTCTTGTCTTTAGAAGGGGAAGAATTTGGTTTGGTAAACCGAGAAAAATTGGGTTTAGATTTAGAGCGAAGTTTTAGCTTCCCTTGTTCAATGGCGCGAGATTCAAGTTTGCGTGCCATCGTAAAGGCTTCTTCAAAGGTATGAAAAGTTTGGATCCTTAAAGTGGAAGAAATGTGATTAGCACAAGATCGAGTAAACAACTCGATTTGTTGGGATTGAGGAAGGGAGAAAGACAATTGGTTGATTATCCCTCTCCAACGAGCGACAAAGTCTGCAATAGACTCATCATCGAATTGACGAATGTTATAAAGATCTGTAATCGAGATCTTATGCGCGATATTTATTGAAAAGTTTTCAACAAACATCTGGGCCAATTGAGAGAAAGAAAATAAGGAATGTTGAGGAATGTTATTGTACCAGTCTAAAGCAGGACCTGCTAGAGACATAGGGAAAGTACGGAGCATAAGCTCCTGATCCTGGACTATGAGGTAGCAAGCATGTTTGAATGCTCGCAAATGTTGTTGAGGGTCCTCTCGACTATGAAATTTTGAAAATTTAGGAAGTTCCCATTGGGGAGGATAAGGCTTAAAAGCCACTGAGGGGTGAATGGGTTCATTACACACTTCTTCAAAGGAGTATGAAGGTCGAGCCCCTTTTGTGGAGGCTTCCAAGTCTGCGATTTTCTTGAAAAGAATTTGAACCACGTCAGATTGAGGAGGAGGCACACTGGCATGTCCTACATAAGAAGCAAATGGTGGATGTTGTTGAGGTGTCAACGGGGGATTCATCTGTTGATTGGTAGGATGATAAGAGGAGTAACCAGGGGTTCTGGGTGACACCTGGTGGGGTATTTGCTGTGAAGTAGCTTGTGTATAGGCGGGCTGTGAGATAATAAGTGGTTGAGAAAATGAAGGTTGGATGACGGGTGGAGCCTGTGATTGGTGGACTCCTATGCTTGTTGATTGAATCGGGACAGATTGAGGAACATGAGTGCCGACTTGATTGGACATATTGGGGAACAAAACCTGAAAGGGGCCTTCTACTGCCGGATTAGGCATTAAGGGTGCCGATGCTAGAGGATGGGCGAAGGTCACTGTTGCTGGAACATTGGAAGAAAGACCCACTGGAGGACGAGAAGCAGGAGCCAACTGACTATTCGGAGGGGGTTGGCTCATAAAGAGGTACTGACCTTGGGACACGATGGAGGGCATAGATGAATTAACAGCAATATGCGGGTGCGCAGACGCATTCATTATAGCCAGGGCAGAGGACCTCTCAGAAGTAGGTTGTGGAATATTCGAGGTAACTGCGGTGTTAGGAATAGGTAAGGCTATTTGAGAACTAGTCAATATGGTCGGTGGAAGAGAAAAGGGAGGCACAGGGGCCTCGCCCTTCTCCGTGACTCGAGGCAAGAGAGATGATGCAAACTGTTCTACCAAGGCCTGGGATGGTTCATGAGAATAATCGTACACTTGCTGGATTGGTGGTCCTTGATCAGATATCTGAATAGACTTGTGTACTAGGTAGTCCATGAGGGCTACCGGATTGCGATCGAGGAGCGCCTGAAATTCAGGATCCCCGCGAGGAACATACTCTGAGTCAGACGTAGATGATATTTCTGAAGGACTAGGGGAAGCTGGACGTGATGGGGTTACTTTGGCTTGATAGAAAGGATTATATGACCAGGATGGGGAACCAACTAACAGCGGTCCCGAGGAAGATTTGGGGGGTGCCGAAACATCCACGCTAGTGGTAATCTCGGAAGAGGAAGGGGCCAATTGAGCCATTCTTCTAGATTGTAACCGAGTGATGACCGTCATAAACACACAGCAAAGAAGATTGACCTAACTAATGCACAGACAATTCAAGCAGCGCAGGTGATTATCTCCTTTAAGTTTTGATGCTTTTAAGAAAGAAAATATTAGGGAAGGCTTTTTAGAACAGGAACTACTCAGATAGCCAAACTAAGGATGGTTTGGGGAATGTTTGGTGAGGAGTCCCGAAGGCACTTCAGTAAAAGACCGGTACGTGGCTTGATATAGGGGCCTACCCCCGCACTTCACACACCGCTGCGATAAGGGAGTCGGGTGCTTTGCCAATATATACCAGAACTTCCGTGAATTTATAGCGCGGCCTGAGTACCGCGTAGGCTCTTCCTCTTGGATGTCACTTCCAAGTAGGCGAGGCCAGGGAAGGAATTTTTGTTTAAATGCTTTATACCTAGTGATTTTGGCTTTGTGTGCAAGGGTGAAAAATAAAAATCAAATAGTGTCACTACCGATTTTGATCAATTTTCCAGCCTAATTAAAACTAGATGAAAAACATGCAGCAGCAATGACAAAGAAAAGGTTCTTTTTAAGCACTTAAAAACGAAGTGTTTGATTTCGATGAAGACAAGTCAAACAGATTCTTTCCCAAATGCGATTAAATTCCTTTTAAGCACCAAAAATTGAAATGTTCGAATGTGATAGACAACAAACAAAGATTTTTTTTTTTTTTTTTTTTTTTAGTTCCTAAAAAGGAGAAAACACCGTAAAAGAGAAATACCTGTAGATTTAGCTCTCCAAGGTGTGTGGACTTCAAAAAGCGCGTTGTTGAGCTCTTCCCCTCGAACAATCCCACGAACAAGCAAAGTGCTCCGCAAGAAGAGGTTAAGCAAACACCAAACAAAACCCAGAAAGATATATCTGGATAATGGTGAAACGGAAATTTCTATTTCAAGGAACTAGGAAAATTTCAAGGAAATAAAAATTTCACAAAAAGAGCAAGATTAAAACGATGAAAGGAAATGCTCAAGCAGAACTGATAGAAATCAGTGAAGAAAAAGAACAAAGCTCAAAACTAGAAAAGAAATGAACTTGCCAATAAGGGACTTTGGTTGGGTCCCACCGGGCGTGCCAGAATGTAGATCAAGGATTTCGCGCTTGTTACCTGTCCAAGTTAATGCACCAAACTAAACACAAAAACCCTGAAAAACTCCAATAAAATTGATACCTGATGGACAAGATCCGAAGATGTAGACGGATAAGGAGGTCGATGTAGATAAGACGGGCGCACACGAGTAATTCGCACAATAGATCCGAGTAACCTGCAAGACACCGATGCTTGACAGAAAAAGACCACGTTAAAAGGTATTTAGGTGGACTGCCCGAGAAGCGGGTCCGGGAAGCGATAAGCTTCCTCGGCGGATGTCAGTCCACGTTTTCAATTAAGTAAAGAAGCATACATGATAAAAGATGTACATATAAGACTAGATTTTCTGATTACAGTAATGAAACCGAATTTAAACAGCAGACAGAAAGCTACAGAAAACAGGAAACTATGAAATAAAGCTGGATTTGTGTTACCTGTGTCCTTTTACCTGTCTGCAGGATGATCGGCGTCGATTATGTAGAATCGGCGTCGATTTATGTGATCGGCGTCGACTGATGTGATCGGCGTCGACTGAAACAGATCGGCGTCGACTGAAAGCAGATCGGTCAATCGGGGACAGTGCGAGAAGATTCGGAAATTGGAAAGTGAAGGACGGATCGTCAACGTCTGCTGGATGTGCCGAAGTTGGTGAGATACTGGAACAGAGTCACCAGAAGATCGATGGATACGTGCGATGTTGATGTGATAGGAGCAGAGTAACGGTGCTCCTCTCAGGGATTGATTCAGACAGGATCCGATCTCATTTGATACACTTGATGCTAAAAGATCTCTCTTTCTTACAACCTGTGTCTCTTTCGCGATCTGTCTCTTTCTCTCTTTTTTCGTGCGCGTTTTTTTTTTCGTCCCTAGAACTGAGTTCTGGGTTTGTATTTATAATCGGCGCCGCTCCTAAAAAATCGGCGCCGACCGTATAGGTCGGCGCCGATCGCGGGACAGACTCCCGAGATGGCCAAAATGAACGATTTCTAGAAAGGTAAGAGTTACCCCAAATACGGGAAATATCCCGCTTGGGGAAGAGGAAAAAAATAGGGGTGATACATAGATAGAATAAATTTGGGGTAGATAAGTGATTAGGATACATGGGAAGAGGTGTAATTAAATATTTAATACTTAATTACTCACGGGTAAGATACAATGGGGTGAATTAAACTTAGGATAGGTGTTTAAATCACAAATCGGATAATATCCCAAGGGGATAGTGGTGACGTAAACGTGCCCCAGGCTACCTGAGCAGGGAAACGAATGTGAGGGACACTAAATTGAGTAACCAATTTTAAGTGTCTACATCTATGAAAAAGGATACAATGATAACTAGACATGGAAAGTGACAACACAAGACAAACCATAATGGGAAAAATGACTTAATTTCTCTAATGACCCTTCGTTGGATTGTATTTCACACTTTTTTGTATTCCAAAACAACATATGATGATCCATGGACCTATAAAAATACTCCATACAGCTCCCCCTGAGTATATACTCTCCAAATTTTGTCTTCATACTTTTTTTTCATCTTCTTCTAGGTCTATACAATGCCAAAAACACCATTCTTCATGCAAGAATTATCATACCAAATTTTAGGACCATTGTCCCTAAAGCCTACTTTCAGTCGAATTTTGAAAAAATTCTTCAAGAAAAATAAGCACACAATCCACATGAGCCACTATCTAACTTATCTCCCTATGATTATACCATCCTCCTTTAACTTCCTAGGAAAAATAATCCTTCATACCTTCACCATTTTTCATGGAAGAGGATCAAGACAAATGTCTCAGTCCTGAAGCCTTAATCTAGTGTTCTCTTCCTTGTTTCTTGTCATCACAAATGTTTTGATCATATGATCATCTTCTCTTGCAAGATAGCTTGGAAACATCGAACAACGCAACCTATAATGATTAGCTAGGATCCTTGACACCTTGAGCTCGTGATGGAAGATCAAGATAAAATTCCCCTGCCT
This sequence comes from Taxus chinensis, assembly GCA_019776745.2. NCBI lineage: Eukaryota > Viridiplantae > Streptophyta > Pinopsida > Cupressales > Taxaceae > Taxus > Taxus chinensis. The sequence goes on from CM034154.1 coordinate 711,583,794, forward strand.
CTAGATTCCTTCTTAGAATTTTAGGTCTTCATAGCAGATCTCGCCAACCTACTGTAACATTGTATTATTGAAGAGAAAACTTTACCATGTCAAGCCTAAGGAATTTTTCTTCTCTTTTACAGACCTTGGTTCTTTTCTGCTTGTCTGAGATACTCCTTTTATAGAGATATCTCCTTAATAATGCACTTATAGACTTGAAAAATACTCAGGGCATTCTAAAACTTCATATCTACTTGAATCCACTTCAATACATTTTCCTTATCTTTTAGGCACCCATAACTCATTCTTAAATACCATATGCCAACTTTCTTTTTATTGAATGAGATTCAACCACCTTTGCACAATATTGTCAATACTTTAGCCATATATGTACTATGTATTTGATGCATAACACTCTTGTTTCCATATCCTTGAGATGGTGAGTACTTAAACTCCCCTGGGACAAATCTCTTCAAATCTTTGGTCTTGATACTAATATCTGTATACATCCTCACAACATCTCAAACTTTTTAAGTGAAAACACAGACCCCTAGTTCACCTATCTATGAAAAAATTCCAATTCTTTCATGACCCATGCACATATTTGAGAACATTGACCATCATCATAGACTCCGTTCTATTCTTACAAGTACACAATCCTAGATTTGGTTCAACACTATGTTCATAATGGAGACTTTATTCATAATTACCTAGATCTTAGAATCATGACTCATGACATATTTCAAACTTCTTCATCTTGTAGAAACTTTATTCATCTTCCTTTAGGTCATATTATCATCTAGATCACATCTTCATGCTACATCATCTACTATCTTCCACTCCTTGAATGTACTGTTACGCTATTATTGCTAAAAAGATCAAGTTGTTCTTGTAAAGGTCCAACATCTAAAGCTATTGTCTACATAAACTTATACTGTATTGTGACAAAAAAAATTTCTTGAGGAGACATCCAAACCTCTAGGGCATGAACTTGAACAAGTATCCAACATTACTTCAAGTATAGTTTAGGTCCACATCCCACTTCAAATAAGTATCTAAGACCTAAAATAGATCACAAGACACGCTACTTATCATATGGTATTCTTGACATCTAGATCTTGATGCTCAAATCTTATTACAGTTCTTTTTTATCTAGGTTTAGTAATTTCAAGCACTTAGAAAGACCTTAAGTATGTATTAATTCATCATGCTAACCTCAGTAGATAACTTAGATATACAAACCCTGAATACTTGTTTTATGTTTTACTTCATCCGTAACCTCTTATGCAGACTTCTAGAAGAGGCTCGACATACAATTTTGAAAATGAAACCCTAATTAAGGAAAGTAACACCTTGATACTCAGTCAGACACAAACTCCTTTTCAAGAACACATTAATCATATACACCATGACTCCAATAACAATCTTTCAATTTTTCTCTTCCTTGACATAGACATAGAGTTCCATGTTCTATAGCCAATTTTCAATACTCTGAATTAGATTATTCACATGCAAACCCTATCTTTATATTTCAATCTTAAGAGTCTTCATTTACTTACTATACTCTTCTTGATCTTCACAGAGTTGGTAGTTTCTTCATACTTCTTCCTTTTGAAAGATTACAACTTACAACACATTTATAAATTTCAAATGGCATACCTTAGCTCATGAAGATCTTGAACAATATTTAAATTACTTCAAAAGGATATGGATTCTTCAAACTAGATTTTGATAACCTTGCTACAAATGGTATGATCATGTTGATGAAGATTTATTCTTCTTAAGACCCATTAGCTTACACTTTAACAATATTTTGATCAATGCATAAGCAGTATAAGAGCCTTCAAGAGAACAATATATTCACCTTAACTCCCTGATAACACACCTATGATTTTACAATCATGAAAAATATATGAATCTATCATATTCAAGGATACGACCTGTTTAACTTGAGTCTTGAATCCTACTGGGAGCATGCTATCTAAATTTGAAAAAAGCATCTTGGAAAACTTATATTACAACCTTCTTTGATGGATAGATAAAAACATGGACCACAAAATACAAACACTTTGAATGTACACACACTTGAAACTCTATATATTGTGAATTAAGAGAATGATACATAGTTCAAATCTTCTAATAGACCATAAAGCTCCAACTTAGAGCATTGACACTTGTAGTTGAAACATAGAAATGCAAGAAACTTCACAACGTTTCAAGACACATGTTGAATGAAGATAGGTGTAGACACAAAAATTGGGTCACACTCCCCTTGGTCCCTCGATAAATAAATACATTGAACACATCCACCTAGCTATGGCCCCCTTCACCCCACTATAATATTAATTTAATTATTTAAATTAAATTAATTCATTATCCTCAAATATTTATTATTTAAATATCCTAATTGGGATAATGCCCACATATCCACCTCACCTAGACACCTCATCCAAGCCACCTCACCCTAAGACCTATTCTTAGTAAGTTGCCATAACTAACTAAGACCTACCCAAACCCTAAAAATCAATGCCTACATTCCCTCTAACCACATTTCCACCCATTAGAAGGAAACTTCCATGCTAATCCATGGAGGAAAAAAAATGTGATCCTAGAAAATCAAGGGGATCTACCCAAGTTTAGTAAACCTAGGAAATCCTTCCCTAACTAACGTCGGTTACCCTTAACCACCGCTAGTTAAGCTGGAACCACCATCGGTTACCATTTAACCCCCAAAATAACCTTATTTCAGAGGTTGGCACATTTCTGAGAGATAATCATGTCTTTTGAGAACAAGTGATGAAACCAGAGTTGTATGCAAGCAGAACCAAGCATTAGTATACACATCAGAGCATCCATAGCCAGTACCTGAAGCAATCACACAACCATCTTACTTCACGGGAGCATCCGAGGAAGCGTCCGAAACTACACCAAGCTCATTCCATTTGATCACCTACCATTTCCAACCAGGCATCAAGCTCATACAAATAGTAAGTTTTGTTAACTAGCACTCATCTATTCATCATTTGATAGATCCTTTTACATTTGTTATTAGTTTTTTCTCTCATTTCCATTCCCCCATCATCTACCTTCATGCAAACTTGAACATATTTTTATCCACACCCTTACACTGCCCATACCTGGATCTTAATCAGATCCTGTGCATAACTAGAATCCATACGAATCTTCCCATTGCCCTCTCCATCTTCATCTAACCTCAGATCTATCACCTAGCCAAATTTAATTGAGTTTCCTGTACCTCAACCATATCGACGTTAGTTACCCACAACCATCGCCGGTTAGCCTAAACTAATACCGGTCATACCAGACCAACGTCAGTCTCTGTGTCTTTTACTAGAAACTAAGAACAAAGTTCCTAAAATTCCACCAAATACCTAAAACCACCCAGAATCTTACCCTGACCAATACCAATACCTTAACAGTGACCTTGACCTTCAGATTCAATCATAGCTTAGCCTATTGTGAATGAATTTTCTTATTGTAGATGAATGAGATACCTAAATCATTTTAATTACAGTATAATTTCCTTTATTTCTCACATTAATTTTCTTTAAACAGTGGATTGACAAGCCGTTAAGGAAGTATCTCACTTCCCAAATCTAGCACACGCTGGGTAGTCCACTATATATATATATTGTGTAACTTTTATTTGGTGGTCTTGTGTTCCATTTCAGGTAGTTCCTCCAAGCAAAAAGGAAGCTCTCACGATCAGCTGTGGATTTAGAAGTCATACGCGTGCAACAACCTATCAACCAACATTTCGACAGGTATTCCTCCTAGCCCTTTACCCTTATTTATTTTGTCAACATTCGAAGAAACACTCTAGAATCAGGTGAAACATTTTGGCACACTCAGTGGGACCTATTCGGGGTTCCTTACATTCTTTCGTTTTTAGGTGAAAATGTTATATGTTTGTTTCTTTTCTAAAAAGTTCTTACATTAAAATTTCTCCCCTGGAACCTTCTTCTCTTCTATTGTCTAAAAGCAATCGTATTTTGGTACTTAAAATGAACATTTCTTCCCTTTCATTAGTATCGCATTAGTGAAAGAGCATCCCTTCTCCTGTTCATCTATTTGTGGCATTGAATTCTAAATTTTGATTTGGGTTTAAAAATCATTGCATTTCATTATGCTTTTCTACATTAGCTCACATTAATTGAGGGCAACCTATACGCTAGAAGTCATTCCTAGCTGATGGTTGACAAAGGAATCATAGAAAGCACTTTCTTTCTCTTTCTCTCTCTGATTCATATCCAAACATCACAAATTCAAAATATATACACATTCTTAAACAACATCTCACCCAAAAGAAGTTGTAGGTGATCACATGATCACAACATAGTGGGCACCCCGCTGTTTATCTCTGTCCAGTACCCCATTTGAGGATGGCCCGCCCCTACCATAACATACCTGAAACGTCTCCCTGTAGATCTCCTTCTTTGTAGGAAGCCATCCTCACCAAAAAACTCTATTCTACAGTTCATGAGTCATTCCTTAAAATAACATAAGATAAACAAACATAATAGAAAAGGCACTCTTAGGATAGTATTTTTCTTAGTGTTTCTGCTTGGCTTGCATTTTTAGGTGAGAGGATTCGTTATTCATTTTCCTATTTCCCCTTGCATGCTCCTAATCACAGTTGGTGTATTCCAGCTTCATTTGAGTGTTCCTAGACCATATTCTCATCATTCTCAGAATTCTGGGTTTGATTCCACATCAAATTTTAACTCACACCCACATTTTCTTCATCTCTGTCTCAATTTCATAGTAACCGGTGTCGGTCCAATGACCATCGTCGGTTACCCTCTGACCGTGATCAGTTTTACCTAATCGACGTCGGTTACAATTCTTTTGGTCAACCTACCCAAAAGGACACCTATTCACCTTCTTTACTTTTCAAAGTCTCTATCACCATCATCATATTCACTTTATTGGTAAATCCCATTAGCATCTTGCATACTTGGCAGATTATTGGCCTTTTACCATATTTGGACCAACTTTCCACTTTCCATAGTGACCGACCACGGTTACCTGTGACCAGCATCAGTTTACCCTAGCAGGCATTGGTTATAATGTGCAAATATTCTAGCTAACATTAGGTACCTAATCCACCTATTACCACTTGTTTCTCATATCTCTACTATATTTCTATGTCATTTACATAAAATAGTCCAACCCGATCATTACCTGTTCACATGGTGCTAACCCAAAGCCAAGCGAATGCCCTCATATTTCATGTCAGTCGTTAACCACTCCCCCTAGTCCTTCACCACCTTCTATTTTATCACTCGTGGATCCTACCCAACCCTTCTCTATTGCTACCGGAGACGACGAGTTCACACAACTCCTTGACCAAAATCCTTCCACCTTGCAGTTTTACCTTTCCCACTCGTCCACTCGAGATGCCTCCGGTCAGTTGATATATGACATGCCTATATCTATGCCCCTAACTCTCATTCCCACTCCTGCGTCAGCCCCATTTGGCTCTTTGCTGCTCGCATCTACCTTACCCCCAGTCATTTCGTAGCTAGGCCCTATACCTGTTATTACTGCTACGTCTACTACCCTCCGTTGCACCCGCCACATCCACTATACCTTCGCCAACCACCCAGAACACAACCTCATCCATGCCTATTGTATCACATATACCCGTAGCTACACAACCACCCCCAATGTCAATGAAACCCTACCCTTTTCAAAATGTCATCCTCTTTCTATTCCGCAATCTTTAGCCCCCATTGCCACTAGGGTCACCACGACCCTTCCACCTCCATATACGTACTATCAGCAGCCTCATGTTTTGTCTATTATTCACTTTGGGTACGGACCCCCTATTTCGTTTCCTTATTCTCAATCTACCTATACGACAACACCATATACTGGAATGCCACCCCTGTTATATGCCCAACACCAACCCTCTTATGCTACAGGAGTCACCCATCCATCACAACCTACCAACGACCTAATTAAGTTAATGATGGACAAGATGCAGACATTAGAGGCATCAGTTTCTAGATCTCATAACACTCTCACCTACGATGAGATTTGTAACGAGCCTATCCACCCCTCCATTCCTAACCGTCCATATGTACATGCATTGGGAAATGCCTAAATTCAACCATTTCAATAGCAAAGACAACCCGCAACAACATTTGCTGTCTTTCAAACACGGGTGTTATCTGATTGCCCATGATGATGCTTTGCTTCTAAGAACCTTTCCCATGTCTTTGATTGGGCTTGTATTAGATTGGTATAGTGGGTTGCCTATACACTATATATTCTCATTTAATCAGGTAGCCCAAGCCTTCTTGGATCACTTCTCCATTAATATCGTTAAGAAGGTTAATTCCATGACTGACCTATACTCTATGCATTAGTATGACGATGGAATCTATCATAGATTTTGTTGCTCATTGGCATAGCCTGATCAATCAACTCACATTCCAACCACCCAAAACACAACCTCATCCACACCTATTGTCTCACATATACCCATAGCTTTACACAACCACCAATGGCATGCTTGGTGACCCATTAAGGTGTCCACCTCTATGACCAAAACATCAGCCCTTCACCTACACCTCTGCTTACCAATACAACCGCTACCTCAACTGCACATACCTCCTCCATTCCAACTACTACCTTGACTGCACATGCCTCCTCCATTCCTACCGCTGCCACAACCTCCATGGACAAACCATTAGCCTCCCACTCCATTATCTCCACCTCCACGTCGACCTCCGACACATCATCTATTCCATAGCTACCCACATACCAACCACCGATCCCTTAGAAGGCATCTTTCAACGCCTCACTCTAGGGGAGTATCACCTATATAGTGTCAACACATTCCTTACTCCACAAGAGTATGGAAGTCTTCACCAACACCCTCGTTATGATCACCGTATAGGGGAGCACCTCCTTTATGGTCCTCCCCACCTTCATACAAGTATCACCTATGGAAAAATTGATACTGCAACTTACACACCCGAAACCACCGTCACAAACCCACCCATTTTACTACCGACCTCTAGTCACTCACCAATTGATCGTTTTTCCTACACCTTCCTGCACTGATGTGTATGGAAGGGTTTTGGTTTTGGATTTTATGAGCAAGGCCTCCATACTATTATTATATGTACTACCCAAAAACATAATGACCGTAGTGGTATCGGCTTTGTTAAACCACATACCAAGAAGGCTCGCATTGAGCTCATCGAGGACATCAACCCTTCTCCACCTTCTTCACCAACATCACTGCCTTCATCTGATAGAGTTGATGGATCTAGAATCCATTCCTCCTAACTTTTTTTTTTTCATAAACACCATCTCCTTGGGGCCTCTAAATTATCAATGTGAGGGTGAGGCTCCCTCCTCTCTTCCCTTCCTGCACCCTGAAATGGTCAATGATGATACACCTTAGATTAACGTCGTATTCAATGTTAGGATGATGAATCTATACTCACCTACCTAGGTGCAGAAGACTCATATATTCATCAGTCATTACCATCTGAGACACAAACCATGTTGAATGAATTGACTATCGAAATCAACATTCATACTCAGGATGACCCGCACATCCTAAAGATCGGTCAATCTCTAGATGTTGCTAAACAAGAAGCCATCACCTCTTTTCTCAACTATCATAACCAAAATTTCGCTTGGTCTTACGCATTGACTTGCCTAGATATTGACCCCACGATAGTGGTCCATAATATCATAACCATTCCCTAATGCTAAGCCCATCAAATAAAAGTTGAGAAAAATGCACCCTCGCATTGCCCTTGTTGTCAAAGAAGAACTTCAGGGCCTTCTTTCCATTTCCTTCATATTACTCATTGATTATCCTCATTGGATTTCTAACATTGTCCCTGTCACTAAAGTGATAGGGGGGACTCTACATTTGCACAAATTTTCATGACCTCAATCTAGTTTTCCCAAAAGATGACTTTCCTCTACCTGGTATTGACCATAGCTAGTTGACCTTACAGCTGGTCACGAGATGCTATCACTCGTGGATGGCTTCTCGGGTTATAACCAAATCTTAATTTCCCCAGAGGATGAACAAAAAACCACATTCATCACCCCTTAAGGGACCTTCTGCTATCAAGTCATGCCTTTTGGCCTTAAAAACGCTAGTGACACATATCAATGGGCTATGACTTATATCTTCCATGACATCATGCATCATAGATTGGATGATTAGATGGAAAATCTCCTGGAAAAATCTAAACACCGCTCTGAGCACCTCGCTATCCTAAAAACCATCTTTGACAACGTCTTATTAAATATTGCATTCGCCTTCAGCCCAAGAAGTGTGTCTTCGCGGTTCTCTCAGAAAAAATATTGGGATTTATTGTTTCCCTACGTGGTATAGAAGTTGACTCATGCTAAATTCAAGGCCATTTTGGAAATTCCTCCACCCACTAACCTTAGGAAACTCCGTAGCCTATAAGGTAAGTTACAGTCTATTCACTATTTAATTTCATAGTTGTTCTGATCGGTGTCAACCGTTTCATCATCTACTCAAGAAGGATGTCTCCTTTAAGTGGGATGATGACTGCCACAAAGATTTTGAGGCCTTAAAACAATACCTTATTCAACCCCCCGTACTCATTCCACCTAAAGATGATAAACCTTTCTACCTGTACATTTCAGCTACCAATCACTCTTTGGGGGTTATGCTCACTTGTCATCGCAATGAGCAACACAAGGACCAAGTGGTTTATTACATAAGTTGTACTCTTTTGGACTATAAAACCTGATACACCCATCCTGAATTTTTTTTCTTAGCCTTAGTTTTTGTCGCCACAAAACTCCGCCATTACCTACTCAACCAAAAAACCTATGTTGTGACCAACACTGACCCCTTACACTTCATGTATGCCAAACCTTATCAAAATCAGCGTGCTGCATGCTAGCTTATGCTTTTAGCCGACCTCAAACTTGAATTCATCCATCAAAAGTCCATTAAGGGCCAAGCTATCACTGACCAATTGGCCAATGACACACCTATTTCTAGGGATCAACCCTCTAATTTTGACTTTCCAGATGAGTCAATTGATTACCCTTTCCCTGGACGAACCCGCTTACCAAATGACACTCTTCTTTGATGGTTCTAAGTGTCAGCATGGGGATGGGTCAAGAGTTATCCTCATTGTGCCTTGATGGTGAACCCATGCCTTTATCTTTCAAACTTTATTTTTATTGTACATTAACAATATTGTCGAATACAAAGCACTCGTACTAGGTCTCCAAGCCACCTACACCGTAGATGTCAAAACAATCAACATCTTTGGTGATTCTCATTTGGTCATAAAGCTAGTTCAATGGTATATACCAATGTTGTAATGAGATAATTCAAAAATACAAACATCACGTAGACATAATTTTTACCACCTTCGACTGTTACGCCCTTCAAACCATCCCACTGTTCAACCAACAAATTTACCGATACCATGGCCTGCTTAGCTTCTCAAATACCTACTTCACCTTTCCAATTCTAAAATCTTTGTCACCATACAATGACTCCAATCACCCTCTTATTTACCTCACAAAATTTTACTCCATCAGAACCGTCACCCTAGACTTGAGCAACCTTTGGTATAAACAATACTCCATGACTATCTTTCTCTCTCCATCTTACCTCTTGATCTCACCCGTAATGGACAATGCGACCTTCCTTAAAAAGGTCTCTCATTATGTCATCATGGGGGGGCCTCCTCTATAAGCGCGGCTTTGATGGTATTCTCTTACGATGCCTCGCGAGTTCTAAAATTCCTTATACCATTAAGGAAGTTCATGATGGCATATGTGGAGGTCACTTCTAATGGCCTTGTCTGTTGCTAAGTGCATATTCTTCACCTAGGCTATTACTCGCTGACCCTTAACCATGATTGTTGCAACTACATCAAGCGTTGTGTAAAATGCCAACAACATGCCAACCTTCATCATACACCCAGTCACGCCTTACAGGTCACCCGTGACCTTTGCCCCTTTTCTCAATGGGGTTTGGATCTTGTCAGAGAGATCAATCCCCATTCTTCCCAACAACATCAATGGATCATCACCGCTACCGAATACTACACAAAATGGGTTGAATCCATACCACTCATCTCCATGAAAGCCAAGAAAATATGTGAGTTCATCAATCATCACATCATTTGTCACTTTGGTGTCCCTCATCACCTCATCACTGATAATGGTAAACAATTCAAAAATAAGACCTTGCAAAAACTTTGTGACGCCTTCGATATTTAACTAAGTTTCTCATCACCTTATTACCCACAAACCAATGGCCAAGCCGAATCCACTAACAAAACCTTGAACAAAATTCTCATGAAAGTGGTTAATGATAATAAGGACTGGCATACGCACATTCCTTTTTCCTTGTGGGCATACCGCACTAGTATTCGCACTTCCACTACTGCTACACCTTTTTCTCTAGTCTACGGTACAAAGGCTATTCTACCTCTTGAAGTCTAGATCCCATCACTCTGCATTTATCTTCATGACATGCTCAATGATGCTGACTTTCCTTAGGACCATTTAGCACAACTTGAGTTATTAGATGAATGTCATCTTAATGCTCTTTATCATCTTGACAGTTTACCAAAAACGTATCAAACGTGCCTATGAAAAAAATGTCCATGAATGAACTTTCCAAGTCGGATGGCCTTATCCTAAAATAAAATCAACATGTAACCAAAGTAGTAAAAAGTAAACGAGGCAAATTTTTCTCCTAATTGGCTTGGACCATATATCATGACCCATACTTATGGATCAGGTGTTTATCATTTATCTTCACTCGATGGTAAACCTTAACCTAAGCCCCTTTATGCCTTGACATCTTCAACCATTCTACTTTTGACTTTTAGTCCTACCTCACCTTTTCCCTCTTTCCATTGCTCATCCCTTGAGTGCTATCCACTTCCTACATCATCACCAATGATTAAATAAGAGTCATGTGCATACCCATCACTTGTTACCTTCTCTTGAATATGTGTACCACGACACTGCACATAACATGATTCTCATGGATACTTTTTGTCTACCTTTAGATGAGATCCCATGGTCGTTTCACCCTGATATCTGAACAAGAATCATATTCTTCACCTTGGACTTCTCTAAAGACTTCGAATCCCTCACATGGGATCTAAATCCTTGAGTCAAACTTCCAATAAAAAGATGACTCCCTCAAAAGGACATCTTCCTCTTTGTAATCGTTGCTATAAATAGACTGACTCTCTCGAAGGAAAACTATGTAAAACTCTTTCAAAAAAAGAGCAGAGAGAATCTGAAGCTTCCTGCATCAATTAGGTTCACAAAGACCTCAAGGAGTTAATTTCCTCATCCCATATAGACTTCCCACATCAATTAGTCTATCTCAAATATCAGTAAACATAGAAAGCCTTTTCATCATGGAATTGCCCATTATGACCTTGGATCTCTTGCCCAAAGAGCATGCTATCTCATACCATATAAAAATTAATCAACATTTCACCTCCTCTCACCATTCTCACTCCCATTTCCTACTGCCTCAAGGGACCTCTTGGAAAACATGACATTTGGTGATCATGTGACTACTTTTCACCCTTAGAACAATTAATCATGCAATGTCTTTTAGGGTCTTACGTCCATCACCTCCTCCAAGGTATGACGTACTCAGTATGATTCTAACCAATCAGGTGGCATTCTTGCCCCCTCTTATCTTTTAACCTTCTTTATTACGTATTGATTACCTTATACAGGACTTGGTCCTCGACACTTACCTTTAGGGTAATCTTCTTCTTTTACCACCATTGAAATCACCTATACCAATTTTCCCACAACTCACCCACACTTAACAAACCTAAACCCAAATCATGCCTTCGAACCTACCAACTCATTCTCATACCTCCTCACATTCTTCCCTAGCTTATGGGAGAACTACATCAGCCTGAGGTCCCTTTTCGCCAAGACTATGTAGGCAGCACTTCGAGGGCATGGGGACCTTGGAGGTTAGTTCGGGTACTCTCTACCCTAACCAATTCATCTTTCATTGTCCTAAATCACATTCTACCCTACTTAGTTTCATTTTTATATCAAAAATTAGAAATTAAACCAAACAAATAACTAAGTTGTCTTGACATTTTCTATCATCATCACAACATACATTTATTATGACTACCATTTCTTTACCAACATCATGCATGTATTATAAAACATTCTTAAACATGACCCATATCATCATTCATTGCACAATATTAATGAATCACAACATCAACCAACATGACTCAACCATGCCTATGACCTAACTCAACCCTGCCTAACACCAACTCTGACTCATACCATGCCTAACACCAACCTGACTCATACCATGTCTATGACCTGAGTCCACCATGCCTAACACCAACCTGACTTAACCATGCCTATGACACTAACTCATACCATGCCTAACACCAACTTGACTCAACCATGCCTATGACCTGACTCCACCATGCCCAAATCCTAACTCCATCCATGCCTAACACACCTAAATAAGTCTATCTATGCATAATAATAAAATGTCTATCAATACAAACACAATGCCCATAATCATCATCATCTATCATAAATACAATATCCATATATATAACTATCAAATGTCTTTGGCACGTAGGCCGATGTATATAATCCAGTCTCTCAAAAATCTCATATACATCCTCACTCATCTTTGGCACGCAGGCCAGCATATGATCAAAAATATAAAAAATCTCAACACGCAGGCTAGTACATATCAAAAATCAAAACTACATCAACATTGAGGAGCCATATATTAGGCATCATCTCTAGTGGAAATTCTCCATATCTATCTTGCACTTATCCCTTCTACCTCCTTGGCCCCTGTCTAGCAGACCTGCAAACATCTTTCTACCCATCATGGGTGGTGGTTGGGTCCATGCTAGTACATCAACTGGAACTGGCCTCTGTGAACTGGTGGCCTCACCCTGACCATGTCTTGGGGCTCGATGGCCCTCATGTGCTCTCCATGACCATGGGTGCGTTATCTTGGTCCTCTGGCACTAGAATATTTTTGTGTCTTGTACTTGGCATATGATAGATAATCTATCCCTATTTCACTGTCAGTTGGTCCTCGTAATACAACAGGCATCATCTCTCATCTCCAACAATCTAGATACAGGTACTATCTATGGTGGCCCCATCGGCCTCTGACCATGTACACTGTCCTATGGGACTCTGTCCCACCCCTACTTGTGAACTGGGACCCTGTCCTGGTGCCTTTGGTGGTGCTCATCGGCCCCTACTCCTGTGCCTATATCTAGGCCTATAAAGCCCCAATCATGTGCCTGTGTTGTGGCCAATTGGCCCTGTAACCCTGTAACCTATGCCTGTAGGGTGAGCCACCTGACCATCATCACCATCTCCATCTCCATCCCCCACCCTAGGCCATCTAGGTCTGAAGACTAGCCACCTGTGCATGTAACTTAGCCACCTCCCCCTCTGAATTGGCTAACTGGCCCTGCACCATACCCAACTGGGTAATCAGGGTCATCACCTACCCCTATAGGGCATCTCTCTACACTGTGATAGTGGCTAAATCCGGCTGCCCCGGCCTGGGTGGTACTTCTCATAAATGAGCCACCCACCACTGTCTATATCAGTCTATCACTTCGACATCATCAATCTGCTAGTCTATCACCTACTCCTCCTACCCTATCGGTATTGTTGGTTGTGGTAGAGGCAATGGCCTCTCCACATCATCTCTCGTAAACTACAGGAAGGGTGGAGGTATGTCCTATAGCAGCCCAAATTGCTATCTAACCTTGACAACTGGGATCATCTCATGCTCCCTGGCATGATGCCCCACCATCCATCTCAGTAGCTGAAGGCCCTCCAGCTCATCATGCATCCACCTGTATGAGGGATAACCCACATACGGTCTCCATATGATGTCCACCACGGATAACCCCTCCAATAAACATCTGTAATACGCTACATCATGTGTAGTCCTGTCTAATCGATGCTCTCCAATCACGAGTACCCATCACCTATACCTCACCTGCACTAATCTTGGCAGAAATGCATCTACTCGAGGCATCCCCATTGGGTGCACACAAACTATGTGCTCATAGGCCCAGCAGTGTAGTAAAATGTACAACATAAGCTGAACCTACGCAGATGCCCATATGCCCACAACTCTCCGTATAACTACACCAAGAATATTGGTGCCTAGGCAAAGCAGGTTCGATCCATCACCATGTCATGTAGTACCACCATCAACGAATGGGGAAACCTCCCACCCTCTACAACTGGCAGTGCGAAGCAGTGCACTGCCTTTATCAGTAGTACTACTAGCCTCGTCTCCTCTAGACAGGCTAGGTCCATCCCTCTATAACTCAGACTTGCACTATGGAATGTCATGTCTACCAGTCCCTCCCCAAACACTATCAGCAACAACTCCTTTGAGGCCTTGGAGGAGATCGAGTACACCTGCATCCCTAGTATCGGTAACCACATGATCCTAAACATGTCCTCCAAGGTGACTGTCATCTCACCTGTTGGTAGGTGGAATGTGTTGGTCACTAAATCCCATTAGACTCGATTGTCGAATGGCATGCCGATAGCACCAGACCCCAATCAAGCCCACCTCCTCCAAGTTCTGCCACTCCTCAACTGTCACCACACCTCGCACTCTCAAGAGTAGGGGTGGTACCCTATCTCTCATCTGTAGCTGATCTCTCCCCTATAGCCAATACAAACATCAAATTAATCTACCTTCATCATACCCATACTCACCCATGACACCTCACTTATACCCACTATCTCACCTCTTTCTATCTTCCCAACCTACCTTCCTATCAAATTTTCTCTCTGCCCCCCCACCCTCAACCACTATCATTTCCCCATACCCATTTTACCCCTGCCTACATTAGATTTTTCACCAACATACCCTATTCTACCCTTTTCTATCTCACCCACTCGACCTAGGCTCCTTTTGCCCCCTTTTTTTTGTAAAACCCGACCGGTTCAGGTTATTGATAACCAACCTCGGTCACGCCTAAACTAGCATCGGTCACCTATTTCATGACTGATACCGGTTTGACCCTACCAATGCCATCTAGCCTAGATCGATGCCGGTCACTGTCACGGTGAAAACCGTGACTCCCAAAACCGTATCCTCTCAAAAAAATCCCTCTCCTGACCCTTCTACCCACCAGTTCTCAGCTACACTTTCCCTTAACCCCATCCTACCCCTTATTCACCCACTTATCTCTCTCCCCACTCATATTCTACCCAATTCACCCTCACACATTTCAAATTTTATTTCCCCCCCCCCAAAAAAATACCCAATTTTCTTTCCCCACCCGACTTATCACGTAATCTATCTCACAAAACATGGAAAGGGTTTGACACTTACCTCATCATGCTATCATCGATGTGGTGGCACATCTGGCCACTGCACTAGTGGCCCACTCAACCCCTCTCCAGCCTCTACCATCACCAATCGGTCACCTCACCTCTAACCAATAAACTCAACCAATATGACCTTGTGGACTAGCCTCTCAACTACCAATCACCCACCATTCGGCTTGCCAACTCAAATTTCCGTTCCATCCAGAAACTTTCCATATTTCCCTCTCTCATGTCATTTTCCTCTATTTCACACAGGACAAATGATTCCTAAAAACATGAAACTTTTATTTTCTATAACATTCCTGACCTAAGCAATGCTAGTTTTACCTTCACTGACATCGGTCATGTGCCCTACCTTACCGTGGTTGGTTACCTTATACTAGCATCGGTTACCCTTGACTGGAATTTGTCACCTTATCTTCCACATTGCCCACACTTTCACCCTATTATCCTTCCTATCACTCATTTTTCCCTCACCCAACGCTTACCCTAACCATTCACCTCACCCTCCTGACCTCATCATTTACTACCTAACCTTGTCCTCATTTGGGGACTCATTATTTTACCCATAACTCAGCCCTACTCATGTCATGACGTAGATTCTTGGACCTGGAGCATCGTTAGTGACCTTTGACCTCATGTGTTCACTATACCTTGCGGCACTATTACCTATGTTAATTGACCTGCTAACCTTACCTTGCCTTTTGCTGTGACCATTTATCCTGACCCAACCTCAGTGTATCGAAACATACCTAGACGTTCCTTCCCCTAACTCGTGTCATGTTTCTTGAACATATCCTATACCTTGGATACCAACATCACTTCAACCTTGTTTGGATAAACCTATCGACTTTAGACAATGTAGAGTTTTCCTACTCTTCAACCTGGTACCATGCTACAGTTTATACATGTGCGTACGTTTGACTGTCACTACCTTTGACCCTAACCCATTACCAAGATTACTTGAGTAGATCTTTTTCATTTTTTCACCCATTACCCCACCTTCTTCCTCATCACATTCACCATTTAATAAACCACTCACTGATTCTGCTTTCTACCTCATCAATTCCTGGTTTGAGGGGGATCACCTTCACCCACACATGGGGCAACCACATCTTATTTTTTCAGCGTCGCTTACCAATACAAGCTACATAATAAAAAGGGGAAAAATGTAGAAACCAAAATTGGGTCACACTCCCCTTGGTCCCTCGATAAATAAATACCTTGAACACATCCACCTAGCCATGGCCCCCTTCACCCCACTATAAAATTAATTTAATTATTTAAATTAAATTAATTCATTATCCTCACAATATTTATTATTTAAATATCTTAATTGGGATAATGCCCACATATCCACCTCACCTAGACACCTCATCCAACCACCTCACCCTAATACCTATTCTTAGTAAGTTGCCATAACTAACTAAGACCTACCTGTTATCTAAAGTTCATCCCCCAGGGTAAATTTCGATAACATGCATCAGAGTTTTCAATTCCAAGCAAGTAGATTGATTCAGGAGAAAATCATGAAATTGGCTAAGTCCTGCTCAAGGTCGCCTTTGGGACAGTTGGAACAAATGTACGCAGAGGATGCGAATCAGCCGAAAGGCCACCAGGTACTCTACAAGGAAAAGGAACATCTGGGCCATCGAGATGTGTGGGACGCGGAAATCTGGTTTGGCCGAAGGAAAAGAAAATCGACTAACTGCTCTGGGACGCTTGGGACATGCGAAGGACGGTGAAAGGGTGCGAACCGCCCAGTTCGGCTGAAAAGGAGAACTTTCACATTAAGTAGTTGGGACTATCTGGGCCACGAGGACGCGAAGGACGTGAAAAGGTGAAGTGGCCGAGAGCAAAGGAAGCCCATTTCAGGCGGCTTGGAAGAATTTGTCCTAGACAGTCCGGGATAGTTGGAACAAAAGGACGCGATGGATGCGAAACCGACCAGTTTCGGCCAAAATGAGGAACTTCTACACTGGAGCAGTTGGGACAAAGGGACATGTGGGACGTGGATAGTCGAAGGAGCCGAAAGCCAATCAAGCAACACCACGTATCATCGGGCCGACTGAGGGACAAGGAAGCCCATTTCGGGCGGATCGGGAGTTTTTGTCCCAAACAGTTTGGGACATCCGAGACAAATGTACGCTAAGGATGCAAAAATTCTGGCAGGCCTGAGAACTAATCAAATCACGACACGTGTCACAAGGGAGAAAGTCCAAAAGTCAAAGGGTGAGGTTTTAAGCACTGACCCGAGCCCAATAAAAAGAGGACACATGTCCAATGAAGCAAGGAAACCCATGGGACAGGGAAGGAGAGATAATTACGCACCCAATCAGTGCTTGACACGTGTCGTCTTAGGTGGCAGAGCGCAGGAAAAGATTTCAAAATCCGTTTTTGGCCTGTTTCGTGCCATAAATCTTCAGATCGTCATATCTTTCGATCCAGAGCTTAGATTAGCACGTTCTTTATATCAACGGAAAACTGTTGAAATTATCCACATGATTCCGGGGTCAATATTATATTTTGGTTCATTTTGGAGAGAGAAAATTGAGAAAACGCCTCTAGCATGTAATAATAGATAGAAGTAACACTTCAACAACCAGCTTTAATGCAGCAGACAGTTCACCGTTTCTGTTAGACAGCCCACCGTTTTTGCCAGGATTTACCACTTCTGCCATAATGAGATGATTTTAAATGCAACCTAGAAGTGGTTGGGGCAGATTCTGGATTTCCTCTCTCTTCCCTCTCTCATTCTTTCTATATATTGTAAAGAGGGGCTTCTTTAAAAAAAGGTCAAACATTTTCTGTTTTGCTCCTCCCTTCTTCTTCTATCAGGCGAATTTGTGGAGTTTGAACCTCTCATTTGAAACTTTAATACGAATATGCCTCTTGGCATTCTGTAGTGTATTTTATCAATCTTTGGAGCAAGTAATACATGTCTGTGGATGATTCTTAACCCTCTCTATGTTCATCTTTGCATCCTCCTGGTTTTTCACTGCAAGTTTTTATTATCTGTGCATGATCTTATGTCATATTTGAATGGTCTGTGTTTACTGGCAAGATAGGTGTTCTTCATTCCTCAGTGCATCACCTCTATTAGCTTAGATTTATTTTTATGCATCTTCTTACCCTGTCTCCTTGGCAGATTAGATTAGGTTTTAGAGCAAACCCTCTACATATTTTCATGTGCATCTGAACAGAGGAATAGGAACCGGCCTTCTTTGGAGAATCCTTTCTCACTTTTTAAGTCCCACGCTTGGAGAAAGGATTCAATGTTATGCAATCACACTGGATGATAGTACGGTCAACCTAGAAACCTGACCAGCATCCAAGGGTGTTGTGATTTTTGCACTAACAGTTTTGGCATGCCCCGGTGGGACCTAGAGGTCTCATTTTTTATTGTAGCAGAAAAGTTGATGTGCATCTGCTGCAATTTCCTTGCTTGAAAAGAGCTATTATTTGCATATCTGACGACTCCAAAAGGGAAAAAAATCAACTGGTTTCAAGAAGTGCAGGCCTGAAAACTTATGAGAAGAATCACCACAAGGTCAAGAGTCAGAGAAGAAGAAGTGCTGTTTGAATACCTGCAATTATCTCCAAGAAGAAAGCAAAGAGGAAGAAGGATTCAGAGGTCTCCCATCTCCACCAAATAGAAACTCTCTCAACTCCTCCACCTGGTAGGCCTTTCATTCAGTCAACAAGGGTTTTTAAGACCAATCAGAATGGCTCAAAACAATCCCTACGTCAACTTCACAGGCAGCAGCCCACTTGCTCTCAATGCACAACATCCAGTTCCTATTGCAGCCTTGAAGATCATTCCCCTACTTCACTGGAGAAAATCAGACTACTCCAGGTGATCATGTTAAAGATATTGCTAATCTTTGTGCAATTCATGAAATCAATGAAATGCAAGTGGCTGTCAAGTTACTGGCATCTTCATTCAAGGGTAAAACATTGCAAATGGTTTAGGAGCCTTGGAGCTGGTTCTATCACAAATTGGAATCAGCTGTGTATAGCACTTCATGAGCAATTTGGAGAGAAGGGAAACAACTTGTCTCTTTTGGAGCAGATGACAACCATCAAGAGAGCTCCCAATGAGCAGCTGACCGATTTCAACTTCAGATTTTCAAAAGACTTGGGGAGAGAATTCCAGTAGCATTCAGGCCAACAGCAGAAGGTGCTTTTCTCTACTATCTCAAAGCTCTAAATTCTGATATTTCTATGTTAATTCAGTCCATGGGAGGCACAACAATCCCTATGGCTTATAGCATTGCCATTAGGGCTGAAAATTGTTTGATTCAAGCTGGCAAACTTTCACCTCTAGACCTCCCATGCCATTGTTTCCAAGTTTAGAGAGTCCAAACACTAGTCAAGCACCTAATTTGGCTCCTTCTCCCACTCCTAGAAATTAGAGTTCAAATGAAGCTTCCACTTCATCTCCAAGTGCCCCAAATGAGCTTCAAGAGGTCATGAAGCAATTGCAAAATCCAGGCAATGAGCTGGTTACTCTCAAAAGGCAACAAGCCCAAAGCTTCAGACCTTCTTATCAACCCCAAGCTCAACCTAATAGGCAGCCATACCAACCACAAAGGCCCCCTAATCCAATTGCAAACATGAATCAAACAAGGCCTCCTGCCAATAGACCATTCCAGCCCTATAATCCAAATGTCATATCTGCCTCTAAGGCATTAGTGCCAACATAGAAACAACATTTCTCAGGAATATAATTGGTACTTTCCATGCAACGAGCCTCATAACCAATCCATGTGTTTCAAAGGTGCTCTCAATCAAGCACTAATGGTGACGACTACTGGTGTGGAGGGTGAGGGAAGTCAAGGAAACAATCAACAATAAGAAACATTCCAACAGCAATCAGATCCCCAAATGACACCACATTGGTGAAATGGCAAGCAGAAGATTTCTGTGGCATGAATCAAGTAGTTTCTCAAGGTGTTGCAGCCAACACAAGGTCAAAGAGGAGAAATTTGGGTGAAGAACAGCCATTAGCCCCAGCCAATCCACAACATTCCATGGCTCCACAAATGATTGGCAAGCAAAAGTCCTATTTCAAATGCACAAGGGCAGCCGAAGAACAACCCCTAGGCCAACTCAAATGCCAACTGTTGCTGCCCACGTACAAGGAGTAAATGTGCAAACCAAGTGACAACTGAGAGATCCTTCATCACCATTCAATATCAGTGATCAAATGAAGAAGACAAACGTCAACATATCAATGTGGGAATCCCTATCTATCCTAGGCCAAAGAGATTTGCCGCAAGCTACCATGAAGGATTGGCCAAATTCGAATCAGCAGGTTTCAGATGTAAGACAAAGTGCTTACAAATGCTTGCCCAGCTTGAAGGAAGTCATGGAGGACAACAAGGTAAAATGTTGAAGCCCCCTCCTTTCTATGTTTCGTTTAATCATTGGAAATCGGCTAGTACATAATTGCATGATAGACTCCGGGGGCAAGTAGCTCAGTAATGCCTAAACAGATAGCTGATCAGATAGGGCTCCAGTATGAAATAACATCCAAAGGGGTAGTACAGTCTAGATGGAACAGCAATAACAACAGTTGGAGTGATTAGAAATTTGAGTCGTACTCTTGCATGCATGTCCAAATGTTGTTTGTTTTACAAGATGTATCAGTCATAGACCTTCCACCACTCTTTACATTATGCTTGTCAAGGGGCTTCACAGCCAAGATTGGGGGGTATCTTATCTGCTAATTGGTCACACATGCTATTCAGAACAAGATATGGTACTAAGGCCACAATCAGATCCAAACCTATTTCAAACTTCCATATTGAGCCTTACACTCCAAGTCAGATTAATGCCAATTGCTCAGCATTTGATCAAGAAGATCACCCTAGCACTAATGAGGCTGACACTAAGGTTGGAAGTATCCCAGATTTGACTCTTGATGAATGGGCAAGCAAGGTGCATGCTTTTGATCCTTATCAAGAAGTAGAAGAATCTGAGCTAGGGGTTTATTATTTACATGAGGAGAATCAACCTCTCCCCAGCATCACCAAGCCAGATCATAAAGACAAGAATGAAGTATGACAACTGTTCTTTGATGGATTAAGGAGTAGACAAGGTGCATGGAGGAGGAGCTATGCTCATCTCACTGCAAGGTATAAGGTATTACTTAGCCTTCCGTTTCCAGTTTTCCTGTTCAAACAACACTACTGAGTATGAAGCCTTAATTCATGGAGATGCACTGGGCAATCATGAAGAAAGGCATCAAGAATTTACAAGTATTTGGTGATAGTGAGCTAATCATTAATCAAGTCATGGGACAACATGCTGCAAAGAATGAACTGCTAAAGAACTACAAAGAATAGGGTATGGGACCTCGTTAAGGATTTCGAAGCTTTCAATATCGCGTCCATACCTAGAAAAGAAAAATGAAGCCGCGGATAGGCTCGCAGCTGTTGGAGAAATGTTTGATGTGGTTGACAACATCAAAAGGGAAAAAACACAGCCACATGTCCATGTGATTGTGAGGCCAGCAGTTCCAGATAATAACACCAGCTGGCAGGTGTTTGAGAACGATCAACAGATCGTCAATTTCTTACAAGAAGAGGCTGAATTCTCAGCTAGGAATCAGGACAGATTAGAGTCAGCAGTATGGGGATCAAGTAGTGCAGCTGCAGACAAACAAGCTTCCTAGGGGGTTTAGTAACATTGGAGTCTATCTTCAACCCTAATGACCAGTTCCGTAAGGAAAAGGCTAACATACAGGTCAAAAGAGAAGATTCAGAGCCAATTCCGGTTGGGAAGAAGGCAAAAACATTGCAAATTGGCAAAGTAAGTACCTCCACAGGAGAAATCAGATTTCATACAACTTTGTCAAGAATTTCCAGATGTCTTCGCTTGGAGCTATGAAGACTTGAAAGGTTTCAATCCCAACCTGGCTCAACATACCATAGAATTGGATCCAGATGCTAAGCCCATCAGGTAGAAGCAGAGACCAGTCAACCCTCACATTGAACCTCTAATGAAGAAAGAGCTAAATAAGCTAATAGAGGCAAGCATTATATTCCCAATCAAGCACTCAAGCTGGGTCGCAAACTTGGTTCCGGTCAGGAAGAAGAGCGGAGAAATCAGGTTGTGTGTTGACTTCAGAGACTTGAATACAAGCCTCTCTCAAGGACCATTACCCACTCCCTTCCATGGAGCAAATATTGCAGGTTGTCGTTGGTTCAGAAAGCTTTTCACTACTTGATGGCTACTCAGGCTACAATCAGATTATGGTGAGGGAGGAAAGACCAGTTCAAGACAGCTTTCACTACCAAATGGGGGACCTATGCCTACAAGAAGATGCCATTTGGGCTATCAAATGCTAGAGCCACTTTCCAAAGGGCAATGGATATGGCATTCAAGGGGTTGATCAATAAAATAGTTTTGATATATCTTGATGACATCACTGTATTCTCCAAAAATGCAGTGGATCACCTTTTTCATCTGAGGTAGGTATTTCAGAGGTGTAGAAGATTTGGGGTATCATTGAATCCCAAAAAATGCATATTCTTGGCTCATGAGGGAAAAATTCTTGGCCATATTGTTTCAAAAGAGGGACTGATGCAATTGATCTAGAGAGAGTTGAAGCCATAAGAGCACTACCATTGCCAAGTCACAAGAAGGCCCTTCAAAGCTTCTTGGGAAGGATAAATTTTGTCAGCAGGTTTGTCCTAGATTTTATAGCCCTTGTCAAGCCCATCACCAAAATGTTGAAGAAGAGCATGGCTTTTAAAGTGGACAGCAGAAGGCAAGGAGAGTTTTGAAGCAATCAAAGAAGCTATCTCTCAAGCACCAACTCTCATCAATCCAAACTTCTCCAAGGATTTCATGCTATATGCCTTTGGTGGTGGAGATACAATTTCTGCAATCTTGGCACAACAAAACAAAGAAATGATTAGAACAACCAGTTGCTTTCTTCAGTCAAGGCTTAGAGGAATACGAAACTAGGTACTCTTTCATTGAAAAGCATGTACTTGCAGTGATCAGGAGTTTAAAGAAATTCAAGCACCTAGTCTCAAACAACAAGATCCAATTATTGGTCTCTCATGCGGGAGTCGAGGGGACTTCCTTCTAAACAAGGATCTGAATGAGAAATGTGTAGGATGGATAACTCGTGTCATGGAATATGACATCGAGATCAAGGTCACCAAACTAGTACGAGGGAAGGGACTATGTGAACAACTAGCCTTGAGTCAAGCAAGTTGAAGTAGGTAATGAAGAAGATGCTGTCTTGGTACTACAGGATGGTCAAGAACAGGAAAATGATAATGTGCCCACCACCCTGTTGGACTCAGAGTATGATACACTTCCTACAGATAGGCCTATGCCCTCCAGAAATGAGCAAACCCAAGAGGAGATACTTCAGGTTGCAGGCTGTCCCGTATGCCATTGTTGATGGAGTTTTGTTCAAGAAAGATGTGAATGGAGTGCTGCTGAGATGCATTAGCACAAATCAGATTCAAAGGGTGTTGGAAGAGTTTCATGGTGGACCAGCTGGTGGCCATTTTGCACCAAGAGTGACAGCTCTAAAAATCATGAAGGCTGGTTATTATTGGCCTAAAATCTTCAGTGATTGCTATGCATGGATCAAGAGGTGTAAGAATTGTGCATTCTTCACAGGAAAAGAGAAGTTTGCTGCCCTCCCATTACATCCAATCTCAGTTGACCAGCCATTCATGCAATGGGGTTTGGACTTCATTGGAGTCATTAATCCCAATTCAAGCCAAGGGTACAAATGGATTTTGACAGCCACAGACTACTTCACCAGATGGACAGAAGCAGGTAGCACTCAAAGAGGCAAATGAGTTTAGCATCTTAGACTTTTACAAGGGAATAACGACTAGATTTAGCGTACCTGCTACAATAATATCTAATAATGCATTGGCATTCATTGGATTTAAGGTGATTGAGTGGGCTGTCAAGAATTGGATCTACCTAAGCACTTCATCAAACTATTACCCTCAAGGTAATGGCCAACCCGAGTCTACAAACAAGAACTTGTTGAGGATCATTAGGAGGACTCTTGATGAGAATCAAAGGTATTGGCATACCAAGCTGAAATCAGCCTTATGGGCTGATAGGATAACTCCCAAGAGATCCACAGGTAACTCTCCATTCAGACTTGTCTATGGAAGAGAAGAAATCTTGCCCATGTCACTTTAGTTGCCAACATTAGAACTCATGAAGACGCTGGAGTTGCTAGAGTTTGGGCCCATGGAGGTAAGGTATGCAGAGTTGATGGAGCTACAAGAGATCAGAAATCAGGCAGCCCAAGCAATGGAAAAGGATCAAGCTTTGATCAAGAAGGACCTTTAATAGGAAGGTCAAGGATAGATCATTTTAGGTTGGAGATCTAGTGTTAAAATGGGATGTGGATAGAGCAAAATCGGGAAGGCATTCAAAATTTGATGCCATTTGGAGTGGCCCATACATGATCACGAAATGTAAGAGCAGCAATGCTTTCCAATTGACCTCATTGGGATGGTGAAGAACTGTAGATTCTAGTAAATGGAATCTATCTCAAGCATTACTTCTAGAGGGAAATTTACCACCTTGTAAATATTAATTAGATTTTCATTCCTCCAAGTGCTTTACACATTGTCTTGTTGTAGTTAGGTTTCGGTTTCCCTAAGTGCTTTGGCGCAGGTTTGGTTGCTCCTAGGTTGAGTTTTTACAGTTCAACATGCTCTTGTAAAGAGGAAGTTGTAGTATCAGGCTCATTTTAGGTTATTACTTATGACTCCATGTCCAATGGATTGTTAAAATGTCACTGATCTTCTACCTAGCAGGCATGTGACCCCGAGAAGTCGCCAAATTGTTATCCAAAGTTCACCCCCCTCAGGGTAAATTTTGATAAGATGCATTAGAGCTTTCAGTTCCAAGCAAGTAGATTAAATTTAGGAGAAAATCATGAAATTGGCTAAGTCCTACTCTAGGCCACCTTTGGGACAGTTGGAACAAATGTACGTGAAGGACGTGAACCAGCCGGTTCAGGCCAAAAAGGCAGAACTTTCAAGGTAAAGGAACAATCTGGGCTGTCAAGATGCGTGGGATGCGGAATGTTGGTTCAGCCGAAGGAGAAGAAAATCGACTAACTGCTCTGGGACAAGTGGGACAAGAAGACGTGAAGGACGAGAACCGGCCGGTTCGGCCGAAAATGATAACTTTCGCACATTTGGGACATCTGGGCCACAAGGACGCAAAGGACATGAAAAGGTGAAGCGGCCGAGAGTAGAGGAAGCCCATTTCAGGCGGTTCGGAAGAACTTGTCCCAGACAGTCCGGGACAGTTGGAAAGGAGAACTTTCGCACGTGAAGCACGTTGGAACCAAATGGTTTGGATGAAATGGGCGAACGAAACACCCAGTTCGGGACATCGAAAAGGATAAATTCAGCACGGTGGACGCGAACAGTTGGGAGCAAAGGTACGCAAAGGACGTGAAAATCTGGCAGGCCCAAGAACCAATCAAATCACGACACGTGTCACAAGGGAGAAATGTCCGAAAGTCAAAGGGCAAGTTTTTAAGGGTCACTGACCTGATCCAATCAGAAGAGGGACACATGTCCTGTGGAGTAAGGAAAACCCATGTGGAGCAGTGAAGGAGAGAGAATTACACACCCAATCAGCGCTTGATATGTGTCGTCCAGGTGGGAGAGCATGGGAAAATATTTTCAAAATCCGTTTTGCCCTATTTCATGCCCTAAATCTTCAGATCATCATATCTTTTGATCCAAAGCTTGAATTTGCATGTTCTTTATATCAATGGAAAGCTATTGAAATTCTCCACATGATTATAGGGTCATTATTGCATTTTGGTTCAGTTTGGAGAGAGAAAATTTAGAAAACACCTCTGGCATGTAATAATAGACAGAAGTAATGATTCAACAACCAGCTTTAATGCAGCAGACAGTTCACCGTTTTCTGTTAGACAACCCACCATCTTGCCAGGATCCGCCACTTCTGCCATAATGAGATGATTTTAAATGTAACCTAGAAGTGGTTGGGGAAAATTTTGGATTTCCTCTCTCTTCCCTTTCTCATTCTTTCTATATATTGTAATGAGGGGCTTCTTAAAAATGGTCAAACACTTTCTATTTTGCTCCTCCCTTCTTCTTCTATCAGGTGAATTTTTGGAGTTCGAACCTCTCATTCGAAACTGTAATACGAATCTGCCTCTTGGCATTCTGTAGTGCATTGTATCAATCTTTGGAGCAAGTAATACATGTCTGTGGATGATTCTCAACCCTCTCTGTGTTCATTTTTGCATCCTCCTGGTCTTTCACTGCAAGTTTTGTTATCTGTGCATGATCTTATATCACATTTGAATGGTCTGTGTTTACTGGCAAGATAGGTGTTCTTCATTCCTCGGTGCATCACCTCTATTAGCTTAGATTTATTTTTATGCATCTTCTTACCCTGTCTCCTTGGCAGATTAGATTAGGTTTTGAGAAAACCCTCTGCATATTTCGTGTGCATCTGAACAGAGGAATAGGAACCAGCCTTCTCTGGAGAATCCTTTCTCACTTTTCAAGTCCCACACTTAGAGAAAGGATTCAATGTTATGCAATCACACTGGATGATAGTACGGTCAAGCTAGAAACCTAACCAGCTTCCAGGGGTGCTGTGATTTTGCACTAACACTACCCAAACCCTAAAAATCAATGCCTACATTCCCTCTAACCGCATTCCCGCCTGTTAGAAGGAAACTTCCATGCTAATCCATGGAGGAAAGGAAATGAGATCCCAGAAAATCAAGGGTATCTTCCCAATTTAGTAAACCTAGGAAATCCCGCCCTAACCAATGCCGGTTACCATTAACTGCCACTGGTTAAGCCGGAACTGCCGTTGGTTACCATTTAACCCCCAAAATAACCTTATTTTAGGGTTGGCACATTTCTGAGAGATAATCACGTCTTTTGAGAACAAGTGATGAAACTAGAGCTACATACAAGCAGAACCAACGTTAGTATACACATCAAAGCATCCATAGCCAGTACCTGAGGCAATCACATAGCCATCTTCCTTCATGGGAGCATCTGGGGAAGTGCTGACACTACACCAAGCTCATTCCATTTGATCACCCACCATTTCCAACCAGGTACCAATCTCGTACAAATAGTAAGTTCTGTTAACCAACACTCATCTATTCATCATTTGATATATCCTTTTACATCTGTTATTAGCTTTTTCTCTCATTTCCATTCCCCCATCATCTACCTCCATGCAAACTTGACCATCTTTTTATCCATACCCTTGCACTTCCCATACTTGGATCTTAATCATTCCTATACATATCCAGGATCTATACGAATCTTCCCATTTCCCTTCCATCTTCATCTAACCTAAGATCTATCACCCAGCCAAGTTTAATTGAGTTTCTTATACCCCGACCATACCGATGCCAGTTATCTACAACCATTTCCGATTATCCTAAACTAATACCAGTCATAAAAAACCGATGTCGGTCTCTGTGTCTTTTACCAGAAACCAAGAATAGATTTCCTAAACTTCCACCAAATACCCAAAACCACCCAAAATCTTACCTTGACCAATAACAATACCTTAACAGTGACCTTGACCTTCAGATTCAATCATAGCCTAGCCTGTTGTGAATGAATTTTCTTATTGTAGATGAATGAGATACCTAAATTATTTTAACTACTGTAGGATTTCCTTTATTTCTCGCATTAATTTTCTTTAAACAGTGGATTGATAGCCATCTAGGAAGTATCACACTTCCCAGATCTAACACACGCCAGGTAGTCCACTGTATATATTGTTTAACTTTTATTTGGTGGTCTTGTGTTCCATTTTAGGTAGTTCCTCCAAGTAAAAAGGAAGCTCTCACAGTCAACTGTGGATTCAGAAGTCATACGCACGCAACAACCTATCAACCAACATTTCGACAGGTATTCCTCCTAGCCCTTTACCCTTATTTGTTTTGTCAACATTCGAAGAAATTATCTAGAATCAGGTGAAACAATAGGCGTTACTCTTATCTACTTCATACTTAGGTAGGAAATAAAACCTCATGTATCATAAAATTCTTGAGAACAGAGCAGAACAAGACACAGAGTGAGACACAACTTATAAAACCACATAGATGATGACATAGACTTACAATCTCAAAGTCACAACATATTTGAAGGCATTTTGATATATGATAGACTGAGACACAATTCCAAGTACTTTGATGAAGGATATCAATATTAAATATGTACTTGCAAAGACTTTACTCATGCTACTTTTATAGACACCTACCAACAACAAGGACTCAAACCACATGGATAGATCAAAACCTAAACCTTATGACTCTCGAGGTATCCCAAACTCCTAGATTTTTCAACTTTTCATGTACTAAATACTGAATAGCAGTGAGACAAATATGACTTTTTTCATATCTTTTTTTTAATCTTTCAGAGCAAACATACTTCCTTGGTTTGATTCGGACTTGATGAATTTGTTTTTCCATCTTGAGTGAAATAGTCTCCTCTATTACAAAATTCATTTGATCAAAATCGATACTAAGCTCCTCTTATTTTGAAGCATATTTTTTAACTTGACCTCCATGATTCGGACTTGATGAATTTGTTTTCCATCTTGAGTGAAATAGTCCTCCTCTATGACAAAATTCATTTGATCAAAATCCATACTAGGCACCTCTTATTTTGAAGCATATTTTTTAGCTTGACCTTCATGATTAGTTATTTTTGACTGTTTATGATTGTTTCTTTAGGATCATACCTTTTGATGAACATTCTCTTACTTTGGAATTGTCTTTCTATATGACATGGTCTATGACAGTTTAAAAAAAACAAAATTATTCATTCCTCTTAGCTCATATACATCTATATGCGAACCACATTTCTTAGCTTTATGGCCATACTCACAACATGAGTAGAATTCTCTCTATTTGAAGATATTTTTCACCATTCATAGAAGACCTTCTTTTACAATTTCCAGCGCTATGAGAAAAATTATTACATGAGTAGAAATATACATTAAAAATCATGTTGGTGGGAAAAAATTTTGGCTAGAAAATTCAGGTGTTACCCCCAACATTCATTGGGGCCACACCCCTCTACATTGAATGGTACAACTCCCATTATTGAAAGTAAACTAATACTAATCCTATATAAATGTTGTTGGTGGCCAAACTAGTTAGGGATCACACAGGGATACTCCAATAAACTTATGGCAAAGTTCTTGTACGGGGGTACAAGGGAGGGAAATTACAACACTGAGGGAGAAAAGGAGGAAATTATGAAAGGAATATTACTATCATTAGTAGATTGCAGAGCTAACACCCAGTAACCACAATAGTTCAACCTGCAATATAGAGGAAAGCACAATGAAGCTACTGGGACCAATGAATTAAAACTCAAAGTTTTTATATTAATCTATTGAGAACACCAAGTTCCTCTCCAACTCTATGTAGGATAAACTATTCTGTGCAAAGTGCATGAAAGGGATAAATAGAAGAAGTGTAGCTTTAATTTCATGTGTTTTGATATAAATTCCAATTACATACAATCCATAAATGGCTACAGAGTTTATAGTTCTTCAAAATTTTGGAATCCCTTGGTATGTGGAAGCCATCCCAATTTATACAATTTGAATCGACCTTTCTCCTCTCTCACATGGCTCTTTGTTTCCATATTTCCACTTGTGACCTTTCATTTTCCATTACTTAAGTATTTCTCTTATAATTTTGAGAAAATACATTTTACAAAATTTTAAATAGGTCACTTAAGTGAATAGAATGAAATTACAAATGATGAAGGCATAATGAAGACTTAGAATGGAGAGAGAAATAAGAGAGGGAAAGAGAGGAAGCGGGAAGGGGATAGAGGGAAAAACACTCCTTATGATGAACAAATTGCCATGATGAATATCTTGTTCTGTAATATGATATGATCATTCCAAAACATGAAAAATGCACCATCCCTTCATGATTGATCACACCTGAGAAACTAGACCAACATGTTCACTTGAAATTCATGTTTCCTTGAAGCTTACCAAATTTAGAAGGGACAACTTACTATATTTAGTAAGTGTCAGATTTTTCCTCTCTAAACCCCAAATGGTGATATCCATCCTGAATGATTATCCCTCTATGTCCCATTGTGCCAAACTTTCCCTTTGAGAACAACTTTACTATTTTTAGTAATTACCCCACGGGGTAAACCTTACCATTTTTGGTAAGTGTACAAGTTATCTTTTCCCAACCTCAACCTGGATATGCTAACTTGAATACATTCTTCTTACTATGTTCTTCTCGCCTTCTAGACCAACTAGCTATTTATATCAGGGGCTTATGGAACCACTTATTTTTTTTTAGTACAGTTTCAATTGTGGGCCCGAGATGACCTTTTCAAAGACTTTTCCTGTGATACTCCCTCTATGTTCACTGCCTTCTTTGAAGCCTCTTCAGATGATGGCTTACCCGAAGTAGTAGCGTCCCTATGGAGGAAGTCCTGCTATTTTTAGTAAGTGCACTGTAGGTTGTCATATTACATAAAAAAAATAGGTCTTGAAATTATGGGTTTTATTCTGGGGTTTCACGCTCCAACTTTTGAGTAATTCCTTCATTTGAAAAATTGGGAAAATGATATTTTTATCAGTGGGGGAATAATATTGACAAAAAAATCCCTCGATATCCATAAAAAATAGGGACTTCATGGTGTGAAAATGTTTATGCGAAACCAAAATTTTCAATTATCATTCCCTCCAATTTGAATGTGATTTCTACCACTAGAACCTTGAGAAGCGAAGAGGTAGCTCACAGCCTTTTACACTGATGTTCTTCATGTGTTAGGGTAGAATAATAATGAAAAATTAGTACTTCATATCACGTAAAAAAATAGGGGCTTCATGGCATGAAAAATAGTTTACAAAAAATTAGATTATTCAATGCTCATTCCCTCCAATTTTAAACACGATTTCGCCCACAAGAACCTTGAGAAGTGAAGGGGGTAGGCTTGCTGCACTTTTTGTTGTTGTTCTTCATGGCATTCATTAATGGAGATTAGAAATTTGAGGTCTGTTCCTCCTCTTTGGGTGTTGATAAAACTTACATTGTTGATGTTGGTTTTTTCTTCTCGTTTCACCGGTGAAGTTTCTTTGCAAACCGATCACTGGTTTGTGAGGAAATGAGCTATTTCTCTTCATTGCACAGAAAAGAGAGTTTTATTGTTGTGAAAGATTTTTTTTTTGAATGGGATATATTTTAATGAGTTTTTCACAGCCTCCAAAAATTACAAATACATCAAAAAATTGTTCTTGGATTCGTGCCCTGGTTTGCAAGATACCACAATTTCTTCGTCATGCGGGCAACAAGGGTTTTCAGATGAGATTCTTTGTTTCACCTCCATTTCTTCACATTTTCAATCTGATTTTATCCTTAAATCCTTGTGTTTTAATGATATAATTACTTTTTTATATCTGGTTGAGTGAAGAAATGGCAGTTGGGATGTCTGGGAAAAATTTTTCCAGAGTTCTGGAAGGATGTGGAGATGTGAGGAGATGTACTGAGAAGTAGAAATGACTGAGTGTGGTTTTATATTTTCAAAAATGAAAGAAAAATGGGTTGGGAAATTTTTTTGTATCCCTTATTTCCCTTATCTAATATTGATAAAATGGACATCAATTTTCACATTGCGCCCAGGTTGCGACACTTTTGTGATCATCTGTGCAGTGTGAGGATAGGCTCCAACAAAGCTCTTAGGGGTTGAACTGGGCGATGCGGAGGGTCCTATAGGTGATCAGAGGTATAAAAATTATTGGGATCATTTTCATTTCCCTTATGTATCTTTGCTAAAGGGATGAAAGGGACATTAAAATGTACCAGGCTCCTGGAGGTGACACATGTCCACTTCAAGAAATGGTTAATGTGCGAGAGCTTACCTTGAGGCTAACTTGCAACGATGATATCTCGAGATCCCAGACGAGTTTCAAGGAAATATTTTATATTAAATTGACTAAAAATGGCCTTCTAAATCCAATGATGAGGGGGTCGTAGCTCTTGATTCCTCCATTTGAGTCCTAACAAAATCATATATTTTTTCTAGCTCCATGACTGTGCACGAGAAAATCTGGATATAAAAATATTGCACCTAGGTTTTGTAGAAAATATGAATTGACTATCTTGTAGAGATCTGAATTAAATTTCCAACGATGTTTTTTTAATCTCCTAACTCCTTACAGAACTCTTGGAATTGCTTCTTGAAGCTTAGGTGCTTTTTTTAACATTATGCGCTACTTAGGCCTGAGAACCCGTTTATGATGAGCCTGCCTCAAAACTTCCAAATCTTCCCAAGTATTCCAAAATATTTTCCATGATATTCTTAGACATCTATTGCATCTCCATGTTGAATTTTTCTTCTCCCCTTTGCTTTGGGGGGATGGATTAGTCACAGGAAGGTGAGTGATAGCCCTTTCCCAAAACTGCCCAAAATTGGCATTTTTGAAGAACTCCTAAAATCATCTAGGGGGGTTGGCTATTCTTTCCTAAATAAACTAGGGGAATTATATGGAAATATAATTAAGGGACCATTACATGGACTAAGTAAGGCTTTGATGTTAAGGACGGGTAGACCTAGGGTGTCTTGGAAGGTAAAATTTTAAAAAATTTGACTCAAGGGTATCGTTGTCATGCTTGAAAATTGGAAATTTTCCCGTTGCACATTTGTATGAAAAAAAAAAAAGCACAATAAATCATAGCATCTGGTTTCCTAATATAACTTATACCTTCTTAAATCAATCCTCTTTGTCTTCTTCTTAACTTCGTGAGAACTTGGTCCAACTTTTTCGTCATTCACCACTTTCTTTCATTTGAAACATAGACCTATCTTATCACTAGTTACCCCTTTGAATCTCTAAGATTTCATTAATAGACTTAGATATCTTCTCCAACTTGTTATACACCTTCAATCCTCTAGATGCACATTGTAAATCAGATTCTAGGGCTTTCAAATTTTCTTCATACCTTTGAACAAGCTTCTTCTTTGTATTTTAAGGCTTTAGTCACTCTTTCAAGTTGTGATTCCGACCTTTTGATAACTTGACTATGCTATGACTCAAAGTAACTGATTTGATCATGTATAATATGAATCATGAACTCTACAACTTCATACTTCTTCCTTAAATAAGCTTCAACATCTGAAGACTTACCCATTGTTTGTGCTTCAAGAGGATTTCCTTTAAGTTGTCAAACTTGCTTCACAAAGAATAGCTATAATACCAGTTGTTGGAAGTAAAATGGACTGGGGGATGAATCATCCATACTAAAATTTAACTTATTTTATCATGAAAATAATTCCACATTCAATTAAACCATTCATCATTCATAACCACAATGTGAGCTTATTAGATGTGCATTAAACCCATTCACAAGAGCATGCAATAAGAGAGAGAATAAATAGACCACCGGTTACAAGTGGGAAACCCTCATGTAGAAGAAAACCCACTGAAAACCATTTATTATATTACCCAAAGCAAGGACATGCATGCATATCACATATCCTACAAGATTTGTTTATTGAGGGCACCGACCCCACAAGGAGTAACCAAACCCCTAAACCATTGTTGATAAGACTCACAACAAAGAACTCATATGAATATGAATCATCATAAGATATTTTGAAAAATAATGACCACTGAGAATATTTTGATCTCACATATGATTGTGATCCAAATGCATCTCCAGACACACCCAAACAATAATCCAAACAAACTCTCTCCAAATGAGCTCAATCGCTCTCCTTTAAGGGATGAAAATATCATTTTTCCTTGCAAATATGATCCTAAAGATTCTTCACGTAGTCATATATATTCTAATATATTTCCATAACCCATAAAAAATAATCTTCACTCCTATATAGGTCACTCATGTATGCACATTCACAACTTGTCACAAAATGAAAAATATCACATGCTTATATACACAACTCCACTCTAAAAAACCATTGGGTCGGGCAAGACCAAGTAGGTCGGGTCATCCAATAATAAAAAAACATAATAAAAAAATCATATAAATAAACTAAAAAATAACAAACTGGTCGACAAGTGTCATAACATCTCCAACAAGCTCCAAGAATACAAGCAAGCTCAAAATAAGCTCCTAAAGCACCAACAAATGATCCAACATCTCCAAGGTGTTAAAGAAACTTTCTCATGGCCCTACATGGTTAAAACCTCCGAGAATAATTAATAGGCTCAGGAACAATAGGCTCAGGAACAATTGATACATGCATCTCCACCATGAAACTCACCAAGAAGCATGCAAACCCCCACTAGGTCTTTAATGCCTAGAAATTCAGTCCTGAAGAGAAACCAACTTGACATAGCAAAACTCATCATCAAGACTTAAGAGATATATAAATGGAAAGGTATCTAATTCTAGTTTCTAGAAAAAGTCACATTTTTCTTCCAAATCTAAGTGGAAGATATCCAAACAACTCAAACTCTGTAACTACTACCAAAATGGCTTCAACACCCAAGAATAAGGTCTTCAAAACTGACCTAGTTCACCTATCAAAAATCCTCATCGAGACTCCATTTTCTCTAGCTTCTCCTTTGGCACAACTAGGGACTGATCACCCCCAATATTTCAACAAATTTCAACACCAATAATCTTAATCTCCAAATCTCCAACTGCAAGTAGGGCATGAGAAGATATTCCCCTTAAAAATATAATATATGTACTCTTTCCATGTTTTCCAATTTTTTTTTCACTTTATAAAATGTTTAAATTCTACTGTTACTATTTAGTTATAGTTTTTTTTTCCTACTCTAAACATTAACTACACTTTGTGTTGCAGGTTTCATCATAGAGAGTGTTAACACCAACACACCTAGATTAAAAAAACATCCAAGAAAATACAAAATGTGTATTTATGCTAAGGTATATTTTCTATTAAGCATTTGATTTTCATTTCATACTTAAAATGGGGAAATGTCCGCACTCAAATTTGGAAATTTACCCTTTTGACATTGCTTACTATAAATGTGCTTCTTAGCTAGGAAAAATTCCCACATCTTGTTCCTACATAGTCTATCTTTCCATATCCTTCCTAACTTTCTTATTACTACACACTGATGTTTCAAAAAATCATGAATACAAGTCCTTAAAATCAATGCATAATATATTATTATTATTGTTCAAATTTAATATTTTATTCACCTTCTTCCTATACAAAACCATACCATTAAAATAAGTTTCTATAATTTTGGTCTTGACCAACCTATATGGTCTTGAATCGAAACATTTTCCATATTTGAATTCGGTTTAATATAATTTTTTGAGTGCTTTAATCTTCCCATGTCATCATTATGATTATATTCTATCTTTAAAGAAACTATATAATAATGTTAAACTCAAATCATTTCATAACAATGGAACTCTTATGAGATCACATTACAAATACTAGTAGTAATGACACTTAAGGATTCCTAAATATTCCTAAAGATGGTGCAAATCTATCATGGGAAGCCACCACTATAGTTTTGAAGAAATTAACCAAGTTAAGGACTCAAGGAGTCTAGCTTCCCTCAGCATCTAAGCATAACAAGTGTATGTTTACAAGTCTTAACAAGAGCACTATACAATGAATTATGATCGAAGGGATTTAAAAGTGCTAACTAACTACAACCATATAGATATCACATGCTAGGTGGATAACTACGCATGGTTTGAGGACTCTTGGGAGTAGTTCCAATGTAGGTAGTGCATAGGGGTGCACCAAAAACTAAACAATAACCTTCTTGCATGGTATTCTACCCATAGGATATGGTTTTGGAGTGATTCAACTAACTACAAATGATATTGTGACTTTCCAACAACTAGGGTTTAATACTAAAGTACATTTCTAGGTTATCAAAGGACCCAAAAATTCATAGAGTCCCAATTTTGAAATAATATAATAGCGTAAAGAGGGGAAAATACTGGATCATAATTCCTAAATAAATTATATGGTGCTCCACCCCCAAGATTTCTTGATCATAGTTTTCAGCAGTGAAGTTTTTCTAGTCCTTCAAAACTCCCATTTTCTCTAGTTTATCTTCATAGATTCATCATTTAAAGTTATGTAATGCCAAGATTCTCTCTCTCTCTCTCTCTCTCTCTCTCTCTCTCTATATATATATATATATATATATCTGTATGTATATATGTATGTATGTATGTATGTATGTATGTATGTATGTATGTATGTATGTATGTATGTATGTATGTATGTATGTATCGAGTATTTTGAAACTTGTATACATATATCAAAAGAACCAATATGTTATTATGATTTTATACAACTAACTTGGAAGTTAATTTATTAAAAAAACTTCCTATTCCAAAGACCTCAACATTCCTTTTTATTGTTGTGTATTACATAAAAAATGTAATTTAATTTAATAAATGGTTAAACATTTGTGTAAAATTTTAAGTAACATTCTCAAAATCTAAATAGGGTGTAAATATTTGGTGAACCTGACTCTTTAATTTTTTTTTATAAAACCATAGAGTTTTCTACTTGTTGATTTTGGAACATCATGATTCAAAATATCATGGATCATTATCATAATCTATATCTCATGGAAAATGGTCCCAACCATTTCTCTAATTGAAACTACTACCACTTTAATCATCCAACAACCTCTAATAATACATTTTCTATCTCTTGTGAGTGTGCATATACTATTGTTGATATATTTTCTCATGTTGTATTCATGGGATACAATAATAATATACAAGGAAAAGGGTTTCATGATATGTATGATGATCATGTTATATCGAATAAAAAGGAAAAAAAAATACACACATTTTGGGATGAATATCTTGATAATATTTATACTTTTTTGTATACTTTCCACATGTTCACATTCCAATTATATATTTATGTGAAAGCCTAACGGTTTTAGAGAGTTTAGTAAACTGAAAAAGGTTAACAACAGATCATTATTAATAATTAATTAACTTCCAACATTAATTACCAATATAAGAATAACATATCAATAATTGTAACTGATATGATAAACAAGATACAAACGTGAGAACAAAAAGGAATGAGTGCAATTAGTTGGCTAAGGTGAGCATGTTGCCTTGTTGTGTTTTCTTCTGCCAGCCTCCATGTGGGTTTTTCTTATTTCCCTCTACTTTTGTCCTTAGCTTTCCCCTTTTTCTTTTCTTCCAACATCCATACAAACTTCTTTCCTTTCTCAAAGAGGGATAAATATCCATCCAAAAGGGTAAATGTTTGATGGTTACATTAATGATGTTGTCCTTTTCTTTTCACTACATTTCACTCACTTTTGGGTATCATTAGTTGATATCTCGGTGGATGTTTTTGTTGGGAAAAAGGGTAATGTCAGTGGTGTTTGGTTTTGTTCACACTAGAATAATGTTAGTGTATTACGAAGTAGAACTATTAGTTGTTCCTAGAGTGTAAGCTTACATAATGTTTGTTTTTAGTTAGAGTTATTATTGTGGGTGGGTGTTACATTTAGTGGTGAAAACAAAATATACATAAGAGACTTGGTAATTGAAATTCAAGATAATTAATAAACATATGTTGTAATATTGTTCTTAAAATTATTATTGCATACATGTATGCGAATATTGTAAACTTTCAAATTTATTTTGGACATTTTTTTTTACAGAATAATCTATGTATGTTAAATACAAACAATGAATATGTATGTTGGAAAGGATGGATTTAACTTCTAAAACTCGAAGCACATTAAATTAGATGAAGAAAATATGAACCGTTCATCTCTTAGTCAAGGGTATATGTTAGAGGTCGTTTGGTTCTTATTTTACAAGTATTTTGTAATTTGAAGTGCAATTCTTTTAAAACTCAAAATACACTTAAGTTATCTTCAACAAGGCAGTTTACATTTTATTGGCTACCAGACATTTAAAAGTGGTTCAAACCTTTCTCAATGTCCATTCAACTCAAAATACATTAAATTCCCACACATAAAAAATGATATAAAATTTTCCAAAAAAAAGGTATACCAAGAAAACGTAATTTTTAAAATGAACACTATACGAGAAATTAATAGTGTACAAATTAACTGTGACTGAAAATGAATTCCATGCCATGCACAAATATTATTTTAATGTGACCAAAATACTAAGTTAGGTTGTTAAATAATCTCACTTTCTTCAAATATGGTTATAGTAATTTGAATCAATGAGCAGAGGTCTAATTCGTACATTTAGTGAAAGTTATTGCTAATAAGAAATCTCTAAATCAAAAGGCAAATTTAAATGAAGAAATATCAAAAACAAAGGGCCCATACCAAAATTACAGAGTTTCATAGTAGCACCAACATGTCATAGTAGCACCAACATGTCATGGTTTCGAGTCCTAGGATTGCATTGCATTTGAGATTCTATTATATTTTTCTTTTTTTTAGTAGTTCTATCTCTATTTTAACCATCACAATGGGGAACTATTAATTCTAGTCGACTTCCATTTATTATGTGAATTGCATATTTTGTACATTTGTTTAATTGTAGCTTCATAGAACAATATTTATCATACAACTATAATTATTGATCATCTCCATAAGATAAATCACGTACAATCAAATTGAAACATTAGTATATTTGCAATAAATACATCTATTTCAAATGTTTATATAGAGATGTTTAATAAATGAAATGAAAATGACATTTTGACTCTATGCTTGGAAAAAAAAATGCAATAAGCTATATGATCTCTTAAAATTAGAACCATTGAAATTTCATACATAAAATATTCTACACAAAAGTTTCCATGGCCAAAAATATAAACAAATATTACAATGTGTCAACAAACTCTATAATTTCTAAAGCCTTGATGCTAACACTATTTGATTATGTAACTATGAATTTTTAGTTAGTTTCTTTTTTTCACTATACCTCAAGTATAACATGTATAAGCTATCTAATGTATATTAATATTGTAGAACTTGGTTTGGAAGTTAAGTATGTATTTAATGGAATTCACATGTGTATAAGGAAAAACTACAAAATTATCAAGATTATTGAAATTATTATTCCTAACAATATGATAATAATGATATGTTCTTCACCATTCACTCTTACTTATCTAGAGAAATGTGAATAGAAATTTAATTTAACACATGTTGTTGAGCAGAAAAAGTTTGATACTTGCCAGAAGGAACACAGAAGGTTCACACATGGGAATAGGGCCATTTAAAGGTGCAGAAGGATAGGGAAGGAAACACATGTGGAAGACAAGGATAGATTTGGGACTTATCCATTTTCAGGATTACATGCTATTTTTGGAGATAGTGTGCAGAGCACACAAACTAGATAAAGACTTGCACGACACGTAAGGGATATTTTTGGAAGAGCGTCTACTAAGCACTTTGCATGGGTTCGAGTTAATAATAGAATTGTTACTGTCAGTTAACCAGTAAAGATCTATTATTAGTGCACCATGTGTCTATTATTGTAAAGGTGTATGACTATTTTCAGCATGTGACCTATTTTGGGAATTATGTAAGCGGTGAAGGGAATGTCCCCACCCTTATAAATATGTAGTAACCTACGTAGGTTAGAGAGGACTATGTATGAGCTATTGCAAAGTTATGATGTTAGATCTGATCCGCGCATGAACTTATGGTACTACTTATTGTAAGAAGCTTTTGTGTATTTACTGTGTTTAATATAATGGAGTGTATTGAATGATTTAAGGCATTAAACATGAATATAACTAGATCTTGCATGGTATAATTCATATGGTTATTTCTTGAATCCATTACTCCTTATATCTATATCTGGAATATTCTCTATAGAATGTTTATACCAATTATGTATCTAAATGCATTAACTCTTCATTTTGCTAACATCCTGCACAAGCAGCCCTAAAGAGGGGCCTCATACCTTTGTGCACTTTGAGTGAGAACACATTCTAAGATGAGTGATTTTCTAGTGTGCCTGGGTTATTTGTGGTAAATTCTAGGCTGCATAGTTGGTTCTGTTTTCGGGACCTCTTTTTCAGTTGTTTTCAGGATGGTTCATGATGAAGACATACCAGTTGACCCTAACAAGTGTTGAGGAGTGGATACAAGATCTAGAAGAAGAGTACGCATGGAGATTCAACACTGGATCTGAGTTTAACGCACGTACATGGGTGGAACATAATTTGTATGAATTTTTTTATGAGAGCTTCTTCACTATTTTTTGGTAGAACTGTACGAGTGGCTAGTTGCTTATGCATCTAAAAGAGACTAGAGGTATTGCGCACTTGTCTGGATGCAGGAATAATTTTAGGCCCTTCATGATGCTGATTTGATTTGGACACGTGTTGTGGATACTTGGTTTCATGGTGTCCTAAACAACTATATTCTGGAGTACTCAATTTCCACTTATTCTTGCCTAGAGGTAGTAGAATTCCAATTTTTACAATATCCCAAGGGAACTTACTTGCAAGGCATTCCAATGGCGATAAAAATCTTGATGGTGACCCTGAACTTGGAAAGCAAACTGATGGCTAACTAAAACCCACCAAGCACGGGGGAAGAAGCATGGTTGATGAAATATGGTAGACCTAGCAGCAGAAAGGCAGAGAGAAGAAAGGCGGCTTAAGTATAATGAGGCTCATGAGAGTGAGATAGAGAAGTAGTGGGATGTTACAGAGTGAATTGTGTTGAGGAGAGAGATGGCTCACAAAGAATTTTAAGATCATGCAGAAGGCATGGATTCAGAGCATCAGGAACTCACCCATTTGGGAAAGCATGACAAGGAACCCCCCTCGGCCTCACATGGAAGTGCGCCAATAGAGACAACCTAGGACATAAGCACACATTTGAATCTACCTGGTAACCTAGCCCTTGCACTTGGTTTTCTAGTATCTAGTATGACAAGTAGTCAATAAGCTAATTTAGGAAGTAGGAGAGAAGGAGTAAGTCACATAACAAGTACATCGATGGCAAGGAAAACATCTTCATTGTTGTTTCTAGGTACCTTTACAGGTGCATCATCTGCACAAACTTCAAGCACATGGAATTTTGGACTCACTTCTGGGAGTGGTAACACTTCACATACTGTAGGGGTTCAGTTTAGTACTACTATTGGGACACAGGGAAGTACATCTTCTGGTCTGATTCCAAATACAGGTGGAGGAGGATCATAGATGGCTTCTAGTTCTGGTGGATCTGGTGGTTCTGGAGGTAGAGGTAACACAAGAGGTTCTGGATCAGGTGGGCAAGTTCTACACAAACCCCAAAATATTTACATGGAGATGTATCTTCATCTTCTAAAGTATAGGGGCATAGAAGATGTTGTTGAACACATGCACATGTGTGAAATACTATGGTGTGAAAAAGGGATCATAGAATTCTGAGCACAAGAGAAAGTCAATTTGCAACTACGTTATAGGGTCGTACACATAGTTGGTATAGGAAGTTTGACCCTGATTAGACTTGTGTAGACTACACAACATTAAAATATGCTTTCCTTAAAGAGTTTCACATCCTTGAGTTCGAGCTAAAAGAGTATAAGTGCTCTCAAGGATATTAAGCAAGGAACTACTGAGAGTGTCAGGGATCATGATGCCCATTTAAAAAAGTTTTTTATCTAATCTTTCTTATGATATTCATGCAAGCCAACATGCACAATGGTTCATTGGAGGTCTGATCACACCTTTTAGAAGGGCTTTATCACATAAGACATACACTAATCCATGTGAAGCACTTGAAGTAAATTTATGCGCTGAGGTAGTCGATAGTATAGACACTGGAGTTAGTCCATTCTTGGAAGCATAGATTGTGGCTATGGAAAAGCGACTAGAGAAACTATCAGCAAATTCAACACATGAGATGTGCACGGGGATTTGGTGTACAAGATTGTGAAGTAGAAGGTCACACCAAGGACTTTTGTCCCCATAGATTTGTACATTCACTATTGTTAGACATTGAGATATGTCATTTGAACCATGATGTTAGCCACTACCCATTATTGCAATGTGCAATAAGGAAGAATGTATCTTGTTATTGTAAAATTTACAGGTCCATGATTCATGATATAGAAAATTGTCAGATGATTGGTCCAGATCCATGATGCTATAGATATTGGTGTACGACAAACAAGAGTATCAGATAACTCTAAGGATAAGGGTGAGCATCAAGATCGAGATCACAATCAAGTATGCTATGATCAGAATGAAGGGTGTTTTGAAGGAGGTCATGACATAGGTCGAGGATACCATGGTGGATTTGAAGGACAAGGCCATGGTGGTGGATGGGGTGAGTTTCCTCGCAGAACATGTTTTACATGTGGATATCCTAACCACTACATGTGTGAATGTCCTCAGAATATTACTTGTTATTTTTGTGGAAAGAATCATAGCTATGAGGAATGCCCATACTTATATGAGCATCTTAGTAAGCATAACATAAACAAGAAAACAAAGGTGCATGGATGGTTAGGATACAACATGCTATGGAAAATCAGTGGATGCCCAAGTTGGAACTAGAATCCATGAGGTATTGTACCTGTAAAGATCACTACCCACGCTGAAGTGGCACATGTGCTAAAGAAGAGTTACAGTAGAATCCTACCATCACTAAGGAGGAGGTTATACATGCACGGTACCTAGATCCTATCCATTAGAAGGATGTTTATCAGAAAACCATGGAGGTACTCAAAAATCATTAGGGTGAAATACAATGTTTAAAGGATTGGTCACGGAAGATGGAGCAAAAGAAAGTAACAGAGATGGTCCAATATGATATTGATGACTTGAAGGAGGTGTGAAAAATGTTGCACCAGGAGAATATCATTCCATTGTTAGGGAATTGGCTAAAGGGAAACACTCCATGTGCAAGTATTGAGACTAGACGATAGATCCTGCATGAAAATGCTTCCCCCTCATAGCTTAAATGACAAGGAAATCACTCTAAATGTTGTTGTGGATGGATGGATTTTGAGCAATATATTGATTGATACAAGTGCAGAAGTTTATGTACTTACTTTAGATGCATGGGTACAGATGGGAAGACCCCCATTACAACCATCTTCTAATGTGTTGTTTATGGCTAATCAAACAAAGGCCAATCCTATTGGAGTTTTAAAAGATGCATCCATTACTATACAAGGGGCCAAGTTCACAGGGGAATTTGAGGTTTTAGCACTTGCAGAAGTAGAAAACTTCCCAGATCTACTTGGGCACCCTTGGTGTTATGCAAATAATGTTGATCTTCGGTTCAAAAAGGGATATATCAGTTTTGAGAATAAGGAGGAAAGATTTATTATCCCTTTAACTGATGGGAAATCTATGCCCTATGTTGAGCCTTTGAGTGAGGAAGATCTGAATAGGATTTATGTACGTGTCATCTGGGACCTAGAAGTACTTGAGCCATCTAAAGAAGGAATCCTTCAGTGGGAAGATGCATAGTCTATTAGCAATACTACAAGTATTTCTTGTGATAATTGGGTTCAAGGTACTTATGATTTTAGTAGGTGTACGAAGTAAGAAGAACATTTACGTGCAGAACAATAGACCTCGTTGTATCGGGAGAATAGGTAACAACTTGGTACCTTCATATACACTGGAGAAGGAGATCCTACGATATTTCTGCGTGCCATGGAGGAACAATGGATAGACTAGTTGGAGAGATGGAATATGCTAACATATACCCTGTATGGGACAACAATGCACTAGTGGGTGGTTCACAGGGATAATATTGTAGGATGGGATGAAATTAGGATTTCTCTTTCTACTCAGTTTTTTAGGAGTAATGCACCTACTCAAATCTACACTTATCATGGTAATCAACCTGTTCAACACCACGTTCAACAATGTGAGAGACTCTGGAAAGAGGGGCAAGAAGATTTACCACCTTCACTCTGGGTGCAAAATTTTTATTCCACTTTATAAGGTTGT
Organism: Taxus chinensis; assembly: GCA_019776745.2. Lineage (NCBI taxonomy): Eukaryota > Viridiplantae > Streptophyta > Pinopsida > Cupressales > Taxaceae > Taxus > Taxus chinensis. The sequence continues at coordinate 711,628,109 of CM034154.1, forward strand.
GCTCGTGTTTGGTATGTATATGCGGAACATAATAGAGAGACTGGAAATTAGTAGGATTTGATTGTGGGAATGATCCAAACTTTTGACTACTTCTCTACTAAACCTCCAGTAGAAGAGGCATTAAGGGTTATAAAGTGGTTAACTATGAGAGACAGTGCAAAGGTGGAAGAACTCATTTAGGATTTATTTGATGGAAACGACTTAGGAGTGCGTTTTGCTGAAGAAACAAAGATAGATGCCACACTACTTAAGCATGCTTTCCTTGAGAAATCAAAAGGAAAGATGGTCTACTTAGTAGATGATGAATAATAAGAAAATATGGATGTAGATCATTCAAAGGGTAGGTGTGAGGTTTTGGACAGTGCATATAAGACCACAAACACCTATCATAAACCTATGAAAATAAATAAAGTGAATATTGGATTGGACGGTGAGCTTAAGGAGGCCATAATTGGGAATTATTGGTCTGACTCTAAAGTGGAAAAAATCATTGAGTTACTACAAGATTATCAGGACTTATTTCCTAGGGGATACCATGAACTAAAATGTGTGCATGAATCATTAGGAGAAATGAAGATAAAGCTTAAGGAAGGTGCGTGCCAACTTACGAAGAGAACCTACAGGATAAACCCCAACTTGTGCAAAAATGTCAAGGAAGAAATTGAAAAAATGTTAAAGTTTGGAATCATCAAGCTCCTAGACAAATCAGAATGGGTTAGCCCAATGGTGATCAACATAAAGAAATATGGTCAAATTAGGATCTATGTGGACTACAAGGAGCTGAATGCTACATGTTTGATTAATCCTTTCCTTATGCCATTCACAGAGGAAATATTATAAGGCGTTGTAAGGCGTGAGATCTATTCCTTTATAGATTGATCCTCTGGGTATCATTAGGTAAGGATTGCACAGGAGGATCAGGAAAAGACTAACTTTTACCACCGAATGGGGATTTTTTTCCTATACTGTGATGCCTTTTGGTCTGAAAAATGTGTATGTTGTATTCTCACACATAGTTGTCCAAGCATTCAAGGATTTTATTCATAACTTCTTGCAGGTTTATTTAGATGATTGTACGGTGTATGGACTTGTTACAGATCATTGTGACAATTTATGCTTAATGTTTGAGAGATGTTGATAGCTAAGAATCTCTTTGAACATCAAGAAATGTGTATTTTCTACAGCATTTGTCACATTTTTAGGGCACATCATCTGTAAGGAAGGTTTTTTGGTTGATCTGGCTAAGGTTGTAGTCATTATCAGCCTGGAAGAGCCTACCCATCAAAGTGAGGTGCACGGATTCTTAGGTCACATTGGGTATTATAGAAAATTTATTAAAGGGTATGCTAAGGTTTCCACACCCTTAGAGGAGTTACTAAAAGGAAAAGGACATTCTATTGGGGGAACCACAACAACGTGCATTTGAGACATTAAAGGAAAACCTTACTACAAAACCTATTCTACACTTTCCCTCATGGGACAACCATTTCATGTACATGTGGATGCTTCTAGAATGACCATTAGTGCGGTGTTAGCTTAGCCTAGAGAAGGTATTATAGATCATCCTATTAGTTTTTCTAGTAGAAATTTGACTCATGCAGAGAAAAATTATACAACTACAGAGCGCAAAGCTTTTTCAATGATCTATGTGCTACATAAATTCAGACAGTACTTGCTAGCAACACCATTTGTATTCTATACTGATCACATGACATTGAAGTATTTGGTAACAAGCCCATTTTATAGGGGTGCATATGCCGATGGGTATCTTATTCTGAAGAATTTTATTTTACAGTTGTGGTAAAACCAGGGAAAAGTAATTTTGGACTGGACCATTTATCCAGAATACAATCAGGAGAAGATGCACAGGAAATTGAAGATACCATGCCCGATGTACAAGTTATACCGGTTACAACGCGTGCCATCAGAATTAGAGGACATAGCTATCTTTCTACATACAGGTAGGATGCCAAAAGGAATGAAATCATTAGAGAAGAAACAACTTTCCATTCACGTGACACCATTTATGTTGATTAACAGTGACCTGTACAAGTTAGGGCTGAGATGAATTATTGTGCCGATGTGTACTGGAACATGAGCACAAAGATATCATGGAAGAGGCTCATCGTGGTATTACAGGTGGGAACTATGCAGGTGATGCCACTGCGTGTAAGATTATACTCACTAGATTATGGTGGGAGACCCTGTATAAGGATTATAAGGCGTATTGCAAGGCTTGCGATCACTATCAGCACCTTGGAAAACTAGGACAAAGAGATGAAATTCCTTTAAGACCTATTCCTAGTGCAGAACCATTTGAGAAATGGGCTATAGATTTTGTGGGTCCTATTTCACCAGCCATGCGTAGGACCGGATCACGCTATATCATCACTTACACATATTATCTGACAAGGTGGGAAGAAGCAACACCTACAAAGGATTGTACAATAGCTACAACTAGGTTTCTATGGGAAAATATTATTACAAGGTATGGATGCCCATTGAGTTTGACTAGTGATAGGGGAACACATTTTTTGAATGAGACAATCTAAGTTCTATTGGATGAGTTCATGATTGCACACCATAAGACTACACCATATCATCCTCAGGAAAATGGGACTGTTGAGGCTTTTAACAAGATTTTGAGCCAGACATTGAAAAAAAATTTGTGATGTTGGAAGAAAATATTGGGATGATAAATTTTCTACCATGCTTTGGGTGTATAGAACAACATACAAGTGGTTAAACAAGGCCACACCCTTTCAATTGGTGTTTGGCGCAAAAGTAATTCTTCCTATGGAATTCATGTTACCTTCTTTGTGTATTGCGTGCATTGGAGGTCTAGATGATTAGAAAGCATTAGAAGAATGAATTGAAAAGTTGAACAAGACTAGATGAGTGATGAGAAATAGCACGCTGGAGTCAGAAGCAAGAAAAATCCAGGTAGAAAGCATGACATGACAGGCACATCAGGGACAAAAATCTTGAGATAGGAAAAATGGTGCTTCTTTATGATTCTAATTTTTCTACACCATCAGGAAAACTTAAAGTACATTGGTTAGGACCATATGTTATCACTTACATACTTGAAACAAGAGCTTGTCAGTTAGAGATGCACTTGATGGAATATAGTTACCCAATTACTTCAACGGGAGTAGGCTGAAGCCCTGCCTATAAATAAGTCTTCTTGGTGTTTGTAATAAGGTAGTGTTTCCATTTAGATTAGGTTTTCAATTATGTATTCCTTTAATGTATTTCCTTCTTCGTCACTATGATTTGTCAATTTAGTTGGTTTTTTGTGTAATAAGCGCGTTTTTGTGTTGGAAGCTAATTACCAGTTTGAAGAATTTTTATGCACAAAGGACTGCACATACCATTTGTGTGGGGTGGCTATTGAAAAATGGGTACACATAAAGGAAAAAAAGCTACTACATGTGTTATTCAAGTTTGGAGAGTTGGTGGAAAGAATATTTCTTCCAAATAAGGACCATAGATGGAGATAAATGAAGGAACAATATAATGTGAGGTAAGCAGCGACCATGGAGACTACCAAGAGAAGGTGCAGTGGTGAGGTACTTAGGCACATGGAAAACCACTGAAGAGAAGTATGTAGCTAGAAGGTAGGAAGGTGCGCTAGAAGGTTATAGCTGAGGCATGAAGATGTACCACACATAAATTTTGAAAATGGTCAATTAATGAGAGGATTGTTGGTAGGTGAAGGAGAAATAAATGCACCAACTTTTTGAAAATACATATAAGGACGTGATGCGAGTTCATTTTTACCATTGTGATCACAAGAATTTGAATGAGCTAAGTGTGACCAATCTGAGCCAAGAGTATTGAGGTGCGAAGAGTGTGAAACCAGGCATAGAGAGCGGATTAATGTGCAGAAGAAGCTTGCATCCTTATTGGTGAAGGGTTTGAGTGAAACAGATGCACTAAAAGAGAGCTAGGGCACGTGGTTTTGAAATAGGGCACATAGACTCAAGCTAGGGTTTAGATTTAATCACTACAGAAGATAGAAACTTGAGATTTGACGATGGCACCAAAGAAAGCACCTGCTGCAAGAGCCAAAGGAAAGAATAAAGTGGAGGCAGAAGTTGAAATTTCTTCCGAGAGTAGTTTCTTAGAGATGCAGTATTTAGAAGGCATGATAATTTCGTAAGAGTGGGATTCCCACATACACAAATGTAAGGTCAGTGATTACAACCACCAAACCTATGATAATAATAAATAATTAGATGAGTTGTTGAGCATGAAAACCAACAAGCGCACAGCGGAGGATGTACCGGTATATGATGACACCAGGGAGAAACTTTTAAAACAAGTAGGAGTGTACCAGTTGTATGAGCTCCCATACCTTAAAACATACGAACCTCTTTACCAGTGGCTAATGAGAAGAGTCCATGAGGACTTCTTCTATTTTAATGGAAGAAGGATAAGGATTATAGAAGCGTTGATCTCGACGCTAACAGGGTTAAAGGGGACATGGGTGGATCTTGAAAATGACCTAACTAATAAGGTAGCAATCATGGAAACACTAAAGGAACTGCAGTATACAAAAGTTCCACGTGGAATGGACATCAATAAATTGAAGATGTACCCAATGGTATAAGCAGTTGTGCATTTGGTGACCAAGTTAAATGATCAGGAGAGATACAATGTGGCTCTATGTTGTAAGGAAGATGCCATAGGGGGTAGTCTATAACATAACAGGCTACATTGCAAAGACCATCATCAAGGAAGTGTGCACCTGTGAAAGAATTAGTTTTAGCACTATCTTGTAGTCACTAGTATTTGTGGAGATTGGAGTGCTCGATGGGCCAAAAGAAAATATTTGGGAGTACCCCTTAGAGAAGAAGTCCCTTGCAGAGAGGTTTACAAAGTATTTTTTCGAAGGGTCAATGAGTGGGCCATTCAAATAGAGGGCAGAGATGTGGTATGACAAGCTCAGACATTTGAAGAGAAGTGGCACATTCCTAAGGAATTACCATTAGTGGTGGGAAAGGTAGTATAATTCGCAGTGTACTAGCACTTTTGCATCACGTGATTTTCTATGAGGGGTGAGGCTTAGAGCCCATGGTGTAAACTACCATATTCCTTCACAACGCGCTACTTTCAAGAATTAGTCCACCATTTCATTGATGCTCGTCAACTAAATTTTAATGCGGATAAGGTAGATTGCGACTTACATACTTTAAGAAAAACATATATACATTTAAGCCAGACAACATATATTGAAAGACTCATATTAGACGTTACAAACATGAAGCCTATAAGCTTGGCTATTGGGGATAGTGGAGCTGCATTTGTATACCTTCAACTTAATCCTAAGTTGGAGAGTAACAAGTATATAGAAAATGAGTTTGCGTTCCCAGGGCCACCAAAAGGTAAGCATATGATGGAGAATGTGCCAACCCCACAACCTACAGAAACCATAGTAGTGGATGAAGAGGAAGAAGGGTGTGAAGATAGTGGTGGCTTGGTACATAGAGGGTGGAGACAACCTACAGACAAAATGAAGACTGATCACGCAAGTACCCCACCATAGGAACAAGAAGAAGAAGATGACTTGGAAGCAGTCTAAGGAGAGTGTTGTTTTAAAAGGGTGTTTAGAAGAACAAGGGCACAAGGCATGGGAACTCCTCATTTTTTTAGGAGATCACCACGAATCTCTCCAAAAAAAGAGAAACTGAGAGGAGAAGGAAAAAGTTGAAGCTGAATGAGGAGGTGGAGGAGTCTATAGAGAGTGCACTTGGAACTCATATACCACTAGAGGATGTGGAAGAACCCAATGATGAAGAAATGAAGGATGAAGAAGAATGAGTAAATGAGGTGGGAGAAATAGAACAATATATTTCTCAGGACATAGACAATCCAACTCCAAACCTTGGTGCTCAAGTTCATAAGGGGCCAAGAATAAAGAGAGCAAGTGGGGAATGTGCTGCACCGATCATGGGCTATGATGAGGACACATGTAAAATTGTCCATGCCCTGATTCTAGAATATAGTGGGCCTCAAGGACTTGTATGAATGGGAGTTGATGGATCTTGACATGGAAACCACATGCAAAAGGAAATATTTGTCACGGTCCATGCACACTTACATGGATGAGCCCAATTTTGATGTATGTGAAGAGTCTTGTGTGTCAAGAAGAATGAGAAAGGAACCGCAAAATAGGCACATAACTATCAATCCCACAGTTATGTCTGATGAACAGGTGAGTAATGCCTTGGTGAAGGTATCTACAAAGGTGGCGTGGAAGAATGTAGATAACGATGCAACTATTTGAGCGCTAAGAGAGGATATCAAAGTTAAATGCTGAAAGGAGAAAAGGACCTAGAGAAAAAGAAGAATGGGGCTCTCATCACCATGGCAAAGGAGATCAACGATCATGTCCTACAAGCAAGACCACACTTGGAGTCTAAGGTACCAAAAAAGTTCCCTTTGGTTATGCATTATGTGCGTACCTTAGTTGATTTGGTTCTTGAGGATGGACTCATTCGAATGCCAATGCCAAAGGACCCTTAGTAGGAAGTAGAAAGAGAAAGGGCTTTAGTGGTTAGAAAGATTTCATCTTATGAAGCATTACTCCAGACTTTACAAGAAGAGTTGAAGAAAGCAGACCAGGCATTGAATATATGTGTAGCTATAGAGGTAGTAATAAGAATCAAGACCATGGTAGAAGACAATGAAGTCTTGAAGGCCATGAAGGATGAGACTTTGGGGTGCATGGAATGATTGGCACTGGTAAAGGAAAAAAGGGAGGCCCTTGCAGTAGCCCAAGATCCCCATAAAGACAGGTTGTATGAAATTGGAAAGCTTATAACGCAAAAGATGGATCTTCTAGAAGGAAGGGTGACTGTAATGTCCAACATTGTTATAATATTACAGAATGAGAAGGAAGAGATTGCGCAAGAGGATTTAGATTCTATTGCATAAGATATTCCAAAAAAGGTAGAAGTCGTGTCAAGTTATTGGAAAACCTTAGAGGATGAAATTAAATAAGAATATCTGGAGTTAATTCTTCGGCTTGAAACATAGGACATTGCAGGGTGAAAATTCATTCTTTGTACAAGTAATTATTTAATTTACATTCATTCAATTCCTTATACTTTATTCTTTAGATATCAAGAGGCAACCATTTCTAAGGAGACAATGTAGTTTTGTGTGGAGTAATGTTGAGCAGACAAAGTGTGATACTTAGAAGAAGGCACACAAAACGTTCATGCATGGGAACAGGGAACATTCAAAGGTGTGGAAGGATAGGGAGGGAAATGCACGTGAAAGACAAGGACAGATTCGGGACTTAGCCATTTTCAGGATTACGGGCTATTTTTGGAGATAGCATGCAGATCACACAAACCGGATAAAGACTTGGTCAAAACGTAAGGGATATTTTTGGAAGAGAGTCTACTAAGCACTTTGCCTTGGTTTGAGTCAATAATATAATTATTACTGCTAGTTGACTAGAAGAGATCTATTATTAGCGCACTTGCATGTGTGTCTATTATTGTAAAGGTGCATGGCTATTTTGAGCATGCAACCTATTTTGGGAATTATGTAAGAGGTGAAGCGTAAGTCCCCACCCTTATAAATATGTAGTAATTTTCATAGGTTAGAGAGGACTATGTATGAGCTTTTGCAAAGTTATGCTACCAGATTTGATGCATGCATGAACTTATGGTACTACTTATTGTAAGAAACTTCTGTGTATTTACTGTGTTTAATATAATGGAGTGTATTGATTGATTCAAGGTGTTAAACATGAATATAACTAGATCTTGCATGGTATAATTCATATTGTTATTGCTTGAATCCATTACTCCTTAGATCTAGATCTGGAATATGCTCTGTAGAATGTTTCTACCAATTATGGATCTGAATGCATTAACACTTCATCTTACTAACATCCTGCATAAGAAACCCTAAAGAGGGGCCTGATACCTTTGCACGCTTTGGGTGAGTGCTTAGTCTAAGATGAGTGATGTGCCAACACGCCTGGGTTATTTCTGGTAAATTCTAGGTTGCATCACATGTTTGCATGTTTTTCATGTTTTTAATTGAAAAGTACTTGCAACTTTCTAATATAGTCATATCATATGCTTTGCATATTTAAAATATGACTATTATTTTCTATATGAATCTATATGTAAACTACATTAATATACATAAATATAGTGCGTGTGAATTATTAGTGGTATCCAAGTATAAGGAATTTTTGAATTGATTATATCTATTAAATGAATTATTCATATAAGTTTTTTGGGTCTAACATTTAAACATTTTCCTAAACAAGGATCATGTAGTGAATGCAAAATTGAAAAATGAATTATCTTCCATGTGAGTAATTCATTTCACCATCATAGATTGTTTTTTGGAATTAGGGTAAACGAGGGTGTTGAAAGGAGCCACATCTTTGTACAATTGAAGATTTTTTTGAGAGGATCCACAACTAAGTTAAAATGAAGGGGACCACCATTAGGAACCCAATTGAAGCAACCATGAAGCCATAGTGAAGATGCAGCGACCAACGACAATGACCGTAATGAGTGAACCGACTACTAGTGATAGTAGTGAGAGGATCATCCACCAGTGTCAACAGTGAGAGGAGAAACCACCAACGACAACAATGAGAGGAGAAACCACTAGCGACAACACCAAGAGGAGCAGCCACCAACGTTAGCAACGAGAGGAGAAACCACCAACGTCAACACGAGCAGAGATGCCACATCTAGTGGTGAACCACCTCCGAGGAGGATCGGGTCTCAGGGGGATTTGAACATGGGTGGGAAAGCACACAAACATGTGAATTGACCGCACCACTCCCACCCCATTGGCCACCATCATAGTTTGTTATTTATATAGATAAAACATATTTTAATCCTTCCTTAGCCAAATAACATAGTGTGTAGTTTTTTCAATTTCAATGTTTTGTTCCCATCATTTAGAAACTCAAGAGATTTTAATGTATGGAGATTTAGAACTACCTATTACTTCATTTATCATCAAAACCACATAAACATAACATACTCCAATGATAGGAGAAACTATTAATAATGATTCGGGCCCATGAAATAGAATCCACATATTGAAAATCAAGGTACAAATTTTAGTTAATAATAACTATGAAATAATAATGTGTAATAAAGAAATAACCAAATATTATGTAAAGAATTTTTGGAACATATTTTAATATCGCTCAATCACCACCATAGCTAACGAAATATTAATATTCATGTATTCTACTTATTCTCTTTATTTCTAGCAAGCCATATTCTTTAGGAGCAAAAAATTAACAAACCACAACAAAGAGCTCCAATGAATGTTATATGTCATACACAAATTCTAAGAAGGAAATGTTGGGGCAGACATCAATAAGAAATTTCCTATCAATAAATTTTTAACTAATAGGGATACTCAATATAATATTTTAATCTTGAGAAGAGACAAACCTTTATTTTAGAAGGATAATATACTAATTTTTATCCAACTCAAACCTATGATCAAATAAAATAAACTTATTATAAAAATATTACTAGATTTTTTCTTAAATCTTAATTTTTCAATAGAAAACTATCTATGATGTTAAAGAATTTATAACATTGACGATATTAAATAACATTTAGTTAAAAACTTTGTTTAAGATGTTGGGTTGTGGGCACTTCCTCTCAATAAAATCTAACCCAAACGAAATAAACAATTGTCGACACTGGGAAGGTTTTCATGGTTACAATAAACAATGCATAAAGATAAAAATGGAGCTCTTGGGTAAAGAATTCTCTTGTGAAGATTGCCCTTTAAAACACTAAAATTTCAGGGGTCAACTTTAATCTAGAAAATCAACAAAAGAAGAAACTACCATATATTGTGATTAATATATGTATTGTCATAAATACTCAATATGCAGTCTTAAATAAATTCCAGAATGTTGTATCACATTCTAATTAAACTGCTATTTTTTTAAAATGAAGCAATTAAAAATCATGGGCATGTTTTTCCTTTATCCCGAGACTATACAAATGACAATAATTTTCGAAACCTTGTATTGTTGTATTGTTGTATGGTGGGGGCATCTAAGATCCAAATAATATCCAAATAAATAAACAAAGGATCCTATCCATCATGAATGTTTGGAGTGCGTGATGTAAAAAATATTACAATTTGAAGAAGAAGACAACACACTAATAAAGACAGCTAAAATAAGATAGGAGATTGTATGAAGCAGCACCCAACATAACTAACATAATAGCATATTTTTGTTGATTTTTTAGGAGACAATAAAAATATAATATAAAAAGTGTTAAATATGTAAAGTCTTTAATTGTTAACTGAATTTACGTATCAATTTTGAGATTGGAGTATTATATAGTTTGAAAATTTTGGACTTCTTTTATATAGTTACGTTAGTCTATTTGTTAATTTTAACTTCTAGGATCTCTATTTTCATGTAGGTGAGGGCTTTTAGACGTTATACAGCTATAGTATCTATATTTATTTGTGTAAGAGCTCTGTGTAAGAGCTCAATGGGTTAATAAGGGTGGAATTTTCATTGGCATCCCTTGGTTCAAGTCTTATTGAATTTTTAGTTCTAACAGTTTTTATGAAAAAATTAATTATCTAGTTTTTAGTAATTACTCAAATGATCTTCAAGTAGTCAATATTCTAATGACAATTTTGGTAACAATTACCTGATAATAGAATTGATTTTAAACATTTGTTAGTAGGGGGAAGAATGATGAATATAATTCACCATTTTTGGGCTTTTCAAACCCTTTGGTGAGTGTAGGTTAAGTTGAAATATTCCAAACAACTACACCAATAAAAATCCCACAAAAATGAATAATCTAATATACATAGTCGTTAATGTGTTAACCCTTCTATAGAGTTCACATTTATTAGTTTAATTATTTTTTACAACTCTTCCAAAATCAAATATATGGTTCTAGACCTGCTATATAGTCTTGGACATGCTTGGAATTTTTTTCTACAACTTTTTGTGTCCTTTAGTGATTTGGAAATATGTGTTTCTACCAAACCTTAAGTCTCACACTATCCTAAAACCATATGAAATCAGCTAAATCAAACTCCAACCCTAGCCATGGGTCCGAGACCCTACAAGATGGCTAATGTGTTGGGTTGAAGTGTATGTTAGTACTACTCCAAAGAGATCTCAAACCGCATGTTGTTCTCCACCTAACATGCTATATCTATATGAATGTAAATAGTTGGAAATTTAAACCACTTTGAACATGCTTGAGATGATTGTGCTCTTTCTAAGACATGTAGTTGAGATATTTGAGTGCTTGAGGATGAGGGAATCTGAACTCCTTGAATTGGTTGAGTAATTCATAAGTGTAGTAGTGGTTTTCCTAGTGGATGTGCATCAACTTTAGGAAGATTTAGGCATCCTTGAGTACTAGTATTTGTATAAGATATCATGAGGTGATATAAACTTGCTTATATATGGATCAAAAGGTAATTTTTCATGTAAAGTTTGACCTAGGAGGATAAAAAGACCCGATACAACAATGTTATTGAAAGAAGATTTGGAAGATGTGTCGGTCTAAGACCGTAAAGTTTGGTCAGGATTGGAAATCACATCCTAACCCTACTATATGGTTTTGGACATAGAAAAAGTGAGTGAAATATAGAAGTTGCATTATGAAAAAAAGAGTTGAAGTATTGAATCACGATGCATTTATATTCAGATTATAATGACATGTCGGTGTATAGGAGTAAACATGTTGGGAGGGACTAGATAAAAAGATGTACTAATTAGGGGTAGGATGTTGGTGTTTGTATTAGCTAAGAAGCATATTCGTATCCAATGGCATCAAATGATAAATTTCCAAATTTGAGTGTCTACATTCCCCCACTTTAAGTATGAAATGAAAATTACATGCTTAAAGGAAAATGATACCTGAGTGTGTAAACACACTTTGTCTTTACTCAGAGTTTTTTTTAGTCATCTATATGTGTTGGTGCTGGCATGATACATGGTGAGATGTAAAACCCAGATTGTAGCCAATGTCCATAGTAGAAATTGAACTATAACTCAAATGTAAATATAGAATTTGAACTTCCATAAATAAAAATAAAGAGATGCAAAACATGGAAGGAATACACCTGTTTTTTGTAGAGGGAAGAGCTCCCATTCATTTTTTTCAATTAGAGATTTAGATTGTACTGCTAAATCAAGAGTGATTAGTCTCTCAATTGTGCCTAAGGATAAATCATATTATTGGGTGCATATAGCCCAAAAATATATAAAAGGTAGAGATAGAAAAGGAGAGAGGTTCCAAAACACCCAATGAAGGAAGAATTCCACGTGTCAAAATTTTTACTAACCTTAATATCTTCCCCTTTGAAAGAGTATAGGAGAGAATGTCTATGAAGATCTTACATGCTTCGATACTTTCCATAAAACTATGGACGCCATCGTTGTAGAAGAATCTAGGCCCCATTTTTAGATATATAAACACAAATTATAAAACAGAATGGTTACCTCTATGCTCTCCCCATGTGCCACACAACTATGTAGGAGTGTGTAAGATACTGCAATGATGATGGAAAAAGAGACTCATGCTGCAAAACCCTATATTTTGTAACTAGTATTGAAAAATGCATTGTGAGAACGAGTGAAATATTCATGCCCCCTATAAAGTGATATGAACTATATCAACTGAGTCTTATATTATGCGAAAAAAAATGTATCCATAAGTAGAAATATGAAATGGTAGAAAAATATAGTGTAACTTCTCCCATGGTAGAAACGTATGGTAGGGTTAGCAACATGCATATGGTCCTAATCTTTCAATATGGTTTTGAACCTATGTAAAATTTATAAAAACAATTGTATCTAGAGATGTTTTTGAGGATTTGTACTATGTGAAACCTGTTTATGAACCTGAAATTTTTCCTTAAGTATAGAATACATCTTGATAAATGTTCCCTCTTCTGAAGGCACATGTGATAAATCATTTTAGCATGTGCATATTAAAACAATATGTATACCCATATACTGGTAATGTATGATGGGTAAAATAGATGATCACAATAGGGTTCTTAAATTTAGGGATCTAATCTAAGACCAACTACACTAAGTAGGTTACACATGGTACTTAGGGAGTGCTATGTGTCATAATTCTAGAGGATAATTATTCTAACAATAGTAGTAGCTAATAGGTTTCTAAGGTATATAAGTAAGATAAACATAGAGATCGTACTAAGTAGTCGGAAGTAAGAGTTAACAAGGGGTGTAATAATTATGTAGAAAGGATTCACATCAAGGAATAGAGCTGAGAAACATGGGATACCCACAATAGTCTACTAGAAAATCAAGGAACAAAGTTATATACAAGAACTTGAATAGTATTTCACTATAAGATTGATTAGAGCATAAATACCTATAGTGTGTGTATGTGTACATCCACAATGTCACAAGACAATGTGTGTGTGTGTGTATCATGCATATAATGAAGAAGACAAGTAGTAACAAGAAATAATTAGCAAATATGTATAGAGAAATAGTGAATCTCAAACAATGATAAACCTCTAGTAGCTAACTAATAAAGAGTGACACATAAAGTAAAAGAGACAGTGCTCCATGTGACTCCACATACATAATCAATCAATAAAAGTGAAATAACATGAGTATGAGTAATTAAGAGTATAAACACCAAATATAACATTAGTTGTGATGTATATGGTAGTTATAAAACAATAACACATAGGGGTATAAAATGTATCAGGAAATGTCGTTTCCCATGGATAATCCTAGTATCAGTGAAGGGAGATACCAAAATAGACACTAATGTCCAGAGGCCTCATGCAATTGGTACTTCAACTTCAACCAATGTCATTAGGTGAAAATTTAACAATCAACTTACTCAACCACCATAAAACCAGTGCAACTATTGAAGCTCTAGTGTACTCTAGAAGCCAGGGATACTTGCTCAAAAGCAAAAATGCAGGTAGACATGACTGGAACCAAGTGGCTATAATTCCACTACAACATGATGAAAACCCCCTATTAATGAGGCAAGTATATGGTGAATCCATTATCAATAGATATATCTATAAAATTTTGGGGTCTAACCCACATTTTCAAGACTGATCACAACCATTAAATCTTGACTATAAGACCCACACCAAAGGAACCCAATTAGGATGAGAATACCATAAGAAGCCATTCCAAAATCTAAATTGTTAACATGCATAAAAAAATGTATACATATGATATAATTTTGAAGATCATCACATGTCACAATAGTGAAGCATGAGATAGTCTTTGGAAAATATGTATGCAATGTGAAATCGAAAGGACATCTTAAAACTAAAGTGTTGAAATAGAAGTGTTGTAAATGAAATAATGAATGCTAAATGAAATATACCTATTTCATGCTTACCATTTGGTGTCATTTGGATTGCCTATGGTAGGTAAAATATCTGCTCAGAATGCTATATACAGTAATACTAACAATAAACACTAGAAGCACAATAACTAAAATAAGATGTAAATCACCTAGCTAAGAGGGCTATTGGAGGGATGTATTTTAGCGTCAACATGACAAAAAAATGGGAAATTTTTATGGAAAGGTGGTAGACATTAAGAGTAATATGTCAAAATTAGTGGCCCAATACCACGGGTGTGGAACAATTTCATTATGTTTTAAGGGTTTTTACATGTGAAATATTTAAATGTTTGAAGACCCACTTGGAGGAAATCAACCCCCTGAAAAACAATTAGAAGAATTGTTATTTATAGTACAGGGAAAAATCCATATGTGAGTATATATAATTTGATCTTAAGAGTAAAATAAGATTTTGGATAATCCAAATCAACATATTTTAGTGATGATTTAGAATGAAAGCACCCATCAATTGTAAAACCCCTAAACAAAGCATTAAGACTCTAAACATTTAAAGATGTGTATGAAGGGGTTGTACTGTTCTTAGCCACAACTAATGGTGAAATCATCAATTTCAGCTCATACAATACATCATCAAACCCAATTCAGTTTTGTGTGTGTAAAAAATTATTTCTTCTCCTTCTTGTGACTTGCCTTGGCTTCAAACCCTAGTGACACACATGCTCTCTATCATTTCTTAACCTATCACACATGTATTCATGGAATCTTAATAGCACTTCCCTTTTATCAGCTGTGATGCAAAATAACTCACCTTTTTCACATTGTGATGGATCTATATGGATTCAACTAGTTCTAAAAATGCCTTGATGGATCACAAGCCTTAGGTGGTGATAGCTAATGCTTAGCGCTCAGTTCAAATGTATAATCTAGGTCACTTTATATTTGTATGATTCCTTCACTTCAATTTCGTAAATAAACTCAAAAAGGATGACTAGTAAAAATATAAAATGTAAAAATGGCATAGAATTGGACCCATATAGATCGTCATTCCCAAAAACACTAAGAGGATGGGGGCACCTGAAACTAGCATCCTGGATGGGAACCCCAGTCACCTGGATGAGGCTAAAACCATGAGGTATGAAAACCATAGATTAGGTTGGTCAAGCTGCAAAAATGAAAGTAACAACATGTTTAATAGCAACGATAGATGGCCAAACATCATAAATTAATCATTAATTTTCATACTTAGGAACCATATCAATAGTATTTTGTGATCGAGACTAGACACATTACTCAAAATGCATCATGTGTCATACACTTCTCAAAACAGCAGCTTCTAGCACCATGATCTTCACCTTTGGGCCTCAAGACCACGCACAATAAGATCTAAAAAATGGAATGTGATCCACTCATATGGAATCTTGAGGAAATTTATATCACATCCATGCATGTTAGATAACTAATGAAACATCCATATGTCTCAAACCAAACCTACTTTCCTCTTCACCAAATCAAGCTGTCCTAGAAAGTAGTTTTACAAACTCGGCTAATTGGTGTGTACCTTTTTTGTCACTTCCAAGACCTCAAAATTCCTTAAATAGGAAGAAAATTCATCCCTCTTCACTCTCAAACTTATATAAATCATCAACTAATACTATATGATGCCTCAATCGCAACTCTATCTTTCAGAAAAAAGCAATCTTGTCATGAAAATCAAGGCAACCTTCTTCCTCACTAATCTAAGTTAGATGACCCATAAAATATCATCATCATGAGATAAACCACATACAATTTAAAATATCTCTAAATCCTATTTTCATAGACATTATTTCACATTTCCTTCCAACTCTAAGTGGAAGGCCTTCAACCAAGCTCATCTGTGTAAACTTCTTGAAAGTGCGTCAAAACTACCCTTTGACTAGTCTTCACAAATAGGGAACACTTTACTATTTTATGCATAACCATAACCTTAAACCAATTTTACATCAATAAAAATCACATACTAAAAAAATTTCCATTTATTTCGCAACACCTTTGGACAACCTTGTCCCAAACTGAAATTCTTCATAAACATGCCTATTTGAGTGGGATCCACTCATCACCAAAAGCACTAACATACCTTTTTGGAAAGATGGAGGAGTCCTATACATCATCCAATCATAATCCATGAACTATAAATCAATTCTGGTAAATTATTATCATTTTCTCTCCTACCGCTTTTGAGCTAGGGTTTTAAGCACATAAAATTTGTTTACCTTCTTAACATTCATTCATAAAAATGTGACAATGAAATGACCTTATTCATTTTGTGAAAATTTCTAGACTCAATTTAGAGACATTCTTGAAAGTAAAAATGTCCCATGCAAAGCACATAATTTAGGGTGAGCATTAGAAGGTGCAATTCGAGATGGAAAACACCCTTTCTTGGACCATGTTTCACACAAATTGACTTAACTTGCAAAATAATTATCATGAAAACATGAAATATTGTCCTCAACATCATAAAACACCATGATTAACATCTAAAATCATCAAAATGTCACAAATATCTAGCTATCCCATCTCATTTGTATGGCTATCCTTTAGGGTTTTACATTGTCTAGGCTAGGGTCAACTAAACACAACATCATAACTCATTATAGAAACTCTATAAAAGGTCCTAACATACCTAAAAAACCATGTATGGCATCCTTTCATGATTCTATGACGCTCACATGGCTCCACAACTTAGTCTCATACCTCCTAACACTTAAAACTTAGTCACCAACCTTTACCTGTACCTATACCTTGTAACTCATGTGAGTGCCTAAAAAATCCCCAAACACGATCTCCATACTGCCAACATGCTCATCAAGATATCAAGAAACTCCAGCCACCATGCACCATCACCTAGGCTAGCTAGGTCACCTAATTTGGCATACTAGAACAAGTCATTCTCACTTAATCTCCTCAAGCAACCATGAACACTCCTGAATCTCCATGTCATCATCACTCTAAGCATCATGTGACTCCAATCCATCATCCTCTTTGTTATTAATGGGATTTTACATCAATTAAAAAACATAAATCACAACATGTTAACACCACGATGGTATAGAGTCCATGGGAGTTTATTCGATGCCACAAAGGTCTTAAGTAATTCCTCAAAGTTGTGGAATGAATAGAAGAAAGGTGCGGAGGCCAGGAAAAATTTATGTAAGATGCATAGGTATTAAACAAGTTCACAAAGGTAATAAGAAGATGAGAAAGTCATGGGGGTCTATGTAGAGCCACGAAACAAATAAAAAGTAGGGAAAAGTCATGGAAGACTCTAAAAAGCATGGGAACAACCAAAAAACCTTTTTAGCTCTAGCTTTTGATCAAGAGTAATTTTTAAAACATGAGAAAGATAAAAGAAGATCCAAGCATTCAAGAGGAATTATTTTTATCAAACATGAGTTTAAAAATAGAAAAAAATATGAAAGAACACAAGTTCTATATTTAAAGATACATTATTCTTTTTTGGAAATTTGTTTTGATATTTTTGGACATGTGGGTTTGTTCTTAGAGTGAAGTTTGGATTTTATCATGCATGTCATTCATGTTTTAAGCTATTATTGGCAACCAAACTTGCATGTCTATTATTTTATCATTATTCTCTCTCAAAATTTTCTATAAAACTCCAATAAATTTAATGTAAAAAATATATATGCCTTTTATTCAAATATCTGCATATTCTATACAATTCTAGAGTTTGTTTTGTGTTATGAGTGGAAGGGTAGAGGTCATGAGTGATTTTTTTGTACTAGTTTCACCTTTAGGAGAAATAAAGGATCCATTTTTTACCTTCTCACAACCTTTTTTTTGTACAATTTCATGTTTTAAACTATTTTTATCTCGTGATACTGTTTTATCCTTGGTTTACAATGTATAATTTCCATGCCCTTATGTAGTTATATGTTAATTTGCAGGGCGTAGATTGTGTTTAATAAGTTTTTTGTAGTATTTTATTGTGAAGATATTAGATTCCCTTCCTTATTATTTCATAGCTACAAACCCTTCTCTAAAATTTTTTTGCATTAAAATATTCATTGTGACTTATGTATGGTGTGTGGGGTTCAAGTGGTTCATTTGTGTAGTCCGAATGAGTTAAAGATCCTCAAACCTTCTAGTGTATCACCATCTTTTCAGTTTTCCCCTTATTTTCCTCTCCCTTTTCCTAGTCAATTTAGTAGAGTAAAATTTTCTTAGGAGTAACAACTATTCTTAGGTGTTACATTAGGGGAAATTTCCCTCTCTAGAGACTTGCTCAAACATACATGTCACCCAAAACCTAGGAGTGTTTCCATTTTTTTAGTTGAAAGGAGATATTCTACACCACTCTCTAAAGGGGTGTATTTTAAAGGGACAATATTTATTGGAATGCTTGGTGGGACACTTTATTTTTAATTTTATCTTATTTTTTCAAGTGTTCCATTACAAAAATTCTAGCCACCTTTCTGCCGCGAACTGGCATAAATTTTTTTGGCATTCCCGGTAGGATGCTACAAAGAATTTGTCAAATATTTTATGTTCTTGGAAAGTATCAATGCTTTAAACACATTCATTCAGCATCTGGAGGCTCCGTAAGTTCAAGGAACATCCTAGTAGAATATCAGTGCATATTTCATGCTAAAAGTTACAACGAGATCATTTACAAAAGGTATTCCATTTGATTTCATTAATTTACCTTTGAATTCAACAAATAGGAATAGGTTTTTAAAATCCAAACCATATCCTAAATATCTCCCCATTCTATAAATACCAAGTTTACTTCCCAATTTCCTCATATCCAATGTGAATCTTACTATGGCCATTATCAGAATTGGATTTTTTTTCCCTTAAATGATGGCATACCACCACAACTTGCTTAGTTCATGATTATATCCCGATTTCAACACTTAAGATTACCTCATTTTTTACTAGAGAAAATCAAGTTATACACATAGAACACATTGATTACGTAGAAAATCTATGCTATATTTATCATGTTACTCATATAAAATGTTGCATTCGGGTTATTAGCAACCTCTTTTCAAGGAAAATCATTGCAATATTATAGAGGATTGAGAGAGTAAATTCCATCAATACATGGGATCAACTAGGAGAATACTTTCACAGGTAATTTGAGGACAAATCATATCATCTTTCATTATTGGAACAATTGACCACCATAAAGAGATCTCCATAAGATTTCATGTATGATTTTAACTACATATTTCAAAGAAATTGGGATAGAATACCACAACTGGTAAGACCTACTCCTAAGTATGCTTTTTTGTATCACATAAGGGCTTTGAATTCTGATATTTCAGTGATGATACAATTAATGGGTGGAAGGACACTTCCTCATGCTTATGATGTAGCAATTGGAGATAAAAACACCCTTATACAAGTGAGAAAAATAACACCAAGGCCTCCAATTCCCATATTTCCAGATATTCATCCTCCCACCTCTCTTCCAATACTTGCAATGGCTCCAATTCCAACACCTATTACCTAGACTATAAGATAAACTAATTCAAACCCAATCAATTCATATATGATGTAATAATTCATGAAGCAACTACAAAGTATTGGAAATAAGGTGAAAACTATTTGGATTAGAATGAAATATCTTGGGAATGAGGTTGATCTGAAAACAGACCGAAATTTTTATCTACTCGATCTCGGACCCTTTTAGGCTTATCAAATCACCATTTAATGTTTACCCTATTAAAATCAACTGAAAATAATGCAATAAGTATAACACTTTGCAAAAGGGTTGATTACGGAGTTCAGAAATTGCCTACGTCTTCGGGTTCTTTTGAACCATTTCACTAGTCAAAAATTGCAAGTTAAAATAGTAGTTTCATAAGAAAACCTAATGGAAACTATCAAGAAATTTCTTAGAAGAATAAACAGACCTTTAGATGACAAGGGTGAAATATAGCAATTGACTTCCCCTTTCCTGGCATATTCAGAAAGCTCTATGGCTCCAGATCCACTGTTCAGAATCCCCTACATCATGATCGGCCCTCTAGATTCTTTATAACACCCTCTGGAACTCCGGTAAATATTCCAGGATTCAGAATAATTTAGTATGGCGCTATGGGCCGGCTAGGTAGTATTAAAATTCCTAGTCACAATAATGTCTATTTAAATAAATAGGTCTTCACAAATTTTTAATAATCCTAAAAAAAATAGGTCTTATCAACAAAATGCTCCTTTGCTTGCACGGGAAATACTCCTCAAGTTGTTGCTTTGAGATTCAAAGTTGTGTGATTTACAAAGAAATGGGTTAGATTTTATAGTGCAAATAAGACCCTACAATTTTGTTTAAGACCTTATCAGCCAACTCACCCTCCTAACCAACTCACTTCCTAAGTTGGTTGGGTCAAACATTATCCTTCCGAGATCCTTTGCCAATTATCTCAGATTATTTGTTTTAGGTTAAGACACTTTGTATTTGGTGGGAAATCCCACTTTGACCGGTGTGAGGGGGGTGGATGGTTTTAATAGGGCTCACCGCCCTATCTTTCTCGTGGCCTCAGTCACACCTTATCCCCTTGTGCTTGAGTTGTGCACTGTTCTCCCATTGAGGTATGTGGGTTCCCTTGGTTTGTGCAATTCAATGGAGGATTTTGTTAGCCACTCCATGTGGAGAGCTCTGCTGTGCCGAGTTCTTCAGCCAAGTTATGGGTTCCACCATCAGTTTGTTGATGCATCAGTTCCGTTGGATGTTGTGGACTGTGGTGGTTGGTTGGTTCAAGGATGAGCTATCTACTGAGTCATCTTTGGAAGATAATACATACCCTAAAACTGGTAAATATGTGGTATTACCACATAGAAATGATCAACTTGGTTAGCAAATAAAGTAGCTCACCAAGCTAAAATCAATACAACTCGACCACATAGTGTACTTGTTGATTCTCGACAGCCAAAATTGAGCCAAATCGAACTCATCGCAATATGATCAACTCGATGGGGATTTGATCACCTCAAAAAATATAGAATAATAGCTCATTGAGCTAACTCAATGTCGATGTGGTGGTTTGAGATCCCACCATGCCGGTAACACCAATAGCTCTCATGGCGGTCAGGCTCTCTTTCGTCACAAATGTTGAGCCTCTTTTCATGACCTCTAAATTTTACACCTGTCGAATACCAGAGATCAAAAACCAACAAACCACTCTCTTTTTACTTTTCGCCACGTGTCGTATTGCTATTGGTCCACTATTGACATGTTGACCAGAGCTGACTTTCCCATTGATTGTACTTTGACCAGATATAACTAGAGCTCCCAATGTCCATTTGTCGCATTCTCATAGTTGATGGAAATCTCTCAAAAATATCTTCTACACTGACAAAATTTAGGGATTTTTAGGGAAATTTTTATATAAAAAATGATCCCCTGATAACACCTCCCCAATAGGAAAGGCTTTTTGTACCTAAAAGCTTATATTGGAACATTTTACCATCCTGTCTTGAATCTGGAAACTCCGTTGCCACCTCAGAAGTACTATTAGAGTAGAACCTTAGGTATTTTCCTCTACAACCTTCTCACTTTGTCAAATTTGTTCTGATCCTGGGACCTATGGGTTATGGGCCCACCATGCTTCCACTGCGCCACCATGATATCTGAAGAATACCTCCACGCCTCCGCTATATGGTGCTAAGTTTCTGAATGAAACCTCAATGCTCCTACTGTGTGGTGCTAATATTCTAGATTTATGACAAGGATATTTTTTATAACATAGATCCTAGATCTGAGTTGATTCCACATAATCCAAACTAGTTTGAAGGAAGTCCATGTTACTTAGAGCTATGATTGATCTGATTTTGATGATGGATAATGACTTGTCCCTTTTCAAACCTCAACGCCTCTGTTGTGTAGTGCTAAGTCTCTTACAGACCTCAACACCTCCATTGTGTAGTGCTAAGTCTCTTTCAGACCTCAATTCCTATGTTGTGCAGTGCTAAGTATCTTTCAGACTACAATGCCTCTGCTGCACAATGCTAAGTTTGATGATCAACTACCATTGAATGTGTGGTCGCAATGCCTTGAAACCGAATGACGTTCCGAGATAATCTTTTGAGAGATCCTTTTGTTGAAAAATAATATCAAGTATCATTCTACTAGATGCACATGATAGCCTCTTCACAGGACAAAGTTATAAACCAAATCAATTCCAACGGTGATTCAACTACCATTCTGCAGCACAGTCACAATGTCTCTACATAGAATGAAGTTCTGAGCTGACTCCTGCGAAATCTATTGTCTGTATAATGATAGATCAGTCTCCAAGCTAACAGATATGAGTATCCAACTATAATAATCACTCAAATATTTTGATTAGGAGATATGTGCCCTTAAAAGGGTCTGTTACAAATTTTGAATACAAGTGTAGGAAATTATATCCTAATACATCATGCAAATTAGTTGTAAAAAAATTCTCCTTTTTGGATTCTTGGTACAATAAACTTAGTTACCAATTTATAGGAAAATAATTTTCACATGATAACCTGTCGTAAAAATTTCTCCTACTTGGTGGCCTTTGTACTTGGAATTTTCCACTACAACCGCAATCATGGTTTGACCTCGTTTGTAGCTTCCCTACTAGACAAATGAATCAACAAGGACCAAAACATACTGCATTTCCTGGTATTAACAATTTACCAAAATAATTACCCTCTAAGGGGTCTTACTAATGTAGGTATATAAGAGTAAAAACATTGCCCATAATTGGGGACTTTTACTCGTGTGTCTTGCTCAGTTAGATGTATACAAAAATTGACCATATAGGGGTCTTATTCATACATTCTACCTAACACAAAATTTTATGGTTTTATTACAATAAGAGAAAAAAATAATTCTTGGAAAACCCAATACAATAACTAAACAAGTCAACTTTATTTGCACCTTAGATTTCTTACCAAATGTAGAATCCCTGGTGTCTATCTAGGATACCTCAATAGGTGTCCTTTGGATCCCTAGGCTCTCGCTCCTCTGCATATGGATCCTCATGGTCTGTTGGAATGTACAAGACATCAATGTCAGGATCTGGATGATCAGTAGGGACATATGAGATCGACTCTGCACTAGGATCTGCATGATCCCTGGGTACATATGAGTCCGAAGGATCACTATTTTCACCTTGTACAAGACAAACAACATGACATGTCGCGAACTCAATCCTCCAGCTATGCCCAATGTGAAGCTCCACTCCACCCCTATCATCAGTTATATAACCCTGATGAGCAATCAGGTAGAAGTTTCCTAATACCATTTCGTCCATCACCAAAGGGATGATGTCGAGAGTGATATTGTCAGAAACTAGTCTCCCAATGATGAAGCTCAGGATGCAATAACTGGTAGACACTCCATGCAGAGTACCATCTTCTTTAATAATTGTATTGGTATGAGGAAATGGTGTTATGGGAAGTCCTAGTCGGCACACCCACATCGACAGTTATGTACCCTACTCCGATAGTCCAATAGAAAATAAGGCTCACTAACTGTCCTCATGCAACCAATGGAATCCACTATCTCGAGGCACTCACATGTCGTATTATAATATCTAGACGTTCCATTGGTGCTCTCTGTGCTAATGGTGTCACTGATTAGATGATGCTAGGTCTTGCAATAGCCTTGCCCTTCCTCTACATCCACTTCGGCCTTCTCTCTAGGTACATATCCCAACATTTCCCCTTATCATGCCCTTTACCAAAATGACGACACATGACCAAGTATGGTGAAGGTTTCCTTTCCAAGTGATGCTTCTAAAGTTGACTTGCTTCAAGCCTCTTCCCAAGTGGAGCATCCAAGCTTCTTTGCAACTCTGTGATGCGTTATTTTTGTTGGCACTGATGCTCTTGACTAGTAGCCAGGTGGGTTTATAACTCCACGCTCTGGTGATCATGTGTCTCGATGTCGAGTGATCATCACTCAAACCATGGTGCCCAATAAGGAAAGCATAACTAGAAACTGGAAGAAGATGTATAGATCCATTTATGTAAAACCAACTCTGACACCAAACTTGATCTGAAAATAGACCGAAAATTTTATCTACTCGATCTCAGACCCTTGTAGGCTTATCAAATTACCATTTAATTTTCACCCCATTAAAATCAACTGAAAAATAGTGAAATAAGTATGAAACTTTACAAAAGGGTTGATTATGAAGTTCAGAAATTGCCTACGTCTCCGGCATCTTTCGAACCATTCCACTAGTCAAAAGTAATAAGTTACAATAGTACTTTCACAGGAAAACCTAATGGAAACTATTAAGAAATTGCTTAGAAGAATAACTAGACCTTCAGATGAAAAGGGTGAAATATAACACCCGACTTCCCGTTTCTTAGCATATTCGGCAAGCTTTATGGCACCAAATTCATTGTTCGGAATCCTCTGGATATTGATCGGCCCTTCCAGACACTTCGTAATGACCTATGGCACTCTGGTTAATATTCCAGGATTCACAATAATTTAGTGTGGCGCTATGGGCTGGCTAGGTAGTATTAAAACACCTAGTCACAATAATGCCCATTTAAATAAATAGGTCTTCACAACTTTATAATAAGCCTAAAGAAAATAGGTCTTATCAACAAACCCTCCTAACAGACTCACTGGCCGAGTTGGTTGGGTCGACCATTATCTCACTGAGATCCTTTGCCAATTATCTCAGCAGCTTTGTTTTAGGTCAGGTTGCTTTTTGTTTGGTGGGAAATCCCACATTGACTGGTGTGAGGGGGGTGGAATGGTTTTAATAGGGCTTTCCACCCTATCCTCCTTGTGGCCTCAGTCACACCTTATCCCCTTGTGCTCGGGCTATGTGCTATTCTCCCATTGAGTTATGTGGGTTCCCCTGGTTTGTGCGATCTGATGGAGGACTATGTCAGCCACTCCATGTGGCAAGTTCTGATGTGCCGAGTTCTTCAACCGAGTCATGGGTTCTGCTATTGGTTTGTTAATGTGTTTAGTTCCATTGGATGTTGTGGACTGTGGTGGTTAGTTGGTTTAAGGGTGAGCTATCTAATGAGTCATCATTGGGAGATAATATATACCCAAAAAGTGGTAAATATGTGGTATTACTGTGTAGAAATGATCAAATCGGTTAGCAAATAAAGTAGCTCACCAAGCTAAAATCAATGCAACTCGATCACATAGTGTACTTGTCGATTCTCAATAGCCAAAATCCAACTAAATTGAACTCGTCACATGTGATAAACTCGATGGGGATTTGATCACCTCACCAAGAAATAATAATAGCTAGTCGAGCTAACCCAACTCAACACAGTGGTTTGAGATCCCACCATGTCAGTAACACCACTAGCTCTCACGGCGGTCGAGCTCCCTTTCGTCACAACAGTTGAGCCTCTTGTTGCGACCTCCAACTTTTACACCTATTGAAGACCGGAAGATCAAAAACCAACAAACCACTCTCTTTTTCCTTTTCGCCATGTGTCATAGTGCTATTGGTCCACTATTGACCTGTTGACCAGAGTTGACTTTCCAGTTGACTGAACTTTGACCGGACATAACTAGAGCTCCCAATGTCTGTTTATCGCATTCTCATAGTCGTTGGAAAGCTCTCGGAAATATATTCTACATTGAAATAATTTAGGGATGTTTAGGGAACGTTTTATATAAAAAATGATCCCTTGATCAAAGGTAGTGACCATGGAAAGCAAATAAACACAAAATTTTAAACCTTGTTATCCACCCAATCAACAAAGTAGGATCCCTTTTCCACCAAATATGAAAAACTAAAATCAACTTACCAATGTTAAAATGTCCAATTATTCAACCTCAATATTTTTATAACTTCAAAGGTTATTATACATGTCCAAAACAGTCTGATATAAGACAATGTGTGGTGCTTTCCTTACAATTTAGCTCATAACCAGAACTCTTGTTCCAATGGTGCTCTAAACCAAGATATTATGGTGCAAACTATTTATATGTCTCAAAATTCAACATCTAAGATCCCACCACAATATTAGGTTCCTCAAGAATTGGTGTATAATGATGTTACATTCCTAAATTGGTAAGAGGATAATTTTTGTGGAGTAAATCAACTGAAAAATAATAAAAACCATGGTTCTATTATGGTAGAAGTGAAAAAAAGGTCTAAGAAGAGAGCAATAGAAGTGGATCATCTAACTGGTAAGGTTCATTATCAGCCTTTCCCAATGTTGCAAAGTTTTGTTTCAGTTCCTAATTAGAAAAAAAATCAAAAAAGTTAGTCTACAAAGCTTCAAGATCACCAAGAGATTTCAATTTTGACCCCATCAACATAAGAAGGTACTATTGTTAACAAATTAAAGTAGAAGGTTAGTACTTCATATATCAAAATTGTTGATTATATGATACAAACTGAGGTTAACATGACCATGTGGGATTCGCTGTCTCTTCTAGGTCAAAAATATCTTGTACAAAAAGTTTTTCCTAATTTTATCCTCTAGTCAACCATCCAGAGAACCATCTAATTTTTTTGCTTACTAACACACATGCTTAGAAATAATCTCAAGAAAGCAAGAGTGTTAAACCACCTCCTTTCTATATTTCATTGATCATAGGACAAAACCAAGTCCATGATTACATGATTGATTCGGGAGCTTCTAGGTTAGTTATGCCAAAAAACATTATTGATAAACTTGGTCTGAAATATGAGCCTCTTACTAAAGGATTAGTTCAGATGGATAGAACACATGTAGAAACCCTTGGAGTCATTAGAGGATTGTGCCTAACCTTTCATGCATACCCAAAATTCTCCATTCCTAAAGATTTTTTCATCATTGATCTTCCTCCCCTTTTTGCCTTCTGTCTTGTAAGAGATTTCACGACAAAATTGGAGGATGCTTATCATCATAATAGTTTCACATGTTTTTAAGAACAAGGTATGACACCAAAGTTACAATAAAGTCTAAACCTATCTCAAAAAATCACATAGACTTATATTTCTAGTGATTTCAACTCCAATTATATAATCACAGATGAAGAAGACAACCTAGTTGACCAAGAACAAAGAATTCTTCTTAAGGTAATTCTAGATTTATTACTTGATGAATGGGATAATCAAATTCATGTAGTTGATCCATATATTCATATTGAAGAAGAAGTTCTTGAAACATATTGTATACGTGAAGAAAATGCTATTATTCCTAACCTTGTCAAATCGGATCAACAGGATGAAGGTTTATGGAAATTTTATTTTGATTGATCAAGAAGCAAGAATGGAACATGTGGGGGAATAATGTTGATTTTAATAACCAAAGAGAGGTATTTCTCATCTTTAAGATTTTATTTTACTTGCATTAACAATACAATTGAGTATGGAGCTCCCATTCATGGCATTTTGTGGGCAAGAAAGAGAGGAGTAAAGCAATTGCAGATAGTGAGTTGATTTTTAATCAAGTTAGAGGACAATTTGAAGCCAATAACAACTTTCTCATATCTTACATAAAATAGAGTATGGGATTTGATAGAAGAATTTTTTCCTTTCAATGTTCAAGCTATTCTTATAGGTAAGAACAAACATGCAGATAAATTGGCTATAATTGGTGCTCAAGTTGACATTTTAGATAATATCATCAAGGGTAAAAATCAGCAACACATCAAGATAGTTATAAAACCTTCTATCCCTGACAACAATGTTAACTAGAAAGTATTTAAATCAGATCAGTGGATAGTGAATTTCTTGCAAAAATAAGTTGAGTTTTCAATCAAAAATTAGTATAGATTACAATGGCAGTATGAAAATCAGATCATTCAGTTGAAATCTAAAAAATATACATATGGGATTAGTCATCCTTAAGTCAGTTTTAAACAAAAGGTTAGAAGTGATAATTCTAACATGATGATCAAATACAAACATTATGAGAAAATCAACATTGGCAATGAAAAAACACTCAAGTTGGGAAAGTTATGTAATCAAGAGGAAAATATTACTTTTTAAACTTTCTCGGGAATTTGATTATGTTTTTGGATGGAATATGGTGATTTGAAATCTTCCAATAAGTATTTATCTCAACATATAATAAAATGGGATTTAAATTCAAAACCAAAGACCTATGAATACTAGGATTGAGCTTCTTATGAAACATGAATTGGATAATTTTATCAAATATAACATTATTCTCCCTGTGAGGCACTCATCATGGGTTACTAATTCCATTCCCATAAGAAATAAAAGTTGTGAAATACACTTGTGCATGGATTTCAGAGATTTAAACATAGCGTCCTTACAATATCATTACCCACTACCATTAAAGGAGAAAAATTTATAAAGGTTAAGTGGTTCAAAATTATTTTCACAACTTGATGGCTATTTACGTTACAATCATATATTGGTACAAGATGAATATCAATTTAAAATATTGTTTACCATCAAATGGGGCACATACACATACAAGAAAATTACATTTGGACTGTCAAATGAAGGAGCCACGTTTCAAAGTACAATGGATTTGACATTTCAAGGATTAATTAAAACTTGTGTTCTTGTTTATTTGGATGACATAACCATTTTTTCAAATCATGTTGCAGATCATATAGTTCATCTCAAACACATGTTTGAAAGGTGCAGGCAATATGGCATTTCACTCAATCCAAAAAAAAGTGTGTTTTTGCAGTACATAAAGGTAAATTTTTGGCTCACATTGTGTCTAAGAAGGGTATTTCCATTGATCCAAAGAGATTAAATTAAATTGTATCCTTATCCTTTTCAAATCATAAGAAGGCTCTATAAAGTTTTTTCGGTAAAATTAATTTTGTCAAAAGATTCATTCTGCATTTTTAAATTTTGGTGAATCCACTAAACTCAATGTTTAAGAAGACCATGGTTTTTAGTTGGAAAACAGAAGGAAATAATTTTTTTGAATAAATAAAACACGTTATTTCATAAGCGTCATCTCTCACTAATCCATATTTTAGAAAATATTTCATTTTGTATGCTTTTGGAGCAATTGACTCAATTTCAACCATGTTGGTACAACATAATGATGAAAAGTTGAAACAACCAATTGCTTGTGTCAGTCAAGGATTAGAATAATATGGGGTAAATTATTATTTTTTATGATAACTGGTTCTTTCAGTTATTATAATTCTCAAAAAAATTAGAAATTTGGTTTCAAATAACAAGATTTATCTAATGGTTTCTCATCCAAGGGTTAAAGATTTTCTTTTGAGCGAGTATTTAAATGATAAAAGGGCAGGTTGGATTAAAAAAGTTATGAAATATGGTGTTGATATCAAGGTTACTATATTAGCAAGAGGAAGAGGGTTTTGTGAGAACTAGCTTTAAATTTGTATGATGATAAAAATGAGGTTTTAGTTCTTCAAAATGGTCAAGAAACAATTGTCCCTTTGTTACCTCAACTTTGGACCCAATACATGATTAATTTTCTTCATATTAGATAATTCCCACAAGGTTGGATAAAACCAAAAAGAGGTATTTCAGGTTGCATTCCATTCCTTATTTCTTCATTGATAATAGTTTGTTTAGAAAGGATGTAAATGGTGTTCTTTTAAGATGTATTGATTCATATCAGATTAGGCATGTTTTGGAAGAATTTGATGGTGGAATATCCAGTGGTCACTTTACACCAAGAGATACAACCATGAATATTATGAGAATAAGCTATTATTGGACAACTTTGCTTAGATACACTCATGTATGGGTAAGGAAGTGTTCAAAATGTGTTGGTTTTATAGGAAAACAAAAATCAACAGCCCTTCCTCTTCAACCCATTCAAGTGAATCAGTATTTTATGCAATGGGGTTTGGATTTTATTGGCATGATTAACACGTCTTCTAGTGCAAATCACAAATAGATTATCACATCTATAGATTATTTCACAAGATGGATAGAAGTAGTAGATTTGAAAGAGGCAAATGAGACTTTATTTTTGGACTTTTATGAAAGTCTTGTCATAAGATTAGGTGTTCCCACTACAATTATCTTGGAAAATTCATTAACTTTCCTTGGAACAATAATTTGAACATGGGCAGTCAAGCTTGGACTTCATATCTCAACATATTCTAATTACTACCCTCAAGGGAATGGCTTGCCTAAATCAACCAATAAGAATCTTCTCTGGATCATCAAAATAACTATGGTGAAAAATTAGAGATCATGGCATAAAAAACTTAAATTGGCCTTATGGGATAATAGGATTACCCCTAAGAGGTAAATTAACAACTCTCTTTTCATGTTTGTTTATGGAAGAGAAACAAGGTTTCCTATTTTTTTAATTACCGTCTCTAAATCTTATAAAAAAAATGGAAATGATGGGGGGGATTAAATGAAGATCATATTTGTAGAGTTAATAGAATTGGAAGAGGTTAGAAATAATGTAATGGCTACCATGGAGCTTCATCAAGATAAAGCGAAGAGATACTTTGATAAAAAATAAGTTACAAGAACATTCAGAGAAGGAGATATTATGCTTAAGTGGGATGAAGAAAGAATCAATCCTGAAAGTCACACCAAGTTTGAATATTTTTTTCGTGGGCCATATCTAATCTTTAGATATAATCAACAAAATTCCTTTCAGCTCTCCAAGTCGAATGGTGATGAGCTACCCATCTCGGTTAATGGGATGTACCTCAAACGTTTCTATTGAGGTCATGTTTCACCCTTATATTAGTAGATTGTTGTTTTTATTTTCCTATAGGTGCTTCATGCACATTATTGTTTTAGTTTCCTTTATTGTGTTCCTTGTGCACTTTAGTGGTGTGCTTTTTTTTCTATATTTCTCTAACATTGTTGTTTTCCAGAAGGTATTTTTAGTGCTCATAGCATTTCAAGAAGTTGTACATGAATCTATGGCAATTTATTCTCCAAGTCTATTGATTCTCACACATAACATGTATATGTCTCCAGAAGTCACCATTTTTTTATCCAAATAATCCTCCATGCTTATTTGTATCAATTTTTCAAGTTCCATTCTTAATCAAATGTAGGACTTAAAAAACATCAAAAATAGGAAAAAAGTGTTGGGATGACTTGAAAGAGGAGGAGAAAATATTTTTTACAAATAATTGCCAAAATTAAAAACTAATACATTAGTTTTATAGAGAAAAGGATGCCATTTTCAAAAAGCTAAATTACTAAGGTTGAAGACAAAAATTGAGAAAGTTATGAAAATTGAAAGTTTTTAATTTTAGTGTTTTGTATGTAATTTGAATCCATGATATTCTTCAAGACTATTCTACGGGTTTTTAAGGTTCTAAGTAGTCTGTGGATATCTAACTAAGGCCATGGGACAAAAGGAAGTGTTTTCAATATGTTGTGGATGTGCAAACAATTCAAAACGTTGCGTAATAAAGGAAATCCATCTTCAGTGTTTTATGGGTGACATAAACAAATTCTAAGTATGTCGTGAAGATTTTGAATAAATCCAAGGAATTCTAAGTTAACCGTAGAAGTTAGTGTTTTGTAGGTCATGCAAAGGAAAGAGTAAAAGCCACCAAAGTATATTAAGTCATCCACGAGAGTCTAAAAAATCCAAGGATGCCTTTCAGGTAGTCCACAGAAGTGCAAAGGATGAAAAATGTTGCGTAATGAAGGAGGTTTATCCATAGGGTTTTGTAGATGGTGTAAGGGCATTCGCAGTTATCCATAGAGGTATTGAAAAATTCTATGGAGGTATAATTCACACATGAAAATTTTAATGTTTCGTGGATTTCCTAAGAATATGTTTAGTTATCCAAGTTTTTTGTGGGTATGGTAAAACCGTGAGAGAAAGCAATATTTTTCGAAGTGCTCCATAGGTGTAAAAAAAAGTCCGTGGTTCAAAAATAGATGTCTAAATAGACTCATGGAGGTATTAAGTGTGCAACGGTAGTAAAGGAGAGGCTACGGTGGTCTAGATTTCATTTGAGTCTATTTGATGCTGCAAAGGTCTTAAGTAATGCTTTAAAGCCACATAACGAAGATAAGAAATCCGCAGAGGTCAGGAAAACTTTGTGGAATCTACAGAGGTCTTGGATAGGTTGACATAGGTAATAATAAGTCGTGGATGTATAAATAAATCAATGGGGGTCTACACAAATATGTGAAATAAAGAAAAAGAATGGAAAAGCCACGAAAGACTCCAAAAAGCATGAGAACGACCAAAAAACCATTTTTAGCTCCAAATTTTGATCAAGGTATTTTTTAAGGAATGAGAAAGCTAAAAGAAGATCCAAGAATGTAGGAGAAGGTATTTCTATTAAACACGAGTTTTAAAATAACCAAAAAACATGTAAGAACACAAGTTATATTTTTAAAGATGTGTTTTACTTTGTTAGAAATACATTGTTCTATTTGTGGACATGTAGAGCTGTTCTTGGAGTGCATTTTGGATTTTATCATCCATGTCATTAAAATTTTGAGCTATTATTGGTAACTAGAATTGCATGTCTTTTATTTTACCCCTTCTTCTCTCTTATATTTTTCTATAAAACTCCAGAAATTCATTGCTAGAAACATCTCTTCCTTCTATTCAAATCTCTACAAATTCTATGTAATTATATAGTTTGTTTTGTCTTATGAGAGGAAGGGAAGGGGTCATGAGTGATTATTTATACTAGTTTCACCTCTTGGAGCAATAAATGAGACACTTTTACCTTCTCACAACCTATTTTTTGTCCATTTTCATGTTTTTTAATTGATTTTATCTCGTGATACTTTTTTATCCTTTGTTTACAATTTAATTTTCATGCCCTTATGTAGTTATATGTTAATTTGCAGGTCATAAATTATGTTGAACAAGTTTCTTTGTAGGATTTTTTTATATAGATATTTGTTTCCCTTCCTTATTATGTTAGAGCTGTAAATATTCTCTAAAACACTTTTTCATTAACATATTCATTATGATTTGTGAGTAGTTCCCACGGTTCATCTGTGTGGTCCAAATGAGTCAAATATCCTCAAACTTTCTGGTGTATCACCATCTTTTTAGTTTTCCCCCTTAGTTACCTCTCTCTTTTCCTTGTTAATTTAGTAGAGTAGATTTGTCTTAGGAGTATAAACTAGTCTTAGGTGTTACACTAGGGGAACCATCTCTCTCTGGAGACTCACACCAATGTACATGACACCCACAACCTAGGAGTGTTTACATTTTTTCAATTGAAATGACATATTCCATACCACTCTCCAAAGGATGCATTTCAAAGTAACAACAATAATCCAACAAGATCCTACTCACATCTCACTGCCTTCTACACCCACATATTTACATTCATCATGTTCTATTAGGGCTCATTACTTCATCTAACCTATTTTCACATTCAATCCTTTGACTGAGTCAAATTAATCTATTCTCCATAAGTTGTTTGATTCCCATCTCATCACTCTACCTCCCATACAACCCCACCATTATGGCATGCATCCCATGAAACATGTGCATATCATCATACTGACTGTCATTGTATTGAATCATGTCCCTAACTTTGTAGCATCATTCAATATCTTCTTGACATTGGTGACATGTCATCACACCTCAATCTCACCCTACTTCACCTACTAACACTAATCCAATCACTTTCCATGCTACTACTATTCCCACTTCTTCTCCATGTGTCATGTCTCCACCATCCAACTCATCATTTCCCACTACCTCTCAATCATCATTTACACCTAGTGTCTCATAATCTATGTCATCCAATTCACAATCCATGTCATCACATGTTTCCAACTTAGACTAACACCGTCATACTCCCATAGTGTCTCATCATCTACATCATCCCCTTCTCAATCTCTACCGTCATGTTCTTCCACTTTACATGTGGTCTCATGCTCATCCTTTCCAGAGTCCTTTGAATTGTTATCAAATCTATCTAAATTTCCACAATCTATATCATCATTCATTTATATTTTGACAAACACATCCTCTAATTCATCACTCATATTGGACATATACCACCCATTTATCATACACCTAATTTTCACACCTACATGGCCTTCATCATCACCCATTCAAACACCATTCTTTTTTTCTGCACCTCCATTGCATCCTATAACATCTATTATGTTCATTCACATTCCCTTTGCATATATTTATCATCATTTATATCAACTTGTTTTTACATCTCTTCCTCAAAATTCATATACACTTTCTCTCGTTGCTTCCCCTCTTTTGGATCATTCTTCCACATCACCACTCATTTAGGAACCATTTTTTCTTCCTGCACCTCCATTGCATCCTATACCATCTATTTTGCTCATTCACAATCCCTTTTCATATATTCCTTTCCATTTGTATCCACTTGTTTTTACATATCTTCCTCAAAAGTCACCTACAATTTCTCTCATTGTTTCACCTCTTTTGGTGCATTCTTCTATATCACCACTCATTTAATCACATTTTTTATTACCGTATCCTCCTTCATTCACATCATCTATCATGACCAGACATCCATTTTTTCTTACACATTTTCCTCACAAGCCTCTTCCACCTCCAATTACACTTTCACATCACTTTTATTTTCTCCCACATTCTCATTTGTTTGACATCCACTCTTACATACCTCGATTTATTCCATGTAGTCATCATTTCATCACACCCATTTATCACAAGACCACAACTTTGGCCCTCATGCTTCCTTCAAACATCAATATGTTCTCCAATCCTCATTCACCTGACATAATCACTAGCACTATGATACATATCACTTCATATTATATCATTGATCTATTTTCATGTCCTCATCCACCCAAAAGTATCACACATTCACCAAACTCAGCATGTCTCTTGTTTTCTTTATCCCCACACTCACGTCCTCTACACACTACCATTATATGTCTTTTATTTTCCATCATTTCTTCACTCTTCATCAACATCATACAATCCAATTCAATTATCTACCTTTTCTATCATCTTCTTTCATACAACATGTCTATTACTTATCTAGTCCATACACAGACTGGGAGGAATCTCATTTTTTTCACTACCACATTATTCATGTTCTTTACATTGCAATTCTCTTTATCTATCCTGGATTACAAAACATGCCTTCTCCACACTTTTTTTTCTATCACCATTGACCCAAACACAAACAAATAAAGAATAAAAAATAAATAAACATCTTTCAAAATCCAAAAATAAATCTATATATCCAAAAAAATTGTAATAAATAGTGATTTCTCATACATGTTCTTCCACATTTACTCCATTCATTCATATGTCATTCCAATTATTGGTTCACTAACACATACTTCACTTATAGTTCATTCACATTCTATTTCTTTTTTTTTTCACAATTTTTGGTGAACTATTGGTTATATTGTTGTCATGCTTTGTGAGCCAATAGTCTTTACAAAAATTGTTTGAAATTGGTATCTCCTTACTTTGTGAATTAAGAATGATTGTCCTCTTAGAGATCCACATGCTCTTATACACTTAAAAATTTATATTGAATTCCCTATGGCATTATTTTTTTATGCTTGCCAATATCATCCCAATAATCACATCCAATATCATGTCAAAAAAAAATTAAAAGTCACAACTCAAAAATAAAAAATAGAAAATATGATTAATATCAAACACTCTCTCAGTTATCTTTCTAGTATCTCTACCATGAATATGGAGGCCTGTATGGTAATAAATAAATGTTGTGAATAGAATCAAATGTATCTTCATCGAGGCTATAATGCCTAGTTGGCAGTGGAACAATGGAAAACTCATAATTTCCTTCCATTCCATCTATCATAAATCACCTATTTAGATCACGCCTACACATTGTCTTATGTTTTCACTCATTATATTATAGGTCTTAAATTCAAGTAGAAATTAACTTTCACGTGTACACACAATATTTCAATGAGAAACAAGGCTATTATGTCTCCTTGTGATGTTTAGACCTTCTGTAAGCTCTTATTTTAGCTTACTTTTGTCTCATGACTCATGCCTTCCAGCGCATCATGTGTACACCAACACTCTTGTTGCAAACCATGTTCATAAACCTACACACCTCTTATACTCCATTATTACAACCATGCCACTTTCATACTTACATTCCACCTCATTTGGAATGAGAATCCATGGGAATTCACTACCTCCGGAAAACATTTTATAACCACCACTTTTTATGTCATTTACCTTTCGATCATTTTTCATCATTGTAGGTTAGGGAAACAATGCTCTCTTGATCTCTTATTTACATACATTCTTGTAAAAATCTATCATCTCATTTTCACCCTCACATGGCTAGGGTAACATTTTATTTGTTTTCACTCATCATGCTTTCACAAAGATTCATTTTCTATCATTTTTAATTTCCACTTTTCATCCCATGTTACGTTGGGCCAACCTGTGGATCCAAGAACTGTCACTTAAGGGGGGGGATATCATATTAAAAACCTTCTTGTCCAATCTTCTGACATCTAATAATTAATTATCTTATTTAATTGATTCAATAGTCTATGCCTTGCGAAATCAACCTATCGATCCCTTCACAGACTCCAGATGAAGTGGACCATATATTGCATTTCCAAGTTCATGTTTATCCATCCAACAATCTAAGCTTGCAACTTAGGAAAACATTTCCATAGGGTTATATGACTCCCATCTCATCTTCAGTTTTTGTGTTACATCCTTCTTGCTGCAACATGCAACCTAGATGGGGGAAACATTTAGACACTAGAAAACACACCTTGTACATAAGGTCCTTTATTCAAAAATACCAAAAACATCATAAAACAAGATAATCCTAAAAAATGAGTTGGAGGTTGCTCAAGGAGGAACACCCCTGGAATGACCTTATTAGAGCCAAATATCTTGATAAAAGTAAAGCCAAAAAATTTCTTAAGAATGATACTCATCCCAGTGGCTCTATTTTTTTGAAAAATTTGGTTAAGACTAAGAAATATTTGGAGGCTGGCTATAAATGGAATCTAGGAAATGGGGAAGAAATATTGTTATGAGAAGATAGCTGGGTAGATTTCCACAATATTAGAAACACTTGTCATTGGGAACAACTCAAAAAAAAATCAAAATGGCTATTGGATAGAAGGACAATGACTACATCTGCAGTATTGATGGAAGACCTAAATGGAAAACTTTAAACTCTCTGCTATTTTTTATCATAAAGATCTCATTATGGTTGTAAAACATTCTCAACAAAATTCAAATTAAACATTAGTTTATTTGGTCCCATTGCTTTGATGGTAATTACTCGGAGAGAACTGGGTACCAAGTGTATGCTGAGGAAACTCCATGTTCCTTTCCCTAGAGAATTATTTCGTTTGA
Source organism: Taxus chinensis (assembly GCA_019776745.2). NCBI lineage: Eukaryota > Viridiplantae > Streptophyta > Pinopsida > Cupressales > Taxaceae > Taxus > Taxus chinensis. The sequence continues at coordinate 711,665,719 of CM034154.1, forward strand.
AGAACTCAATTCCAAAATCAATCATTTCTTCTGGTTGGTTTTTGTTATCTAATTTCCTCCACCACCCACTGAAATTAGATAACAAGTAGATTATTGATGTGATTAATCAAGATAGTGTTGAGAATCTCATACTAATGCAAAAGGATTCAAGCCATTGGCATATAAGAGAAGACTTAGCTAAATCATGGTGAAAAAGTGAATTTCAGAGTGAGTCAACTTACGAAAAGTAGAAGAGTCACGGAAGGCGCCATGTGTCAGCTCATCGCAATTCCAAACAGTGAGAGGGAAAAGTGAAACTCCAAACCCCATGGGATTTCCATGTGGAGTCAATAATAAGGGGCCTGCCAAGAGAGGGTCCTTGTATTAATGTGCAATGAGTCTCATTAAGAACTCGTGAAAAGGAAAAAGGGTGTCATGTGTCAGCTCATCGTACTTTCAAAATGTGTAAGAAAAGTAGAGACTTTAGAGGTGCGCTTGGCTTCCACGTGGAGCTCAACACAAATAGACTCTGAACCCAAATTAGGTGACAAAAGATTGGTGACAGGTCAATTCAATGTAGTATTAATCATGAAACCCACCAGAAATTTTAAATGCTTAGATATTTTAAAATATTGTGAGAGCCCACATGGAACGCCCTACCCTAAAGTTCAAACAAGCATAACGTTTGACCTAGAACTCTAATTTTCACAAAATTGCACTTTTCAAAAATCTCTCGACATCCTCTACACCATAAAAACTGGATTTCTTTTTTTTAGTAAGGGTAGGTGGGTGAAAATAAAATAAACATCTCCAGCTCCAATAAACTGAGCATGATGCACAACAATCAAGAAATATAGAAACCAGTGAAGCTTTGATGGTGATATTTAAGGAAAACGAGCCTAGTTCAAAGAGATAGTTAGAAAGTGGTTGGGAATACATTCAATGAGTATGGCCATAATTTTCTCTACTGCAGTTCATGGGACATAAGGAGGAGTCTTTTACAAGAAAGGTGTCATTTATTGCACTCATTTATTTCATCTTACAAGTGGTTGAAAAAGAAATTTTGGGATTAGACTCTTCTCTCTTTTGTATTCTATATATTGTAATATGGGTCTCATTTTAAAGGAGGCAGTCATATTTTTGTTTTGCCCCTGTTTCTTCCCCGCTTAGGGTATGATCTGGGAGCTCAAGCCTCCTTCCCAATCTCTGTAATGGAATTTTTCTTGCCTCTTACCTACTGTTGTACTGTGCACAATTTTGGAGCAATATAATATGTCTTGTGATGCATTTTGTCCATCCTTTTCATGTTTTTATAGTCTCTAATAGCCTTTATTCCACTGTTTGTATATTATACATGTTTATAATGTTCACTACAGGGTTTTGAAGATATTCTTAGTGAATTTGAATTGGTGTTCTGTGTGAATCTATCTCTGGCATGTGGTGCATTTCATCCACCCTTTTCATTGCTCACCTTTTACCCATTTCAGGAAGTTGGATTCTTGATTAACTTCTCCCTTTTTCTAGTGCATCACTTCTGTTAGTTTTGTGCTATGTTTCATTTTTCTCTAACCCTCATCTCACCCCATAGAGAGGAACTAACTTATTTAAAATCTAGAGGTCACCTTAGTGCGCATGTCCCTCTAACCTAAGGTTTCCCACGACTCTGACGGTCCATCTGCCAAGGATGATCGTCAACAATTTCGAAAAAGAGTATCCTCACCATTGATAACCTCATTAAGAGGGGATCCACTATTCCCAATAGGTGATACCAATGTAAAAAAGAGAATGAGACTATCCATCACCTTCTCTTGCATTGCCCTGCTATTGTTGTGTTATGGAAGCTTATATTTAGCAAATTTGACATATAATTATCATTTCTAGAAGATATTGTTTAAGCCTAGGAACAATGGCAGCATCAATTCAAACATGGATTTCTCAGGAGGTTTTGGAGGATTATTTTTCCACACACTATCTAGAGAATCTGGGAGGCTCACACTTCTCTCATTTTCAAAGATACTAGAAAATCCATCAAAAGGCTCCTTAATGAAATCACGATTGCATCTAAGGACAACATTTTAAAATTTAAGCCTCCCAAGAATGCTAAGTATCCCAAGGAAGAGGAAAGTTGCTTAAGTACTTGGAATGTTGAAATTCAGTAGGATCAAATTTTCTCTCCCAACATTGATAGGACTCTTATTTAATGGATTCCCCCACAAGATGGATGGTACAAATTAAACTTTGATGGGGCCTCTAAGGGTAACCCAGGTCCAGCTGGGGGTGGTGGTCTAATTATAAACCATCATGGACACTCTATTACTACTTATGAAGGTCATATGGGAAAAAAATCAAACCACTATGATGAGGCCCTCGCCACTCTCTGGGGAATCAGAAATGCTAGAGATCTCAAGGTGAGAAATTTTATTATTGAGGGAGAATCTATGAACATAACCTTATAGGCTATCAACCCCCTAGCTGGGCCATTTAAGATTTTATAAATGAAGCCAATGTCTTATGTAAAGGTTTCAATAAATAGAATATTCACCATGTTTATAGAGAGGTGTTGGGGTGATAATTTCAAGTGCAATTAGCCACTTGGGCATACCCCAACATCATTAACAGTTTGAGTGATCAAAATTAAAGTGTGAAGTCTTTCACACTCAAAGAGTGAAGTGGCCTAAACGATTCACCCACCCAATTTATTAGGTGATCCCTATTGGGATTGACTATCTAACTATCTACAACAACTATGCAGGCTTGTATTAAATATTGTGAGATGTTTATAGGATGAGATGGTTAGTTGACTATTTTATCTATTAAACAAACAAGAGACATAATTCTGCAGAAGCAGTGAAATAGCTAAGGAGAAAAGTGGAAGTGCTGGGTAAAATTGTATCAGATTCTGAATAAAAGACACTGCTTTTATAGTGGAGTTTTCCCTTTGAGTTTCTCCACTTATATTTTGTGTAATGTGTCAATGTTCTTGTGCTTGTTATTTACTTTCAGATCTTTCTCATTATCTTCTCTTTAAGATCTGTTATTCGCTCTCTATTTCAATTTATAGCTTAGTCTAAATTGAATGTACATCATAATATATAATCTTCGGCCTTAATGGCGAATATGTGATCTATATATCTCCTTTTCCTACTAAATCTAACATAGTAACAAAGCATGGTGATTGTGTGTGTGCAAGATCTATATAGAAGTGTTTAACTTGAAGAGGTGAAGAAGCTTGAAGTGTATTTACAGATTTGTGAGACCCCTAAAATTTTTGTAGTTGTTTTCAAGCAAACCAGGTATAAAATTCCAATTCCCACCCAAATATTGTTTAAAATATCAGTTAAAATGGGCTAAATGGTTGTTTAGATCATGTTTAAGCTTTTGTTTTCTTAAATATGTGCTTTTGCATCTAGTTTCAATCATTTTGGCTTGAATCTGTCATATGTGACTTATTTTTCTAGTTTTCCCACTGTAGATAGCCGTTTAAATTATTCTTTTAAGTTGGATCCAAAATATTTATTTAGATCCAATTTATTCAGGACTTCAAAGTCCATCCTGGCTGTAAAATCCATATTTTTCATCATTTTTGTCTTTGCAAAGCTTGATTTTTACGCCATCTGGCTTCTCTTTGTCATTTTATTTAGATCCTATCATTTTTACAAAGCTTAGACCAATAAAATTGCCTCAAATAGCTTCATTTTCCTTCATTTTATGTTTGCCAAGCTATATCCAATATTTTATTGCTAAGTGTTTTCACTTTGTTAGTTATTATTGACCTTTTCAAAGTTCTGCTTTTGTGAAGCCTGATCCTATCATTTTATGCCACCTAGTTTCACATTTTAAATCTTTCTGTTGTTATTCTTATGTTTTCGAAGCCACACCCACTCTTAGAGTGCCAAGTGGCTTCAATCTGATATCATTCTATCTTTGTGAAGCTTGGGCCAATGTTCTAGTGCCATCTGAATTTTCTCTGACATACTTATTTGACTTCTTTTGACTCCAAAGCTTGAGCCAATCATATTCATCTAGATAGCATCACATTTTTCATTTTTTACAAATCCCAAGCCAATCAAAAGGCTCCATCTTACTTCAAGGCATCAATAATATTGTTTATTTGATTATCAATTGTAATCCACGAGCTAATAAGGGCTTTACACATGTCTTCACGTTATCAGACTTGGATTAGCTATTTCTAAAATTTGCAAAATATGGACCAATAAAATTGTTCCATATTTTGCATTGTCTACCCCTTGTTTCCTATCTTTGACATTTACGAAACTTGAGCCAATAAAATTTCTCCAAGTATCTTTTATGTTGCATTTTTCAGATTTGTAAAATCCGAGCCAATAGAATTGCTCCACATTTCACATTTGTTAGTATTTTATTTGTGGCAGTAGTTATTCAATTAAAATTCTCTACCATTTCACATTTGTCAGCATTTTTCAGTATTGCGAAATGCGATCCATTTAAAAGGATCTGCATTTCTTCAGTTTTCTTTTGTTAGTTTGGTTGCACTGCAAAGTGAAAACTAATAGCATTTGAACACGTATATATCTGTTAGTTTTTTGGCACACTTGCAAAGGGAAAGCTAATAGAAAAGTGACACCTTTCTTAGTATTTTCATGATTTCAAGTTCTTTGTTTCGTGGGCTTGCTATTTTTTTCCTTATACCATGGGATCTCTAATTTTATTCATTTTGTAGTTTTTTTAAGTCTGCGATCTGCAAAGTTTAATCTAATTGAAAAACGACACGTATTCTGCTTCTCTCACTTGTGAGACTTGTGACGTGTGAACCAATTACTTTTTGACACATATTTAAATTGTGTCAGCCTTCATAAGTGTCAAAGCCATTAATTTTTTGAAAAGTGGCTTGTTTTACTTAGTCTTTGCTTTCGCATTGTGTCACAATGTGAAATGCGATCCAATCAATTAAAGACAAGTTTATACGGTTCTATTTTTTAATTAATTATCAATCTGTCTTATTAGCTACATTGTGAAATGTGAGCTAATTAAAAGGTGACATGTGTATTTACTTTACTTTAAAGCTTCACGTATTGATGTGTGTTTTATTGTCTATTGTCCCAGATTTTTAAAGCTGTTTCGGACCCGAAGAGGCATAAACTCTAATTTTTAAAGTTTCACGTCTGATCGAGGATTTTTTTAAAAATTGACATGAGCCCTTCTTGTTATTGTTGATATGTGCCACATTTTAACTCCCATCTGAGTTGTTATTTAACTTTTTTTGATTTAAATTAAGCAATCGAGCTCTTATAACTCGACCCCAACTCTATTATGTCAATTTGATCTAAAATCGACCAATTGAAGTTCTTTTTAGAGAAAATTTTTTTATTTTAAAAGATGTGATGAAATGTGCTATGATATTAAGCTCATAATTAATTAATTAGATAATTTTCCCGTTAAAACAGTCTGTAACTAGAACACAACCTAGCCCTATTAAATTGATCCAGAATTCAACCAATTCAAGCTAATTTTTTGATCAAATTTGGGTTATTTGTAGCTTTATAACAACTTAAAAGATATGTAGCTTGTTTTTTGTCTCTATTTAGCTTCTTTGAGTCATTTTATAGCTATATAAATCTCCATTTTCCGTCTAAGCATAAAAAATGGCTAGTTTTGTTGTTTTTTTAATGGATAAGTCTCAGCTCTTGAATTCAACTAATTATAACATCTGGAAAGTGCATTTGAAAGCTTATTTATGGCTAGAAATCTCTATGATTAGAGTTGAAAATTGTAGCAATGATAATCTATCAAATGGTGTGATTAGGAATGTCTTGTATGTCCCTAAACTAAAAAAAAAATCTTTTGTCTTGGTCTTAGCTAACTAAAGAAAATTATAAAGTTGTTTTTCTACAAGAAAAATGGTATGTCAAAGATAAGTTTTAAAATGTCATTTCTTATGGGATCCAGAAGAATGGCTTGTATATCTTTGATGGTCTTGTCTTTGAGTCTTTTTTTGCCTCCTCTTCTAAGAATGATATTTAACTAAGGCATGAAAGACTTGGTCATGTAAATTTTAAGAGTTTGTATGATATGTCTAGACTAAATCTTGTTGTTGGTATTCCTAAGATAAAATCAGAACATGAAACTTGTGAAAGTTGCCTATGTGGTAAGAAACATGCTCAACCATTTCAAAAACATCATGATCCATATTCCTCTCAGTTATTAGAATCGATCCATAGTGATGTAAGAGGTCCACTTGAGGTTCCTTCTCTCAGTGGTGCATTGCATGTTGTTTTATTTATTGATGATTATTCTAGAATGACTTGGTATTATTTCATTAAGAAGACATATGATGTCCTATCTAAATTTCAAGAATTTAAAGCTCTAGTTGAGAATGCTTCAAATCTGAAATTTAAGAGAATTGGGACTGATAATGGAAGATAACATGTCAGTAAAGACTTTGATGATTTTTGTGTGTCATGCGGAATTCAAAGAGAATTGACCACTCCCTATTCCCCTTAGAAAAATGGCATTCCATAAAGAAAGAATATGACTATCTTAGAAATGGCTAGGACTATGATTCATGATTCCAATGTATCTAAGTTCTTATGGGATGAAGCTATGAATAATGCAGTCTATATTTTAAATAGAATACCTACAAAACCACTTCATCAAACTACTCCTCATGAAGCATGGAAAAAGGAAAAACCAGATATCTCTCACCTAAGAATATTTGGCAGTCCTTCTTCCATCTTCACTCCAAAAGATAAAAGGAAGAAGCTTAATGCAACCTCCTTTGCTTGCATTTTTGTTGGCTATGGCTGTAAAAATAAAGGTTTGATAGTCTATGATCCATTCAAGCATGACATTATTGAAAACAAAAATGTTCAAGTCTTAGAAAGAAATTTCTCTCTTGATCCTAATGAAACCTCCTCTAATACTCTAGAGATAGATCATGATAATCCTCCTACTGACATTATGGAAACAAAAGTTCAAGAGGATGATTATCCTGATCTATATATGATAGAATATTGAGGGCGAGTCATCCCAAAATTTCTTGTAATTTAAGATTCCTAGATGGGCTAAAAATCTTGTTCAAAACTCACATCGTGATAATCTTAGAAAACTAACTAGAATTCAACATACTTATCATGCCTTGATGACTCTTTATGAGGTAGAACCACAATCCTTTGAAGAATCATCTTAATATGTTAGATGGCTTCAAGCTATCAAGGATGAATACAATGCTCTAATAAAAAATGACACTTGGGAACTAGTCCCCCTCCTTCTAAGAGAAGCATTGTAGGGTCTAGGTGGTTGTTCAAAATCAAATATAACTCTGTAGGATAGATTGAAAATTTCAAAGCAAGGCTAGTAGCTCATGGTTTCTCTCAAAAACCAGGTATTGAGTATGTTGAGACTTTTTCTCCTGTTGCTAAGATGAGCACTGTAAGAGTTCTTGCATTGGACACCTAATATGGTTGGGAGATTCATCAAACGGATGTTAATAATTCATTTTTAAATGGTGACTTAAAAGAAGAAATCTATATGAGTCAGCCTAAAGGACTTGAAGTACCTGATAAGGAACTTTATGTATGTAAGCTTAAAAAGTCTTTGTATGGTCTTAAATAAGCACCTAGAGCTTGGTATACTAAAATTAACAGTTTCTTTCAAGATCATGGTTTTTCTAACTATTTTTCTAATAATTATTTATTTTTTAAAGTTGAAACCAATAATATTATCATTATTGTCTTATATGTTGACGATATTTTGATCACTAACAGTGATAGAAATCTAATATTCAAACTCAAAGAAAGGTTAAAACAATAGTTTGAAATGACTGATTTGGGTTTATTAAATCATTTTCTTGGCATAATTATCATTCAAGATCATAACTTTATTGTTGCATCTCAATATCATTATGTTGTTAATCTGTTTAAGAGATTTAACATGTTTGATTGTAGTACTGCTATCATTCCTATTGATGTTGGTGTTAAGCTTGATCCTAAACTAACTTGTGCTAAATTTGACCCTACTCTTAATAGGTAGCTAGTTGATACTTTGATCTATTTGACTATTATTAGACCTGCTATTTATTATAGAGTATGCGTAGTGTCAAGATTTATGTAAGAACCTTATGAGGATCATTAGAAAATGGTAACAATTTTTTTGAAATATATCAAAGGAAAAATCAATTTTGGTCTTGTTTATTCTTCTTCTGATGATGCAAAATTATTTGGTTATTGTGATTTAGATCATGCTGGTGATGCTGCGGGATATATTTTCAAGCTTGGTGCAATTTTTATCACTTGGAGTAGCAAAAATCAACCAATAGTATCTATCTCTTCTACTAAGGTAGAGTATAGGAGTGCTATGAAAGGTGCTAAAGAAGTTATGTGGCTGAAAATGTTGTTGGCTGAGTTACACATGGATGTCAAATAGAGTACTACTCTTTTATATGATAGTCATAATAGAATTTATCTTGTAAAGAATATAGTTCAACATCAAAGGACAAAGCATATTGAAGTTCATATGCATTTCATTAGATAAAAAGTCCTTAATGATGATATTGATCTCAAGTTCTATCCAAGTGAATATTAGTCTATAGATATCCTCATAAAATTGTTGTGTTCTATCAATTTTTTAAAGTTTCATGCCTTGTTAGGCCTGTCAGAGTTTCCTTTGAGGGGGAGTGTACATGACAATGTGACCTCTTAATGGCCTGTTCAAACTTCCAATACTTCCTCCAATTGTAATAAGTAAATGTGTCACTATTTTATGAAATTACTTGTAAATCCTAGCGAAGATTCAATCATGGGTATGCCTTTGGCTCCATAGTTTACAGTAAGTATTCATATTGTAAAGCACTGGTATTATGAATCTTTGTTTGGGAAGATTTGTAGATTTCCCTCCTTTGCATGCTAAGCCTGAATCATTGTTGTTGATTCATGGGTTTGAAACTTGGCGTGTCTAATTGTGCTCTCCCACTTAACATTAAGGGGGAGTGTTGGGGTGATAATGTCAAGTGAGATTAGCCACTTGGGCATGCCCCAACATCATTAACAATTTAACTGATCAAACTTAAAGTGTGAAGTATTTTACACTCAAAGAGTGAAGCGGCTTGACCGATTCACCCACCCAATTTATTGGGTGATCCCTCTTGGGATTGAATATTTGACTATATACAACAACTATGAAGAATTCTATTAAATACTATGAGTTATCTGTAGGACGAGTTCGTTAAATGAATATTTTAGTTATTGAAAAAATAAGAGACATAGCTCTACAAAAGTAGTGAAATAGCTGAGTGATGTGGAAGTGTTGGGTAAAATTGTATCAAATTATGAATAAAAAAAAGTGCTTTTATAGTGGAGTTTTCCCTTTGGGTTTCTCCACTTATATTTGGTGTAATGTGTCAATGTTCTTATGCTTGTTATTTTGTTTCAGCTCTTGCTCATTATTTTCTCTTTAAGATCTATTATTCGCTCTCTAGTTCAAGTTATAGCTTAGTCTAAATTGACTGTACATTATAATCTATAATCTTCGACCTTAATGACAGATCTGTGATCTATAGATATCATTTTCATACTAAATCTAACAAGAGGGAAATAGTGTGGCTGATGCACTTAATAATGAAGGTGTCGTTAATAATAAAGTAAAAAATTTGGCATGATTATGAGGATATCTCTCTCGCATAAAGAGCTATCATTTTTAAAGAAGCCAAGGCCACCTAGATTTTTGATAATTTTAAGTTGGCGGATTTGGAATGTTTGGTGGAAGGATTTTCGGTACTTCCAGATTTTGAGAGTTATCTCTTCCAAACATACCCTTTTTCATTATTTATTTTTCCTCAGATTTGATAGAAGTGTTGTTAATAAGTTTGTGCAGTGTTGGTGGAAAGTTCTGGATGCTCTGCAAGTTCTCTATTTTTATATTCTTCTTTTGGACTTAAGCATCACTTCTATTGAAGGGCCACATCCTAGCTATGACCAGGCTGTTGTCGCTCTTTCCAAAAGGGGAGGACCTCCTTGTAACGTGGATCTTATATGTGCTCCATCTTGGAAACAGAATGGTGAATTATGGTAGATCCTAAACATGGATGACTTCATGGATTTTATACAAAGAATAAGAGGTCATGATTTGCAAATATCCCTTACTTTCATGCACAAATGGAAATACAGGGTGATCAATTTCAAAGGAAAATAATTTACTATCACTGAAGCCTAATCTCTTTCATCACTGGGTTGAGTATAGTTCTATCGTAAAAAAATTGAAAAGGATGTCGAGGAGAAACGATTATTCTCTACTCATCTATCCCCCCGTATGGTGAAGTAGCTAAAATGGTTGTGCGGTAAATCACCCTGGAAGGATGATTTTCTACTCTCTCGCTCCATCACTTGGTTCTTTTGAACCATTTTAGGCATACTTCCAAGATCATTTTGTCTTACTATATTCTACATGCTCTTGAGAGATTGGTATGTGATGTTCAAACCCATTTGAGGAGTATTCCTCTTCATCTAGGAGTGATCTTCCTTCTGCACCAGTACTTCCTTGATTTTTTCTCTCCTCTTCCCCCATCCTCAACATCCCACGATCCATTCTAGAAAACCCAACTTCAGGCCTCCCACATCTGATCCCTCCAACTAAAAGAGTCATGCATAATAAAAGTAAGAAAAAAATAATTGTGGGAGCCAAAAATCTTATGGATATTAGTTATTTTTCTCTTGAACCTCTTGCAAGCTCTACTCTAACATCAAAATTGAAGCAGCAGGATGAGGCCCTAAAAGGTATGGAGGACAATGTGGAATTCCTTATTAAGTAAGGTAACAAGGAAAATTTGGACCCCTCCACTCTTTCAATATTGGAAGAGGGAATTGAAACTCTAACAAACCAACTCAATGCCTTAGAGGAAAAATTTCAGCATGTTGAGAACAAGCAAACCAATCAAGTTTCCATTCACAAAGTTGTGCTTGATTTCATTGAAATCCATTTCAAGCATATTTTTGATGCTAGTGGTATCCCAGGGGCATCTTGGAAGAATGGAAGAATCAATAAGATGAGTGTTATTGAGAGAATTCAGGATTAGTATTTGTAAACTACCATGAACCTCTATAAGGCCCTAAATATTTATCAGAAAGTGTTTAACAAGTCTCTTACTTAGTTCTTTGCTATTGTTTTGGTTTTGTAGTTTTGTTGTTTTGTGTCTATTGTTGGGATTCTTGTAGGAAGCTAGCCCCAACCTTTTTATTTATCATAATATCTAGCTCTTCTTAGGCTTTTGTTGTCGGGGTGTTCTCCCCACATATAAAAAAAACCACTTTGCTATTACTATCTTTCCTAGCTTCTAAGCCTTTTTGTACTATAGAGTATGATCCCTTTAAAACCATTTACGAATAAAAAAAAAATCCTAAAAAATCAAATAATCCTTCAAAAGTAGTTGAAAATTATAAAACCCCACAAGATGGTGATAAAATACACCTCATCACTTATTTAGTGACCCTCACCCACTCACATTTAATTATGTCCATCCCACCTACCCATTTGCAATCACAATGCACTATGGACCCCTTATCATCTCACCCATCTATTCACATTGCACCCACTTGTGTCACAATATTTTGTTCACTCAAAAAATATAAAACAACACTCACCCCCATCATTTCATCATCTTATCTACCTTAAATCTTTGTGTACTTGAGCCCATATTTGATTTTTGTCTTATTTGCTCGCATATTTCGGTATTGCAGGTTGGAGAGGTAAAAGTGGATAACAAATGACTGGTACAACTCATAAGATCATTTTTTTCCTAAAATTTTAACACAAGTTTCAATCATGCATATGGATGGCCTATAACCTCTGTATGATTTTAAATGAATCATAGTTGCAACTGAGTTAGGTATACCATTCATTTGTATGCATTGTTTTGTTAGTTTTACTCAATAATATGTATCTTATATCTTTAAATGGTTAGGAATATGACCAAGGTAGGTCCCCTAACCACCAAAAATAACTAAATTATTTCTAAATGTGTTTTTTTAGGTTATAGATTCAAATTAGGAAGTTTACCCACTTTATTCATTGAAAGAACCCATTATTATCCTTATCTTTTTAATGGTAACGTAAGCCCATTTTTTAGTAGCATTGATTTGAATATTTTTATATTGACTAGCACATATTGTAGGTGATGCAAATCTAGTCATACATCATCACATCCAAATTCATGTAGGAGAATATTATAAGAAAATATGGATGTATATTAATCCTTACTAACAATAGGGGAACACATTTCCTTAATGAGATGGTGCACATTTTTGTCAGTATTTATGGACACACACCATAAAAATACACCCTACCACCTACAAGTGAATGAGACATTTGAGACATTTAAAATAATTCTTGGCAACACCTTAAAAAATATGTGATCTTTGGCGTAAGGACTGGGATGATAAGGTTTCAATGGTTATATAGGAATATCAAACCACCTATACAAGATTCAATAAGGAAACTCCTTTCCAGGTAGTCTTTAACATAGAAGTGGTATTACCAATTAAGTTTATGGTACCTTCATTAAGAACCACACAAATTACAAATTTGGATGATGAACCTATATAAACCTAATTTTTTACTTTTCATCTTCTATACATGTTACTAACAAATTATTTTTACAAATAAGGGTCAATGATGCATCTATTTCTTGGGTGGGTACCTTAAAGGGCCTTCCAAGAACTGATAATGGTTATTCATGTAACCATTATGGACTAGAGACAATACAGAAAGAGACTATAATTATTTGGTCTTAGCCTAGATTTCCTTGTACTAGTTATCCTAGTCTCCTTAGGTATAAAAAACATTACACTCCTGACATCCTTCTTGTATCTCACCACTTGGAACTTTTATTCATCCATTTCCATGATCTAGGACACCTTTCTTTCACATTTCATGACACAATATCTCATTTTATCACCCTTAGTTGACATCATCACCCGCAACTAATGGTGTCAATGTTATGTTTCTCTTGGTTGATACCATTTCCCATGGGCTATTTCCTCTTATATATACACACACCACATCTTTACATTCAGCGGGGAGGAAGCCTAAACCTTAGGAACTGTCATATACTATTCTCTTTTACATCATCTTTACATATGCTCACTAAGATATTAGTTCATCTTGTTGAACCCTAATCATTGGTGTTGTCATTGATGTCAAGTAGCATTGATGGAAATTGAGTGAGTGGTGCAGTGAGGCTTAGTAAGGGACATGAAGGTTGGAGCTCACAAAGAGGATTCATATTGATTCCAGGATGGTTTAAGGATGCTACAAGCTTGGTTAGTGAGGTAGGTTTCCATTGAAGTCATGGAGATTTTTTGTGAGCTCAAAAAATGTGTTCTATGGGTCATACATGATGATTCTAGTATGTGGAAGATATTTTATAATGAGTAACAAGTCAAATGTTGGGAGTCATAGTTTTAACTGGCTCATTTAGGCCTAGTTCTAGATCCTAATGAGGTGTAAGATATCATTACAAGTCATGAAAAGACTAGGTAAGCATGGGAGAAGCCTAGGAACATTTCCTAGGGCATGTATGAGCCATATCAAGGCTTATTTTATCTCTTGGAGGCAAAATTCAAATAATCACCAAAACTTTTGTTGAGAACTAAAAGTGAATGTTGAGGTAAATGAGATAGGTTTGAGTTGTAAAAGAAATTTTATGGAAAACCATTCTATGGAGTGCGTATAGGGGTGTCTTTTAGTGCCTCATGTCAAGTTTCATCAAGTTTTTAAGGGGTTTGTAGAAGTAATGCAAGTTTTTTAAAATTGGCTTCGATAGAATGTAAATTGATCACCTTGCCTTATTAGCATCCAAAAACATTATGGAGACTTATTCAAATAAATCACAGAAGGAATTTTTGAAGAATAATCCAAGCCTAAAGTTTTGAATTTGTTTTAGGGAAATTGGTCGATAAATCAAGAATTTATGAGCATTTTTCTAACAAGGTTTTTCTCATTCCAGACCTCCTTGAAGCGATAGGTACAAAATGACTTATTTGACCTCCAAAACAATTGGGATTGTCATGAGAACTTCTCAGAAGTATGGTATACTCCTCCTAGGTAAAAATGGTAGCATTTATGGTTCTCAAGATGGACTGTACCATATAGGTGTATATCTTCTCTTGGTAAAGTTGTGTACACTATTTGATGTGAAATGTTTCAAGTTGAGATGTGTGACATGGAAAGTAATTTGTGTCTTCCTCTAATTGTATATGGATATTCTTAGAGGATCCATAGTGAAAAATGGAGCAAGGCTAAGTTTTATGAATCAAAACTCTTGATATGATTTTGGAAGGATCTTTTTAAAATTTAAAGCTAGTAATCTCTAAACCGGCCTATTCAGTGCTTGATAAGAAGACAAAGCTCCAAATTTCTTTGTACAGTATCTACAAGATTTTCACCACAATCTATACACTTAATATAGTGAAGGTAATTTTTATGCTTGGTTTGAAGAGACTTCCCCATATCATGATCATGTAAGGAACACTATAAATAACAAGAAATATCTAATCTGGATTGTATTGTTGTGGATCATGGATTGATGAACACAGTCTCAAAATGAATCCTTATCATGTCAAATTTTCACTCATTTTCAGTAAGGGGAAAAGGATGATGATCTATTTTACATTATCATATTCCTTGAGATAAATACCATTAAGTGTTTTCATTTTATTTTGAGAATTATTTGGCTCTTTGCGACATTCATGGAAAACTATGACTGTAAGTTTGAATTCATGAAGGCTTTCCACTCCCTAATGAAAACTAGTAATATGAAGATATATTTAAGTTAACCTACAAACATGTTGTCAAAAAACCGTATAATAGTGTGCTAAATGTATTCTAACATATAACTTAGGGTTTAGATGTTGAAACCCTCTCCTTGTGCACAATATTTGAAGATCAACCCAATTCAACCATGGTGTAATGTTATCTGATTAAACATGAATGTAAACATTTTTGGAAGGTATTTTACCTCTATGAAAAAGTGTTTAAAGGTACACTTTCTTGAATACTTGTGTGGAGATTTCGTTGATTCCTTGAAGATCATCTCAGTCTAAGTAAAACAATATATAGCATGTCTTATAACCATTTTTTGAAGTGTGTTGATTCTCATATTTTTGTTAGAAGATGAAGAGCTTATACTTCATATACTTAAGTTGTGAAAGTGTCAAAACTCGTGCTCATATATGGAAGAAAAGCTCAGTGATGTGAAGAATACTTGTTAGTCTGATGTATTTATTTTTGCAAACCTCTGACTCAAAACTATAAGTGTAACTTATACTTCTCTAACAAATAGTGAAGATTGTTTTGTGAAGCAGAGGAGAATATAAAGGGTTAAAAAAAGTTTCAAGTGAAAATTACAATGTTTATTCATGATCCTAAGTTCCCTAAAAAATGAACTCTCCAAATTATGTGTCAATTGTTAGGGACAAGTTTTGTAGAGGTCATGAAAACATTACTCTTTCAAAGAACAAAAGTTAGAACATAGTTTTTTTAGGTATGAAAGGCTTGTATAAAAGGTTTAGAGATCCATATGTATCATTATTAATCATCATAGTGTCTTGAATGGGTTTTTATTTTTAGATAACTCAATTGGTCCTAGTCATAGGTACTCTTATCATCAATATCAGTTATACATTAAAGTGATTTCACTTCCTTTATATGTGCTATGAAGAGAGAAAATGAATAATATTGGAATGAGAAGTTGAAAGGACATGAAGATCTTGATCTTATTTTTTATTACCTATCATGGGTGTAGAATTAGGTTCCATACAAAGGTGAAGTGCTAAAAACAATGTGATGTATATATTGTGACAGAAACATACTCTCTTTGTGTCAAGGATAGTTGTTAAGAAAAAGATGAGGATATAACAGAAGGAAATTGTTTTTAAATGAAGAATATGAAAAAGGCATGATAATGGATGATAAAATTTGTATTTAAACCCATAAATAAAAGGAATTTGAAAATTTTCAATGATAATATCTTTTGTATGAGTGAGATGAAGAGTTAGACTTGATGAGAAGTTAAAAGATTAGGTGTGAAAGAATTTATATATATGGGCCTTATTATAGGTATAGGTATTTTGGTGAATAACATGATAAGTTGTTGTTATCACCAAATTAAAGCACCCTCTAATTTTTCATGTGTGTGTGCATGAGCTATTAGTGTAATTTGGTAGCATGGGACCATCTCTCAAGTTGTGGGACCTACTACTTGAGATGGACATCTAGATAAGGTTGGTTCCTCTTCTAATCTAATGTAAAAACTACTACTAATGAAGGAAAATATGCTATCTAATCCTATCCTATCGATTCCAAGGGAACAAGGAAAAGGAGAGAACATAAAAATGAATAAATCCTACACTAAAAGAGGTGATAACACTAAGAGAAGGGTAGTTTCAACACTCTCCAAACTGAAAATGAAGTAAGAATGGAGATAGAGAGGAAATTAACATCATCAAAGTCTATAGTACACATTCAAAACACCATTTCAAAGAAACAAAACTATTTTTGAGCATGCAAGAACCTTAAAAATGCATAGAATATATTGAAATGTAATGTTGGGGCCAGATAATGCAAGAAAATACAAAGAAAGGGTTGTATAATAACCAAAAAGCATGATTTTATTGCTTCATTAAATGACACAATTCATTAAAGTGAGATATAGAGGAAGATAATCCTTGTAAAATATTCAAAATGAAAGGCTTAAAGCTCCTAACACATGCAATAACCTGTGAAGAAGGAGAGGAGAAAAATGGAGATGTCTCAAAAAATGAGCTCCTTTTACAATATATGAGACAGAGAGAGGAACTCAAAATTTCTCTTCAAACACCAAGAAATGACATTAATTAACATACAAAAATTATGTGAAATCCTGCAAAACCAGTGCCTTGTTGTATAAGAAAATGACCTTCCATGCTTCATTTAATGCATTTTACCCTACTTGGAAGTGATCCTTTTGAATCTAGGTGAGTTTTCTCATTTTTGTCCCACCTACCCTCACCAAATCTCCGATTTCTTTATTTCTTAGTGAGGATGATTGAATCACAATTCCAACAAGTATAATTTTATTTAATTTAGTTGAGTATTGAGGAAGATATGACCATTTCAATGCATGTCACTCTTTGGTTCATTTCAGCATTCTCGGGCCCATGCAATTAATTCTTTGTGGGTATAGATGATTATTTTCTCTTTTCCCCTTATCATTAAATTTTTATGTCTCTAAGGTCTCTGGGTGAAGGAATTAAAATTTTTGGGGGGCGCACAAAATCAAAATTCATTAAAAATGGTCTGAGGTGCTGATTGGGAAGAGGGGGCTTACCTGGCTCATTGCCAGCTCGCCATCTAGCTCGGTGAGCTAACACCTTGTCACCTTGCTGCATAGCTCCCTATCAGCTTGTCTCTATGGCTTTGGATTGGAATTTTCACCCCTCCAGCTCAGCAACTAGCTTTCCATATACCCCGCCACACATCATTTATCAATGCCCAATGTATTGTGGCAAGTTTGGGTTTACACGTCTCGCGGGGAACATTGTTCCCCACACTCTGTTTGTGGCCACATCGGGCTTGTACCTCCTATTAATCCTTATTAATTTATAGGCCTTGTGTTCATGTATTTCCCACATTGGCCGATCCATACCCGTCAAGCACAACTTTCTCTCGTTTGTACCAACTCCCTCGGGCCCGCATCGCATTGATTTGGCATGTTGTGAAACGATGTTGAGGTTTGGAGGAAAACTCAACCTCATTCCTTTTGGACTGCTCAGGCCAAAACCCCCTAATGTATCCATAGTATAAAGGGCCTTAGCACCTTACCATCTCACCAATCAACTCAGTGAGTCATTTCCTATGCCAAGTTACCTCAACTCGCCTGAAGAGTTGTTTTGATCCACTGCATCATTTTCTTGTATAAAATTGACCATCGAGCCACTCCAGACTCCCAACTCATCAACTAGCTTGACCAACCTATAATGCACCAGTGTGACCTAACCTCCATGCATAGCTCTTGAGCTATTTTTAGGTCACCCATCAGCTCCGTGAGCAGATCTTGACCCTTAGCCAATTTTTTAAATTTTTCATTCCTTTTCTGATTTTCTCGAAATCTTAGATTTTTTTCAAAACCAAGGGGCTAGGGGAATGGATTAGTGCACTCAAAGATAATTTTTCAATTTTTCCCATTTTGTCCCTTTTAGCTAAAAGTGGGCCCCAGGGCTTGTCTCTTACTCCTGTCCAGCTTGCCTGGGCCCAAGTTTTAAAGTTGTCCATTTTCACTAGGGGTGAAAATGGATAACAATTTTGCTGACTTAGCAAGGCTACCGTCCTACCAAGGGAGATGATTAGTGTCCTTTCCTTATCTATTGGGCACAAAGTCATTTTAATAGCCCAAAAATGATCTAAACCTAAAATTTACCACTCTAACTTTGCTTGAAGCACATATTGGACTTGAGCTAACTGTTTCTTGCATTTATATCTTTTTATTAGAAATTCTTAAATCTCTTATGAGTGGAAAAATTTTTTGAGCTAAAATTTACCTTCTCTACTACAAGTTATACTAAAAATTGGAATTCTTCACCCCTAAACCTTCTTTGAACACTGGGTAGAGTTGAATATGCTCTAAAATTTCCTAATCTACTCATAGTTCCACAATATTTTCAACTGAACAGGATCCAATGAATAAGAAGGAAGTATTTGAGGATAATATTTTGCTCAAAACCAAGAAGAAATTTGAATGGAACATAAGGAATTCTGCCCATTGAGACTGAAAACATGCAAAGTTCCATGAGGCCTATCATCTGAAACATATCAAGCTACCTCCAAAACTAATTTTTTTATTTTTGTAAGAGAAACTTAGAAGCTCAAGTATGATTGATCTGAAAATATAAGGGAATGGGAACACTAAAATTTCCTCTACATCTGATTTTAGTTTCTCTGCATTTGAAATTTCTTGAATATTTTAACTTCTTCCCGTAACTTTGAACTTCTCACTACAATATTCCTCATGAAAACATGATGAACTATGCAAATATACCACTAGAAGAAATAGAACATGTGCAATCAATTAGGGAAAGGGAACCTATCTAATAACATAATAGTGTACTGAAAGCACTTAGAAGAATTATAAATCCTAAACTAATATATATAGAGATCATAATTTACTTTAGTAATAATGCTTGAGATAGATTCCATTGACTAGAATCAACAAATATTCACCATATACCTTTGACAATTGGAAATCATTATTACTCTTACACCCCATGATCATGTATGGACCACTCCATATAACATCAAATTTTGAATGCTTACCTAGTTTTTCCCTATTAACATCCCACTTCAGAAACAAATCTCCCTCCTGAAAGTTCCTGGATTTATCTTTCTTGTCAAAGGACCTCTTGATCAAAGCTTGATCTTTCTCCATGGTTTTCACTGCTTGGTCTCCCAGCTCTTCCAAATCCATCAAGTTTACATACCATGCTTCCATGGGCTCAAAATCAGATAATTCCAACTGCTTGAAAGTATCCAGTGCTGGATAACTTCAAGAGATATGGACAACCTAGCTTATTTTAGATAGACTAGCTGTGTAGGGAGAGCTTCCAATAGACCTCTTAGGTGTGATTCTATTAGCCCACAAGGCTGATTTGAGTTTGGTATGCCACATCCTCTTATTCTCATCTAGAGTCCTTCTGATAATCCTCAAGAGATTCTTGTTTGTAGACTCAACTTTCCCATTACCCTGTGGGTAAAAGTTAGAGGAGGTGCTTAGATATATCCCATTTCTAAACAGCCCATTCAGAGATCTTGGTGTTAAGGAATGCTAGAGCATTACCTGATATAATAGTGGATGGGACACCAAATCTGGTAATAATTCCTTCACAAAAGTCAAGTATACTAGACTCATTTGCCTCCTTGAGTGCCACTACTTCAGTCCACTTGGTGAAATAGTCTATTGCTGTGAGGATCCACTTGTGGCCTTGGCTTGATTTCAGATTGATGACCCCAATGAAATCCAATCCCCACTACATAAATGGTTGATCAGTTGAGATCGGGTGGAGTGGAAGTGCACTACTAGCTTCTCTTTTCCTGTGAAGAATGCACATTTTTTACATTTCTTAATCCATGCATAGCAATCACTAAACATTGTGGGCCAATAGTAACCAACCTTCATGATCTTGAGGGTTGTTAGTTGTCGTGGAAAAATTGACCTCCATCTTCTCTGTCATGGAATTCATGTAGCACTATCTCAATTTTATTTGTTGGAACACATATCAAGAGAAATCGATTCATGTCCTTCTTGAAATAAGATCCATCAATGAGAACATACAGAATGGATTGGAGTCTGAAATACCTTCTTTTGGATTTGTTAAATTCTTGAGGGCATAAAACTATTTGAAGGAAATTTATCATGTCCTTAGTCCAACAAGGAGTGGGCATACCATCTATTTCTTGTTCTTGATCATCTTCTAACACTAAAACAAATTCTTCATCCTTAGACTCAACATGTTGATTGGAAGCTAGTTGTTCACACAAGCCTTTTCCATGGACCAATTTGGTTACCTTGATATCTATATCATAATCCATGAAATGGGTAATCCAACCAACCCTTTTCTTCATTCAAATCCTTGTTGAGGGAGAAGTCCTTAACTCCAACATGAGACACTAGCAACTGGATTTTGTTATTGTAGACCAAGTGTCTATACTTCTTTAAGCTCCTTATAAAAATGCAAGGACAGGCTTCTCAATGAAAGAGTACCTCACCTCATAATCTTCCAAGCTTTTACTGAAAGAAATCGATGGGCTACTCGGATCCTTCCTTGTTTAGCTTCACCAAGATGGTAGAGATTGTGTTTAAGCCATAAAGGCATAGAGAATGAAGTCCTTAGAGAAATCAAGGTTGATGAGAGTTGGAGCTTGAGATATTGCTTGTTTGATAGCCTTAAAAATCTCTTTTTCCTTTAATGTGCACTTGAATGAAAGATTCTTCTTAAACATCATTATTATTGGATTAACAAGAGTGGAAATATCTTACACAAACCTTCTGAAAAAATTGATTCTCCCCAAGAAGATTTGAGAAATCCTTCTTGCAACTTTGAAAAGGAAGAGCAAGGATGGATTCAACTCTTTCTGGATCAATAGTTAGCCCTTCCTTTGAAACAATGTGCCCTAGGATATTTCCCTCATGTGCCAAGAATATACATTTCTTAGGATTCAAAGATAATCCAAATTGCTTGAATATATCTCGAATACTTATCTAAGGTGAGAGAGGTGATCTATTACGTTCTTGGAGAATAAAATTATATCATAAAGATAAACAAAGATCCATCTTGTTAATAAGCCTCTAGAACACCATGTCCATTTCTTGTTGAAACGTAGCTCTACATTTGAAATTCAAAATTCCATCTTCTTATAAGCATATGTGCCCCATTTTGTAGTGAAATATGTTTTGAATTGATCTTCTTCCTTCACCATGATTTGAATGTAACTTGAGTAGCCATCTAGCAACGGAAGATATCTCCAAACCAGCTAATACTTGTAAGATTTTCTCCATGGAAGGGAGTGGATAATGGTCTTTGAGAAAATTTCTATTCAAGTCTCAAAAATCCACACACAATCTAATTTCTCCATTTATTTTCTTGACTGGACCAGATTATCAACCCATGAAGAGTGTCTTGATTGGAAAGATGATACTTGCCTCAATGAGCTTGCTTAATTATTTCTTCATAAGAGGCTCAATATGAGGATTCACTGGCCTTTTATTTTTTCTGACATGTTTAGATTTTGGATCCAGACTCAAGAGTATGTTGGGCCAATCTTGGATCAAATCCTCTCAAATATTCATATCTCCAAGAAAAGATATCTAGAAACTCTTGACAAAGTTGTATGAAATTAGATTTTTCTTGATGAGTGTTAGGAAAATATTGGTTTATTGCTACACATGGAGATGTTTATTTAAAGATGGTAAATATATGAGTGATAGTAATTAGTAAATGTTATTGTAAATCCTTTTTTATATGGTTAGGATAATAAAAAAATATATATTTTATTAGTATTTGGGTTGAGTGATTGAAACCATACACTCGTATGGTTTAGTATAGAGAAAAAAGTGGTTTCCTATTATTAAAGAAATCATATCCTATAAATATTTGCATATGTATTGTCAAAGATTCAAGTTAATAATATCATATTTTATGTTATAATTCTGTAATATGGTCTTCCAAATATTTCAATGAGTACTCACTTTGCAAATTTGGAACACTTTTCCTTCACCCACTAAAAAATGGCTCTCAATATTCTCCATTGACATGAATATTTTATTTCTCCTTTTGTAACTGAGTCATTAGGATTGAATATTGACTCTAGAGTTACCTAAAATTTTGGGAGTTTGTTTGTTTCTCAATTGGACTACTTGATCCCCATATTGTCTTTTCAAATTGTCTTGATTTCTTAGAAGAGAACTCAACTTATTCTTGAAGGAAATTGATGATTTGTTGATCACTCTCGAACACTTGCCAACTAGTTTTCTATTTTCTAGAACAATGGTCTCATAACCCTTAGATATGAGGTTGTGTTTGATCTTTCTTGATACTTTAACCACATACAAATGCTTCCCCAATTGCTGCAATCCTATGTTCGTAGCCTCATTTTTCTTCCTTAGTATGGAACTTAATGTTAAATGCCTCAAAATTCTCAATGAAATCCCATACCAAATGTTCTTATAGCTCTTGTAGGAGATCATTTTTAGTAGCATTAAGCCCACTAATATGATTTAAAACAACTCAAGTCCCCAAAAATTTACAAGTTCAAATACTTGCAAGTTAATCCATGGATTGATGATTCATACTAGTTGTGTTATTAGAATTAACATGAATTGGAACATGAAATTTTAAGTAGTACTTGTTACCTTTGGGATATATAAGCATTTCTCCTCCTCCTTGCACTTTCCTTCTCCTTGAACCATCAAAGAAAAATTGCCAAACTTCATTCTCATCTTCATCATCTGGTTTGGTGATGCTAGGAAGAGGTGTGTTTTCTTCATGTAGGCAATAGATACCCATTTCAACTTCTTCCATCTCCTTGTAAGGATCATAGCCATGCTTCTTACTTGCCCATTCATCTAGTGTCAAATCTATGGAATGCCTCCAACTTAGTATTTTCTCTGGAAGTTCTTGGGAAGTCTTCTTGATCTAAAGCTGAGCAATTGGCATTGATTGGACTTGGTACATAAGGTTTAATGTGAAAAGTAAACAATTAGTTCTATGACCTAATTAGTAAATTTAGATCCATACCTAGCTCTGAATAGCATGTGAGACCAATCAATAGAAAAGTACTCACCAATCTTAGCCATGTGAATTCCTCGAGACAAGCACAAGGCAAAGAGTGGTGGTAGATCAATCATTGATACATCTTGCTATGGAACTGATGACATTTGGGCATGCATGTAATGTAAGATTCAATCCTTTGATCACTCCAACAAGTTTTCACTATTGTCCCATCTAATTGCACTACTCCTTTAGAGATAGTTTCATATTTTAAACCCAATTGGTATGCTATTTGTTTAGGCATCACTAAGCTACTTGCACCTCGAGTCAATCATGTAGTTGTGTACAAGATTTTTTCCAATGATCAAAGATATGTAAAATGGTGGAGGTTTCATATTTCCCTTTGGATGACCTCTCTCTTTTCCATTACATTAGTTAGTACCTTGTCTTGATCCTTGGATGCATGATTTGGAATGGATAAGTTTTCCATAGCTTCTTGTAATAAATCCCTCTGTCCTGGAATTATCAAGGACTCCCACATTGAAATAATTACATTTGTTTTCTTCATTTTATCAATGATGTTGAATGAAGATGGACTATCATTTCTTCTTCCCCTTGTCTTGACACAACTTTATCTTACACATGAGTTGATATAACAAGTGCCTCTAGGCTGATTTTGTGAGTTTGGGACTGCATTTGAGCTACTAAACCTTGGGTTGTGAGAGAAGGCTGAGAAACACTTGAATTTGATGATTTTCCTTTCTATATCTCTCATTTTCTTAGGCCTTGTGTTTGCTGCTACACCTTGAGAAGGAGACTGATTTATCCACATAGAATATCCTCTACTTGCCAATTCACAAGTGAAGTATCACTTGGAGGTGCTTCTTGGGTGTTTACTTGCTCCTATTTTACTTCTTCCATTGTTTCTTGAGACACACCAATAGTTTGCACCATTAAGGATTGATTCAGAGCACCATTGAAGCATGTTGCTTGATTATGGGTTGCCCACAAGGGAAACACCATTATATTCTTGTGCCAGGTTATTCTGGACTGAAACTAAGGCTCTAGATGAAGAGGAAACATTAGGATTGTAAGGATGAAATGGTCTAGCAACTTGAGGTTGTCCTTGGTTCTGGTTTTATTTACAAATTGAGTAGGAGGTATATTAGACTAAAATGGAGGCCTATTTGGTTGGGCTTAAGGCTGATAAGGTCATAAAATTTTGGGCCTGTTGCCTCTTGATTATTACTAACTCATTTCCTAGATTATGTAATTGTTTCATGACTTCCTAAAGCTCAGCTTGAGGTGCTAGAAGAGGTATAAGCTTCATTAGAATTATGATTTTTGGGAGTTAGGATGGAGATAATGCAGGTGTTTGACTAGAAATAGGACTCCCCATTTTTGGATAAATAGGCATAGGTGGCCTAGGAGCAATTTTACCAACTTGAATTAGGAAATTCTCATCTAATGGCTATGTTATAGGATCCTAGTAATGTTGTTCCCTCCCATAGATTGTATCATTATAGATATATCAGAATTTAGAGCTTTTAGGAAATAGAGAAATGTACCTTCAGTAGTTGGTCTACAACAATTGGAATCCTGTCCCCATTCTTTGTAAATGAAATTGAAGTCAACCATCTGTTCATTTGGTGTTCTTTTGATTGTAGTCAATTTACTCCAAAAGAGATAAATTGTCCACCCTTTCCCCAAACTGGTTACAAAGTCCTGAGCATAGTTCATTCTAGTTATGAATTGATCCCTACTATTAAGCTTCTGAACCACTGCAAAGATTTTCCTTTGAGAGAAGAGGAAAGAAGTTTGACTGCCACATCCATATCAACAATCATATGAATGGACACACACATTTACAATGTCCTAGATGTGATCAATTGGGGTTGTGTGATTCTCTCTAGTGAAATATGGAATGTTTTTCAATGCTGCCACTAGAATTGGATTTTGTGCATTGAGATTAAGTGGAATACTACCCGTGAAATTGAAAAATGAATTTGGTGGTTGTTGAGCCATTCTTGATTGGTCTAAGAAATCTAGTTGATTGTAAGAAATGTCCTACCAGGTGGAGGTGTTGAAAGAGTTCTGTTTGGTGGAGATGGAGATCTTTGAACTTGTCTTCCTCTTCTTCCTCTACCTGGAGATAGCTGTAAGTATTTAAATATCCCTTCCTATCTTTTTCTTGAACCTAGTTTAGATTATTCTCATGAATTTGAAATACCTGGACTGCTAAAACCACTAAATTCTGATCTTGGGAGTCATCTAGATGTGCTGATACAGAGCCTCTAAATAGTAGGATTTCACCAAGAAACACATCCAATCCTGATAAAAATGGAAATATTGACTTCTAGTCCCACCAGGCATGCCAGAACTATTATCACCAAATTACAACACCCTATTTATTTTGTCATGTGTGTGTGCATGAGCTATCAGTGTAATTGGGTAACACATGGAACCATCTCTCAAGTTGTGGGACTTGCTACTTGAGATGGACTTCCAGAGAAGGTTGGTTCCTCTTCCTAATCCTAATGCAAAAACTACTCCTAATGAAGGGAAATATTCTATCTAATTCTATCCTATCAATTCTAAGGGACCAAGGAGAAGGAGAGAATATAAAAATGAAGAAATCCTACACTAAAGGAGGTGATAACACCAAGAGAACGGGGGTAGTTTCAACACTCTCCAAACTAAAAAATGGAGTAAGAATGGAGATAGAGAGGAATTTCACAACATCACAATCTATAGCACACATTCAGAACACCATTCAATAAAAACAAAAACTATTTTAGAGCATGCAAGAACCATAAACAATGCACAAAATACCTTGAAATGTAATGCAAAGGTCAGATAATGCAAGGAAATACAAGGAAGGGGTTGCAAAATAACAACAAAGCTTGATTTTATTTCTTCAATAAGTGACATTGTAAATTACAGTGAGATATAGAGGCATATAATCCTTTCAAAATCTTCAAAATAGAAGGCTTGAAGCTCACAAAACCATTAAAAAACTTGTTAATAAGGAGAGGAGCAAAAAGGAGATGTCTCAGTATAAAAAAATGAACCCCCTTTTACAATATATAAGAGAGAGAGGAGCAAAAAATTCCTATTAAACCACCAAAAATGGCATTAATTGACCTACAAAAATGATGGTAACCCTTGAAAAACCCATGCCTTGTTGTACTGTAGCTTGTTGTAGAAGAAAATGGCCTTCCATGCTTCATTTAATACATTTTAACCTACCTGGAAGTGATCCTTTTGAATCTAGGAGATTTTATAATTTTTGTCCCACATAGCCTCATCAAATTTCTGATTTCTAGATTTTTGAGTGAGGAGGATGGAATCACGATTCCAACGAGTAAAATTTTATCCAATTTTGTTGAGTATTGAGGAAGATATGACCATTTCAGTGTAGGTCACTCTTTGGTTCATTTCAGCATTCTTGGGCCTGTGTGATTAATCCTCATTGGTTGTAGATGATTAATTTCAATTTTCCCAACTTATCATTAAATCAGTTTAATGTCTCTAAGGTCTCTGAATGAATTCATTCAGACAAATTTTTGGGGGTCCCATAAAATAAAAAATTATTAAAAATGGTATGGGCTGCTGATTGGGCAAAGGGGGCTTAGCTGGCTCACAACCATCTCACCATCTAGCTTAGTGAGTTGGCACCCTATCACCTCACCACATAAATCCCTATCAGCTTGGATCCATGGATTTGGCTTGGAATTTTCACCCCTCCACCTCAGTGACTAGCTCACCATCTAGCCCACCCCGCATAGTTTATTGGTGCCCAACGTATTGCGACGAGTTCAGGTTTTCACTTCCCATGGGGAACATGTTCCCCACACTCTGTTTTTGTCTACATTAGGCTCATACCACCCGTCATTCTTGATTTTCATTCAGGCCTTGTGTTATTGTACTAGCCACATTAAACAATCCATGCTCATTGGGTACACCTTGCTCTCATTCCTACCAACTCCCTCGGGCCTACATCGCATTAGTTTGGCATATTGTGTGGAGATGTCGGGGTTTGAAGGAACACACAACCTCACTCCTTGTGGACCTCTCAGGCCTAAAACCCTCTACACGACCATAGTATAAAGGGCTTCACGACATTACCATCTCGCTGATCAACTCGGTGATTTTTTTCGTGTGCCGAGCCGCCTCAACTCACATAGTGTGTTGTTTTGATCCACTGTGCCCTTTACTTGTATAATATAGACCCTTGAGCCATTGAAAATTTCCAACCATCTCATCTAACCTATAATGCACTAGCCTGACCCTACCTCCATGCATAGCTCTTTGAGCTATTTTTAGCTCACCCATCAGCTCGGCGAGCTGAACTTCACCCTTACCTAATTTTTTAAATTTCTCATTCCTTTTTTGATTTTTTCAAAATTTAATATTTTTTCTGGAACGAGGGGGTAAGGGTATAGAGTGGTGCACTCAAAGACCATTTTTCCAGTTTCTCCCATTTAATACCTTTTAGTTGAAAGTGGGCCTTGAGGCCTGTCTCTTGCTCTTGTCCAACTTACCTGGGCCTAAGTTCCGAAGTTGTCCATTTTCACCAGGGGTGAAAATGGATAATAGTCATTGTTATTGATATTAGGAGTGTGAGGAAAGAAAAATGAAGTGAGTATAAAATATCAAGAGGAACATGATATTAGAAACCTTATGAAGAATAATGTATGAGTGAGTATGACTGTAAACATGAAGATTATATGCAGGGATAGATGAATGAGCAAAGAAGTTGAGAGTTGTTGATGCATGTTTAAGTTTTTAGAGCTTAGAAACTGATGAATAAGTGATATGACCTTATTGAAAATATATATTCTATCAATGGTAGTGTTTTGAGATGAAATTCAGGGTGCAAAATCACATGTTTAGGACTTGATATTAGTTATATGAGAAAAAGAGTAGATTCACATATTGAAAGAGGAGTGATAATGAAGTAGTGAGTTGAAATAGAGATCACACAAGGTTGGTGCAAGAAAATAAAATAATAAGGTTCTCAAATTCATGTATGTTCAAAATATGAGTTATAGCTTAGTAGTTTAGGAGTGAGATTCCTAGCACATAAGTTCTTGTAGAACAACATTCAAGTGGGTGCTCAACATAGATTTGAAGTGGGTGCTTTCTATTGGTACCCAAATTTGTTCTCCTTTATAGTTTGAGCAGCATCAAAAATGGCATGAAACTTGAAGATAGATATATCATGATGTATGTCATTTTGTATCCGGGGATGTGATCTAACTGGAACTTAGATTTGTGGAGAGATGGATAACACTCAAATAGGACTTGATCTTGTCCTAACTATTTTAGGTTGTGCCTTTCAACTAAGGTAAGAGGACCTATTTTGTAACCCTCAAATGGTGAAGGAGATGAAGATATCCCTCAATTTGTGTAAATATTATGAAGGGGCCTTGGGAAAATATGATCAACACTCCAAATCTGACTTTCACAAGTTATCACTTCCAGATTATGGAGATAATTTCAATGCAAGGCAAGGGTTACTGAAGACATTTTGAAATCCTGATTTGTTCTGCATACTTTAGCAAATGGATTTTGATCTTTTTTGGGTATACAGGTCAAAATAGGGGTAGTATGGGGTAGGATAAGTTGTTTAGAATGATTTTTGGTGGGATATTGACAAGACAAACTTGACTATGCCAGATCTTTGACAACCTCTACAACATTTGAACAACTATCAGATAAAATGCTTCAAAATAGTCAGGATGTTCTTTCAACCAGAAGAGATGCAAAAATGGAGGCCCAGGTTTGCACTCTTCACATGATATTTGAGACCTCAACAAAAAATATTGAGTTAAAGGACTTAATTAAACATCAAAATATCTGATCAAATCATGCCTAAGGTACCCCCAAAGGCTTACAAGCAATCTCTATCAACAAATGAAGGTGAAGTGATTTTAAAATACTTATTTTCAATGCCAGATGAAAGCTCTTCTGACAAATAAAATTGTAAATTCCACTAAACTATCAATAAGGATGAGATTTGTGTGATTCATAAAGATTTCAATGCAAGATTGCAACAAGAACAAGGAAAATTGTTTGCAGACATTTAAAAATGATAATAGACATCATATTGCCCAAAAATAACATAGATTAATTCAAAATCTTGTTAGATTCATCAGCATGGGAGAGTTTCAGGAACAATCTCAGAGCTGTGTGATGGCTATACACTTGTAACCAAGTCAACATGAATGAAGATCTAACACAGAAGACATTAACCAGGTTTTTTGGAGGGTTTCTCAGAAGATGGTCTTCTCTCAAAATTTGCTCATGATTTTCAACTTCCTGACCTTTTTCATGTCTCAAAACATGGATTATATATCTCTCTATTACATTTGATCCTTCTTTTAAAAAAAAAGAATATCCTAAGCATCAAGTTTGTTACAAAATTCCATCATGATTCATAGACAGGGATGTTTAACATATTTGCAACAAAAGTTGCTAGGTGTTTTGAAAAAGGTGAATCATTGAGGATTTTTGCATCATTATCCATTGTGGAGGCACATTTTTCATCTTCAAAGCATGCAGACCCCCTTCCTTTCATTATTTCATCCTTATCCCTCCAAAATTTGACTCTGCAACTTTTGGATCTCATATTTCACGTTTTTGCTCGAGCTTGAACAAAATTTCATTTCAAAAGTACCTCAGATCTACAAATTTAATTTTCAAATTGATTCCATTGATCATTGAAGGAAAAAATGACATGAATTCACAAAAAAATTGGTGAAAATTGATGCAAAAATCACATTTCCACACTTCCTGGAGTAAAAATGGTGGCCAAACTAAAAAATGCACAGTTACCATTGATTTGCCTTTCTCCCTTCAATCTGAACCCTCCATGTGTCATAATGTGATTAGAAATAGGCTTGGTATCACTTTTTGATATTTTAACATTTTTGAAAAAATGTAAAAATTTGACATTTTTCTCTAC
Organism: Taxus chinensis; assembly: GCA_019776745.2. Lineage (NCBI taxonomy): Eukaryota > Viridiplantae > Streptophyta > Pinopsida > Cupressales > Taxaceae > Taxus > Taxus chinensis. The sequence goes on from CM034154.1 coordinate 711,695,932, forward strand.
CCCTCCGCCCTTGGAAAACGGGCTTGACACGTGTCCCAAAGTGGGCCCCATTGGAATTGCGGCTCGATTCTACACATTTCCACATTTTTTGGAAAAAAGGAAAATTTTCACAATTACCTCCACCACTCTGCCCTTGAGATTTGGCACTAACACGTGGCACAATATGATTGAATTCGGGGTCGCCACTCAATTTTACACATTTCCACCTTATTTGGAAAAAAGGAAAATTTTCACAATTTTCCCCATAGACCTGCACCTCTGCTTCTGTCCCTGCCACGTGTCTCCCTTTGACTTGTTGTGGATCCACGCTTCAAATTATCACTTTAACTAATTTTTCCAAAATGGGAAAAATTCTCAAGTTTCCTCCTAAGGCCCGAAGTCCTACCTCTGACCCTGCTCCTGCCACGTGTCCTCTCCTAAGTGGCCCGATGGACCCGGGCCCTTTTTCACAACTTTTGTTCCCATTCAAAAAGTAATATTTTTATAAGTCCTCCACCAGCCTTCCATCCAGATTTTAATGAAAACATGACAAGTGTCCACCTTTGGTTTGCTAAGGGCTTGCGCTCTGAAGCTGCCACGTGTTCCATTCTATTTCATTGCGGGCCCTAGGCATTTTATTTATATGTAAACTCTTTTTTCCAAAGTGCCTTAAGGCACAAAAATACCCGCCCGTCTGCCTTCACTCTACTTGTGACACGTGTACCTCCTACGAGGCCTGCAGAGCTGCGGGGGCAACTTGTAAATTTTTCCAAAACACAAAAAATGTTAAGTTTTTCGAGCAGACCCACCGAAACTTGTCCAACCACAAATGACCACGTATGAGAAGATGTTTGAGCTAAAATTTGATAGGCAGAGGATGCTCGTATGACCGTCAAAAGATGCAAAAGTTTCCAGCAATGCCCTAGAATACTGAAGATGAATTTGACAGGAAAATGACACCTGTCTGACTGTCAAAAAACATAGAAAATGCCAGGGATGCCCAAAATTGAGTTTTTCTTTGTGGGTGAAGGGTTTTTCGATCAAAAGACAAATGGGAAGTGATTTAAAGCAATTTATGACCATGGGGATAGATTTTCAAAGGCAAACAAGCATAAATCGATCATTTTCAAGCATCCACGATCGGGAAAAAAGGAAAAATAGCATAGGCCCATGAATTTTTGAAAAAATAGGGCACAAAAAAAGGCACACATGCTGATTTCATTCAAATTTGGACAAAACAACAAGTTTAGGAGATTTTCAAGGCATTCAATCTAGAGGGAAAAGCTACAGGCCACCATTTTCAAGAGAAAAACGCATTAGAGCATGCAGAATGAAGGAAAATTAGGGCAAAATCTTGCAAGCTCAAAAATGACACCAACACTTTCCAAATTACTCAACTGGGTTCTTTATTTTATATTTGAGTGGTTTCTTCATAATTGGAGTGGGTGCTTCAAGGTGAGTAGGAGCTCACCACATGGTGAAACCAGTGTAACTCCACAGGATAATTGTCCAAGACAGTTCTCTAGTTTTTAGTGAGTTTTTTCCCCACATGGGTTTCCAACATTAAATTTGGTCTCTCCATGTGTTTATATTTACTTTTCTCTTTTTCTCTTTCTTATTTGAACATGTATTCTCATCATGGTAAAATGAATGCCTACAACTTTCTTCAAAAATTTTAAACAACAATTATTCACCCCCATCCCAATGCCTAGAATCTCTAACAATTGGTATCATAGTAGGTTCTCTTTTTAAAAGTTTAACAACTTAAGAGAAGGTAATTGAGGCACAAGTATGGGTGGTCAAGCTGAATAAGTAGTGAAATAGAAGTACGAGATTTCTCAAGCCTTGATAAATGAGTTAAAGGATGAAATCAAGCTCAATAATGTAAATCATCTTGAAGAAATCAAAGAGGTGGTAGAAATTGTTAGTAAGTTTTCAAAATATCTTACTGTCAAAGAAAAATCCTATATAAAAATTGAAGAATAATTTAAAACCCTAAAGGATGACCTAAAACAAGCTAAGGATGAATTGATGATAATTAAGAAAATTTCACGCAATGACAGATCGAGTCTAGTTTTTAAAAGTAAAGAAAATTAACGTGAATTAGAGCATGAATCCAGTCATGAACCATGTCAAGTAGTTATCAAATCCAAAAATGAAGAATGTGACAAGTTAAGATTCAAGTTGAGGAATTTAAGAGAAGAGTTTGAAAAATCAAGAAAAAAACTTAAATGAAGGGTGATTCAAGCCATACACCATGTCAAGGAAATTATGAGCACAAGAAACTCAACAAGTAGTCAAATACAAGGATACTTCCTCATAAGTTTCATGGAGTTTACTTTTCATACCATGCTTTTGAACATAGATCTAGAGATTTCATGATAATAATATATAAAGAACGCCCATGGAGATATTATAGAATTGAGTTTGAGAAGAACAGAGTCATTTATAACTGTCATGAGAATGGTCATATAGAAAAATTATGTCTTGAAGAACCTATGAGGAAAGAATGGACAAATGGAACACCTAGAGACAAGAATTAAATTGTGTGATACAAGTGCAACAGAGATGGAAACTTTGCAAGATATTATCATAAGAGGAAGCTGATATACAGGAGAAAGGATGAAACCAAGCACACTCCTATAGAACCAACCAAGAAAGAATCATAACTAGTAAAGGAAGAGACAAGTTCAAAAAAGGCATCTAGAGGAAATGGTAAGTATAAGAAGAAAGATGTTAATTCAAGTGCAAGTAATGAAGAATTACTACATCAAGTTGTACTAGAGCATACATATGTAAAATGCAATATGAAATTTTATCAGATAGTGAATCAGAAATTGAGATCTTAAGTGATGATATTATCACACTAAGTAGTACACCTAAGAATCTGAATGTCAAGAGCTTAAAGGAAGGAGTGGAGTCATCATATTGAATTGATGACTATCTTATATTTTGAAGTAACTTCACGTGATGAAGTGCCTTCCCTAGGCTTCTAAAAGGCATATTTTAGTTACAATAAACAAGGTCAGCTCCTTCATTAGTATTCCTAAGTTACAAATAAAGGATTTCTTCATGATGTTGTTGAGTGAACAATCCAAAGCATGGTTCTACAAGTAATTTTCCATTAGTTTCTGACTAATTAGAGTCCTCATCAGACTTTTAGAAGGTATGCCAAAGTTGTTTAGCCTCCTATAGAAAGTATGTCAAAGTTGTGAAGCCCTTAAATGTACTTTTCTAGCTTCATGAAAATAAGTGTATGGTAGCAATAAGTATTTCAAGAGTTATGGGTGTATTGTTCTCTATGTTATTCAAAAAATAAGTCATGAATATATCACTTGTTTTAGGATGTATCCTTGTAAAAGAATTTTGCAAGAGTTTATAAAACTTGTAAAATGTCTTGAGGAAACTGATCACGTAGACAATTCTTGTTGAAATATGAAACAAATTAGTTGTGAGTTCTAATTTGCATTCCATATGAGATAAGAGTATGTGTGTGTCAAGTGTGTTTGTACCATTTTCATGACAAATTTGTCATGAGAAAAATAAATGAGGCCTATAAAAGTATTCCTAATGCTATCTATGTATGCTCTCATCAAGTGTCAAGTGTCTTGTGTCATGTTCACAAATAAAGTTGAACCTAACCAGTTCACAAGTTATAGTCTGTAACAAGTTAGATTAATCCTTGTGTTTATGACATGTGAGCAAAAAAGAGGAAAATAGATTAAGTATACATAGGATTCTAAAGACAAGGACATGATTAACAAATTTTTTAATTCAAAAGAAGCAATCTGGTATAGTGTTAGTCTCAGAACTTGTGAAGGCATGTCATTTCTTAAGGACACTAGTAAACCTAACTTCCTAATTCATGAGGCCATCCCTATCAATACCTGAAACTCATGATACATTTAAATACTACAAGAAATTAAAATTTGATGATTTTCAAGTAATTATGATAGTGATTCATCCATAAATACTATGCTACATTGTTTGAATTCCAACACATTATGTGCATGTCATAAGTCACAGTTTAATAAAATGATCCAAGAATGAAAAATTGTAGAGATATCTAAAATAACTCTTTAAAGAGTCTAGAAGGAATGTGAGTATCTATGATGAATGATAAAGGAGATAATGAAACCATTTGAATAGTATACAAGGGTTGGTAACTCCATTCACCCAGTTAGTGTAAAAGGTTGATTTCAAGAAGTATTGAACTAAGATGCCTATAAGTGCCTCAAGCTGGTCCATGAAAATATCTGGGTTTGTAGGCTATGCTCAGGGAAGAGAACATGATGAGATAGAGTCATATCAATATATATCATTATATGGTGTACAAAGTGGACACATGAAAGAATATTTTTATTAAATTTATTTGAAAAGAGGATCTAGAAAAGATAAAGAAGAAGTTCATGATCAAGTTCTCTATAGTAAAATTCATAGACACATATATAAGACACACATAGTTTCCAATAACTAGGTTTGAACCTTGAAGCCACATTTCAAGTATGAATCAATTAAAGCTAATCTATGGTTGAAGTTTTCAAGTAAGATTGCAGGGGGATTCAACCACTATACTTTGAAATCCTTAGAAGAAGAAGAATGTCTCAGAAGAAGAATGTGCATCAAGAAGCTCTCAAAGAAGATGAAAAAGTATCCTAAGTCAGGCCCTTCCTTAAATTTGTTTCAATTAAACAAGGTACAAATGAAATTCATAAAAAAAGTTGAGTAAACAGAGAGAAGAATATTGAAAAGAATTTAAAATCATGAAAAAAATATGTGGCAGTGAATCCCAGGTATGTATGGTACATTTGATGTTCACTTGAAAAATGAAACTCAAAGGTAGAATAAATTGTTGACTCAAGATGATTATAAGAGCATATAAATGAAACAAAGGAGTGTGATGGAATTGTTACTTCAGATTATTTAGCCTAATTCATGCACAAAAAGGAAAATAGAGGAGGTATAAGCTCAAGGGGATAAATAAGAGAGGATCCTAAGAAATGAAGGCTAATTTTTGAGAACCTTAAGGTCAAATAAAAGTATGTCATCATTCTAAGAATCAGGAGATGAATATGTGGATGAAACATGAAATCATTTTCATAGAGGGTGCTAATTTCTAGTCTAAGGTAAATGGTGTGAAGAAAAATTAAATACATGGGAAAAGATGTGAATAGTTTGAGGTTTAAGAAAAATATTGATGAGTAAATATATGAATATTTTCAATCCATTTCAGACAAGGTAGTAGGCCTAATCCAAGGGGCAGCTTCTTTAGGTAAGATTATGATTTATAAAGATTATTTTCATATTTATCATAATGATGAATGTATGAATATTATTCATAGATATTAAAGGGTGGGAGAGTTCCATCAGAAACCAGATATTAATGCTCTAAATATGTTAGGGTGGTTGTTTGCAATCAAGGTTTTTGAGTGTGTTGCCATCAATGAAAAAGGGGGAGATTGTTGAACCCTAGTCATTGGTGTTTTCATTAATGTAAAGTGGAATTGATGGAAAATGAGTGAGTGGTGCAGTGAGGATCAATAAGCTACATAAATATTGGAGCTCACAAAGAGGATTTAGGTTGATTCTAGGATTGTTTAAGGATGTTACAAGCTTGGCGAGTGAGGTAGGTGTCCACTAGAGGCATGAAGATGTTTGGTAAGATTTACACGTGTTTTATATAGGTCATAAATGATGATTATAACATGTGGAAGAGATTTTATAATGAGTATCAGGTCAAATTTTGGGATTCATAGTATTAACTAGCTCATTTAGGCCTAGTTCTAGAGCCTAATGAGGTGTAAGAGCTCATTGCAAGACATGGAAAGACCAAGTAAGCATGAGAAAAGCCTAGTATCATTTCCTAGGGCATGTATGAGTAATATAAAGGATTATTTTAGATCTTAGAGGTAGAATCAAATGTTCACAAAAATTTTCCTTGAGTACTACTAGTGAATGTTGAGGTAAATTAGATATGTTTGAATAGTACATGTAAATTTATATAAAATCAACCAATGTAGTGTGTATATGGGTTTCTTATAGTGCTTCATGTTAAGTTTCATCAATTTTTGAAGAGGTTTGTAGAAGTTATTTAAGTTTTTCTAAAACTGGCTTCTTAAGGAATGCAAATTAAGTACCCTGCCTTCTTAGCATCCACAAAAAATTATTGAGCCTTCTTAGAATAAATAATATAATTTATTTTGAATAAAAATCCAATCCTAAATTTATGCAGATTTTTTGATGGAAATTGGTTGAGAAACAAAGAAGTTATGAGCATTTTTCTAATAAGATTTTTCTCCTTCCAGACATCCTTCTTGAAGTGATAGGTACAAAATGACTTATTTTACATCCAAATCAATAGGGATTGTAATGAAAAATTATCAAAAGTATGGTAGAATCCTCTTAGGTCAAAAATGGTAGCATTTTTGGTGCTCAAGGTGGACTGTACCATACAAGTGTATATCTTCTCATGGAAAAGTTGTGTATATTGATTGATGTGAAATGTTTCAAGTTGAGATGTGTAACATGGGAAGTAATTTGTGTCTTCCTCTAGTAGTCTATATATATTTTTAGAGGAGCCATAGTGAACAATGGAGTAAGGCTGTTGGGCCCCTAAAATATTGGCTAAGTACAAAAAGGTGCATAGGCGTGCAAGGCCTAGTTGAAAAAAGGCACGTAAGGACAAAGCATGCAGGGCAGGGTTTAAGGAAGGCTTTAAGGAAACCCGTGGCACACACACAGATAGAACCAAGGGTTCAAGAATTAGCCATATTGGGTGTTTTGGGTAGAACACATGAAAAGCATGACCCGATTATGCATGCAGAGTAGATAATGTGCCAGCCTGGTGACAGGTTGGCCCAGGAAGGATCATGCTTGTGATAGAAGCTTCTAGAAGCACATCATGGTAAAAAGTGGAAAGATCAGGCCTAGAGGAGCATGCTCGCATGGAGGAACACATTCAAAAACTTGGCATTATATCTGAGGCCACTGGAGGATGATTTGGCAGTCCATAAATCCTATATATACAAGCGCTTGTAGAAGTAAAGAAAAGGAGAAATAGATAGAGGACGGAGCTCTATAGAAATGCTGCACAAAATTTGTTAGTTTGGGTAATTGTGCTTAGGGAAGGATGTAACAAGGGTATGGGGGTGGTATAAACCTTCTTTTGAGAGCCTAGCCACATAATTCTAGTTATAATGCATGACTGCGGTCTACTTCTTTGTGACATTCTGTAATGGCTCCATGAATGTAATGAGGTTACCAACTTACATGAATATGAACATTGATGATTTTGATGCATACATCTTGCTCATAGTTCTATTTCATTTATGTTTATGATTAAGTATGGATGCTTGTACAACTTCTTTCTATTTTAGTATAAGTTATAAAATCTGTTAAGCTCTTTCTATCTTAAATGATTGCAAGGATCTAGAAGTCGTTCTGAAGCTCTATGGTGCTTGTAGATTTTACTTCCTTTCAAATCTCTTAAAAAATGGATCATAGATGATGTTTCACACTAAACTCACATAAAAGAGAGACTCGTCACCCACACATGCCTTAGGTGAGTACCCAACTCCCACTGGGTGTTAGGTTGGTGCACATGGGGTTCCTTTCTTTTGTAATAGGGGTAAAAATGACTATATCTTGGTTCCATTGCCAGGAACTCTTTTAGAAGTTGTAGTGGGAAATGGAATACATCATGATCTATATAATGAGTAATGACAGAATGTTTAACTTTGGAAAATGTTGAATCATGGTTCAAGATCACGGAGGATGAATTTTCTGAGAGACTCAGCACTGGACCTGAGTTTGATGCACGTAGATGGGTAGAAGAGAACATCTACCATGATTTGCATGAAACTCTTTTTTATGCTTCTCGGTAGAACTATATGAATGGCTCTCATCATATGCATCTAGATCAAGTTGGTATTCTAGATCATGCATGTGGACCCAAGAATAATACCAAAGATTGCAGGATGTAAATCTAATGTGGACTCATGTTGTGGATCATTAGTTAGAGGGTGTGTTAGCTAGGTACACTCTGGAGTATGCTATTTCCACACATTCTTTCGTGGAAGTTGATGAGTTTGAATTTCTGTAAGAGCCTAGAGGATCATTTCTACGTGCTATCCCTCTAGTAATGAAAATATTGATTGTTAATTTGAGTTTAGAGGCATTTCTAATGGCCAGATAAACCATTCTTAGCACTGGGCAAGGCAGCTATGGTGGAGGAAGATGGAAGATATTAAGATGGAGAAAGAAAGGGAGGAGATATAACTCAAGTATAGTGAAGTGCGTAAAAGGGAGATTGCTAGATGATGTAAAGCTACAAGAGTGATAGATCTATGGAGGTAGATGTTACAGGAAGGAGTTTGGATTTATGCAGAGGACATGGAACCTGAGCAGTCTATGCTACCCCATCTTGGCAAGTGCATAAGAGAGACTCATTCAGATTATGATGAGAGTTCGTTGCACTGAAAGAGAAGATTCATTGGCACGTATCTAAACCCACCCAGTGACTGAAGCCTGGCACTTGGTTTTCCAGGTCAAGGGAGGAGTATCATTGACCCAGTTGGTATCAGTGGAAGTGACAGATCTGTGCCTAGGAGGTATAATTTTTTAGTTCCCACTTCTATGGCTACACATATTCTAGTATTTGAAGGAGTCTTTGGATATGATTTAAGTATACAAGCCTTCGGTCTTGCATCTGGGAGTGGAAAGGGGTACAATAGTGGTAATGGGGCATTATCATAAACCATCAATGCACAATTCAGTGGAACCTTGGGGACACTTGGCATGACTACTATAGGACCTAGTGGTTCTGGTGGATCTGGTGGGTCATGAGGGATAGGACCTGGTGGACCTAGTGGTTTTGGTGGATCTGGTGGCTCAGGAGGCATAGGACCTGGCGGCAGAGGAAACACTAGAGGAAATAAGGGCTTTAGCTCAGGAGGATAATGGCGCCAACCACCCTCTCAAGTCTTCTTTGAGATGTCTTTACATTTGCTAGATTATAGGGGTATTTAAGATGTTGCAGAACATGTTCATAAGTGTGAGCTTCTATGGCATGCAAAGGGGGTCACAACCTCTGAGTGGAAGGCTAGTAAATTTACAACAATATTTTAGGGGCACACGCATAGATGGTATAGGAAATATGACCCTCATCAAACGGTGGTGGATTATAATACTTTAAAGAACACCTTCTTGGCAGAATTCCACATCCCTGAGTTTGAACAGAAGAGCATCAATTCCCTGAAGGAGATTCAACAAGGAATGGTGGAGAGTGTGTGGGAGTATGATGTACATTTTAAAACTCTCTTATCTAAGTTATCAAATGATATTCACCATTTGCAGCATGCTTAGTGGTTTGTTGGAGGGTTGATCACACCTTTTAGAAGGGCCTTATCTCATAAAACTTTTACAGACCCATGTGAGGTGCTAGAAGTTGATCTGTGCACCGAGGTGGTTGTAAGTGTTGATACAAGTGTTAGCCCTTGCTTGGAGGCTCAAATTGCTATTATGGCTAAGAAACTGGAGAACTTTTCTATGAACTTAGCCCATAAAACTTACAGTGGTTTATGGTGTATAGATTATGAGGTGGAGGGGCATGCCAAGGATAGTTTCCCCCAAAGGACAATACGTGCCATGATAGTAGACTATGAAATTTTTCATGGGGACCATGATGCAAGTAGATGCCCCTTGTTACAGTGCGCAATTCAGAAGAATGTGTCTTTCTACTATAATATTTACACCTCTAAAACTCATGATACTAAGGATTTCACGCTCATTGATCAAATCCATGAGGCCATTGGTCATGGGGTGCGCCAAACCAGCATTGCCAGTAGTTCTAAAGGTGATGATCACCGTTATGAAGAGTGCACAGATGGAGGTGCATAAAGAAGGGGATTTTGTAGAGGATTCTGTGGTCATGGTAACCACGGAGGAGGAATAAGTGAGTTCCCACATGGAATCTATTTTAATTATGGTTCTACAGAGCATTACAAATGAGAGTGTTCAGACCTATTGCAATGCTCATGGTGCGGAAAGAAGCAAAAGTATGAGGAGTTCCTTGAGTTATTTGAGCACATGAATCAACAACACCGGAAAGACAATGGAACTATAATGGTAAGAATTAAGAAGACAGACACAAAATGGATGCTACAGGTAACATGTGATGTAGGCTTGGAACCTGTTTTTGTAACTACAAGAGAATAGGTTGTGCACGTAAGGTAAATACCAAGGCAAATGATCTTGGTTTCAAGAGAGAAAGTAGTTCATGGAAAGTACCCAGACACTGCACATCAAAAGTAAGTGTATAAAGATACCATGGATGTCCTTCAGAGTTTACAAGGAGAAATCTAGTGTCTAAAGGAGCAGTCTAGGAGGGAGGAGTAAAGGAGGAAGGTTGAGGCATCAAGAGATGACCTAGATGAGGTCAGGGAAGCATTTAAAATGGTAAGGCAAGAGAATGTTATTCCCTTGCTAGGGGCATGGGTGAGGGAGAAGGTACCATGTGCTAAAGGAGCTCGTGAGAGGTAGGTCTTGCATGCAAAACTTCCCCCTCACAGCCTTGACTATGACAAGGAAATCACATTGGATGTAGTCGTGGATGGATGGCTCCTTAGTAATATCCTCATTGACACAAGTGCAGAGGTCAATGTTATCACTTTGGATGCATGGCATCATATGGGGAGACCTGTGTTATAGCGCTCTTCAAATGTAATGTATATGGCAAACAAGATAAAGGAAATTCCCATCGGTGTATTAAAGGATGCAACTATCACTATCTAGGAAGCTAAGTTTACTATGGACTTCGAAGTCTTGGCGCTCACCAAGGCAGAAAATTTCTCAGCACTACTTGGGTTCCCATGGTGTTTCAAGAACAATGCATACCTTCGGTTCAACAAGGGGTACATCATCTTTGAAAATAAGGAGGAACGAGTCATTATACCCTTGGCTGATGATAAGTCAATACCCTATATTGAACCTTTAGGGGAAGAGGTCCTGGATAGGATATATGTGTGCTCAATTAGGGATCCAGAGATAATCCATCCTACCGACAAAGTTATCCAGTTTGAGGATGCTCAGTTAGTAAGTGACACCACCAGTTTAGCCTGTGATAATTGGGTGCATGGGACTTATGAATTGATTGGACGGAAGTTGAGAGGATCAATAACAAAAGTAACAAAGGTGCGTATAGTCTGAAACCTAGGAGGAGAAGAGCTACCTAATTTTTTAGGAGGGGCCTTCCCTGAGATATTTTTGTAGGATATGGAAGCTCAATGGAAGGAGGAGAAGGAATGGAGGGGAATGTTAAGTTATGTCCTACTCGGCACAGTGGCACGGTGGTGGGTTACACATTAAGAGAGCCTTTTGGAATGACGTGAGGTGAGAATTTCTCTCTCTGTCAAGTTTTCTAGAAGCAACATGCCCACTTCCATCAAGGAATACCATGGTAAGGAACTCACCTCTTTCCACATCTAATCTTGTGAGAATGTTTGGAGAGAAGGTGCAGAAGCTTTGCCATCATCCCTCTGGATACACAAGCTGTATTCTACACTACAGGGTTACACGTGTGCATGGTACATACATTCTGAGACACATCGCCAAATAGGAAATTTGCAAGAACTAGTAGCTGACCTCATTCAAACATTTGAGTACCAAAGTACCAAGCCATTAGTTGATAAGGCATTGCAAGTTGTTAAGCACCTTACCATGGGGGATAGTGCCATGGCATAAAATAGGCTCTTGGGACTATTAGGTGGACCAAGTTTAGAGGCCCACTTTGAAGAAGAGGCAGAAGAAGCAAAATAGATCCAGCTTGAGCATGCATGCTTTAAAAAGGAGAAAGGGAAATTAGTATATGTTATTGATGGGCAGGAAGTAGAGAGCTTGGATGTTAACCATTTTGTAGGGATGCGCAAGCTAGTGGACAGTGCTGATGCTCGCGCACATGCCTACCATGAGCCCTTAAAGACAAAAAAGGTTAACATCAGCTCAAGAGAAGAACCTAAGGAAGCTATTATCAAAGATTACTGATCAGAGAAGGAGGTATCTAAGATCAATGATCTTTTACATGAATTTTAGGATTTATTCCCATGCAGGTATCATGAGCTCAAAAGCATCCACCATTCCTTGGGAGAGATGAGGATTCACTAGGCACAAAATGTATTCCTTTACGAATGGATTTTCGGGGTACCGCCAAGTCCGGATTGCAAAGGAAGACCAAGAGAAGACAACTTTCGCCACTGAATGGGGAAGTTTTACATACATGGTACAGGCATTCCAGGACTTCATCCACAAATTTCTTCAGGTCTATCTAGATGATTGGACAATGTATGAGCTAGTGAAAGACCATTTTGATCATTTGAGGTTGATGTTTGAGAGGTGTCAGTAGTTAAGGATACCCCTCAACATTAAAAAGTGTGTCTTTACTACACACTTTGGGAATTTATTGGGGCATATCATATGTAAAGAGGGCTTGCTAGTAGATCCTACCAAGGTTACACTTATTGTGGGATTGGGGGATCCTACTAGCCAGAGTGCAGTGCATGGATTTATTGGGCATATGGGTTATTACAGGAAATTCATCAAGGGGTATGCCAAGATCACTGTGCCTCTAGAATATTTACTCAGACATAAAAGTTCCTTCCATTGTGGAGAGGCACAGTAGAAGGTGTTTGACACATTAAAGGATAGGATTTTCACCGGGCCTACATTACGTTTTCCCTCTTGGGACAAGCCCTTCCATGTTCATGTAGATGCCTCAGGAACCACCATTGGAGTAGTGCTTGCACAACTCGGTGAAGGAATTGTTTATCATCCTCTATGTTTTGCAAGTAGGAAGTTGACACTAGTAGAGCAGAATTACACTATGACTGAGCACGGAGCACTCTTTAAGTTGGCCTACTTCGGGAAGCCTGAGTGCCAATATCAATGGCTGATGTCGCGTGTGCATGAAGACTACTTCCACTTCACAGGGTATAAGATGCGCATTACCCCTAAGCTCATTTCACATTTCACAGGCCTCATCTGTGAAGGATATACCTTGGAGGATGACCTAAGTGACAAAGAGGAAATCAAGGAGATGGTCACCGCCTATGCATACAAAAATGGGTCAAGGTACTATGATATCACAAACATTGGGGACCTGGTAATGAAGATGGTTGTGCACCTGATGAAAAAGTTAAATGGCCAAGAGAGATGGACCCATGTCAATAATCCATGGTTGCAGGAAATTTTCAAAGGGCACCATCTACAACTTTTCTACATTCATTCCGGATGAGATTGTCAGTTGTGCGAAGGAAGGTGACAGGATCCTTTTCAGTAATGTCCTACTAACCATTGTGTTTTTAGAGATTGGAGTACCTGATGCATTAGAAAAATTCATGTGGGAGTAAACTGCTGAGGACCCTTCACCCGTAAAGAGATTTCAAAAATACGCGTGTGACACTATGACAACCGTGCATAAGGTGCACCTAGAGAAATGGTATATGTGCTTGAGGAATGCTTTTGGTGTGGAATGGAGGATTCCCGAAGAACTACCAGTGGCCACAAAAGGAGAAGCTAAATTTGATGTGTACTAACATTTCTACCTAGGTATATTTAGACTAATGGATGGGACATGGAGCCCATGGCACAAGATCTTGTTTTCCTTCACAGATCAATACTTCCAAGTGGGAGTAAATAGGTCCAAAGAATCCAAGAAGTTAAAATCGGACCTTGGTAATCTGGACCAGGACCACAAGGAATTTCCCAAAGGGTTGGTCTACCCTAGAAATTGTGCGTACATGGAGAGGTATGTGTCACATGAAGTTCAAATGACAAGGCCCATGACATTTCCCATTGCAAGAGGATTTGCAGTGCACATATACTTCCGCATAAGACCTAAATCTGAAAAGGGCACGTATTTGGAGAATGATTTACCTATACCTAAGGACGTAACTAGAAGGAAGAGACCCACACCCAAACATGAGGAAAAAGAGCCATAGAAGAAAATACCAAGTGTGGTGGATACACAGGTAATAGGTTCCCCTAGGACAAGTGCCTGAACAAGTATGTATTTGCGTAAGAAGAGGACCATAGTCAAAGAAAAGACTCCGGAGCTAGAAAAGCTATCAGACAAGGAGTCCTTGGGAGAAGAAGAAATAGAGTCACCTACAGTGGAATCCTTGGTTAGGAAGAAGCAAAGGATAGAAGAGGAGACTGCCTCAGAAGAAACTAGGAGTTTGGAGAAATACATAGGTGAAGAAGATGATAGTGAAGAAGATGTTAGTAGGGAAGATGAGCCTGAAAAAGATCAAGAGCCACCTATTTTCAACATGCATGATTTGGAGGAAGAAGGTGGAGAAGAGGAACTAGGGTTCCTTTTCATGCAGCGTAAGGATATCCAAGAAGGGGAAGGCACCCTGGATGTGGGAAGTGAGGAGGTTAGCGCGCAGAAACAGAAGGCCCCAAGCCTTACGCTGGAACAAATAACCAAGGTGGAAAAGAGAGAAGAAATAAAGAACATTGAGACCTTTGTGGAGGAGAAGTTGGAACGTAGCACTAAGCTGGTGTTGAACAAGGATAAGGAGGAGAGCACAAAAGGGACCATGCCAGCACTGGAGGCCCCATTTTAACTATAAGTATTCCTAAGGGCACGCGCATGGGAGGAAGGCACATAGGGGAGGAGAGGCCAAGGATAGATTATATTTATGACGCCAACAAAGTGTTTCACGCCTAGTTACAAATCAAGATTCCAGTAGAGGAGCTCATGGTAATGTCATCTTTTGATAAGGAGGCTACATACCTGCAGAAAAGGAAGATGCTCTCATGGGAAATTGAGTCCCATCTTGATGAGCCATAATTTGAAGTAAGCCATGGGGAAATATTAACATTACCAGGACAAAGAGAAGACAACCCAGTGGTGAATGTTCAACAACTCTTAGATGAAAAACTGTGCAACACATTCAACAAGGCCTTCGTTGAGGTTGAAGATAGACTCTTCGGGAAGAATGATAGAATCAAAGATCTGGAGGAGGACCTAAAGAAGAAAGAGGAAGAGCTAGCTGCAAGGAAAAAGGAGCCAAGTCAAGAGAAACTAATCAGGGCCCAGTTGTAGCATGAGTTAAAAGATGAGAAGGCTAAAGTATACGGAGTATACAAAAAAGTGGAGTCCGTTAACAATGCTATAATGTTGAAGAATCTAGACATAACACCTCCAGCGGAGAAGTATGGATTTACCTTGGGATGCCTAGAGGATTTATCAAGAATCCTCACCATGGAGAGGTAGTTGTTAGCCTTGGAATTTGTATAAGAAGTGGCCGTGCACTTGAAGAAAGAAGATAAATTGAAACTCGTGGTGTTTGTAGCTGAGTACAATAATGTTCTTGCTGATATAAAATTTTCTTCCTAGACTACTAAGGCCGTGTATGAAAATTACGCAGATAGAGACAAAGTGGAAGGCATCTTAGTCACCACTCATGAAGTAGAACTCAAGGAGTTTCAAGAAAATAATAAGGGAAATAGGTTAGAAAGGGACACAATCCTTGCCAAGTTCAAAAGAAAATCTAAAGCCATTGAAACCTTAAGGGGTTCAATAAAAAACTAGTTGAAGGAAATGTACCCACAGATTACACTAAGAATGGATGCACTGGATGATGTAGGCAAAGAGTTAGAGAAGCTTTCTAACACCAGAAGCACACAAGGAAATGGAATAAGTTTTGAGAAAGTGAGCACCCTAGTTGGTGACCTCTACCAGAGAGCGCAGAATGAAGTCGATGTCTGGAACAAGTTGGAGGCTGACTTGCTAAAGGATTTTCCTAGCTTATTGCAGTGATTCCATCACTTCCGCATTTTTTATTCTTTCCCTATTATTTCATCCCCTTATTCTTGTCCCAAGGCATAAGTCTTCTGTATTCTTTCTCTTTACTGGAGAAGTTTTCCCACAAATGGAGAAGAGGTGTAGTGTGGGGTGATTTTGGGCCCCTAAAATATTGGCTAAGTACAAAAAGGTGCATAGGCATGCAAGGCCTGGTTGAAAAAAGGCACGTAAGGACAAAGCACGCAGGGCAGGGTTTAAGGAAGGCTTTAAGGAAACCCATGGCACACACATGGATATAACCAAGGGTTCAAGACCTAGCCATATTGGGTGTTTTGGGTAGAACATGTGAAAAGCATGACCCGACTGCGTATGCGGAGTAGATAAGGTGTCAGTCTAGCGATAGGCTGGCCTAGGAAGAAGCATGCCTGTGGTAGAAGCTTCTAGAAGCACATCATGGTAAAAAGTGGAAAGCTCAGGCCTGAAGGAGCATGCTCGCATGGAGGACCACATTCAGACACTTGGCATTGGATCTGAGGCCGCTGGAGGATGAGTTGGCAGTCCATAAATCCTATATATACAAGCACCTGCAGAAGTAAAGAAAGGGAGAAATAGATAGAGGGTGGAGCTCTGCAGAAATGCTACAAGATCTCTGTTAGTTTGGGTAATTATTCGTAGGGAAGGATGTAACAAGGGTATGGGGGTGGTATAAACCTTATTTTGAGAGCCTAGCCACATAAGTCCAGTTATAATGCATGACTGGGTTCTGCTTCTCTGTGACATTCTGTAATGGCTCCATGAATGTAATGAGGTTACCAACTTACATGAATATGAACATTGATGATTTTGATGCATACATCTTGCTCATAGTTCTATTTCATTTATGTTTATGATTAAGTATGGATGCTTGTACAACTTCTTTCTATTTTAGTATAAGTTATAAAATCTGTTAAGCTCTTTCTATCTGAAATGATTGCAAGTATCTAGAAGTCGTTCTGAAGCTCTATGGTGCTTGTATGTTTTACTTCCTTTCAAATCTCTTAAAAAATGGATCATAGATGATGTTTCCCACTAAACTCACATAAAAGAGAGACTCATCACCCGCACATGCATCAGGTGAGTGCCCAATGCCTACTGAGTGTTAGGCCAGTGCGCATGGGGTTCCTTTCTTTTGTAATAGGGGTGAAAATGACTACAAAGGCCAATTTTTATGAATCAGAACACTTGATATGCTTTTGGAAGGAGCTTGTTAAAATTTAAATCTAGTTATCTCTAAAATGTCATGTTCAGCACTTGATAAGAAGACAAACCTCCAAGTTTTTTCATTTTCTTTAGAGAATAACTTGGCTCTTTGTGACAGTCATGGCAAACTGTGACTGTAAGTATGCATTCATAAAGGCTTTCAACTCCCTAATGAAAAGTAAGAATGGAAACTAGTAATATGAAGATATATTTTAGTTACCTTGTAAACATTTTGGCATAAAAATGAAGAATAGTGTGTTAAATGTATTCTAACATGTAATCTAGGGTTTGGATGGTGAAACCCTCTCCTTATGCACAATATTTAAAGATTAACCCAGTTCAACCATGGTGGCGTGTTATCTGATTAAAAATGAATGTAAAAAGATATGGAATATGTTTTGCCTCTATGAAATTTTTGATTCCTTGAAGATCATCTGAGTCAAAGAAAAATAGTATATACCCTGTCTTATATCTATTTCATGAAGTGTGTTGATTCTCTGATTGTTTTTAGAAGATAAAGAGCTCATACATAGCTACGTAAGTTGTGAAAGTGTCAAGCCTCATGCTCATATACGGAAGATAGGCCAGTGATGTGACTAATACATATTAGTCTATATATTTCTATTTACAAACCTCTTTCTTAGAACTATAAGTAAAACTTATAATTCTCTAACAAAGAGTGAATATTATTTTGTGAAATAGAGTATCATATAAAGGGTTCAAAAACGTGTAAAGAGAACATTGCAATGTTTATTCATAATCCTAAGTGCCCTAAATAATAAACTCTCTAAATTATGTGTCAGTTATCAGGGACATGTTTTGCAGAGTTTAGGAAAATGTTACTCTTTCAAAGAACAGAAGTTGGAACAAAATTTTTAAAGGAAATAAAGGCTTGTAGAGAAGGTTCAGAGATCCATATGTATCATTATTAATCCTCAAAGCATCTTGAATGGGTTTGTAGGTTCAGAGAACTCAATTAGTCCTAGTCAGAGGTACTCTTATCATCAATGGAAGTTATAAGTTAAAGTGTTTTGACTTACTTTTTACATGATATGAAGAGAGAAAATGAACAATATTGGAATGAGAAGTTAAAAGGACAAGAATCTCTTTATATTTTTTTGTATGAGTTGTCATGGGTGTAAAATTAGCTTTCATACAAAGTTGAAGTGCTAAAGACTCTATGATGTGTAGATTCTAGCAGAAACATACTCTCTTTGTGTCAAGGACATATGTTGAGAAATAGATGAGGATATATAAGATGAAATTGTTTTTAAATGAATAGTGTGAAAAAGTA
This sequence comes from Taxus chinensis, assembly GCA_019776745.2. Lineage (NCBI taxonomy): Eukaryota > Viridiplantae > Streptophyta > Pinopsida > Cupressales > Taxaceae > Taxus > Taxus chinensis. Next base: position 711,714,249 of record CM034154.1, read on the forward strand.
ATGATATTGGATGATTAAAGTAGTGTTTAAACCTATAAAGAAACGGAAGTTGAAAATATGCAATGATAACATCTTTTGTACGAGTGACATTAAGAGTAAAACTGAATGTGAAGTTAAAAGATCAGGGGTGAAAGCCTTTATATATATATGGGCCTTATAGTAGGTACAGGTTTGATGATGAAAAATGTGACAAGTTGTTTTTGTTCATTTTATGAGTTTGAGGAAATAAAAATGAAGTGTATATAAAATAACAAGAGGAGCATGAAAGTATAAACCTTATGAAGAATAATGTATGAGTGAGTATGACTATAAACATGAAGATTATATGTAGGAACAGATGAATGAGAAAATAATTTGAGATTTTTTGATGCATGTTGAAGTATTTGGAGCTTCGAGATTGATGAATAAGTGAGATGACCTTATTCAAAATATAGATTCTATTAAGGGAAGTATTGTGAGATTAAATTTAGGGTGTAAAACCACATGTTGAGGACCTTATATTAGTTATATGACCAAAAGAGAAAATTCACATATTGAAAGAGGAGTGATAATGAACTAGTGAGCTAAAATAGAGATCACACTAGGTTGGTGTAAGAAACCAAAAGACGAAGGTTATCAAATTGATGTATGTTCAAAATTATAGTTGTAGCTCAGTAGTTTAGAAGGGAGCTTCCTAGCAAGTAGGTTCTATTATCACCAAATCACTACACCCTTCGAATGGCCAAGTGATGAGTAGAGAATTTAGTGTGATTAGGTAACATGGGATCACCTCTTAAGCTATGGGACTTGGGCTCGAGGTGAACCTCCTGAGAAGGCCAACTTCCTCTTCCTAAACTAAACACAACACTACTCCTAATGCAATAAAACAACTAACTAGACATATGTTAACATTTTCATGGGGTTAAGGGAGAGAGATTTGTAGGAAATAAAATATATACTAGAAGTGGTGATGCACCAAGAAAGGGTGTTGTTAGAATTTTTTTTGGTTTTCTAGTGAAGAAGGATGAAAATGAGAAGGGTGAAAAAACACCAAAACCCAACTGCATACAAAACTTCACTCCCAAATAAGCACAAAATTCCCAAATCTATAATGGAAACTTGAAATTGCACAATATACTTGCAAACATGATAAAGGCACCATGAAGAAGTTAGAATGATGAAAGGACAAATGATAGTCACAGAACATGATTTTATTACTTCAAACACGTGCACAATGCATCATTACATTAGGAAGAGGAAAAGTTTTCCGTTACAACATTGGAAAAGAGGCTTGAAAGTTCCCACAATCCACAATAAGTCAACTTGCAGAAACAAAGATGAATTCTAAAAAATGTCCAACCCTTCGAAATGAATTCCTCATTTACATTTATAGAAAATCCACCTATGAGAGAAGAGAAGAAATCATAAAATCTAGGCACTTGGTCTCAATAATTGATTACATCATTAACTACTCATGAGAAGAACATTCCACCACTATGCCCTCATAAATTCAAAATTTTAAATTTATCCTCCATTTAAATAAAAACAATATTTTTAATAAAATATTTTAATAAAAATATTTTTATAATTTTACGGAAGCACCTTGCATCCCTCGTGGGCTCCACAATTCAAAATCTGCATTGGGAGGGAGTCTTGGTGTTAATTGGCCTAATGGCTCACTAGCCAACTCACCGAGCTGACTGGTGAGATACTCCTTTGCATTGTTTTAGTGAGCCCTTTGTTCAACATGGTAGTTTCTTGTTATGTTATTGTGTATCCCTTAGTCCACAAGTCACTTAGAAATCCACCATGTAACCTTGTGACATGATTTTATTAGATGGTGCATTGTATTTTTTTTAATTGGCTTTAACCATCCACTAATCAGCCAAGGGGTCTTAATGTTCTCCACTTAACTTTCCACCCACATTTCTCAAATTGGTCATCTAACAAAATGGTGTCATTTTTCAATGTGCCCAGCCATATTCACAATTTGAGCTCCACCTTGTGACGTAAGGATGACTCACCACATACTCCTCAACACTAAGCTCCACTTCAACTTTGACCAGTTCACAATTGGATTGGATCCTTCATATTTTATTTTTCCCATTGAGATGAGAATGGCTCGCTTACCCATCTCCTCATTTCCTTCACATGCGTTAAGTTTGGTTGGGTGAGTCTTTCACTTCCATGTCTCACATTCAAATAGCCAAGCCAACATGGCTCACTTAGTCAAGCAACACATGTCCATTACCTTCTGCATAGAACTCATTGCCATGCCCTTTAGTTCTTTGAGTGAGCTTCACATGTTACTCTGGATGCTCTAGTTGGCCTTTTAATGCCAACCGAGCCCCATTCACTACTCTCTCACCAAAAGACTCAGGCTCATATTTTAATGCCTCTCAACCAATAATTTGTTACCTTGTGCTCACCGAATGAATCACCATATGATTCGGTTTGGTCGCCACTATTTTACCACATTGGGCTGAGCATCTTGGGCTCTATCATTTTCCAAGGTCTCATTGTTTGACTTGGAAATTGAGCCCATGACTTCCCCGAGTTGGCTCCTCCAGTCTCAGAGCTTGACCACTATTTTTCCATGCCAAGCTTGCCATGAAATTCTTATTACAAAAACCCAAAATGGGAAATCCAGAGTTTTGACGCCATTTTTCTAGTGAACAACTTGACATGTTAGTTCTTGATCCTTGCAATTCCACTACAAGATTGAACTTCCCCATGTCGAAGCTTGAAGTATGGGTTTTTCTGTTGTTCTTTCCCACTCGAATGGAAATGAACCAAAAAACCTCTAAAAATCCCTATGCTCCTCCCCTCAGCTCACCTCGGTTGGGAAAGATAACTCTCATCAGTTCACGCATGAGCCACCGAGTTGATTTCGGGCTTACCTAAGCTCATCCTTCTATGACCATTTAACTTGGTGTGACCTAGAGAATCTGTAGAGGTCCAAGCTACTTGGCCAAGTCATTATTCCATTGATCAGCTCACCATTCATTGCCTCACCAGGATACCAAATCAAGGCACCATCTCCTTCAATGAGCTCACAACCTGTGACCATATCGAGCACCTTTCCAATAATATCTTAATCCATATATGATGAGCTCACCTTTGTATTTGAATGGTGAACCCATTTTTCACACCGATCCATCACTACTCATCCTCTCCTTCAACTGGTTCATGGAATCTATTACATGAGCTAGCTCATGAGCTTGATTTACTTGTGATCGACAAGACTACAGAGTTCTATTTCATCTTACTCATGCATTGTTTGAAATACCAGGATCTCCCCCATGTTCATGCTAAGCTCAAAATCCTTGTGTGAGCTATTCATCCTACTACGTTATTTACCTCCATTGTGTTCAGACTTTCTCAACGCAACTTGAGTAATTTATTTGGCTTTCCATTAAATATCTTGGCTTGACTTGCCAACACATCCTTGCAAGTAACTCGATCACCAAGATGATCTTCCAAGCTCTCCTTCACAACTCTTCACTTTCACTCGTTCATCATGGAAAGCCATATTTTGAGCCCCCTTTGATTTCTAAGATCCCTAGATCTGTGATCTTGTGTTATGTTTTCAATGTGTGTTCTCCCTAACACATCTCACAACATGATCTGCCTACATATTAAATCACCTCACTTCAAGGCTATCCTTATTATATTTCTGATCTAGCTAGCACATTACATTATCCATGTGTCTAGTGTATCCCGTGAGCTTCTTCCTCAATTCAAACTTGACACGCATCCATGTAACAAACCAATCTTATGTAACTTGTGGTATCGAGCACCATCCTGCTGAGAGTTTCCATCTTGAGTTCGTTGTGCTTCCAAGTACCTTAGCCCTATCTCAAGCTTATCCTTGAATGCCTCATCCCACTCATCAAAAAGATCACTCACCCACTCCATTTGTGAATTTTGGCATTAGTCAAAGCTCTCACCATCTCATCTTTGGAGCTTACATTCATGTTGCACTCTCTACTCTGATCAACTTGAAAGCTTCACCAAAATGAATTTTTAACTCAATCTGAGCTCATCCTTCTATGATAGTGAGTGACTTATCCGCACCTGTATAAACTTGAATTTTGAGTCAACCCCTCGAGATTTATTGGATCTTTGCTTCACTCTACAAGTTATTTTTTCAATATCCTATGGTATCACTCATCTTATGATTCCTAGGCCTGAGCGATCCTTGAATCAACCACTCTCATTTTAAATCTTACTATTAAGTCTAATAGCTCGACCCACTTGCGTATCCACTAAATTTTCCTCTACCATTGAAAGTCCCTATGAGCAAGCTATCCACCTAGCTCGATTAACCTGCAACTCAGGGAGCTATCAACACCTTATACAAGTTTGGGAAGCTTGATCTGCATATGAACCATCTTTGCTTGCCCAAGCTAGCATCCCTTATTACACACCGAGTTAAACACCCAACTCAATCTGATTCATTCATGTCAACTCGCTGAGAAACTTGGCGAGCTACTTTTTGATGAAAAACCATTTAAACTCCCTCAAATTATTTTTGATCAAGATTTGATTTTCTTGGCCTTCGCTTGAAATTAGAGGGTATCAGAAACACAAATAGGACCCCTAAAGACATGATTGATCTATTTTAACATTTTTCCTGTGTTGAACATGAGTGGGCCCACCGAGACAATTTCCCCATCTCGGGAAAACTTTAAGCTTTCAAAACCCCGGAAAGGAGAAAATAATTCAAAATTATCTAGGAATTTCTCATAACAATGTAAACATTTACAAAACACTAGAATTTACCATGAACAACCCAGGTGCACTGACACATCACCCAGCCTGAGCTGAGCACTCACCCAAAGCACACAAAGGTACCAGGCCCCTCCTTAGAGTTGCTTGTACAGGATGTGAACATGATGAAGATGTAATGTATTCATATCCACAAACAACATAAATATTCCACATAGCATATTCCAGATCTAGATCTAAAAGAATAATGAATTAAGTGATAGATATAATGAAGTCAACCATGTAAGAACTAGTTTCAGTCATGTTTAACACCATTATTCACCCAACACACTCCATTATATTAAAACACAATAAACACATAAGCTTCTTACAATAAGTAGTATCATAAGTTTATGCGTGCATCAGATCTGGCAGCATAACTCCACAATAGCTCATACATAACACACTCTCCTAATCTACATAGATTACTACATATTTATAAGGGTGGGGACTTTCCCTTCACCACTTATGCACTTACAAAAATAGGTCACATGCTGAAAATAGTCATGCGCCTTTACAATAACATGCACACATGCAAGTGTGCTAATAATAGATCTCTTACAGTTAACTGACAGTAGTAATTCTATTATTAATTCAAACTCATGCATGGCGCTTTAGTAGATGCTCTTCCCAAAATAGCATTTGTGTGTCACGCAAGTCTCCATCCCATTGTGTGCTCCATGTATGCTATCTCCAAAAATAGCCCGTAACCATGAAAATGGCTAAGTCCCAATTCAATCTGTCTTTCACACACGCTTCCTTCCCTATCCTTCTGTGCCTTCAAATATGCCTTGCTACCACATGTGAATACTTTTGTGCACCTTCTCCTTAGTGTCATACTTCATCTACTCAACATTACCCCACACTAAACTGCATTGTTGCCCTGAAAATGGTTTCCTCCTGATGCCTTAAAGAATAAGAATGGAAGAATATAAAGAATGAATTGTTGTACAAAGAATAGATTTTACTCTCCAGTACCCTCCTCTTCCACCAGGAGAATCAACTCTAGATATTCTTCCTTAATTTCAACTTCTAAAGCTTTCCAATCATCCAACGCATTCCTGGTCTTCTCTGGGACATCTGCAGTGATGCCCTCCAACTTGTCCTGGGTCATCTCTCCCTTCTCATTCTGCAATACTATGACAATGTTAGCCATAACAGACATCCATCCCTCCAGAAGATCCATCTTTTGTGCTATGAGCTTTCCAAGCTCATCCAACCTTTCCTTATGCAGTTGTTGTGTTGCTACAAGGTCTTCACACTTTTTCTTCACTAACACCAATCTCTCTATGTGCCCTAAAGTCTCATCCTTCATTTCTTTCAAAACTTCATTATCCTCCAATATAGTTCTTATTCAGATTATTGATTCTGGAGCTGCACAAATGTTCAATGCCTGGTCTATTTTCTTCAGCTCTTCCTGCAAAGTCTGGAGCAAGGCTTCGTAAGATGAAATATTTCTAACCACTGAGGCCCTTTCTCTCTCCACTTCCTGTTTAGGGTCCTTTGGCACTGGCATGTGAATCAGTCCATCCTCAAGCACCAAATCTACTAGGGTACGCACATAATGCATAGCTGAAGGAAACCTTTCAGGTACCTTAGATTCCAAGTGTGGTCTTGCTTTCAGGACATGGTCACCAATTTCTTCCGCCATACTGATGAAGGCCTTGTTATTTTTCTACTCCAAGTCCTTTTCTCCTTGTAGACATGTTATTTCTACAGCTTTGGCCTTGTTATCTTCTCGTAGTGCTCTAATAGTGGCAACCTTATCTATGTTCCTCCGCGCCACTTCTATAGATACCTTAACTAAGGCATTTCTTACCTACTCATCAGACATGAGAGTGGGATTTATAGTCATGTGCCTACTCTACGGTGCCTTCTTCATTCTTTGAGGACACACATGACTCCTCACATACATCAAAATCAGGCTTGTCCATGTGAGTTTGCATAGACCAGGACAGTTGTTTCCTCACATGTAGTGGCCATGTCTGGGTCCATCAACTCCCATCCATACAACCCCTTAAGGCCCATTGTACTCTAGAAATGGGTGCAGAAAATTTTACTTGTGTCCTCAGGCATAGCCCATACTTGGTACAACATACTCCCCACTTGCTCTCTTTGTTCTTGGCCCCCTAGGAATTTGAGCACCAAGATTTGGAATCAGATCTTTGATGTTCTGAGAAATATCATGTTTGTTTCTTCTACCACATTTACTCCCTCTTCTTCATCCTTCAGATCTTCATCCTTGGGTTCCTCCACATCTTCTGGTTATACAGGGGTGTCATGTGCATGCTTTCTGCAGACTCCTCCACCTCCTCATTTAGCTTTAGCTTTCTCCTTTTCTTCTCAACTACCTCTTTCTGAGGAGAGAGTCATGGTGATCTCCTCACAGGATGGGGTTCCCATGCCTTGGGTCCTTGTTCTTTTGAATACCCTTTTAAAGTGGTGCTCTCCCTGGACTGCTTCTACGTCCAAGTCTTTGTCTTCTTCCTGTGCCTGTGGTGGAGTACCCACACGCTTAGTCTCCACTCTATCTGTGGGCTACCTCTAGCCTCTATGATCTAAGCTACCACTATCTTCATCTTCCTCCTCATCATCTACCTCTATAGCTTTATGGGCTTTGGGGCTGGACACGTTCTCCACTGTATGCTTTCCCTTAGGTGGCCCTGGGAGCGCGAACTCATTCTCCACATACTTGTTATTCTCCAGCTTGGGCTTAAGATGAAGGTATACGAGCGCTGCTCTAATGTCCCCAATTTCCAAGCTTACAGGCTTCATGCTTATAACGTCTAAAATGAGCCTCTCAACATAGGCAGTCTGGCCTGGATATACATATGTCTTCCTCAGAGTGTGGTAGTCACATTCTACCTTGTCTACAATAAAACTTAGGTGGCACGCATCAGTAAAGTAGTGGACTGATGCCTGGAAGTAGTGTGTTGTGAAGGCATACGAATTTTTCACCATGGGCTCCATGTCCCATCCCTCATAGTGAACCACGTGATGCAGAAGTGTTGGTACACTATGAATTGTACTACCTTGCCAACTACTGAAGGTAGCTCCTTGGGGATGTGCCACTCCTCTTCAAATGCCCACGTGGAGTCGATCGTACCACATCTTTGCCCTCTGTTTAAATGTCCCACTCATTGACCCTTCACATAAATACTTGTCAAACCTTTCCGCAAGGGACTTGTTTTCCATGGGATATTCCCAAATCTTGTTCTTTGGCCCATCGGGCACTCCAATTTCCATAAATACTAAAGAAAGTAAGATAGCACCAAAACTGATCTTATCACCTGTGTGCGCTTCCTTGATAATGGTTTCTACAATGTAGCCTGCTATGTTATAGACTACTCCCTGAGACATTTTCCTCGCGATATGGAGCCACATGGTATTTACTTGTGACCATCTCTCTTGATCATTTAACTTGGTCACCAGATGTGCAGCTTCCTGTACCACTGGGTACTTCTTCAATTTATCAATGTCCATTCCATGTGGACCCTTTGTATACCCTAACTCTTTCCATGTCTCCATGATTGCTGCTTTATCAGTCAGGTCACTAGCCAGGTCTACCCCTATGCCTTTTAATCATGTCAGTGTCGAAATCAGGGTTGTTGTGATTCTAACCCTTCGTCTGGAAAAATAGAAGAAGTCCTCATGGACTCTGCTCATCAGCCACTGGTATAAAGGTTCATACTTTCAAAAATATGGGATCTCGTACAACTGATAGACTCCTACCTGTTTCAACAATTTCTCTCCAGCGTCATCATACACTATGGCATATCCTCCATTGTGCACTTGTTAGTCTTTGTACTCAACAATGCATCCAATTATTTCTTGTTGTCAGATGTGTGGTGGTTGTAGTCACTTATCTTTCACTTGTGGATGTGGGAATCCCATTCTTGTCCAATTATCACACCCTCTGGATACTGCATCTCTGAGAAATTACTCTGGCATATCCTCCATTGTGTGTTTGTTGGGAGTCAATTTCAACTTCTGTTTGAGAAATTACTTTCTTCTTTTTCCTTTGGTACCTGCGGCAGGTGCTTTCTTTGGTGCCATCATAAAAATCCACCTTTTCACTATCTATAATGAGAAAACTCAAACCCTATCTTGAATCTGTGCATGCCCTAGCTTGAAACCATGCCCTAGCTCCTCCTCAATGCTTCTTCTTTGCTCAAACCCTTCACCAATGGGGATGCAAGCCTCTTCACGCACAACAATCTACTCTCCATGTCTGGTTTCACAACTCTCCGCACCTTAACATGACTCACTCAACTCATTTTCACTTAGCTTGCTCAAATACTTGTGATCGCAAAGGTAAAAATGAACCCGCATCATGTCCTTATATAGATTTTCAAAAATTTAGTGCATTTATTACTCCTCCACCTACCAACAATCCTCTCATTAATTGACCATTTACACAATATCTGCGTGGTACATCTTCGTGCCCCAGCTATAACCTTCTAGCGTGCCTTCCTACCTTCTGGCTACAGACTTCTCTTCACGTGCTTCCATGTGCACCTGAGTACCTCACCACTGCACCTTCCCCTGGTAGTCTCTATGGTCGCTACTTACCTCACGTTATATTATTCCCTCATTTATCTCCATCTATGGTCATCTTTTTAAAGCAATCTCCTTTCTAACCACTCCTCTGCAAACTTGAATAGCACTTGTAGCAGTTTATTCCTTTATGTGTACCTAGTTGTAAATAGCCACCCCACACCAATGGTATGTGTAGTCCTCTACACATAAAATTTCTTCAAATGGTAATTAGCTTCCAGCACGCAAACATGCTTATTACACAAAACACCAACTAAATTGACAAAGCATAGCGACCAAAAAGGAAATACATTAAGGAAATACATAAATGAAAACCTAGTCTAAATGGCAACACTACCTTATTACAAACACCAAGAAGACTTATTTATAGTAGGGCTTCAACCTACTCCCGTTAAAGTAACTGGGTAACCATATTCCATCAAGTGTCTCTAACTGACAAGCACCTGATTCAAGTATATGAGTGATAATATATGGTCCAACCAATGTACTTTAAGCTTTCCTGGATGGTGCAGAAACTTAGAGTCATAAAGAAGCACCATCTATCATATCTCAAGATTTTTGTCCCTGATGTTCCTGTCATGCCATGCCTTTTTCCTGGCCTTTTCCTACTTCTGGCTCCAACGTGCTATGGCACACCTCTCATCCAATTGTATCAATTGATCAATTCTTTCTTCCAAAGCGTGCTCATCAGCTAGACCTCCATCGCACACAATACACAAAGAAGGTAACATGAATTCCATCAGAAGAACTGCTTCTATGCCAAACACCAACTGAAAGGGTGTGGCCTTGTTCAACACTTGTAGGTTGTTCTATGTGCCCAAAGCATGGTAGAAACTTTATCATCCCAATCTTTCCTTCCAACATCACAATTTTTTTGTCAATGTCTATGGCTCAAAATCTTGTTGAAAGCTTCAGCAGTCCCATTTTCCTGAGGATGATATGGTGTAGTCTTATGGTGTGCAATCATGAACTCATCCAATAGAATTCTGATTATCTCATTCAAAAAGTGTGTGCCCCTATCACTGGTCAAACTCAACGGGCATCCATACCTTGTAAGAACATTTTCCCATAAGAACCCTGCCATTGTAGCTGTTGTACAATCCTTGGTAGGTGTTGCTTTTTCCCACCTTGTAAGATAATCTATGCAAGTGATGATGTAGCATGATCCAGTTCTACACGTGGTCTGGTGAAATAGGACCCACAAAGTCTATAGCCCATTTCTCAAATGAATCTGCACTAGGAATAGGTCTTAAAGGCATTTCATCTCTTTTCCCAGGTTTACCAATGCATTGACAGTGATCACATGCCTTACAATATGCTTTATAATCCTTGTAGAGGGTCTCCCACCATAATCCAATGAGTAGAATCTTGCATGTAGTGGCATCACCTACATAGTGCCCACCTGCAATACCACCATGAGCCTCTTCCATGATGTCCATGTGCTTGTGCTCTAGTACACATCGGTGCAATACTTCATCTCGGCCTAACTTGTATAGGTCACCACTAATCAACATAAAAGGAGCCGTGTGAATTGCAAGTTGTTTCTTCTCCAAGGATTTCATTCCTTCTGGCGCCACACCTGTACGTAAAAAGATAACAATATCTTCCAATTCCAAAGGTGCACGTTGTAACCTATACAACTATGCATCTGACATTGTATCTTCAATTGTCTGTGCATCCTCCCCCAACTAAATTCATGATAAATGGTCTGGGCCAGAATTACTTTTACCTAGTTTTACCACAACTGTGAAATCAAATTCTTGGAATAAAAAGCACCCATCGACATATGTGCCCCTGTAAAATGGGATTTTTTACCAAGTATTTCAATGCCATGTGATCGGTGTAAAATATGAATGGTGTTGCTAAAAGGTATTGTCTGAATTTATGTAGTGCATAGATCATGGACAAGGCTTTGTGCTCTGTCATTGTATAATTCTTCTCTACATGAGTCAAATTTCTACTAGAAAAATAGATAGGATGATCTATAATACCTTCTCCAGGTTGAGCTAACACCGCACCAATGGTCGTGCCAGAGGCATCCACATGTACATGAAATGGTTGGTCCCATGTGGGAAAGCACATAATAGGTGTTGTAGTAAGTCTCTCCTTTAGTACCTCAAATGTGTGTTGTTGCATTTCTCCCCAATAAAATGTCCCTTTTTCTTTTAGTAACTCTTCCAAGGGTGTGACAACCTTAGCATATCCTTTGATAAATTTTCTATAATACCCAGTGTGACCCAAAAATTTGTGCACCTCACTCTGACTAGGTAGGTTCTTTCAGGCCAACAATAACTGTAACCTTAGCTAGATCTACTAACAAACCTTCCTTGCAGATGATATTCCCTAACAAAGTGCCAAAAGGTGTACAAACACGCACTTTTTGATGTTCAAAGAGATGCTTAACTTGTCTACATATTTCAAACATTAAGCACAAATTGTCACAATGATCCTTAACAAGCCCATACACCATCCAATCATCCAAGTAAACTTGCAAGAACATATGAATAAAATCCTTGAATGCTTGAACAACTATTCACAAAAATACAACAGGCACATTTTTTAGACCAAAGGGCATCACAGTATATACAAAAATTCCCCATTCAGTGGTGAAATTTGTTTTTTCTTGATCCTCCTGTGCAATCTGGACCTGATGATACCCAAAGAATCCATCTGTAAAAGAATAGATCTTGTGTCCTACAACACCTTCTAATATCTCCTTCTGTGAAAGGTGTAGGAAAGGGATCAATCACACATGTAGCATTTAGTTCTTTGTAATCCACAAAATCCTAATCTGACCATCTTTCTTTATACTAATAACCATGGGGCTAACCCACTCCAATTCTTCCAGGGGCTTGATGATTCCAAACTTCAACATTTTGTCAATTTCTTCTTTGACCTTTACGCACAAGTTGGGGTTCATCATGTAGGGTCTCTTCCTGACTGGGCACACACCTTCCTTAAGCTTTATCTTCATTTCTCCTAATGATTCATGCACTCCTTTCAATTCATGGTAGCCCCTAGGAAATAAGTCCTGAAAATCATAGAGCAACTCCACTATTTTTGCTACTTCAGATTCAGACCAATAATCTCCAATTATTGCCTCTTTAGGTTCAGCATCCATACCAATATTCACTTTCTTGGTCCTCATAGGTTCATGATAGGTGTGTGCATTGTTATCTACACTGTCCAAGACCTCGCGCATACCTGCTGAATGATCTATATCCAGTTCTTCTACTTCTTCATCATCCACTATGTAGACCATCTTCCCTTTTTCTTTCTCAAAGCAAGCGTGCTTAAGTAGTGTGGCATCTGTCTTTGTTCCTTCATCAAAACATGCTCCTGAGTCATTCTCATCAAATAAATCCTGAATGAGTTCTTTCCACCTTTGCACTGTCTCCCATAGTTAACCACTTTATAACCCTTAATGCCTCTTCTACTGGAGGTTTAGTAGAGAAGTAGTCAAAAGTATAGACCATACCTATAATCAAATCCTGCCAATTTCTAGTTTCTCTATGTAGCTTTGCATATACATACCAAGCGCGTGCGTGCAACCTTGTAAAGTGGAATAAAGTTTGTGCACCCATAGCGAAGGCGGTAAAGCTTCCTACCCTCTGTCCAGAGCCTCTCACACTACTGAATGTGGTGTTGAACAGGTTGATTACCATGATATGTGTAGATTTGATTCGGTGCATTGCTCCTGGAAAACTGAGTTGTAAGAGAAATCCTGACTTCATTCCATTCTACAAGATTATCCTTGTGAACCACCCACCAGCACTTTGTTGTCCCGCATAGGGTATATGCTAACATCCTTCTTCTTTCTAACTGGTCTATCCATTGTTCCTCCATGGTGCACAGGAATACCATAGGGTCTCCTTCCCTAGTGTACCGAGGTACAAAGCTATTACCTATCCTCCTGACACAACGAGGTTTGATTTTCCGTGCAAATGTGCTCCTTACTTCACACCCAACCATCTCATAAGTACCATGAGCCCAATTATCACAAGAAATACTTGTAGTATCGCTAATAGACTGTGCATCTTCCCACTAAAGGATTCCTTCTTTAGATGGCTCGAGCACTTTTGGATCCCGAATGATGCATACATAAATCCTATTCAGATCTTCCTCACTCAAAGGCTCAACATAGGGTGCATATTTTCCATTTGTTAAAGGGATAATAACTCTTTCCTCCTTGTTCTCAAAACTGATATATCCCTTGTTGAACTGAAGATCAACATTATTTGCGTAACACCAAGGGCATCCAAGTAGAGTTGGGAAACTGTCTACTTCTGCAAGCGCTAAAACCTCAAAATCCCCAGTGAACTTGGCCCCTTTTATAGTAATGGATGCATCATTTTAAAACTTTGATAGGAGTGGCCTTAGTTTGGTTAGCCATAAATAATACATTAGAAGATGGCTACAATGTAGGTCTCCCCATTTGTACCCATGCATCTAAAGTAAGCACATTTACTTCTGCGCCTGTGTCAATCAATATATTACTCAAGAGTCATCCGTCGACAACAACATTCAGAGTGATCTCCTTATCGTAGTCTAAGCTATGGGGGGGAAGATTTTCATGTAGGATCTGATGCCCATTCTCAGTATTCACGTGCACGAAGTGTTTCCCTTTAGCCAAACTCCCTAGTAATGGAATAATATTCTCCTGGCACAACATTCTGCATACCTCCTTCAAGTCATCAATATCTGACTGGACAGTCTCTACTACCTTCTTTAGTTCCATCTTCTGTGATTACTTCTTTAAACATTGTATTTCCCCTTGAAGGTCTCTGAGTACCTCCATGGTCTCCTGATAAACCTCCTTCTGATGCACAGGATCTGAGTATCTTGCATGCAAAATGTCCTCCTTAATGATGGTAGGCTTCTATGTGGTAATGCCTCTCTAGCGCACAACTTTCAGTGCGTGTAGTGATCTTTATAGGCAATACCTCAGGTTCCAGTTCCAACTTTGGCATCCACTGATTTTCCACAGTGCACATGTATCCTAACCATCCATGCACCTTTGTTCTCCTATTTATGTTGCTTGCTAAGATGCTCATATAGATCTTGGGCATTCCTCATAGCTATGATTCTTCCCATAGAAAGAACATGTAATATTCTGAGGACATTCGTGCCTATAGTGGTCAGGTGATCCGCATGTAAAGCATGTTCCACGAGGGAATTCACCTCATCCACCACCACGGCCTCGACCTATGAATCCTACATGGTATCCTCGACCTATACCACATCCTCCATCATAGCACCCCTTGTTTTGATCATAATGCGCTTGATTGTGATTCTGATCCTGATGCTCACCTTTACCCTTAGAGTTATCTTATACTCATGTTTGTCGCACACCAATATCTATAGCATCATGGATATGACCAATCAACCTGCAGTCTTCTGTATTGTGATTCATGGTCTGAAAAATCTTACAATAATAGGATACATTCTTCCTTATCATGCGTTGTAATAATGGGAAACGGTTGGTGTCATGGTTCAGGTGACATATCTCACAGTCTAGCAATAATGAATGTATTGTTCTGTGGGGACAACTATCTTTGGTGTGCCCCTCCACTTCACAGTCTATACACCAAATCCCAGTGCACGTCTCATGTGCCGAATTCACTGATAGTTTCTCCAACTATCTTTTCCATGGTTGTAATTTATGCTTCCAAGAATGGGCTAACTCTAGTGTCTATACTCCTGACTGCCTCAGCATGTAAAGTTGCTTCAAGGGCTTCACATGGATCAGTGTATGTCTTATGTGACAGAGCCCTTCTAAAAGGTGTGATCAGACCTCCAATGAACCATTGTGCATGATGGCTTGCATGAATATCATAAGAAATCTTAGATAAAAGTGTTTTAAAATGGGCATCATACTCCAAGACACTTTCAGTAGTACCTTGTTTAATATCCTTGAGCACCTATACTCTTCTACTCAAATTCAGGGATATAGAACTCTTTAAGGAATGCATCTTTGAACGCTGCATAATCTACGCAAGTTTGATCAGGGTCAAACTTCCTGTACCAACTGTGTGTGCATCCCTGTAATGTAGTTGCAAATTGACTTGCCTTGCACTCAGAAGTCATGATCCCTTTTGTGTGCCACAGTATCTCACACATGTGCACGTGTTCAACAACATCTTCTATGCCCCTATACTCTGGAAGATGAAGAGACATATCCATGTAAATATTTTGGGGTTGGTGTGGACCTTCCCACCTGATCTAGAACCCCCTGTGTTGCCTATGCCCTAGAACCACCAGATCCACCAGAACTAGAGCCACCTACACCCCCTGATCCTCCACCCATGTAGATGGAAGTGGACCAGAAGATGTACTTCCTTATGTCCCAATAGTAGTACTGTACTGAACTCCTACAGTCTGCATGGTGGTACTACTCCCAGAAGTGAGCCCCAAATTCTGCGCGCTCAAATTCTTGTGTAGATGATGCACCTAAAAAGGTACCTCCAAACAACAACGAAGATGTTTTCCCTACCATCAATGTACTTGCTATGTGACTTATTCCTTCTTCCCTACTACCCAAATTAGCTTGTTGACTATTGGATGTACTAAGTACTGGAAAACCAAGCACAAGGGCTAGGTTTCTAGGTAGATTCAGATGCGCGCCTACGGCCTAGGTCATCTCTATTGGTGTGCTCCCGTGTGAGGCCAAGGAGGGTTCCCTTTCATGCTTTCCCAAATGGGGGATTTCATGATGCTCTGGCTCCATGCCTTCTATGCGTGAGCTCCAAATCCTTCGTGAGCCATCTCTCTCCTCAACCATCCACTCTATAATGTCACACTGCTTCTCTATCTCCCTCTCGCACACCTCATTGTACTTAAGCCACCTTTCTTCTCTCTGCCTTTCTACTGCTAGGTCTGCCATCTTTCACCAAACCTACTCCTACCCACACGTGTGTGGGGTTTAGCTGGCCATCGAATTTTCCTCTAAATTCAGGGTTACCATCAAGATCTTAATCACTAGTGGAATGCCTTGCAAGTAAGTTCCCCTAGGATACCATAAAAATTGGAACTCAGCTACCTCTGGGTAAGAATAAGTGGAAATAGAGTATTCCAGGATATAGCTATTCAAAACACCATGAAACCAAGTATCCACAGCACGCATGTCCAAATCAGATCAGCATCATATAAGGCTTAAAATTCTCCCTGTGTCTAGACAAGTGTGTGATACCTCCAATTTTTCTTAGATGCATAGGAAACCAGCCACTCATATAGTTCTACTAGAAAATAGCAAAGAAGCTCTCATACATACAGTCATACAGGTTATTTTCCACCCACACGCATGTGCATCAAACTCAAATCCAGTGTTGAATCTCCCTGTGTACTCCTCTTCTAGATCTTTTATCCACTCCTCAACACTTGCTAGGGTCAAATGGTACGTCTTCATCGCGAACCATCCTAAAAACAAATGAAAAAGAGGTCCCGCAACAAAACCAATGATGCAGCCTAGAATTTACCACGAACAACCCAAGTGCACATTGGTACATCACCCAGCCTGAGCTGAGTGCTCACCCAAAGTGTGTAAAGGTACCATTCCCCTCCTTAGAGTTGTTTGTACATGATACGAACATGATGAAGATGTAATGTATTCATATCCACAAATAACATAAATATTCCACATAGCATATTCCATATCTAGATCTAAAAGAATAATGAATTAATTGATAGATATAACAAATTCAACCATGTAAGAACTAGTTTCAGTCATGTTTAACACTGTTATTCACCCAACACACTCCATTATATTAAAACACAATAAACTCATAAATCTTCTTACAATAAGTAGTATCATAAGTTCATGCGCGCATCAGATCTTGGCAGCATAACTCCACAATAGCTCATACACAGAAAACTCTCTTAATCTACATAGATTACTACATATTTATAAGGGTGGGGACTTTCCCTTCATTGCTTAAGTACTTACAAAAATAGGTTGTATGCTGAAAATAATCATGCACCTTTACAATAACATGCACACATGCAAGTGTGCTAATAATAGATCTCTTACAGTTAACTGGCAGTAGTAATTCTATTATTAATTTGAACTCATGCATGGAACTTTAGTAGGTTCTCTTCAAAAAAATAGCATTTGTGTGTCGCAAAAGTCTCCATCCCATTGTGTGCTCCATACGCTATCTCCAAAAATATCCCATAACCATGAAAATGGCTAAGTCCTGATTTAATCTTTCTTTCACGCGTGCTTCCTTCCCTATCCTTCCGTGCCTTCAAATCTACCTTGCTACCACACGTGAATCTTCTATGCACCTTCTCCTTAGTGTCATACTTTGTCTTCTCAACACTAGACCTGGGTTCTTCATAATTGGAGTGGGGTGCTTCAAGGTGAGTATGAGCTCACCACATGGTGAGACCATTGTAACTCCACATGACAATTGTCTAAGCTAGATCTCTTGTTTTTAGTGGGTTTTTGTCCCTTAGGGGTTTTCCCACATTATATTTGGTCTCTTTATGTCTTTACATTTATTTTTATCTCTTTCTCTCTCCTAGTTGAATGTGTATACTCATCATAGTAAAATGATTAAGTGAAAATTGATTCAAAATTTTTAAACGAAATTGATTCACCCCCCTTCTCGGGTGCCTAGAATTTCTAACACATCGTACACTTTGCTTGTATTGGATAGAAAACTCTTCTTCTTCAATTTTTTATTACACCAATGGGTCGTCTATAGTGACTATAGGACAAGAATAGTATTCCCCTTCTCCACCTAATAGTGATTCTCTCTCATTATGTTGCTTCTTTGGAGAGATAGATGCATCAGTGACCACCCCACCATATACGTACAAAGTGAGTTCTCTAACCATATTTTCCATTTTAAATAGATTAATTCATCTCGTTCCCTCATTGTGTTATGTTTGCTTATTATTACATATGTTTGGATGCTAATTAGTATAGTGCTCTTATTTATGAGAATATTATTATCTTCTCTTTACTTTCATTTTAGTCATATTATGCATTTTTTCCTTAGCTATCATTGATTCATGTCTCTCCTCACCCAATCACTGATATCTTAGTAGGGTTATCTCCTCTATATTGACTATGGGCCTTGGAAACCCTAGGTTGACCTAATGTAGGGATTATCACCCTCTAGATATGTGACCTCTAACACTCATTGTATCCCCCTTTAAATCTATCCACTATATGAAAATTCATGCATGTTTATTACTCGTTGCCTCGATACCCTTGTAGAATGAATGATTTAGGAGTGCAATTCATTAAGACACATTCTTGGCCTATCATGCATCTATGAGTGAACCTAACGTAAATCCTATAAATTTTTTGATAATAATAGCTCATTAAAAGCACTCATCCTCAAATTTGACCTCATCTATGAATACAAAAACCCCTCAAAATATCAAAAACTTGACAACAAAAACACCATCACCTAGGGGAAATCCTGTTTGTTCCATTTTTCTCATTTTTGAATGCCATCAGCCCCTGTGTGGACTTTATTATATGGATGATCCCTTATATCTTCCCAAATTTGCTTCTATATTCCATCGCCCATGTGTAAATTTTTTTGCATGGGTGATTATGTATGTAGCATCCATTTTTAAACTTATTCTCAATGATAACATAACTTCATCATGAAGTATCTAGGACTGGGTTATTTAGAGGAAAGAGGTTCTCTAAATATTCTAGGATCTCTATAGTATGGAAGAATTGTTCGAGAGATTTTCAATGACTATTTAAATGCAAGAAACAGAGTCCATACGATGAAATGGTGGCTAGTCAAAGTTGGTCAACTCTTGGATGGGACATGGTCAATTGGTGAGTCACTACATGAAAAGTGGAAAACTAGCAGAACATGTGCTACGAGTTGGGGTTTATCACCTCTGGTCTTCAATGATCATTTATAAAAGGTCAGCTACAGAAACCGTAGCTGGTGGGATCCACTGTTATATCGGAAGGGGAACCTCCCACCGTGAGGACTATTTTATCATCACCAACATGGTAGGTCCTCAAGCAATCAAATGGCTTACCACCACGAGTTTTATTTCTCTTGATTTTCCTATCGAGAGTCGATAAGTGGACTATATGTGATAGATTCACATTTATATTGATTTGAGCTCAGCAAGCTATGTTTTTAGCTCGGTGGGGTGGTCAAATCCCCACCAAGGCCCATATCATTCTTAATGAATGAGTTGACCACATTTCCACATTATTTGGTAGAGTTTCCATATAGCTGGGGATGCTTACCAAAATCAGTAAACTCAATGGAGAGATCGGCCCATATCAGGCTCAGCAAACAATACCATAGTGAATGATCCAAAGCTTGGCAGATAATGTTCAATGCACAGCCTAACATATGGCATATCACCTCCGCCTCAGCATAGCTCATGGTCAATTCAAACAACCCCATGATGAAAAAATGACATCCTCAAGACATCTCAACCTCAACAAAGCATGCCAACTCGTCACATATACGTGACCGAATAAAAGGAGAAAAGGCATCACCAGAGTCACATGTAACATGGGTGGTCGAGCCCAATTTTAATGCTGACCCCACATAAATTGGAGTTGATGTAGGATAATAACCAATTAACATACAAACAACCCAACCAAAATGATAACGAGAAAGGATGAACCCATGACCTCCCTCCAACAAACAAGCGGCCTCACTGAACTGCCTATATAGGTAGTTGGGATAAGATAAGGGCGATAAGCCCTGTATACAAGTTCTTCGGGCCGATTTGACCCATATAAAGGCCCTTCTACCTCTCATTCAAACAACTGAAGAGTGAAATGAAGGCATTAGGGTATTTAAAAAGGATCCTAAGGAGATATTAAAAGAGCTTCCAAGCTATTTCGAAAGGCTTATTATTTTAGGCTATTATTTTGTAATAAATCCTTATTATTAATTATAGGTATTTTTTGTGTAAGTCCTATTTAATATTTTGTAGGCCTTATTGTCAGAGCTAAGTCTTATTTTTTAAGGAAAATTGTAAAATTGGGAGTTATTAAAAACTCTCCAATTGGACCATAGCACCACACTTTTATTTGCGAAGCCTGGAATTGTTGACCAGAGAGCCATAGGGCATCTTATGAACGTCTGGAAGGCTGATCAAGTTCTGTAGGATTCTTATACACTAGGAAGGTGAAGGATGGGAACAAATTAGCATTAATGTTCTTCAAAATTCTGGATTACTTTGTGGGGAAATAAGGTTCCATTAGGTTTTGTTGTAAAATCCATATCATACTTGTAAATTTTTACTAGTGGAACGGTTTGAAAGAACCCGAAGACGTAGGCTATTTCCGAACTCCGTAATCAATCTCTGTGTAATGTGATTTACATTTTTTTACATTTATTTCGATTTGATTACTTACAAGGAGTAATTTATTGGAAATTATTAATAATCCTATAGGGGTCCGTGATCGAGGTAAAAAAATTTGGTTTATTTTCGTATCATGTTGGTATCAGAGCCGATTAATTTATTAGTGTGATTTCTTCAAGTTGCTGCAGTTGGTTCAATTTTTGTGAACAGGGTACAGGTACACCATGAGAAAGATGCCCAAATAGGAAAATATTTATGAAATTGAATCTTATAATCACTAGATCCAGAAAGAGAACTCTCTCCCACGGTCAATGTATTACACCTAGGAAAAGGAGAATACTCACTTGAAATCAGAACTACAAAGAAAGGATGAGATCTTGACAAGGTTACAATGTGGTGATCAAAGAAAGGAAATAACTTCAACTTCAGATGCAAAGACCATGACAGATGATTGTATTGTAAGGTGTTCACCATGTGAATGTTCTTCCTCCTATTTGGTTTCGGATTCAGGTAATGATGTCTTTGGTTCGTTTTATAATCATACTAGAGGCGTTGAATCCAAATTGTTATATAAAATGGGATTTTATGGAAGAGACCTTGGTAAAAATGGCTAGGGCATTGTTAACCCAATACAAGTTGAGAATCATCCTCATTTTACAGGTCTATTTTTTTCTAGTACGGGAATGGATATTAGAGAATGCTCTAAGCATGCTAATGGGAGACAAGGTTTCGAAAGCAAAGTGAATACCCTAATAGTCCTGCAAGAAGATTCTGAGTAGGAATAATTATGCTTCATCATCATAGGAATGATCTGGTAAGAAAAATTAGTGAAGTGGTAATGAGATTCCACCTCCAATTTCTTACCATAATCATAAGCACAGTGAAAATTTTGATCCACTGTTTTATCTTAAGAAGTATGGTTATGATTTTCAAAAATATGGAATTCCTTTCCATGTAATTTTTGTGGATTGCATAATCATATTGTGGCCAGATGTTGAAAAATAAGGACAATGATGAATAATTTGATGTCATTCATTAGGAACAAGGCAAATCAGAAAGACCAATCTTATCATGCAGAGGCGAGAAATCGATGTAAGATTTCCTCATCCTAGAAGAAGGAGATTAAGAGGAACTTTTGTGTTCATTGCCAATGGAATGGGAACTGGGTGGACATGTGCTAGAAACTTCATCCATCTCACCATCAGAGTAATGGCTAGCCAAATATGGAATGGAGGCCTATTGTAAAGGAAAAAGAGGGTCCTACTCCACCACTAGTTGAAAGATCAACCCAGGATCAAGAAATACTTGAAAGTGAAAGTCCTTTAAAATGGGCAAGTCAAAAAAGATTTAGTTATATATTTTAGAACTTAGATTGATGAATAGTTTACGATATTTATTTGGAGTTTAGATTTGTGAGAAAATGTTGGGAGAAAGGTTTTCCATACTTAGTGGATTTTATTACTTGGAAAATTTGATTCATACTCCAATCATATCTCCTAATCATCTTTTGAGTGCATGTTACAACTTGAATATATGATTTAAGTCATATTTATAAGCTTGCAGATTTGTTCAGCCATTTGTGCAGATAATTGAGCTCATAATTATCAGCTCAGATATTCATTCTATGTAGTGGCATTGTGATTATACTACAAGATGGTAACTAAAATGACCGTTGGCATCTGAGATCGGGTCAGATCTTCATTTTGTGAAGAGGCCATCATGGGAATACAATAGAATGGTACCTAATAAGTTTTAGTCAACAAAAGGATCTCATGAGAGATTAGCTCATATCATCCTTTGGTGTTAAGTCATTGCGATTGTACATTTGAATGATAACTGATCATCAGTGAAATCAGATCAATCATAACTCTACATAGCATGTAGTTGCCTTTAGACCAGTTTGGATTCTACAGAATCAATTCAGAGCTAGGAGTTGTGTTGTAGGGAGAAGAGGGTCATTTATGTCCGATATCTAGAAGCTTAGCACCACACAGTGGGAACATTGAGGTTTCATTTGGAAACTTAGTAATGTATATCAGAGGCATGGAGGTCTTCTTCGGATATCAGAGTGGCACATCTGGAGGCAATGAGCCTAAGTGCCATAGGTCCTAGAGTTTGAGCCATCAGTTGTTTGATTGTGGAGTTGACAATATACTACATAGATCTCTTCTTAACAATATGAGCTAGAGTTTACAAGCTTTTTGGGAAAAAAATTCTTTCCCATTGGGAAGGGATGATCTGGAGGATAGTACAGATGAAAGAAGTTCTCAAATATTCCAAGATCTCTACAGTATGGAAGAGCACTCTGAGAGATTTTTGGAGACTATTTGAAAATAGGAAATGGATTCCATATGAAAAAATGGTGGTTGGTAAAGTTTGGTCAACTATTAGATGGGACATGGTCAAATGGTGAGTCATTGTATGAAAAGTGGTAAAATAACAGAATGTGTGCTATGATTTGGGGTTTAGCACATCTGGTCTTTGAAGATTGTTTATAAAATGATGGCTACGAAAACCATAGCTGGTGGGATCCACTTTTATATCGGAAGGGGAACCTCCCAGCATGAGGACTATTTTATTATCGACGACGTGGTGGGTCCTCAAGCCACCATGAGTTTGATTTCACTTGATTTTCTTATTGAGAGTCGACAAGTGGACTATATGTGATGGATTCACATTTACATTGATTTGAGCTCAACAAGCTATGTTTTTATCTCAGTGGGGTGGTTAAATCCCCACCAAGGCCCATATTATTCTCGATGACCAAGTTGACCACATTTCCACATTATTTGGTAGAGTTTCCATATAGATGGGGATGCTTACAAAACTCAACGAACTCAGTGAATAGCTCGGCCCGTATCAGACTCAACAAATAATACCACAACGAACAATTCAAAACTTGGTAGATAATGTTAACCGCATAACCCAACATATGGTGTATCACCTCTACCTAAGCATAACACATGGCCAATTCAAAAAAAACCCATGATGAACAACCAACATCCTCAATACATCTCGACCTCGATGAAGCATGACATCTTGTCACATATACGTGGCCAACTAAAAGGAGCAAAGGCGTGACCAGAGTCACGTGTAACATGGGTGGTTGAGCCCAATTTTAATGCTAATACCACCTAACTTGGCATGGATGTGGGATAATCCCCAGTTAGTATACAAACAACCCAACCAAAATAATAGTGGGCAAGGTTGAACTCGCGACCTCCCTCCAACAAACAAGCGGCCTCACTGACCCGCCTATATAGGCAGTTTGGATAAGATAAGGGTGATATGCCCTATATACACATTCTTCGAGCTGATTTGGCCTATATAAAGTCCCTTCTCCCTCTCATTAAAAAAATGGAGAATGTAACGAAGGCATTACGGTATTTAAAAATGAGCCTGAGGAGATATTAAAAGAGTTTCTAAGCTATTTCGAAAGGCTTATTATTTTAGGCTATTATTTTGTAATAAAGCCTTATTATTAATTATAGGCAATTTTTTTGCGTAAGTCCTATTTAATATTTTATAGGCCTTATTGTGGGAGCTAAGTCTTATTATTTTAATAGGAAAATTGTAAAATTGGGAGTTATTAGAAACTTTCCAATTGGCCCATAGCGCCACACTATTATTTACAAAGCCTGGAATTGTTGACCGGAGAGCCATATCACTTCCTCTTATCATTCCAAATCCTTTAACATTCTACCTCTTATCACTTCTGTTGGTACCAAAATTTGTTCTCCTTTTCAGTCTTAGCAACATCAAAGATATGACATGAATCTTGAAGACAGATGGATCATGGTGTGTGTCATTTTGTAGCCTGGGAATATGATCTAACTGGCACTCAGATTTGTGGAGAGATGGATAGCACTCAAATAGGACTTGATCTTGTCCTAAATGTTTTAGGTTGTTCCTTTCAACCAAGGTAAGAGAACCTATTTTATAACCCTCAAATGGTGAAGGAGATGAAGATATCCCTCAATTTTTGTAAATAGTATGAAAAGGGCCTTGGGAAAATATGATCAACACTCCAAATCTAACTTTCACAAGTTGTCACTTCCAGATTATGGAGATAATTTCAATGCAAGGAAAGGGTTACTGAAGACATTTTGAAATCTTGATCTATTCTGCATACTTTAGCAAATGGATTTTGATCTTTTGTGGGTATATAGGTCAAAACATGGGTAAAAAAGGGTAGGATTAGTTGTTTTGAATGATTTTTTGGGTGGGAGTTTAGATAAGACAAACCAAGGTCTGCCAGACTCTTTGAGGATTTCAGCAAAATATGGAGAAACTTACCAACAAAAAGTATCAAAATGGTTAATCATCCCTTCAACCAGGATATGTGCATCAAATGGAGGCCCAGATTCTACACTTTTCCACACAATATTTGATCATCTATCACAAAATCTTGAGTTAGAATGAACCAATGAAGCATTTAGCAATCACTATTTAATCATGACCTAAGGTGCACCTAAAGGTTTACAAACAATCTCTGAAATCAAGGAAGGTAAAGTGATTTTAAATTTGTTTATCTCTTTATCAGATGAAAGCTCTTCTGAATGTGAGATTGCAAATGCCACTAAACTAATCACAAGAAATGAGACCATGTATGATCAAGAGAGATTTTAAACACAAGACTGCAACAGGAAATAAGAAACACAAATTTGAAATGCATTCTGAAACATAAGTGTATGCAAATTTTGCCAAGAGACAACACAAAATAATCCAAAAATGATCAAATTTATCAACAGGGGAATGTTTCAAGAATAATATCAGAGCTTGTTAATGGCTTTACAACTGAAACCAACTCAACATGATACAAATCTGATGCAAAAAGGAATTAGAAATGGTTCTCAGGTGGTTTCTCAGAGAATGGGCTTCTTCCCTAGATTTTCTTGTGAAATTTTTAGTTTTCCAAGATTTTTTAAACTCTTCCAACCCTTTGCATGAAAAATTCATGCAATATATAGCTTTCAATCTCCTTCGAGCCTTCTTTCCCAAGAAAATAATATGCCAAAGGATCAAATTTGTTACAAAAATTCCTCATGATTCACAGACAGGGACGTTTAATAGAACACATCCAAAAAGTTGCCAGTTGTCTCAAAAAGAGATGAATCATTGTAAAATTCACATCATTATCCATTGTGGAGGCATGTTTTTCATCTTCAAAGCATGCAGACCCCCTTCCTTTCATTATTTCATCCTTATCCCTCTCAAAATTTGACTCTGTAACTTTTAGATTTGATATTTCACGTTTTTAGACAGGTTAGGGCAAAAATTCATTTCAAAAACATCTCTGATCTTCAAATTGAATTTTCAAAATTGATTGCATTGATCCTTGAAGGCAAAAATGACATGAATTTTCAAAAATTTGGTGAAAATTGATGCAAAAATCTGCATCTCCAAACTTCCTGGAGCTCAAATGGCATGGCCAAACTAAAAAATGCATAGTTACCATTGATCTTCCTTTATCCTTTAATCTAAGCCCTCCACGTGTCACAATGTGATTGGAAATGGGCTTGGGATCACTTTTTGATATTTTAACACTTTTGGAAAAATGTAAAAAACTTGACATTTTTCTCCTGCCCCTCTGCCCTTTGAAAATGAGCTTGACATGTGTCCCAATGTGGGTCCCATTGGAATTGTGGACCGATTCTACACATTTCCACCTTTTTTGGAAAAAGGATTTTTTTCCAAAAAATCTCCTCGCGGCATCTACCCTACCCTTCTACCCTGTGTGCTTCTAATATGGGCGGACCTGCGCTCCAAAACATTTTATACCTATTTTGCCAAAAGGACAACATTTCTATATTTTCCCCTTGCCCACATGTGCCTCCTAACCTTACCATGTGTTCATCTGTGATTCGTTGGGGCAAGCACTCCAATTTTTTACCTTAACCCATTTTTCCAAAGAGTCAAAAAATTCCTTTTTCCTCTAGCGGCCCACTGATCCACACAAGCTTCTGATTTCCTCTTTGTCGGGGCCATGCTTCCTTTTAGAATTTTAGTCCATTTTTCCAAAAAGGAAAAATTTCCAAATTTCCCCCAAAGGCCCAAACCTCTGCTTTTCCATTATAAACAAAAATTAGAACAAGGCATTAATTCAACTTAGTGGGCCCGTGGCCTTTTTCATCACTTGAACATTTTTACCCGGAAAGGAAAAAAACTTCAATACCTCTAAAACTCCTTTTTCCCCAAAAGACAAAAATTTCTCTAAGTCCTCCACCAGCTCCACCCCTCCACTATTTTGACTTTTTTAACTACCATGTGTCACCCTCTAATTGGCTGAGGGCTTGTGGACTTGCTTTAATTTAGACCTTTTTCCAAAAACACAAAAAATGCTAAGTTTCTCGAGCAGACCCATGCCCAAACCTTGTCCAATCACAAACGACCACATAGTAGAAAGGTTTTTGAGCTAAAATTTGACAAGAAAAGGATGCCCGTATGATCATCAAAAAATGCAAAAATTGCCAGCGAATGCCGAAAATTGATTTTTCCTTCGCAGGTGAAGAATGATTTTTTGATCAAAGGACAAATGGAAAGTGATTCAAAGCCAATTTACAACCATGGCAAGGGATTTTTGAGGGAAAATAAGGACGATAAATTTCTCCAAAATTGAATCAACTGAAACATGCATTTCCAAAGCATTTTTTATCATGGAAAGAATTCAATGGCAAAATGGAAATCAATAAATTAAAACTTCCATGATGGGAAAAATTAGGAAAAAATGGTAGGGCAAACTTAGCAGATTCCTCAAAATGGTAGGGCACAAAACAATGAACAAATCAAAGCATTTCAAACAAATACAACAAGTTTGTCATCAAATTCGAAGCATGGGAAGATACAAATTTTCACATCAATTTAAGAGGAAAAAATGTTCTCAGAGCATAGGGAAAAGGGAATGTATTTCTCCTTAGAAAATTATGCATGCTCAACAATGGGCACCAACATTGGTCTCCTACTCGGGGATGGGCACTCCCAGTGAGTGCCACAAGAACAAAAGTAGACCAAGTGCCAAAATAATCCATTGGGCAAATGGAGTCAAAAATACAGGCTAGAAAAACCAGACCCAATTGACAAAAAATGGCTGCCAAGAACAGGGCAAACCACAAACTGACAAAAACAACAAAAACAGAGCCAAAAAAAAGACTATACACTATACAAGTGGTGCATACCTCAAATTTGGGGATTAATCCAAGAAATGCTTCAGATGCCTACCATTAACAAGTAGTTCAAGTAAATTCCCCATCTAAGTCCTTGAGAAAAAAGGTATTTTCACCAATTATGATGTCAATGGAGTAAGGGCCCATCCACAATGCATCAAATTTACCATGTTTTCCCTTATCTTCATTTCTACTATCCCACAACAAAACCAAGTCTCCAACATTGAAATCCCTAGGAGTGACCTTCTTGTCAAACAACCTCTTCAACTTCTCTTTAAATCTGACATGCCTTTGGTGGGATGCTCTTCTTTCTTCATCTAGCTCAACAATCTGATTAATCCTTGCTTCATATGGACTGACCTCTTGATCTTCAAGTTGTTGAAAAAACTGAAATGAAGATAATTGCAGATGTAAGGGTAGCAGAGATTGAGTTCCATACACCAACTCAAATGGGCTCTTACCAGTAGCTCTTTTGGAAGTGATTCTATCAGCCCAAACTAAAAATTTCAGTTGTTCACCCCATTTTCTCTTGTTCAACTCCAAGGTTCTCCTAATGATCTTCAACAAGTTCTTATTGTTGGACTCAACTTGTCCATTCCCTTAAGGGTTATAGTTTGAAGCATAAGTCAGATTGGTTCCATACTCCTTGCACATTGCCATCAAGGGCTTAGCTCTGAAACACATGGCATTATCAGCAACAATCTTTACTAGCACACCAAATCTGCATATGATATGATTCAACAAGAATTCCATAACAAAACTTGGTGTTTCTTTCTTCGTGGGGATTGCTTCTACCCACTTGCTGAAGTAATCTGTGGCTACAAGGATCCACTTATGTCCAACACTAGAAGGGTCTGAAATCTCACCAATGAAGTCTATTCCCCATTGTTTGAAAGGGGCTTCAATTGATACAGGCTACAAAGGAAGGGAGCCTGAAGCTTTCATTCTTCCAGAGAAATGTTGTCAACTTTCACATTTTCTAACCAGCAGGGTTGCATCTTTGAAGAGAGTAGGCCACCAATAACCATCTCTCAAAATTTTGTGTGTTTTAACCCTTCCAGCAAAGTGTCCTCCACAAACTCCCCCATGGAAATTATCAACTATTTTGGGAGCTTCATCTTTAGTTATAAATTTCAAGAGGACACCTTCAGGGTTCTTCCAAGCCAACCCAAAGTCAGTGATGATGTATTTTTGAGAAGCTAGCTTGAGGGCTCTTTTCTGATTTTTATTCAAATGATCAGGGAAGCATAGGTGTCTGAGGTAAAATATTACATCTTTGTACCACTCAGAACTTACCAACTTCTCAAGAACATCTGCCCTTTCTTCCTCTACTTCATTCACTTCCATGGTCTGCAAGTTGCTCTTAGCCATGAGCTTAGCAAGACCCAAACCTATCACCAAATTTTTGGTTTGGATAACCATGTCATATTCCTGTAGTTTATTCACCCATCTACATCTTTTACTTGAGATCTCCATCTCCGATAAGATGTCTTTTACCATGGTTTGGGGAACATAAGTAACAACTTTTGAACTTAAGATATAAGGCCTGAAAACCTTTGTTGCTTTCACTAAGGCAAATGCTTTTTTTTCCATGATTGTGTATTTTAACTCAACAACTTGTAAAGCCTTGCTAAAGAAGGCAATAGGCCTCTCAGCCCCATCTTCATCCTTTTACAACAAAATAGATGCAATGGTATTTTTAGAAGCAAAGGAGAATATTTGGAAAGGATTCTTGTAATTTGGAGCTGCCAAGACAGGTGCATGTTTCAATGCTTCTTTAATTCCTTCAAAATCCTGAATAACAGCCTCCTCCCATTTGATAACTTGGTATTTCTTTAACATGCATGTAATAGGAAGAGTCAATTCAGAAAAATTAGACACAAACCTTCTAATGAAATTGATCTTCCCAAAGAAGGATTGGATGCCCTTCTTTGTTCTTGGAATTGGAACCTTGCTGATTGCTTCTACCCTCTCAAGGTCAATCATGACACCAGCCTTTGAAACAATATGACCAAGAAACTTGGCCTTTTTCACTCCCAAAATGACACTTCTTTGGATTCAAGAGAGATGCCATATTCTCTACATCTGATCAACATTCTTTCCAAGTGCTGCAAGTGATCTTTTCTGCTCCTTAAAAACACTGTCACATCATCCTGATAAACTGCAATGAAGTCATTTATGTAACCAGAAAAAGCAACATCCATTGCTCTTTGGAAGGTAGCTCCAACATTCATGAGACCAAAAGGCATTCTTACATAGACATATGTTCCCCAAGGAGTGGTAAAGGTAGTTTTAAATCTTTCTGACTCCTTGACAACAACTTGATTGTAGCTAGAGAAACCATCTAAGGTGGACAACAATTCAGATCCAGTCACTAACTATAGCATGTTTTCCATGTTTGGAAAAGGATAATTGTCTTTCAATGAAGCTCTATTTAGATTTATGAAGTCTACACAAAGTATGATATCTCCATTTTTCTTTCTGACTGGCACAAGGTTTGCAACCCAAGATGAATACCTTATGGGCTGAATGATCCCTCCCTCCTTCAGTTTCTTCAATTCATTTTGCATCTTCATTGAGAGGAGTGGATTAATTGGCCTCTACTTTTATCTGAAGGGCTTGGCATTTGTTTCAAGAGGAATCTCATGCTGAAACAAGTCCTCTCTGTATGCTTTTAGCTCTGAATAAGACCAAGCCAGACAGTCCTGATATTTCTTCAATAGTTGAACATAGGACTATTTTTCCTCTTTGTTTAGATTACTGCCAAACCAAAATTTTCTTGGTTTATCATTAGTGCCCAAGTTATGCTCTTCCACATCCCTTGAGGAAAACATGTTTCTATTGATGATGCAATCAACATTGTCAAAATTTGACTCAAGCGCAACAAGACCTCTAGGAATGGTGTTAGTTTTCAATTGGATAATATCCTTTCCAAACAAAGTCTCTCTTCCTTCAGTCACACACACCATTGGTTCCCAATCAATATTCTTATCTGTAAACTCACCTTGATTTTGTAAGAACCTTTGCACTTGAGCATCATCATTAAACACTTGCCAATGCTTGATGTTGTCAGGGACAACTAGCCTAGTTAACACTTCAATATTGTACTCACAATAAGGTGAAATGGTGTAATTTCCAAATCTTGACCCAACACTACCAATTTTTCAACAAAACATTGAAAATCCTATCATGATGCACAATGTTGAAGGAATCAAACATCTCAATTAGATCCCAAACTACATGTTTGTACTGTTTCATCCGCTGATTTTTTGTAGCATATAGTTTTCTTATTTGTTTGACAACTAGCTCTGAATCTCCTTTTGTAATGATGTCCTTGACACCATACTTCCATGCAATTCTCAGACCTAACAACAAGGCTTCATACTCAGCAATGTTGTTAGTACATTCAAAATTAAGCTTGAAGGAAAAAAAAAAATCTTCCAAGCTAGGAGAAATCAAAATTATACCAGCACCATTTCCAAATTTGGAGCAAGCTCCATCAAATAGCAAGGTCCAAGGAGAACCTACCTATTCAAGGCACTTTGACTGATCCATCTTGTTCTCTTTGCCATCAGTAAACCCAACAAAATTATCAACATCAACATCAGCAAACAACACCTCATAGGAAGCATTGTTGGGATCTTCAATAAGGTGTAACATCTTCTTTTCTCCATAGATCTTGACAAGGCTGCCTTCAATGGGAATAGTGGTAAAAAACATGTCCATTTGAATAGTCCCACCAACACTTGCAGCCCACTTTCTTGAAAAAATCATACCCCATTTGGTAGGGCAATCAACAATCACAACATCAAGTTTCAAATTCTTACCCGGATAGGCTGCAAGTTGTACCACCAAACCCTTCACACAACCAACTATTGGCACTTCTCTTGAGTCCATGGTAGTACACTTTCCATAGGCTGCTATCACTTTGATATCCAACTCATTCATGACTTCTAGAGGCATGACATTGCATGATGCACTAGAATCAAACATACAATTGTGAAGTAGTCTATCCTTTATGATCAAAGTTGTAAAGAATGGATCAACATTCAATTGGGAATCAACCAAGGATGTCCCCAAGTATACCTCAGGTGTTTCTCCAAGATCCTCTAATGCTGGTGGTGTTTCAAGGTCTGCAATGATTTGAGGAGGAGTTTCAACAATGTTTACATTTTTGCTTGGGGTACTCTTCTCCTCTTTCAATCCCAAGTACTCAAATGCTCTCTTCTTGTGCTCAGGAATCCTAAGCAACTCAATAATGATTGGAATACTCACTTTGATTTGGATCAATACTTAGGCTATGTCATAGGTAACTTAATTCTTTGGCAAGGCAACATTGGAAGGGAAACAAGAAGATTCATTAGATGGCATGGGATTCTTGACAGCTTGGGCATGAGGAGGGCTATACTTTTTTCTTTGGACAACAAAGCTTTTGGTAGGTGTTTCTCTTCTAGGATCTTCTTTGGGAATACTTGTAAGCAAGGGCATTTTAGGTTTGGCTTGAGGCCCAAATCCCTTAACAACCTTGCTCCTAGTGTTATACTCTTTCTCTTGAGCCACAAAAACATTCATTAACAATTGTCTATCTTCCTCCGAAGGGATACCACCATCATACTTCTTAATCATCAAAGCTCTTAAGTATTCAAAGTCATTGTTAGGAATTTCAAAAGCTTGCACTACATCTACCTCAAGAGTATGAGAGGGAATAAGGACTTGTACCCGTTTGATGCAATCCCAAAAGGTTGTAGTTGTCCTTGTACTTATTACCTCAGTTGATGTAGCTCCTTCTTGTGATCCTGAAGAACAACCCACTATACACATATCATCATCAGTTCCATCTTCATTATTAGCTTCACCATCTTGTTGGTCCACTTCACATGGAGGATGGGGTAGAAAACACCTATCACACCTATCAATATCAGTAAATTCCTCAACAACAGTAACCCTAGTAGCTAGGGGATCAAGTAACACTCTTCCTTCATGTGCTTGATGATGTCTATTTTCAGACCCCATGGGTCCTTTCCCTTTATCATCAGATCTCTGATCACCCCTAGGATGATTGAAAAATATGTCATGGTTTTGTGCTTTTTGCTGACCTTGTGAAGTCTACCCAATTCCCTTCTCTGCCTAGGCTAACTTGTATGAGATTTCTTTGACAGCCCCTACCAAAGTTTTCACAACCTCCTCCAAATCAGCACCCTTGCTAGCTTGAGTTTTTTCAGGGTTTATCAACTTTACACCATATCTCTTGAGAGGTTTTCCAATGTCCTTAATGTTATTTTCAATCTACAGTGCCATGGTAAAGGCCTTCCTTAAATTGGTAGGGTTATTGTCTCTTAGGTAATAGGCTACTTTCTTATCAAATGCATCTGCATATTTGATTAAAAAAGATTGATCATAAGGCCTCAGATTAACAGGAAGTTTTCTCAATGTCTTGTTAAATCTTGTATTAAATTCATGCACTGATTCATTAGGGTTCTTCTTGATATTCTCAAATTCAGACAAGAGAAATCTAGGATCAGTCTTGTCACCATATTATAATCTGAATGCATTCTACATTTTAGTCCATGAATCAATATAATTATTTGGCAAGGCCTTGTACTAATCCCCAACATCCTCCTCTAAAGTGTGGACAAATAATTTAATGTACACATCCTCAAATCCAATTTCAAAATCCTCCATCATATTAATAAAGAGTTTCAAATGTTGATCATCTATGTTTCACACAGAATGCTTCCGTTCCTGGAATAGAGTTGCTTCTATCCTTTCATTCCTTTGAGAAATAGATAAGGGTTAGGGCTAGGAGGAATACCTATTGAATGTTGAGAGGGTGTGCGCGTACCGTAGAGAGAGATCAGATCGATTGCAAAGAACTCCTTTTTGTCTGGGAAGGACTACCTGCAAGTAAGAATACAAGACCACTAGATTCTAATTAGACAATAAATGAGGGAACTGCCTTAGGCCCAGGAAGTATTAAACTTCATTTTGAAGGTGGTCAGTTCCCCTGCTAATATGAATTAACACAAATTATTGCAAAATTACAATTTAATTACCTTGTTAAAAATAATAGAGGAAAGGGCTAGTTTTGGTTTTGAATCACAGTGACCGATGCTAGTCACTGTCACCGGTACCGGTTTCTGATAACCGATATCAGTAGGGGCAGTGGTTTAGGGGCTTCTAGTGAAGGTTGGCTATAAGGTGGATATGGTGTTTATAAGGCTGGTAAACGATTGGGGATAGGTAATGGGGTGATGGAGAAGACTCAGAGAGTATGGGGGGTGTTCTTGGGGGCAATGTAGGGGTAGAGGAATGACAGTTAGATGGAGGGTGTTGCCGGGTAGTAGATCTAGGAATAGACTTATAATTGCTGTGATTCAGAAGTCCAAGAAATGTTATTAAAAGAACATACAAGATACTACTTACTAATTCCTGATGAAGATACAGGTCCGAAGACTATGATAATGAAGGCTGGGCTCAGGTAGGATGATTTGACAATCAAAGATGAGTTATCTTCTCTCCCAATGCTTGGATGAGTGTCACTGGGCTCTGGTTACTCAGTTGCAGTCTTGGGCTTGATGTCCTTCTCTGCAAACTCTTCTCTTTCCTTCACTTGTCTCTGCTCGGCCAAGTGAATTCCTGATCTTTCAATGAATTCCCAGATTCCGATCAATGAAAATCCAGCCCCTTGTTTTTGGTTGGGGGAGGTCATTTACAGGGAACCAATGGCGGTTACGTAACCGACGGCGGTCGAGTAGGAACCGATGTCGGTTAAGTCAAAGTGGGCTATTTTTAGTAAAATAGCCAACTTTCCCTCCTTTTCTCCGAGGAATTAGTTGTGGGCTTGGTCAAGTCATTATTAGGTTGGTTTTGGTGCGGGTGAGGAGTAATTAGTCATGGGTGTGGATGTAGACCAAGTTATAGGTCTTAATTAGGTTAGTTTAGGATTAGGGCTAGGTCATGATGAGGTGGCAAAATGAGGTGGTAGGTTTGGAGATGTGGATTTATTAATTATAAGGTAATTAATAAATAATTGTGTAAGGTTTAGGTGATGAGGTTAGGTTACGAAATGAGATGCGGGGCACAGGGGGTCGTAAGACACAAATTTGGTGTCTACATTAGCATGCTGCACGAGATGGTAGAGGAGCATACGTGCTATGCCTGGGCACCAGTATATATGGTGCAGCTATACAGAGAGCTGTGGGGTTATCGCCAGATGAGGTGATTTGGGATTTGCTCGACATTTTTGTTACACTATTGGGCATATGAGCACATCATATGTATACGACCAGTAGGGCTGCCCCAGCAGCCAGGGCCACAGATTGTATACAGATATGGCTTTCAAAGGTGGTTGGGGGTCGTGGGCTAGCCACGAGTGGTGCTCGCAGGACGGGATGTGGCCTACTACCATCATATGTTAGAGGGCTTGACCGCGCTAGACATTGTATAGAGGCCCTACAGAGGCCATCAGCCCCGAGGAGGAGCCCGAGCACAGATGCGCTGGATCCAGTATACTTTCTGGATAGCTGGACAGAGGCATTGGAGAGCATGAGCGGATACCCCTAGAGAGGGTACGACGTAGGAGAAATAGTTGGGGCTGCGACAGGATGAGCCACCTCCCTTCCCACAGTACCGAAGGGATGATGTAGAGGCCCCACTGCCTGCACTGCAGCCCGTTGACCCAGATTGGGTAGCAGAGAGGCTAGCAAATGATATAGTGGACGAAGCTGGGTGCACATGTTCATTTTTGGTGTGGTGGGCAGGGTAGAGAGCAGCCAGGAGAGCACAGCCCACACAGCCAGATTTGGCAGCTGTTATAGTGGAGAGGGACCGGCTCATAGGACAGGTGCATCGTTATTACAGGAGCAGCTTACTGCTACACAGGCACAGATCGGGGTACTACAGGGGCAGTTAACCCAGGCACAGGTACAGCCACAGGCACCACCACAGGCATCGGCACCACCACAGGTATAGGCACAGGGTGTACCGGTAGGACAGGGGCCACTATTACTAGGAGTCGGGGGAACAGCCCCAGTAGCCATGGTGGCATGGGCCCGCTATATGGAGGTGAGAGCGGAGGCCTGGTATTATCAGGATGTCTTTGATGGTACCGGGGCTGACTATCAGCCATATGCGGTGCATAGAGCCGAGACCTCTCAGAGCCAGAGATCCCATGGGGGTGAAGCCACAGCTGGTGGGTCGGTGACAGGGAGGAGACGAGAGCCAGCACACGGACCAGCAGGGAGAGGGGCCGAGGGTGGTGGGGAGAGCTGAGACACCCCTAGGAGTGGATATGGTTTTTTTTTTTTTAACTATTGGATATAGACACCGGTCTGCGAACCGGTTACGTTTATAGAGGCTTGCGTGCCTACATATGATTTATTTATTCATTCTTGTTGTATATACCGGCCTGCGAGCCAAGTACAGGTTGTATAGTTGATACCAGCCTGTGAGCCGAGTATATTTTTGATATGAGAGACCGTCCTGCGAGTCGAGTCAATATTTTGAGAGTGATTGCGGCCTGCGTGCTGGCTTTGTATTATTTTGAGTGGACAGAGGCCCCCATGTAGGGGAAGTTGTATATTTAAACATTGATATATATAGAGATGATGATTTTGATCCACATGGTGTGTATAACAAAATGTTTTATGTGTTTTGTCGATGGTTTTTGAAATTTAATGTATATAGATGATGAGTTTGATCCACATGGTGTGTATACTGATGGGTTTGATGTAGATATTGCAATGTCGTACGTATTTTGTTGATGGTTGTTTTAATGTAGCTAGATGATGTTGATGAAATTGTGATGATATATATGATGTTGATTTTGATAACAAATATTGATAATGGTGTCGTTTTGCAGGAAAAAGAGGCGGGTGCCACAAAAATTTGTAAAAAATAAAGAAAAGGCCCAGGTTTAAGAAAAAGGAGGCATGTGACCGATATCGGTTAGCTAACCGATGTCGGTAGATTGTGACCGATATCAGTTAGGTAACCGATACTGGTTATGCCAAAACGAGCTTTTCTAAAAATAGAAAAGCTTGGGTGGCAACTTAAGTTCTTATTTTTAGAGTCATGCAACAAGTTAAATACGCGAATGTGACGCTGTTTGATGACTGATATAGGTAATTGCATGAAAGAATTGAGTGATAAGGAGGAAAGAGATAGGTAAAGTGAGTGTGGGCTAAGATTAAGAAGGTAGAAAGGCAAGTTATATTTGAAGAGGGTGATGAACATGGTTGGATGAGGAGAAACATCCAGCAGGCAGAGACGAGAGGGAAGACAAGTTCCACCCCAAACTGCTGCATCCCAAGAGGTAAACTGTTTGGTTGTATTTTAATTCTTGCATGTTTTGATGAATAGGATGAGAGAAGGTAAGAGGGTAGAGATGAGAAAGAAAAGGTGATAGGCAAGGGTTTGGAATGGGGTGAGTGTTATGGGGTAGGTAAGCGGGGGTTTCACGTATGTTTGTAGGTATGAAGAGGAGTAAACGAGCAAAATAATTATCGTAGGGGATGTTTTTAAGCAGGCTGTATATGTTTGACAGTGACCGGTATCGTTTAGAGATAACCGGTATCGGTTAGTAAACCGGTATCAGTTATCTATAACTGATACCGGTTACTGTAGGAATTTCCAGAATGTTGAGAAAAAACACCCTTGGGGATTTGATTTATTGAATGGTTGTGTGTCGTTTTGATGTATGCAGGTGGAGGCAGGGTTAAGGATGAATGATAGTGTGCCAGCTTTGTTGTCACGAATCCGAGCGGATGTAACACCAGCTGAATGGGCATTGATAAACCATGTGGGGTTAAGTGGAATCTGCTATTATTCATGAATCACACGCAATCATGCTATGTTGCAGGCGTTGATTGAGAGGTGGAATCCGGAAAAGAATACCTTCTATCTGCCAATAGGGGAGATGACAGTGACGTTGGAAGATGTGTTTAGAATTTTGAGGCTCCCAATTACAGGAAGACCAGTGTATCAGGCGTTGCCTAGCGCGGGGTGGGGAGCGATAACAACAGTATTTGGTTCAGCTGCATGAGATTTGACACAGCGAGGTTTGACATTCACTTATGGTACAATGTATGCAACACACCCTGAGGAAACAAGGTTGGCAGTGGTATTAATGATAGCAGTGGGGTATTATGCATTACCGAGGGTGGATGGGGGAAGATTTCCAAAAGCATTGATGAGTGTTATTTGGGAAATGATAGAAAGGAGCGTGACTTTCGCATGGGCACCCGCATATCTAGCGGAGTTATACAGGGGTTTAGGGGCCTGCAAGTGAAAACACAGGATGACACTGGATTGTGCATACTTATTACATTGTTGGGCCTATGAGCACATTGTGTGTGTGTGACCGATAGGCCGACCCATCCAGTCGGGAGAGACAGGAGTGCAGAGGTTAGGATTCAGACGATGGGTCCAGACAGAACAAGAGGTGAGATCCCAGGCCGTGATAGATGACATCAAGTATTATAGGCAGGTATGGGAGATGGTGACGATTGCGGATATTTTTTGGAGACCTTACGGGAACTATATGGTGACGGAGCACATAGCTAAGGAGTTGAGGGGTGTAGAGCGACTGAGGTGGATCGTAGGGCACAGGCCAGGTGAGTACGAGAGGATTCCTCTAGATCGCGTGCGGCGACAATTTGGATTTGTTCAGGATATACCTATGGCTTATAGACCATACATGAGGATTGACGCTGAGGCAGCATTCTCACCTCCCCGGCCAACACCTCCAGAAGGGCCAGAGGAGATAGCAGCTGATCACAGGGTAATGGATGTAGGAGCGACAAAAGCCTATAGATTATGGTGGGTAGCAGAGCTGTAAGGTGTACGTGATCGTCCTGACATAGCTGTGATTATAGCGGAGAGAGATCGTCTGTAGGTTTTAGTTCATCAGCTCCAAACGTGGGTGAATGAGACAAGGGGATTGTTAGCGGTTGCAGAGTCACGAGTGGAGAGACTAGAGGTAAGATTCCTCCACGCAAGAGGATGTATTCGTATGTTACAAGAGATGTTGGTGGATCAGTGAGAGGAACCAATAGCAGTGGCACCGTTGAGGATGGAGAGGCCAAGTGAGTGGCATCAACGACCATGATCACCACCTGATTCAGGAGGAGGCGCAAGGGTCTAAGTGAATTTCATAGGAGTATAAGAATAAATAAGGATGCCGACCTGTGCGTCGATGATAGAGAAGATGTTTTTGTTTAACATCTAAATAAAACTAAATATGTATGTTGATTTGAGTTATGATAATAATAAGAATGGTTGTGTTTTGAAAAAGGATAAAGATGAATGTGAGAAAATAGAGATACACAAATAGATTTATATATACCACACATGATAGGTTATGGTAGGGGATGGTCGAGCTAACCTTGGGAGATCCCATGTCTCCTAAGTGCTGCCTACATAGCCCATTGCACAAAGTAAGGAGGGGCCTCAGACCGATGTAGTTCTCCCTTAGGACCAGGGAGAGGTGAATTTAGGTAATTTGGTTGTGGTTAGGTAATTTTTTGGTTGGTAAAAAATATTGATATTGGTAGGGTAATGTTGTTGGGTTGTAAGGTATTGACGATATTGGTGTAGGTAAGGTGAAGCGAAAGTTAGCTTACCCAAGTAGTAGGGAACTGTGTCCTGATTAAGGTCAACACATAATCCTAGATTTGAGTAAAAGAGGAAAAAGTGTCCCGTAGTTGAAAAGAGATAAACAAACCACATATTAACGTAGGATGAGTTTGAATCCCTAGGTACCTTGCATATGCGAGAAGTCGATAGGTGAAAAGAGTTGTATAATCACAATATATCAGATATACGTCACGTCCCTTGAGTTTTGTTGTGTTGACAAATGGTGAGGTGAGGTGGCTGGTATAGCTGGGGTGCAGAGAACTTATTATAAGATGATTATTCTGACGAAAGAGAACCAAACCTAAATAGACAAGTCCATGACTCAAAAGTGCTTTGGAATACTACTTTTTACTTTTTTGGATATAGACTGATCGATGCGGGAAGTCCATAGGGGATATGTATTTTATTGTTCTTGAGATCTTCACGAAGCTGATCAATGCGAGAAGCTTCTGATAAAGGCTGACTTTGTATAGCTGTCCTTCAAGGGAGCAGTCTATTTATAGTAGTAGATGCAATTTTTGTGTATAGCTGTCCTTCGGGGGAGTAGTCTATTTATAATAGTAGAAGTGGCTTTGCACATAGCTGTCCTTCGAGGGAGCAGTCTATGTATAACTTAGAGGTCTAGATGTCCGTTTGGCATGAAGCTTCTAGTTTTGTAGGAAGTTTGACTCAAGAATATCCCATAAGTGTACAATTGAGAACATGTTATTTTGATACTTTTAAGTCATGGACCAAACTAAAAAGGGGAAGGCATCTTTAAGAGGAGGTAATGACCA
This sequence comes from Taxus chinensis, assembly GCA_019776745.2. Taxonomy (NCBI): domain Eukaryota; kingdom Viridiplantae; phylum Streptophyta; class Pinopsida; order Cupressales; family Taxaceae; genus Taxus; species Taxus chinensis. The sequence continues at coordinate 711,754,438 of CM034154.1, forward strand.
AACCAGATTCTATTTTGAGATGCATGGAACAAAAGTGTATGAGGTAGTAAATGAGCTCAAGGGATGAGCGCAAGGTAGATAAGAAGTGATATAACACTAAATTCAACAGTAGAATGGTCGAAGATGCAAGGCATTAAGGGGTTCAGGCTCAGGTTTACCATTAAGCGAAGCTAAATGGTAAGTGCCTGATCTATAAGTATGAGTGATAATGTAGGGCCCAATCCAATTAGGAGAAAATTTTCCATGTTTGCTCTTTTCTAGTTTGGTTACATGCTGATTCTCTTTGAGAACAAGATCACCAACCTTAAAGGTACGCTCATGGAGTCGCTTATCATAAGCACGCTTGATGCATTTTTGATAGATTTGAAGGATAGTGTGCATAATGTCATGAAAAATGTAAGTCATAGCCCGTTGATAGGTCAGACCAGCATTCTTAAGGCCAAATGGCATGACATGATAACAGAAGGTTCCCCAAGGAGTTATGAAGGTAGTTTTATGTTGATCGACTGGGGCTACCAAAATTTGATTGTATCCCGAAAAGCCATCCATGAGAGAAAGCATCTCATGGCTCGCAGTGAGATCAACAAGTTGATCAATACTTGGGAGGGGGAAGTCATCCTTCAGGCAAGCGAGGTTAAGGTCCCAGAAATCCGTACATATCCGAAGTCCCCCCGTTGCTTTAGTAACATGTACGATGTTAGAAATCCATTGAGGATAGTCAATAGGTAAGATGAAGGAAATAGAAAGGAGTCGTTGAAGCTCTTCTTTGACCAAGAGGGCAATGCGTGGATGCATTTTTCTCAGTTTCTGTTTAACTGGTTTGGAATCGGGTTTCAGGGTAATGTTATGGACAGCAATGTCAGGATCAATTCTTGGCATGTCAGCGTAGGACCAAGTGAAAGCTTGGTTACGAGAATGGAGAAAGGTAGTAAAGGCGGCTTGTTCCGATGTGTTAAGAGATTTTCTGATCTTCACAATGTGAGGATCATCCTCTGTGTGGATGTTGATTTCTATATTCGACTCATTCAACATGGTTTGAGTTTCAGATGGTAAGGCGCGTTGAATATAAGAGTCGTCCACACCAAGGTAAGTGAGGATGGAGTCGTCATCCTGGCACTCAACAACATTAATTGAAGGTGAATCCTCTTTGATCATGTCTGGATACAGAAGGGGAAGAGAAGATGGGTCCTCATTATCACATCGATAAGTGAGAGGACCCAGGAAGATAGCGTTTATGAAAAAAAAAAAAGTTAGGAGGGATAGATTCAGGGTCTATTGACTCTGTGGGTGACGATGGCAAAATGGGTGATGATGGTTCGGTAGGGGTGACGTCGTCATCTTCCAGGATACAACTGACATGAGGTTTCTTTGGTGTAAGTGTTTTAGGAAATCCAAGACCACTACAATCTTTGTGTTTGCGTGTAGTCACGGGAATGATTGTATGTCGACCTTGTTCATAAAGACCAAAACCAAAACCTTTCCAAGCACAGCGAGTCAAGAAGGTGAGGGCGAAACGACGATTAGTTAGATATTGAAAATCAGATTGGAAGGGAACCACACCAAGGGGAGGTTCAGGGGTGATAGAGGATGTATCCACACCCCCATACGTTAGATTGGTGTGGCAATTAGGTGGTCCGTAGGAGATTACCTCCCCCACACGACGGTCGTACGAGGATGCGCATGTAACTGTCCGTACTCCTATGGGGTATGGAAAGAGCTAACGTTATATAGGCGATACTCCCCCAGCGTAAGGCGTTGAAAAACATCTACTAAGGGGTCTGTGGTTGGGATGTTGTCCGCGAGAAAGGAAGTGGTATTTGCGATGGCAGTTTCATTGTTTGAAGGTATAGGTATGGTTGAGGTGGATGGTAGAGGTGTGGTTGAAGTGGATGGTTGGGTTGGATGAATGGGTGTCTTGACTGGTACAAGCACATCATTAGGGTGATATAACATATTGTAGGTTTTGAAGGGGGGAGGATCAGCTTTTACGGTGTAGGACTTCCCCTCGTACTCAAATTTTATGCATCTATGTAAGGTGGAGGGGAACGGATCCCATAGCCCGGATCCAAGGGTGGCCTAACAACATGTTGTATTGGCATTCGCCCTCAAGGACATAGAAGAGTTCGGGTAAGGTACGTGGCCCTACACGAATGTTAAGGATCACAGTGCCTAAGGTAGAAGTAATAGCATCGTTGAATGAACGCAGCATGGTGGGGTTGGCACACATGCAGCTAGAGGGGATATTCATTTGTTGAAAGGCTTTGGAAGAGATGATGTTTAGGCTAGCGCCCCCGTCAATCATAACACGATGCACCCGAATGTCCTGGATGTAAGCTGAGATGAAAAGAGCGGGGTCAGGATCTTCTGCACCAAAGTCAACAATTTCGTCTTCAGAGAAAGTGACAGCAGTGATTTGCTGCACAGGGACAGAAGTGGTAGATTGTTTGGTGAGAGAGGCAACGTGGTTGGGTGTTAAGATGGAGGTAACGGGTAAGGTTTGGTTAGGTAAGACCTCTATCCCTTGAAGGATTTCAACAAGAGCTTAGCGATGAGATTCAGAGGTCTGAATGAGATCATACAGTGTCATTTTTACAGGTGATTGGTGAAGCTATTTCATCATGGTACAGTGGGCCACTCCATCAGAGATGGGGTAGGAAGGTCCACGAATAACCACTTTAGGTGGTGGAAGGAGAAAGAGAGACCGCAGGAGTGTTTTCTTTAGCTTTCCCATTGTTTTTCTGCCCTTGAGTAGCAACACTAATCATATTGATCTCGTGAACATGAGAGGAGGAAGACGGTAGGGATAAGTCATGGTTTTCAAGAGGTGGGGTTGTAATAATGATAGATCTTGGTGAGGAGGGGACAGGTGGTATAGGAGAGGGGATTGAAGCTAAAGGTTTCTCCCTTCGTAAGTTGTTTTTCTTAACCTTTCTATTTGAGAGAGGCGACTGACGAAGTATGGCTTTCAATGCTTTGCATCCCTCTACATCATGTCCTGGTGTGTGGTGGTAAGCGCAGATTTTAGACTCATCATAACCTATAGGTCGAGGTTTAGATGGATCATAGGGTCTAAGTGGGGGTAGGGAAATGGTTGCATTCTCCACCAACATAGCACGGATTTTGGCGTAAGACCCTTTGAGTGGGTCAAAGTCAGAGGAAGATGAGGCTATTGACTGGGTAGGTTTCAGTAATGACTGGGTATGGTTGATTTGTACGGGTGGCGGCTTAGCCAAGGGGTTTTGATAATTGGGTTTAACTAAACGTGACCTCTTCAGCGCAGAAGTTATGTTTAGCTGGTCAGATGATGTGGTAGCAAAAAACAACCACGGAGAAAGAGGAGTGACAGTAAACAAATCCTTTGATGATGGAGTTTGTTTAGGGTTGATAGGTGGACAGGATACTTGGGGTGACGGTGTTGATATACCCTTGGATCTTTGTATGGGTGCAGAAGGTGTAGGTTGTTTTAAAGAAAACGCAGGAGGTATGATGTATTGATGCAAGGTGGAGGGATGAGGTCCCAATATAGAAGGTAGGTGTGACGGCGATGGTTTTAGTTGTGATAGAGGCATAGGTTGGATTTGAGGAGATTGGGTTTGTCTCCTAAGTGGGTGGACGGCTTTACTTTTGGATAAATCTAACCGTTTAGGTGGGTGTGTTAGACTGGGTATTGGTGAGGTCCCAAGCGTAGGGGAAGGTTTGGTTAGGTCAATAGAGGTGGATGAGGTATTTGGTAGAGATGAGGGGGGTGAAGATGAGGACATAGGCATTTTGAGCTTTTGTAAACACTTCGGGTATACGGTAGAGGCGTCTGGATCAGTCATCTGCATTTGAGTAGAATATGGTGTACTCAAACGTTCCCATAGGACTCGTCTATCTTCTGAGGGGTGACAATCTTCACATGTGAATATGAAATTTTGTATGGAAGAAAGGTGGGTTGTGATTCCGGTCCACTGTGGGTGTGATATAGGGGGTAAATGAGGCACTGTATCAATGGGCGTTAAGAGGTCAACCGGTCACTGAAAAGATTTAGGTGATGAAGAACTAATAGGTAGGAGGGCATGTTTGAGAGGATCCATCATGATTAAAGAATTTGGTGATGTCAGTTCAAGGGGTTTCTCATCTAAGGATGACAAAAAAAGTGGCGAGCCTTCCTCTTGTATAGCGAGAGTGGTAGAAGGAGATGTTTGGGAAATAGATAAGTTAGATAACATCCTCTCACAGTCTTGCAGAGATGTGGTGTAAGAAGGCTCATTTGTGAGAAGAGAACTCTGGGTGGTTAATTCCTTTATGGGTAAAGGAACGGTAAGGATTTCATCTTGTCTTGATGGTGGTGAAGGGGGTTCGGGTTCTTGCGTTAGTGAAGAGGCTTGATTCAGAATTCTCTCGATAGAGGCTTTTGGTTGGGAGTTGAAGACTGCATGGATTTCATGAACACTCTCCTCGGCTAAGATATCCTGGTTTATGTTACTGTTAGATGAGTGGTTCAGGAATGGTTTGTTGAAGATTTTCAAATTTCAGTTAGCAGGGGCATTAGGATTATCGAGGGTTATATCCCCTGCATCAACCATTTCCTGCACTATATTTTTCAACATCTTTCATTTTTCATGACTGTGTCCCTTCATGCGGTGGAAGTTATAGAAGTCATTTTCTTTGTACCAAGAAGGTATAGCGTGGGTGGAATCAAACCCGGAGTGAGGTTTAATAACATCATTGAATGAATGCAACATGGTGGGGTTGGGCACACATGTAGCTAGAAGGGATATTCATTTGTTTTGAAGGCTTTGGAAGAGATGATATTTAGGCTAGCACCACCAATCAATCATAACACGATGTAATCAGATGTCCCCGGACGTAAGATGAGATAAAAAGAGTGGGGTCAGGATCTTCTGCACCAAAGTCAACAATTTCGTCTTCGGAGAAACTGACAGCAGTGGCTTGCTGTACAGAGACAGAAGTGGTTGGGGAGATAGGTTGTTTGGTGAGAGAAGCAACATGATTAGGTGTTAAAAGTGAGGCAACGGGGCAAGGGTTTCATTAGGTAGGACCTCTATCCCTTGAAATATTTCAATGAGAGCTTGTCGATGAGATTCAGAGGTTTGAATGAGATCATACAATGTCATTTTTACAGGTGATTAGTGAAGCTGTTTGATCATGGTTACGGTGGGCCAACTCCATCAGAGACGGGGTAGGCAGGTCCACGAATAACCACTTTAGGTGGTGGTGCGATCGGGATGGCGGACGGAGAAAGAGAGGCCGCAGGTGTGCTTTCTTTTAGCTTTCCCCATTGGTTTTCTGCCCTCGAGTAGCAATGCTAATCATGTTGATCTCGTGAACACGAGAGGAGGAAGATGGTAGGGATAAGTCATTGTCTTCGAGAGGTGGGGGTTGCAATAATGATATTTCTTGGTGAGGCGGGGACAGGTGGTATAGGAGAGGGGATTGAAGCTAAAGGTTTCTCCCTTCATAAGTTGTCTTTCTTAACCTTTCTATCCGAGAGAGGTGACTGACGAAGGATGGCTTTCAAAGCTTTGCATCCCTCTACATCATGTCCTGGTGTGTGGTGGTAAGCAGATTTTAGACTCATCATAACCTATAGGTCGAGGTTTAGATGGATCATAGGGTCTAAGTGGGGGTAGGGAAATGGTCGCATTCTCCACCAACATATCAAGGATTTTGGCGTAAGATCCTTTGAGCGGGTCAAAGTCAGAGGAAGATGAGGCTATTGATTGGGTGGGTTTTGGTAATGGTTTGGGTATGGTTGGTTCGTACGGTGGTGGTTTAGACAAGGGGTTTTTGATAATTGGATTTAACTAAACGTGGCTTCTTCGGACGCAGAAGTTATGTTTAGCTGGTAGATGATGAGGCCACAAGATGATGTGGTAGCAGGAAAACAACCACGGAGAAAGAGGAGTGACAGCAAACAAATCCTTTGATGATGGAGTTTTTAGGGTTGATAGGTGGACAGGATACTTGGGGTGACGGTGTTGATACACCCATGGATCTCTGTATGGGTGTAGAAGGTGCAGGTCGTTTTAAAGAAAACGCAGGAGGTATGATGTATTGAGGCAAGGTGGAGGGGTGAGGTCCCAATATAGAAGGTAGGTGTGACAACGAGGGTTTTAGTTGTGACAGAGGCATAGATTGGACTTGAGGAGATTGGGTTTGTCTCCTAGGTGGATGGATGACTTTATTTTTGGATAAATCTAAGCGTTTAGGGTGGGTGTGTTAAGCTAAGTATTGGTGAAGTCCCAAGCGTAGGGGGGAGGTTTGGTTAGGTTAATAGAGGTGGATGAGGTATCCGGTAGAGATGAGGGGGGTGAGGATGAGGACATAGGCATTTTGAGCTTTTGTAAACACTTCGGGTATATGGTAGAGGTGTCTGTTAATGATACAAATCATTTCATAACTTATGTAGAACTAGAATACGTTGGATTATTCTATCCTAGGACTCACAAGGTCATATATCCCTTTATACCTCAAAACTAAGCTCCTCAAGTAAAAAATATACCTACTCATGATGACATCAGACCCTATGGAAATTATACAACAGGTATGATGGTGTCTGGATATGTATCTCTAGCCATAGAAACCATCGTCCCCTATGAAAAATACAACTTGCAAGGTCAATGGCGTAGGGATAAGAAAAAAACCATTTTAGAAGTCTCCTTGATCACACCTACTTTTTTTGGATATATTTTAAGGATTCCTAACACTCTCAACCTAGTGTACAGTCTAGTCATTATGAGTGGGATCTTTTTAAAGCACTTACCCAAATTTCTATCCAAATTCCCTTGTTAGAGCTCATGCATACATCCCCTCACCACCATGAGCATATCATGAGTGTGTTGTTTGATATGAACATTCCTTTTCCTCCCTCTTTAGGGTAGAGTCTTGAATTATATGGTTCAGAGGAAAGTATCCACCAATAATGTGAGGATATCTCCTTTCAGACTGATCTTACTATTGATGCTTATTATTTTGTTCATTTTCCTATAGATTTTATGATTTAGAATGAGCTCTTACTTTGTGCAGACGATCCTTCTCTTTTCATTGTTCAAATCGGTCAAACTACGGTCAAGCGTGCTCTCACTGACAAAGGAGACGACACTTATGTGGCCTCATTAGAATTCATTAAGGCTCTTGGCTATTCAATCGATAACTAAAAATCTACACTAACCAATTTTCAAGGATAGATCACTAACAAATGCATCATATGGGTTGTATTTAGTTACCCATCATTTATCCTATGATTTTCCACATCAAAGTCATGGCATTCAATTTTCCTCTATCTTATAGTTTTCATTCTATGTGCATCATTATTTCCTCTACCTTCCAATGTGTGAAATTAACTCACTAAGGAGTTATTTATAATATTCAAGGGGATACTAACCCTTGGAACTATGATAAAATTCAACAAAATGGGACATACAAGCTCACCACACTTGACGAATTATCTCGTATTCCATTTTGATAATATCGGCATTTTAATTATCTTATATATAATGTTCATGGAAATTCCATTCATCATAAATTAGTCAGGTGCATGCCTCCCAATATCTTGGAGTTAGATGATAATGAGATTGATGAGGTCATGCTCAGAATCAATACTTCTGATCTTCCCAATCTTATCATATCTCAATTACCTCCTTCTTTGTGACCTTATTAGAAGGATCCTTTGATTCCTACAGTCATCTCACGTACACCACAACCCTTATTGGAGCACATGGTTTTAATTAAGACCATAGTTGATTCTTGTGTGTTGGATGCTTCTACATCATATTATGATGATGGTTACACTCTAGACAACTATCACCTAGTTAGCTATGCCCAAATATATGATCAGGAAGTATTATGTTACCGAGAGACCCTCCACACCAAATTCACTGACACTCAAGATGTGAACATAATCCTAACACAAGAGGATAATTTGAATACATATTATACTTCTTCCTAATTGGTGCCTAAGCCTCAATTTTTATCACTAGCTACACCTCCACATACCACCATCAACCTAGCTGGCCAATTTTTCCTTATAGAAGTAGATGATCAGGTTATTGGTTTTGACTATGAATTTGATGATCTTGTGGTCGATTATCCTATATATTGTGTTTCAATGACTGGGTGATTGTTCATCATAGAACACTTAGCAGAAATCCCACAAGAAGTCCACATGGAAAAGTAAGTCATATTTAAAGGTGCGAATGGATAGGAAGAACACACACGCGGAGAAGAAGTTTAGCTTTTCAGGACTTAGTTTTTTTCTCATAAAGGTATATTTTTAGAGATGGCATGCAAAGCACACAAACGAGGTAGATACGTGCATACCATACATTGGCTATTTTTGGAGGATTGGATACAAAGAACTTTACATGGACACAAGCTGGAAATAGATCTACTACTGTTAGATAACTACCAATAGTCTATTGTTAGCGCACTTGCATGTGTGGCTAGTTTTGTAATGGTGCTTGGCTACTAATAGCATACAACCTATTTTGGGAATAGATAAGTGGTGAAGGGAAAGTCCCCACCCTTATAAATATGTAGTAAATTGTGTAATAGAGAGATCAACATATATAAAGATATGCATTTATAGTGAGATTATGCTACTAAATATGTTACGTGCATACTACTGTTATTGTAATGAAGCTTCTGTATACTTAGTACATTGAATATAATGGAGGATATTGGATGAATCTAAGTGTTAGTTCCATGTGTATCTGAATCTAGTATGTTTTTGATCTCATCATGGTTAATATTTAGTCATGTTATCTCTTAGAGATAGATCTGGTATGCTCTGTAGAATGATGTGTTAGTAATAGAACTATATGTGTTAATTCTTCATCATGATAACATCCTGTAATAACAACCCTAAAGAGGGGCCTGGTACCTTTGTGCACTTTAGGTGAGCACTCAGCCTAGGTTGAGTGATGTGACAGCATGTCTAGGGTCTTATTGGATTTGTATCACTAAATTATAGGTTACATCATTGGTTTTTCTAGCGCGTCTAGCGTTGTATTAGATTTGTATCACTTAATTCTAGGTTGTAGCATTGGTTCCATTATTAGGACCTCTTTTTCAGTTGTTTTCAAGATGGTTCACGATGAATACATACTGATTGACCTTAACAAGTGTTGAAGAAAGGATATGTGATCTAGAAGAAGAATACACATGGTGATTTAACACTGGATCTGAGTTTAACGCACACATGTGGGTGGAACATAATTTGTATGACAATTTATATGAGATATTTTTTGCTATCTTTCCAGTAGAATTGTATGAGTGGCTGATTTCTTATGCATCTAAGCAGAATTTGAGGTATCATGCACTTGTCTAGATGCAGGAAGAATTCCAAGCCCTTTATGATGCTGATCTGATTTGGACTTGAGTTATGGATACATGGTTCTATGGTGTCTTGAATAGTTATATCTTTGAATACTCAATTTCCACTTATTCATGTCTAGAGGTAGCTCCAGTTCTTACGATATCCAAGGGAAGCTTACCTATAAGGCATTCCACTAGTGATCAAGATCCTGATGGTAATATTGAATCTGGAGAGTAAACCAATGGATAACTAAACCTCACCATGCACGGGGATAGGAGTAGGTTTGGTGAAAGATGGCATACCTAGCGTTGAAAAGGAAGAGAGAGGAGTTTCGCTCGGAATGTTTCGGCTTCTGGGAATAGAGTTGCTTCTATCCTTTCATTCCTTTTAGAAACAGATAAGGTTAGGGCTAGGAGGAATACCTGTTGAACGTCGAGATGGTGTGCGCGTACCGTAGAGAAAGATCAGGTTGACTGCGAAGAACTCCTTTTTGTCTTGGAAGGACTACCTGCAAATAAGAACACAAGACCACATGATTTTGATTAGACAATAAATGAGGGAACTGCCTTGGGCCCAGGAAATATAAAACTTCCTTTCGAAGGTGGTCAGTTCCCCTGCTAATATGAATTAACACAAAAGACTGTAAGATATCAATTAAATTGCTACGTTGAACTGGGTAGGGGAAAGGCTGGTTTTTGGTTATAGTCAGGATAACCGATACCGGTTGCTGATAACCGATATCGGTATGGTCTAGGATCTGAAGGTTGGTTGTTTTGTGGGGGTGGTTGTGTTGTTTGGTAGTTGTGTTATTTGTAAGGCTGTATATAGGTGATATTAGGAAATAAGGTGATGAGAGGTAGATGAATGATAGTTAGATGCAATAGCACACTGGGTAGTGGATCTAGGAATGGATTTGTGAGGATTGTGCTTCAAAAAGTCTAAGAAATGTTATTAAAGAGGACATGCAAGATGTAACTTACTGGTTATTGACGAAGATGCAGGTCCAAGAACTCTGATGACAAAGGCAGAACTCTAGGTAGGATGGCTGGACAAACAGAAGATGAAATATCTCCCTCCCGATGATCAGCTGAGTATCTGAGAACTCTGGCTGTTCTGTTGCAGTTTTGGGCTTGATCTCCTTTTGCTGCAACTCTTCTGGTTTCTTCACTCATCTCTGCTCGGTCAAGTGAAGATCTGGACTCTCTTGATCGCTCCCAAATGATCTCTGTTGATTCCTAAAATCCTTCCACCCTTGTTTCTGGTTAGGGGAGCCCATTTTACAGGGAACCGATGGCGGTTACGTAACCGACGGCGGTCGAGTAGGAATCGGCATCGGTAAGGAAAAAGTAGGCTATTTTTAGTAAAATAGCCCACCTTCCCTGCTTTTCTCCCGAGGGATTAGTTGCGGGCTTGGTCAAGTGACTAGAAGGTCGGTTTTGGGTGCGAGAAAGGGGTCATTAGTCATGGGTGTAGGTGTAGACCAAGTTATAGGTCTTAATTAGGTTAGTTTAGGGTTAGGGCTAGGTCATGATGAAGTGGCAAAATGAGGTGGCAGGTGAGATGATGTGGATTTGTCAATTACAAGGTAATTAATAAATAATTGTGTAAGGTTTAGGTGATGAGGTTAGGTTGCGAGATGAGATGCGGGTCACAAGGGGTCGTAAGACACAAATTTGGTGTCTACATTAGCCCCTTATTGTCGTGTAGCTTGTTTTGTAAAGCTGCGCGGACAATAATATGAAGTGGTTTCTCCTGTTAAGGATATAGGTAATCCCCCTCAAATCTATCACAGATTGAGTGAACGGGAAATCAGGGATAGGGTTGATAAAGGGTAAATGTTGTAGAGAGGATGGTAAGGTGGTGGGGTAGGTCCAAGGAAGCAGACGCATGTTGAAATGCAATAGTACGACTAGGGTACATGATTTGACGAGCAAACCAGCAATGCATAGGCAAAGGTCGATAGTTTATCCAAACAAGGGTGATATAATCCTGGTATCCAAGGCATAGGAAGTAGCTCCAGGGTATATAACAGGTAAGGTACAGGAACGTTTAGGCATGTTCGGCAGTACCAAATGGTTGGTTTGGTTGAGATAAACGTCACGGTCTAAGTCTGGGCAAAGTTGGTCGACGGATCAAGTCAAGGACCCTAATCATGCTAAAACACGAACAGGTGAGCTCGATTAAACAAAAAAAAAATGACAGGATGGGTGGATAAGAGTGTATGTTGGTGATGTTGGGTAGGGTATTGAAGTGGTACGGCCGTGGGTCGGGCCAAGTTGTTGGGTTGCGGCCTTGGGTCGGGCCGGAAGGGTAGAGTGAGGCCTTGGGTCGGGCCGGATGGGTAGGGTGAGGCCTTGGGTCGGGCCGGATGGGTAGGGTAGGGTGAGGCCTTGGGTCGGGCCTTGGGCCTTGGGTCGGGCCAAATGGGTAGGGTGAGGCCTTGGGTCGGGCCAAATAGTTAGGGTGAGGCCTTGGGTCGGGCCGGATGGGTAGGGTGAGGCCTTGGGTCGGGCCAAATGGGTAGGGTGAGGCCTTGGGTCGGGCCAAATGGTTAGGGTTGCGGCCTTGGGTCGGGCCAAATGGTTAGGGTTGCGGCCTTGGGTCGGGCCAAATGGTTAGGGTTGCGGCCTTGGGTCGGGCCAAATGGGTGGGTGAGGCCTTGGGTCGGGCCAAATGGTTAGGGTTGCGGCCTTGGGTCGGGCCAAATGGGTAGGGTGAGGCCTTGGGTCGGGCCAAATGGTTAATAATGTTTGCATCAAAGGTTGATATAGGCGATGTTGGTGGAAAAGGGGCAATAGTAAATAAGGGCAAAAAGTTGGGTGAGGAAAGGAAAAACCGATATCGGTTATCTATGACCGGTACCGGTTAGGTAACCGATTGCGGTTTCTTAGGGCACGATTTGACCGGTATCGGTTCTATGTGAAAAACCTATAAAAAGAAAAATACGGCCGGTCATTGTCACTTTGTCAATTTGGAAATCAAATTAAGTTGTCTGAGGTGGAATATTGACATTGGTGCATTTGTTCGCTGAGGTGGCACTATTGGACTGGAGGAGTGAGTTGGTAGCGGGCCCGAGTGAGGAGGAGGCAGTAGTTGATTGGTTGAGGACCCAGAAGAGGACAGTTGGAGCCATGGCACAGCCAGGAGGAGCAGGAGGAGCTGGACCAGCTGGACCACCACCACCCATCCCACCACGACGACGTGTCGTCGTACGGGTAGGTTCGAAACCCCTCATTGTGTTTATTTGATGTTATTAAGCTAGATGGGGGGTTTGGGTAGGAATTTACATGTTTTAGGAAATAATTAGAAAATGGAAATAATTCGAAAAAGGGAGAGGGTAGATAGGTGAAATAAGCCAAGGCGGCTGGGTGGGTAGATTTTTAGGGTGTTTGGGTGGGTATGTAGGTAGAAAGATGAAAAAATGGAGGTGGGGGGCCGCGCGGGGGTTCGGCTCGGGGAAATTACAGCGACCGATGTCGGTTTCTAAGCGACCGGCATCGGTCACAAAATTTGCGGGCAGGGCGCTTTGTGTTTGGCCGGTGGCGGTCGGTAGTCGACCGGCGTCGGTGGGAAGAGGGCCGCGGTCGGTTATTGGGGACCGGTACCGGTCCGTAGTTTTTTTTTTTTTTTTTTTATTGTGTTGTGTTGAGTTTTGTGGTGGTGAGTTAGGTGTTGTTTGGGTTGGGATGAGGTGTTTTGGGTGTTGTTGTTGTTGGGGTGGGGTGTTGTTTGGGTTGGGATGGGGTGTTTTGGGGTGGGTTGTTTTGGGTAGAAGAGGGAGGTGAATAGCGTAGAGAATAGGTGGGTAGAGGGGTGTGTTAGAGAGTCGTGGTGTGGCTAGGTGGAGAAGAAAAGTGGGTGTAGAGGGTTGTGGTGTTGTTGTTGTAAAGAGTAGAGCTAATGTTGTGGGTTGGTTTTGCAGGCACGTCAGCAGCTGACGATGCGGGACAGGATGCCCCCGCTGTTGGTGCGGATGCGACCACATGTATCCACAGCACACTGGGCGATCATGCGCGAGGTGGGACTCGGCGGAGTCCAGCGATACAGAGCTATCGACAGAGATCATAGTTTGATGGTTGCCCTCATCGAGAGATGGGATCCGGCGACCAATGTGTTCCATCTCCCGACTGGAGAGATGACCATCACATTGGAGGATGTATATCGCATCCTTCGATTACCTATTGATGGAGAGGCCATTTTTCAGGTGGATGCAGAGACAGCCATGGACAGCATCCTACAGGTTTTCGGGGATGCAGCTGCGCTAGTGACATATCACAGCGCGAGCATCGGGTATGGTGATATGTACCGTGCGCACCGACATGAGACACGGCTTGCCGTGTTGATGATGATCGGGATCACCTGCTTCGCCCTCCCGGACTCAGAGGGAGGCCGCTTTCCACGGGCATTGATGGGGGTGCTTCATGAGATGGTGGAGGAGCACACCTGTTATGCTTGGGCACCAGTATATCTGGTGCAGTTATACAGGGAGCTGTGGGGCTATCGCCGGATGAGGCGATTCGGGATTTGTTCGACATTTTTACTTCACTGTTGGGCATATGAGCACATCATATGCATCAGACCAGTAGGGTTACCCCAGCAGCCAGGGCCACAGGTCATATACAGATACGGCTTTCAGAGGTGGTTGGGGGTCGTGGGACAGCCACGAGCAGTGCTTGCAGGGCGGGACGTCACCTATTACAGGCATTTATTAGAGGGCCTGACAGCGGTAGACATCGTATGGAGACCTTACAGAGGTCATCACCCGCACAGAGGAGCCCGAGTACAGTTACACTTGATCCAGTACACTTTCTGGATAGCAGGACGGAGGCCGGGAGAGTACGAGAGGATACCCCTAGAGAGGGTACGCAGGCAGATGGGGCTGCGACAGGACGAGCCACCTCCCTTCCCTCAGTACAGGAGGGATGATGTAGAGGCCCCACTGCCTGCACCACAGCCCGTGGATCCAGATTGGGTTGCTGAGAGGCCGGCAGATGACACTGTAGATGATGCGGGCTGTACGGGAGCATATATGGTTTGGTGGGCTGGTCAGAGAGCAGCGAGGGTAGCACAGCCTGCACAGCCAGATTTGGCAGCGGTGATGGCAGAGCGAGATCAGCTCAGGGGTCAGGTGCAGCTATTACAGGGGCAGTTGGCTGCTGCACAGGCACAGATAGGTGTTTTACAGGGGCAGCTAGCCCAGGCTCAGGTACAGGCACAGGCACCACCACCAGCAGCGGTACAGCCACAGCCCCAGGCACAGGTACAGGTACAGGTACCACCACCACAGCGGTACAGCCACAGCCCCAGGCACAGGTACAGGTACAGGTACCACAGCCACAGGCACCACCAGCGGCACCATCACAGGCACAGGGGGCACTGGTAGTAGGAGTCCGGGGACCAGCCCCAGCACCTACGGTGGCACGGGACAGATATATGGAGGCGAGAGCGGAGGCCCGGTACTATCAAGATGTTCTTGATGGTACCGGAGCTGAGTATCAGCCATATGCAGCTTATAGAGCAGAGACCTCCCATAGTCAGAGATCGCAGGGAGGTGCAGCCACAGCCGGCGTGTCTGTTACAGGCAGGAGGCGAGAGGCACCACAGGGACCAGCAGGGAGAGGTGCTGAGGGCGGTGGGGAGAGCTGAGGGATCCCTGCATTGTTTTTGTATATGGACATGGGCACCGGTCTGCGCACCGGTTGTGTTGATAGAGGCCTGCGTGCCTACATTTATTCATTTATTCATTCATTTATTGTATACCGGCCTGCGAGCCGAGTACGGGTTGTATAGTTGATACCGGCCTGCGAGCCGAGTATATTTTTGATATGAGGGACCGGCCTGCGAGCCGAGTCGAGATTATTGTCATTTATTGCGGCCTGCGTGCCGGCTTTGTTGTATTATGAGATCACAGAGGTCCCGATGCAGGGCATATTGTATATTGGAAACGTTGTATATGTGATATATAGATATGAGGATTTGACTCACATGCTGTGTTCAAAATGTTTTTAAGTATTTTGTCGATGGTTTGTGATATTTGATGTATGATAAGTTTAATTGACATGTTGATATATTGATGATGTTGATGTTTGTTGTTAATGGGATGCAGTCATGTTATATTATGAAATGTGGCATGTTTTGTTGCTGGTTTGGTGACATTGTTATATATGTATCTGATGAGTTGGATCCAAATGGTGTATAGATTGATAGTTTTTTTGATATCCTTAGATGATGGCATGTTTGTTTTGGTAATGTAGATAGATGATATGGATGAAATCGTAATGAGAAGTGGATTGGATGGACAAATATGGATAATGGTGTTGTTATGCAGGAAAAGAGGCGGGCGCGATAAAAAATTAGGTAGAAAATGAAGAAAAGAACTATGTTTCAAAAAGGCAGGTGTGTAACCGATATCGGTTATGTAACCGACGCCGGTAGTTAGTAGACCGATATCGGTCATGTAACCGAAACCGGTTATTTAGGTATGAGCTTTTCTAAAAATAGAAAAGCTAGGGTGGCAACTTAAGTTCTAATTTTGAGAGCCATGCAAGAAGTTAAATACGCGAACGCGACGCTTTTTGACGACTGAGACAGGTAATTGCATGAGAGATTTGAGTGATAAGGAGAAAAGAGACAGGGAAAGTGAATGTGTTCTGAGATTCAGAAGGCAGAAAGGTGAATTTGAAAAGGGTGGTGATCATGGCAGAACGAGGAGAAGCATCCAGCAGGCAGGGACGAGAGGGAAGACAAGTGCCACCTCAAGCTGCTGCAACTCAAGAGGTAAACGTTTTGGTTGTGATTTGATTACTGCATGTTTTGTGAATAAGATGGGGGAGAGTAGGTGGGTAGATATGAGAAAGGAAACATGATAACAAGGGTTATAAATGAGGTGAGTATTACGTGGTAGGTAATCAAGGGTTTCGGGTATGTCTGTGTATACAGAGAGGAATAAACGAGCAATTGATTGTCGTAGGTGGTTGTTTAGGCAAGGTGTATGTAATTGACAGTGACCGATAGCGGTTAGGGATAACCGGTATCGGTTACTGAACCGGTACCGGTTATTTATAACCGATACCGGTTACTGGAGGAATTTCCAGAATGTGAGAAAAACCCTTAGGGATTTGATGGATTGAATGGTTGTTTGTTGTTTTGATGTATGCAGGCAGAAGCAGGGTTGAGGATGAATGATAGTGTGCCAGCGCTGTTGTCACGAATCCGAGCGGATGTAACACCAGCGGAATGGACATTGATAAATCGTTTGGGGTTAAGTGGAATCCGCTATTATTCACGAATCGCACGTAACCATGCTATGCTGCAGGCGTTGATTGAAAGATGGAATCCAGAGAAGAATACGTTCTATCTGCCAACAGGGGAGATGACAGTAACATTGGAAGATGTGTTCCGTATTTTGAGGCTCCCTATTACAGGAAAACCAGTATATCAGGCATTACCTAGCGCGGCGCGGGGAGCGATAACAGCAGTATTTGGTCCATACGCACGAGATTTGACACAACGAGGTTTGTCATTCACATATGGGATAATGTATGCAGCACACCCTGAGGAGACAAGGTTAGCAGTGATATTAATGATAGCGGTAGGGTATTATGCATTACCGAGGGCAGAAGGGGGAAGATTTCCAAAGGCATTGATGTGTGTTATTTGGGAGATGATAGAAAGGAACGTGACTTTTGCATGGGCACCTGCATATTTGGCGGAACTATACAGGGGTTTATGGGCTTGTAGGTGAAATCATAGGACGACACTGGATTGTTCATACTTATTACACTGTTGGGCCTATGAGCACATTGTTTGTGTGCGACCAATAGGCCGACCCATCCAGGCAGGAGAGACCGGAGTACAGAGGTTGGGGTTCAGACGATGGGTCCAGACAGAACAAGAGGCAAGATCCC
Source organism: Taxus chinensis (assembly GCA_019776745.2). NCBI lineage: Eukaryota > Viridiplantae > Streptophyta > Pinopsida > Cupressales > Taxaceae > Taxus > Taxus chinensis. Next base: position 711,771,667 of record CM034154.1, read on the forward strand.
AGGCTGTGACGGGTGACATTGAGTATTACAGGCAGGTATGGGAGAGGGTGACGATTGCGGATATCTGTTGGAGGCCTTACGGGAACTATATGGTAACAGAGAACATAGCTGAGGAGTTGAGGGGTGTAGAGCGATTGAGGTGGATCGCGGGGCACAGGCCAGGTGAGTATGAGAGGATTCCTATAGATCGCGTGCGGCGACAATTCGGATTTGTGCAGGATATACCCCTGGCTTATAGACCATATATGAGGATCGACGCCGAGGCAGCATTCTCACCTCCCCGGCCAACACCTCCAGAAGGGCCAGAGGAGATAGCAGCCGATCGCAGTGTAATGGATGCAGGAACGACAGAGGCCTATAGATTATGGTGGGTAGCAGAACTGCGAGGTGTACGTGATCGTCCTGACATAGCTATGATTACAGCAGAGAGAGATCGTCTACAGAGTTTAGTTCAGCAGCTTCAAACACAGGTGAATGAGACAAGAGGATTGTTAGCGGTTGCGGAGTCACGGGCGGAGAGACTAGAGGCTGAATTCCTCCATGCGAGGGAGCGTATTCATATGTTACAGGAGAGATTGGCAGATCAGTGGGCGGTACCAATAGCCGTGGTACCGTTGAGGACAGAGAGGCCTGGTGAGAGGCGTCGACGATCACGGTCATCACCTGGTGCGGGATGAGGCGTGAGGGTCTGAATAAATGTTAGCAAGGTATAAGAATAAATAAGGATGCCGACCTGCGTGTCGATGATAGAGGAGATGTATTTGTTTAACATCTAAATAAGACTGAATATGTATGTTGATTTGAGTTATGATAATAATAAGAATGCTTTCGTTTTGACTGTTGGTGTTTTGAAAAAGGATAAAAGAGGAATGTGATTAAATAGAAATACACAAAAATATTTATATTTACCACACATGATAGGTTATGGTAGGGGATGGTCGAGCTAACCTTGGGAGACCCCATGTCTCCGAAGTGCTGCCTACATAGCCCATTGCACAAAGCAAGGAGGGGCCTCAGACCGATGTAGTTCTCCCTTAGGACCAGGGAGAGGTGAATTTAGGCAACTTGGTACGATTAGGCAATTGGTTGGTTGGTAAAAATGTTGATATTAATATTGGTAAGGTAAGGTTGAGGGTGTTGGTAATGAATTGGTGATGTTGTAAAAGGTATAAGGGAAGCGAAAGTTAGCCTACCCAAGTGGTGGGGAATCATGCCCTGATTAAGATCAACACACAATCCTAGATGCGAGGCAAAGAGGAAAGATTGCTCCGTAGGTGAAAAGAGCTAAACAAACCACACAACGTAGAACGAGCTTGAAGCCCTAGGTACCGATGCATAGACGAGAAGTCAATAGGTGAAAAGAGTTGTATGATCACAACATATCGAGTGTACGTTACGTCCCTTGAGTTGAAACAAATGGTGAGGTGAGGTGAATGGTATAGCTGAGGTACGGAGAACTTATTACAAAGTGAGTGTTCTGACGAAAGAGAACCTACCCTAAATAGACAAGTCCATGACGCAAAAGTTCTTTTGAATGAGGCTTTTATTTATTGAATGTAGACTGATCGATGCGGGAAGTCTACAAGGGATAATGATTGTATTATTCTTGAGGTCTTCACGAAGCTGATCAATGCGAGAAGCTTCTGATAAAAGGCTGACTGTGCATAGCTGTCCTTCGAGGGAGCAGTCTATTTATAGTAACAGCTGTGATTTTAGTGCATAGCTGTCCTTCGGGGGAGCAGTCTATATATGATAGCAGCAATAGTTTGGCATATAGCTGTCCTTCGAGGGAGCAGTCTATATATAATTTAGATAGCTAGATGTTCTTTTGGCGTGAAGCATCTAGTTTGGTAGGAAGTTTGACTCAAGAAAATCCCATAAGAAGGTGTTATTTTAATACTTTGAAGTCATGGACTAGACTAAAAAGGGGAAGGCATCGTTAAGGGGAGGTGAGAAGTGAGCTTGATTTTATTTGGAGATGTAGGAAACAAAGTGTATGTAGCGGTAAGTGAGCTCAAGGGACGAGCAGTAGGTAGATAGGAAGTGATGTAACACTAAATTCAACAGTAGAATGGTCGAAGATGCAAGGCATTAAGGGGTTCAGGCTCAGGCTTACCATTAAGCGAAGCTAAACGATAAGTACCTGATCCATAAGTGTGAGTGATTATATAAGGCCCAATCCAATTAGGAGCAAATTTTCCACGTTTACTCTTTTCCAGTTTGGTTACATGTTGATTCTCTTTGAGGACAAGATCACCAACTTTAAAGGTACGCTCATGAAGTCGCTTATCATAAGCACGCTTGATACGTTTTTGATAGATTTGAAGGTGATCGAGAGCTGTAAGACGACGTTCGTCAAGAAGCTCCAATTGGGCTAACCGCTCTTGGCGGAAATCATCGTTGGTGAGAATATCCTGAAGAGATATCCTGAGGGAGGGTATTTGTATTTCGAGAGGCAAGACAGCCTCGGTACCATATACCAAAGAAAAAGGTGTAGCATTAGTAGAGGTACGAATGCTAGTACGATAAGCCCAAAGGGCAAAGGGGATGTGATCGTGCCAATTTCTTCCAGACTCATTGACAACTTTCATGAGGATTTTGGTTAGGGTTTTATTAGAGGATTCGGCTTGTCCATTTGCTTGTGGATAGTAGGGTGATGAGAAGCTAAGTTTGATACCAAAGTTGTTACAAAGGTCTTGCAATAACTTATTTTTGAAAGATTTTCCATTATCTGTTATCAGGCGATGAGGAACACCAAAACGACAGATAATGTGGTGGTTAATGAACTCTACAATTTTTTCTTTTTTGGTTGAAATGAGTGGAATAGCCTCCACCCATTTTGTGTAATATTCGGTTGCTGTGATAATCCATCGGTGACGTTGCGAAGAGGAAGGGTGAATCTCACCAATAAGGTCTAAACCCCATTGTGAGAAAGGCCAAAGATCTCGGGCGACCTGTAGGGGGTGGCTAGGAGTATGTTGAAGGTTGGCGTGTTGTTGACACATAACACAACGCTTAACATATTCGTAGCAATCGTTATTGAGAGTAGGCCAATAATAACCAAGGCGAAGGATTCGTTTGGCCACGGCAAGGCCACTAAAATGCCCGCCACAAATACCGTCATGTACTTGTTGGATGGTATGGGTGACCTCCGCACCGGTGAGACATCGAAGGAGGATGCCATCAAAGCCACGTTTATAAAGGAGTCCTCCCATAACAAGATAACGAGAAACGTGTTTAAGAAACGCGCGTTTGCCGGTACTAGTAAGGTCAGATGGGAGAACAGAGGTTGTAAGGTAGTCGTGAAATTGGTGATACCAGGTATCCTGCGAGTTAGCAGACACCGTATTTATCGTACAAACAACCGGGGCTGAATAAGATGGGGCAAAGAGTTGTTGGACCAGGATGAAAATGTCAGAGTCAGTTGATGAAGCTGGAATTTGCGAGGCTAAGCAAGCCATAGTATCCGCAAATTTATTAGTGGAGCGGGGAATGGTTTGGATAGAATAGCGAGTAAATAAGGCTAGAAGTGAATCCACGTAGTGTTTGTACTTTTGAAGTTCCTCATTTTTGCATTGGTAGATGCCCATAACTTGATTGACTACCAATTGAGAATCGCCAAAAATATTGATAGATTTGATACCTAAGTGTAACGCAACTTGGAGACCCAGAACAAGGGCCTCGTATTCCGCTGTATTATTAGTGCAAGGGAAATCGAGTCGGAATGAAAGAGGCATGGGCTCAGCGTCGAGAGGAATGAGAACAACGCCGGCTCCTCCACCACGGTGGCATTTGGATCCATCGAAGAAGAGGGTCATTGGATACGACTCCTCCTTGAGGGAAAGAGTAGCGATGAGTTCGTCTGGGAATGTAAAATTGGTAAATTGTTCCCCTGGTAGAGGGGCTTCCGCAAGTTGATCTGCGATGGTTTGTCCTTTGATTGATTTCTGGTGGACAAACTCAAGGTCGAGGTCGGCGAGGAGCATGAGCCATCTGGCGATGCGTTGGTTTAGATGAGGTTTGGCATACATGTAATGGATGGGGTCCGTGTTGGTGATGACGAAAGTTTTGTGATTCAGAAGGTAGTGTCGGAGTTTGGTAGCCACGAATGATAGGGCTAGGCATAACTTTTCTACATGTGTATACCTAGTCTCATAGTCCACCAAAGTACGACTTATATAATAAACGGCTTGTTCTCGATTCTCAGAGTCACGATGTGCAAGCATGGCCCCTACAGCGTGGTCAGTGGCGGAAAGGTAAAGGTAGAAAGGGCGGTCGTCCTGAGGTGGGATAAGCACGGGTGGCTGCAAGAGATAAGTTTTGAGAGCTTCAAAGGCTAGGTGGCACTCTTCGCTCCATTGAAAATCAATGTCCTTTTTAAGAAGGTGATGGAAAGGTTGACATCGATCCGAGAGTTGGGAGATGAAACGTCGGATAGATTGGAGCTTACCTTGTAAACTACGCAATTGTTTGAGATTGGTAGGTGGGGGCATTTCTAGGATAGCTTTGACTTTAGATGGGTCGACCTCGATGCCACGCAAAGAGACGATAAAGCCAAGAAGTTTCCCCGAAAGGACACCAAAGACACATTTCTTTGGTTGAAGGCGGACAGAATATTGTAACAGGTGATCAAAAATAATGGTTAAAACATCGAGATGTTCACTACGATGTTTAGATTTGCCAAGAAGATCGTCGACGTAATCTTCAAGGATAGTGTGCATAATGTCATGAAAAATGTAGGTCATAGCCCGCTGATAGGTTGCACCAGCATTCTTAAGGCCAAATGGCATTACACGGTAACAGAAGGTTCCCCAAGGAGTTATGAAGGTAGTTTTATGTTGATCGGCGGGGGCAACCAAAATTTGGTTATATCCCGAGAAACCATCCATGAGAGAGAGCATCTCATGGCCTGCAGTGAGATCTACAAGTTGGTCAATGCTAGGCAGGGGGAAGTCATCCTTAGGGCAAGCGAGGTTAAGATCCCAGAAATCCGTGCATATCCGAAGTCCCCCTGTCGCTTTAGTGACAGGTACGATGTTAGAAATCCATTGAGGATAGTCAATAGGCAGAATGAAGGAAACAGAAAGGAGTCGTTGAAGCTCCTCTTTGACCAAGAGAGCAATGCGTGGATGCATTTTTCTCAATTTCTGTTTAATTGGCTTGGAATCAGGTTTTAGTGTAATGTTATGGACGGCAATGTCAGGATCAATTCCTGGCATGTCAGCGTAGGACCAAGCGAAAGCTTGGTTGCGAGCACGGAGAAAGGTAGTAAAGGTGACTTGTTCTGATGTGTTAAGGGATTGTCCGATCTTCACAATGTGAGGATCTTCCTCCGTGTGGATGTTGATTTCTATAGTAGATTCGTTCAGCATGGTTTGAGTTTCAGATGGTAAGGCGCGTTGAATATAAGAGTCATCCGCGCCAAGGTAAGTGAGGATGGAGTCATCATCCTGACACTCAACAACGTTAATTGAAGGTGAGTCCTCTTCAATCATATCTGGATACAGAAGGGGGATAGAAGAGGGGTCCTCATTATCGCGTTGATAATTGAGAGGACCTAGGAAGATAGCATTTATGAAAAAAAAAAAAAAAAAGTTAGGAGGGATAGATTCGGGATCTATTGACTCTGTGGGTGACGAAGGCAAAATGGGTGATGATGGTTCGGTAGGGGTGACGTCATTGTCTTCTAGAAGACAACTGACATGAGGTTCCTCCTGTGTAGGTGTTTCAGGAAAACCGAGACCACTGCGATCATTGTGTTTGCGTGTAGTCACGGGAATGAGTGTATGTCGGCCTTGTTCATAAAGACCAAAACCAAAGCCTTTCCAAGCACAGCGAGTCAAGAAGGTGAGGGCGAAACGACGATTTGTCAAGTATTGAAAATCGGATTGGAAGGGAACCACACCAAGAGGGGGTTCAGGGGTAATGGAGGATGCGTCAACACCCCCATACGTTAGGTTGGTGCGGCAATGGGGTGGTCCGTAAGAGATTACTTCCCCCACACGACGGTCATAGGTAGGATGTGCATGTACCTGTCCGTACTCCTGTGGGGTATGGAAAGAACTAACGTTATATAGGCGATACTCCCCCAGCGTAAGGCATTGAAAAACATCTACTAAGGGGTCTGCGGTTGGGATGTTAGCTGCGGGAAGGGAAGTGGTTTTTGCGACGGTGGTTTCATCAGTTGAAGGCGTAGGTGCGGTTGAGGTGGATGGTTGAGGTACATTTGAAGAGGATGGTTGGGTTGAATGAATGGGTGTCTTGATTGGTATAAGCACATCGTTAGGGCGGTATAACATATTGCAGGTTTTAAAGGGGGGAGGATCAGCTTTTACGGTGTAGGACTTCCCCTCGTACTCAAATTTTATGCATCTATGTAATGTTGAGGGAACGCATCCCATAGCCCGGATCCAAGGGTGACCTAGCAATATGTTATATTGGAACTCTCCTTCAAGGACATAGAAGAGTTCAGGTAAAGTACGTGGTCCTACCCGAATGTTGAGGATCACGGTGCCTAAGGTAGAGGTAATAGCGTCATTGAATGACCGCAACATGATGGGATTGGCACACATGTAGCTAGAAGGGATATTCATTTGTTGGAAGGCTTTTGAAGAGATGATGTTTAGGCTAGCGCCCCCGTCAATCATAACACGACGTACCCGAATGTCCCGGACGTAAGCTGAGATGAAAAGGGCAGGGTCAGGATCTTCTGTACCAAAGTCAACAATTTCATCTTCAGAGAAACTGACTGCCGCAGCTTGTTGTACAGAGACAGAAGTGGTTGGGGCAGTGGGTTGTTTGGTGAGAGAAGCAACGTGATTGGGTGTTAGAATGGAGGCAACAGGCAGGGTTTCATTAGGTAAGACCTCGATCCCTTGAAGAATTTCAACGAGAGCTTGTCGATGGGATTCAGAAGTCTGAATGAGATCATATAGTGTCATTTTTACGGGTGATTGGTGAAGCTGTTTGATCATGGCTCGATGGGAAACTCCATTAGAGATGGGGTAAGCGGGTCCACGAATAACCACTTTGGGTGGTGGTGCAATCGGGATGCTGGATGGAGAAAGAGAGGACGCATGTGTGCTTTCTTTTGCTTTCTCGTTGTTTTTCTGCGCTCGAGTAGCAACACTAATCATATTAATCTCGTAGACCTGAGATGAGGAAGATGGTTGGGATAAATCATGGTCTTCAAGAGGTGGGGTTGTAATAATGATAGATCTTGGTGAGGCGGGGACAGATGGTATAGTAGAGGGAATTGAAGCTAAAGGTCTCTCCCTTCGTAAGTTGTCTTTCTTAACCTTTGTATCTGGGAGAGGTGACTGACGAAGGATGGTTTTTAAAGCTTTGCATCCCTCCACATCATGTCCTGGTGTGCGGTGATAGGCGCAGATTTTAGACTCATCATAACCTATAGGTCGAGGTTTAGACGGGTCATAAGGTCTAAGTGGGGGTAGGGAAATGGTCGCATTCTCCACCAACATAGCAAGGATTTTGGCGTAAGATCCTTTGAGTGGGTCAAAATCGGAGGAGGATGAGGGTATTGGTTTTGCGGGTTTTGGTAATGTTTGGGCATGGTTGGTTCGTACGGGTGGTGGTTTAGCCGAGGGGTGTTGACACGTGGTTTTCACTAAACGTGGTTTCTTTGGCGCAGAAGCTATATTCAGCTGGTTAGATGATGAGGCTACAGATGACGTGGTAGCGGGAAACAACCACGGAGAAAGGGGAGTGACAGAAAATAAATCCTTTGATGATGGAGTTTGTTTAGGGTTGATGGGTGGACAGGATATGTGGGGTGACAATGTTGATATACCCTTTGATCTCTGTATAGGTGCAGAAGGCGTAGGTCGTTTTGAAGAAAACGCAGGAGGTATGATATATTGATGCAAGGTGGAGGGATGAGGTCCCAATATGGAAGGTAGGTGTGACGATGATGGTTTTGATTGTGATAGAGGCACGGATTGAGTTTGTCTCCTAGGTGGCGGGGCGGCTTTATTTTTGGATAAATCAAGTCGCTTAGGCGGGTGCGTTAGACTGGGCATTGGTGAGGTCCCAAGTGTAGGGGAAGATTTGGTTAGGTTAATAGAGGTGGATGGGCTACTTGGTATAGATACGGGGGGTGAGACTGAGGACATAGGCATTTTGAGTTTCTGTAAACACTTAGGATATATGGTAGAGGTGTCCGGATCGGTCACCTGCATTTGAGTAGAATAGGGGATACTCAAACGTTCCCATAGGACTCGTCTATCTTCTGGAGAATGACAATCTTCAGGCATGAATTGTAAATTTGGTACGGAAGAAAGACGGGTTGTGATTCCAGTCCACTGTGGGTGTGATACAGGGGGTAGATGAGGTACTGTATCAATAGATATTAAGAGGTCGACCGGTTGTTGAAAAGATTTAGGCGATGAAGGACTAATAGGCAGGAGGGCATGTTTGAGAGGGTCTGTTATGGTTAAAGAATTTGGTGATGTTGGTGCAAGAGATTTCTCGTCTAAGGATGTCAAAAGGAGTGGCGAGCCTTCCTCTTGTGCAGCAAGAGCGGTAGAAGGGGACATTTGGGAAATAGATAAATTAGATAACATCCGTTCGCAGTCTTGTAGGGATGTGGTGTAAGCAGACTCATTGATGAGAAGAGAAGTCTGGGCAGTTAACTCTTTTATGGGTAAAGGAATGATTTCACTTTGGCTTGATGGTGGTGAAGGAGGTTCGGACTCCTGTGTTAGTGGAGAGGCTTGATTCAAAATTTTCTCGATAGAGGCTTTTGGCTGGGAGTCGAAGACTGCATGGATCTCATGAACACTCTCCTCGGCTAAGATATCCTGGTTTACGTTACTGTTGGACGAGTGATTTGGGAATGGTTTGTTGAAGATTTTCAAATTTCGGTTGGCAGGGGCATTAGGATTATCGAGGGTTATATCACCTGCGTCAACCATTTCCTGCACTATGTTTTTCAACATTTTGCAGTTTTCATGACTATGTCCTTTTACGCGGTGAAAGTTACAGAAGTCATTTTCTTTGTACCAGGAAGGTATAGCGCGGGTAGAATCAAACCCGGAGTGGGGTTTAACAGGAGGCAAGGTGATAGCTCCGGCTTTGAGCAATTTTTCCAAGATGACACCATAAGTTTCTCCCAAGGGAGTGTAATTGATGGGCTCGGCTTTGTACTTATAGGTGGTTTTTGGTGGGGTATTAGACGGTGTTTGAGATTTGACCATCACCGCGTGGACAGCTCCTTTTGATTTTGAAGAAGTGGACGTGTGAGGAGTGGTGGTGTTTGGTTTATTGGTAGAATCTGGAGTTCGGAAATTGGGGTTTTTGTTGCGCAACCGCAATTTCTCTTCTTCTAAGGCTCGAATTTCTAGTTTCCGAGCCATGGTAAAGGCCTCATCAAATGTGCGGAAAGTTTGAATTTGAAGAGTAGGAGAAATGTGCTTAGCACATGCCCGCGTAAAAAGTTCGATAAGTTCAGCCTGAGGCAAGGCATATGTAAGTTGGTTGATAAGGCCCCGCCATCGTCCAACGAAATCTGCGATAGATTCATCTTCGAATTGTCGGATGGCATAAAGGTCAGTGATAGATACTTTCTTGGCAATGTTAATGGAGAAATGATCCAAGAAAGATTGGGCTAGTTGGTTAAAAGAGAAGATTGAGTGCTGGGTTAAAGCACTGTACCACTCCAAGGCGGGTCCTGATAAGGACATGGGAAAGGTGCGGAGTAACAAGGCATCATCATGAGCAATCAAATAACAAGCATGTCTAAATGATCGCAAGTGTTGTTGAGGGTCCTCTTTACTGTTAAAACGGGTAAATTTTGGTAATTCCCATTGAGGAGGATACGAATGAAGGGGGACAGAAGGGTGAATAGGCTCCCGACAAACTTGTTCGTATGTTAAGGCGCTACGACTTCCTGAAACAGAGGCCTCCAGATTTTGCATTTTGTCCATCATTTGTTTGATGAAATCCGTGGTTGGATGAGATGATGGTGCGATTGTGGTAAACGGAGGCAAATTGGGCCAAGGGCCTCCGCTGGACAATGGTGGGGTTAAGTGTTGATAAGGTATGGAGGATGAATATGTTGAGGCGACCGAATAGGGATGTCCCATATAAGATGTTGAGGTCACTGGATACGTGTATGGGAATGAAAAGGTAGGCGGAGCTTGAGAAGGAAAGCTAGTGTGGATAGGTGGCAGAGAGCAAGTCATGAACGGAGCAGTCTGCAAGAGAGATGAGGTAGGGGCAGTCGGCGGTAATGATATGTGGGGTCCAAGATTAACCAACGGAAAGCCAATCTGAGTCGTATGAACCTCTGAAGCCGTCGGATTGGGAGACGGGGCTAGAGATGCAGGAAGCAAGGCGGTGTTATCAGGCGGAGTGGGAGCTAAATGAGCAGCTATACTAATAGGCATACCAACAAGGAGCTGACCATCAGGCATACGGTCAGGGGTATGAGACAAATAGTATTGTACAGCGCTAGAATTAGCATCCAGAAACTTGGCAAAGTCCTTATCTCCCACAGGAATTTTAGGAACCTCGCTGGTATCCGTAGGATTCCCCACAGAATGTGAAGGGGGTGATTCAGGAAAAGAAACAGAGCAAGCATGTGAAACCATGGCGGCGGCTTGCTTTCGAGTGATAACAACCATGGACAGGAGTTCACAGTAGGGTTTCAATCTGTCAGGAACAGAAACAAACTCAGACTGGTGAAATTGGTAGGTTGCTGGTTTGTCAGGAATTGGGAAAGACAGTAACCGATATCGGTCTCGTAACCGATGTCGGTTATACTATAGCCGACGTCGGTCAGGTAACCGATGTCGGTGTAAGAAGTCTGGGCTAACAAGATATAAAAGGCTGCTAATTTGATTTTTAACAACGTTTAGTATACTTGTCCAGTTATTGATCACAGAAGACAGGGTATGAGAAAGAAAACAGAACTAAAAACAAGCAAGATGCACACGCAAATCCAGAGACTAACCCTAGGGTTAATTTTAATTATTGTGGGCTTATGCCTTTAGACGTAGAATGATGTCAATCCTAAACAAAAGACTTAGGGGAAATGTCAAGTTGTTTTGGCTTATAAGGTTACCTCAATCGGGCGGAGGAATACCGCGGAAAAGGGGGGATGTTTGAGCTGTTGTGTTAATTGTGAAGTGATTCGGTATGTGTTGTGCAGTGAAAGTAAGATTAATTTCTTGTCAATACCGTGGATATCACCCCCACGTGTACGACCTGTTACTTAATCTATGTTCGCTAGAATTGAAAACAGCAAGCAGTAATGCAATGCACGTGTTTTAAACCCAAATCGAAAATGATATTCGATGAAGCAAAAGAGATGACTTTCACTAATGCGAGATGTAAAAAGCAAAGCAAGTTCTTTTATCAAAATAATACAAAACCTTGTGAATATCTTTTAGAAGAAGAAAACAGCAAGTATACTCCCTATATGAAAGCAAGTAAGAAAGAAAGAAACCCAAAATGGGTCCCACCGGGCGTGCCAAAATGTTTCGCTCGGAATGTTTCGGCTTCTGGGAATAGAGTTGCTTCTATCCTTTCATTCCTTTTAGAAACAGATAAGGTTAGGGCTAGGAGGAATACCTGTTGAATGTCGAGATGGTGTGCGCGTACCGTAGAGAAAGATCAGGTTGACTGCGAAGAACTCCTTTTTGTCTTGGAAGGACTACCTGCAAATAAGAACACAAGACCACATGATTTTGATTAGACAATAAATGAGGGAACTGCCTTGGGCCCAGGAAATATAAAACTTCCTTTCGAAGGTGGTCAGTTCCCCTGCTAATATGAATTAACACAAAAGACTGTAAGATATCAATTAAATTGCTACGTTGAACTGGGTAGGGGAAAGGCTGGTTTTTGGTTATAGTCAGGATAACCGATACCGGTTGCTGATAACCGATATCGGTATGGTCTAGGATCTGAAGGTTGGTTGTTTTGTGGGGGTGGTTGTGTTGTTTGGTAGTTGTGTTATTTGTAAGGCTGTATATAGGTGATATTAGGAAATAAGGTGATGAGAGGTAGATGAATGATAGTTAGATGCAATAGCACACTGGGTAGTGGATCTAGGAATGGATTTGTGAGGATTGTGCTTCAAAAAGTCTAAGAAATGTTATTAAAGAGGACATGCAAGATGTAACTTACTGGTTATTGACGAAGATGCAGGTCCAAGAACTCTGATGACAAAGGCAGAACTCTAGGTAGGATGGCTGGACAAACAGAAGATGAAATATCTCCCTCCCGATGATCAGCTGAGTATCTGAGAACTCTGGCTGTTCTGTTGCAGTTTTGGGCTTGATCTCCTTTTGCTGCAACTCTTCTGGTTTCTTCACTCATCTCTGCTCGGTCAAGTGAAGATCTGGACTCTCTTGATCACTCCCAAATGATCTCTGTTGATTCCTAAAATCCTTCCACCCTTGTTTCTGGTTAGGGGAGCCCATTTTACAGGGAACCGATGGCGGTTACGTAACCGACGGCGGTCGAGTAGGAATCGGCATCGGTAAGGAAAAAGTAGGCTATTTTTAGTAAAATAGCCCACCTTCCCTGCTTTTCTCCTGAGGGATTAGTTGCGGGCTTGGTCAAGTGACTAGAAGGTCGGTTTTGGGTGCGAGAAAGGGGTCATTAGTCATGGGTGTAGGTGTAGACCAAGTTATAGGTCTTAATTAGGTTAGTTTAGGGTTAGGGCTAGGTCATGATGAAGTGGCAAAATGAGGTGGCAGGTGAGATGATGTGGATTTGTCAATTACAAGGTAATTAATAAATAATTGTGTAAGGTTTAGGTGATGAGGTTAGGTTGCGAGATGAGGACACAAATTTGGTGTCTACACATGGAGCCAAAGCATTAGGATCTCCCCCATCTTGGAAAGTATAACAGGGATCCCCCCTCAGCCTCATGTAGAAGCATGTTAGGAGAGACTACTTGCGCCATGGGTGCGCATCGGAATCCACATTGTAATCTTGCCCTTGTGTTTGGTTTTTTAACATCTAGTACAATAAGCAGTCAACAACCTAGTTAAGGAAATGGGAAAGTAGGATTGAGTCTTATAAAAAACACAACGATGCCAGCATAAACGGATTCATTGTTATATGGGAGTACCTTTTTAGGTGTATCATCAGCATAGAATACAAGTGCACTGATTTTTGGAATAACTTCTGGGAGTAGTAACACTTCGTAGACTGTCGAGGTACAGTTCAGTTCCATTGCTGGGACACAAGGGAGTACATCTTCTAGTCTAACCCCAGCTATAGGTTTGGGATCAATAGGCATAAGTAGCTCTGGTTCAGGTTCATCTGGAGGTTCTAGAGGTAGGGCAAACATAGGAGGTTCTGGATCAGGTGGGCAAGGTCCATACCAACCCCCAAAATATTTACATGGAAATGCCTCTTCATCTTCCAGAGTATAGGGGCATAAAAGATGCTGCTGAACATGTGCATATGTGTGAAATATTGTGGCACGTAAAAGAAATCATGTCTTCTGAGTGTAGGGAAAGCCAATTTGAAACTACATTACAAGGGTATGCACATAGCTGGTATAAAAAGTTTGACCCTGATTAGATTTGCGTAGATTATACAGCTTTAAAGGATGTATTCCTTAAAGAGTTTCATATCCCTGAGTTTGAGCAAAATAATATAAGTGTGCTCAAGGATATAAAGCAAGACACCATTGAAAGTGTTAGAGAGTATGATGCATAGTTTAAATTGATGTTATTAAAGCTTTCTTATGACATACACACAAGCCAACATGCACAATGGTTCATTGGAGGCTTGATTACCCCTTTTAGGAGGGCATTATCACATAATACATACACTAATTTGTGTGAATCACTTGAAGTAGCCTTGCAAGGCAGTTGGAATCATAGATACTGGGGTGAGCCCATATTTAGAAGCACAAATAGTAGCTATGGAAAAATAGTTGGAGAAACCATTTGAAAATTTAACACACGAGACATGCACAAGGATTTGGTACATAAATTGTGAAGTAAAAGGTCACACAAAGGATAGTTGTCCTCATAGAAAATTACGCTTATTGCTGATGGATTATGAAATATGCCATTTAAACCATGATGCTAGCCACTGCCCATTATTACAACACACGATAAGGAAGAACGTTTCAAGCTACTGTAAAACCTATAGGTCTATGACTCATGACACAAAAGACTATCGACTTATTGGATAGATCCATGATGCTATAGATATTGGTGTATGATAGACAGGAGTTTCAAATAACTCTAAGGGTAATAATGAGCATCAGGACTAGGAGCATAATCAGGCACACTATGATCAAAATGAAGGGCATTTTGAAGGCGGTCATGGCAGAGGTCGAGGATACCATGGTGGATTTGGAGGACTAGGCCATGGTAGTGGAAGAAGTGAGTTTCCTCATGGAAAATGTTATACATGCGGATCTCCTAACCACTACAAGCACAAATGTCCTCAGAATATTACATTTTCTTTTTGTGGAAAGAACCATAGCTATGAGGAGTGCTTGGACTTATATGAACATCTGAGTAAGCAACATAAACAAGAAAAAAAAGGTGCAGGGATGGTTAGGATACATTGTGCTGTTGAAAATCAATGGATGCCCAAGATGGAAGTAGAATCCGAGGCACTACAAGTGAAGATCATGACCCGCATTGAGGCAACACGTGCCAGAGAATCATTGCAGAAGAAGCCTACCATCACTAAAGAAGAGGTTCTTCATACATGGTACCCATATCCTATCTATCAAAAGGAGGTTTATTAGGAAACCATGGAAGTTCTAAGGAATATTCAGGGTGAAATACAATACTTAAAGGAGTAGAAGAAAGCATCAGAGATGGTCTAAACTGATATAGATGTCTTGAGAGAAGTGTGTAAAATGTTCTGAAAGGAAAATATCATTCCACTATTAGGGAGTTGGTTAAAAGGAAACACTCCACACGTAAGTACTGAGACTAGATGGTAGATCCTGTATGTGAATATTCCCCCTCATAACCTAGATTATGACAAGGAAATCACTCTGAATGTTGTTTTGGATGGGTGGCTATTGAGTAATATACTGATTGATACAGGCGCGGAAGTCAATGTTCTTACCTTGGATGCATGGGTACAAATGGGAAGACCCCCATTATATCCATCCTCTAATGTATTATTCATGGCTAATCAGACTAATCCCACTCCCATAGGATTTTTTAAAGATGCATCCATTACCAAAAAAGGATCCAAGTTCACTAGATACTTTGAAGTTTTAGTGCTAGCAGAGTCAGATAACTTCCCATCTCTATGGGGAATCCTTGGTGATATGAAAATAATGTTGATTTACGGTTCAAAAAGGGCTATATCAATTTTGAAAACAAAGAGGAAAGATTTATTATCCCTTTAACAGATGGAAATTCCACACCCTATGTTGATCCCTTAAGTGAAGAAAATCTAAATAGAATTTATGTACACACCATCTGAGATCTAGAGATAATTGAACCAAACAAAGAAGGACTAATTCATTGGGAGGATGCACAGTCCATTAGTGATACCACAAGTGTTGCATGTGATAATTGGGATCACAACACTTATGAGTTTGTAGGGTAAAAAGTAAAGAGAATATTCCCTCAAGGCATAAAACTGCGTTATGTCAGGAGGATAGGTAACAAATCGGTACCTTGGTACACAAGATAATGGGATCCTATGGTATTCCTACACACCATGGAAGAAAAATGGATAGACCCCCTGGAAAGAAGAAATATGCAAGCATATACACTATGTGGGAGAGCAGCACGCTAATGGGTGGTCCACAGGGATAATATTGTTGGATGGAATGAAATTGGGATTTCTCTTACTACTAGGTTCTTTAAGAGAAATGCACTTGATAAAATATGTATTTATCATGGTAATCATCTTGTTCAGCACCACATTCAGAAGTGTGAGAGACTCTGGATAGAAGGGCGGGAAGCTTTACCCACCTTCACTATGGGTGCACTAGTTTTATTCCACTTTACAAGGTTACGCACGTGTTTGGTATTTATATGTATAAATCCATAGAGAAACTAGAAATTGGAAGAATTTAATTGAAGGAATGGCCCAAACATTTGACTTCTTCTCTACAAAGCCTTCGGTAGAAGAAGTATTGAAATTTATCAAGCGCTTAACTATGGGGGATAGTGCCAAGGCTGAAGAAATCCTTCAGGATTTATTAGATAAATAAGAATCAGGAGCGTGTCTTGATGATGAACTAGAGGCCGATGCAACATTGATTCAACGTGCTTTCCTTGAGAAAGAGAAAGGAGAAATGGTCTACTTAGTGGATGATAAAGAAGTAGATAATCTGGATGTAAACCATTTAATAGGGAGGTATAAGGTATTGGACAGTGTGGATAAGACCATGCGCGCATATCATGAACCTATGAAGACAAAGCAAGTGAGTATTGGAATAGATACTGAGCCTAAGGAAGCCATAATTGGAGACTATTGGTCAGACTCTGAAGTGGATAAAATCATAAAGTTACTAAGGGATTACTCAGACTTATTTCCTAGGGGGGTACCATGAACTTAAAGGTGTGCATGAATCATTAGGGGAGATGAAGATAAAGCTTAAAGAGGGAGTGTGCCCAATTAGAAAGAGAAACTACATGATGAACCCCAACTTGCATGAAAAGTTCAAAGAAGAGATTGATAACATGTTGAAGTTTGGGATTATCAAGCCCCTTGATGAGTCAAAATGGGTTCGTCCAATGGTGATCAATATCAAGGAGGATGGATAGATTAGAATATGTGTGGACTATAAGGAGCTAAATGCTGCATGTGCAACTGATCCATTCCCTACGCCATTCACTGAGGAAATACTAGAAGGAGTTGCAGGGCATGAAATATTTTCATTTACAGATGGATTCTCTAGGTATCATCAAGTTAGGATTTCCTAGGAGGATCAAGAAAAGAATATATTTACTACTGAATGGGGTAGCTTTGCCTATATTGTAATTCCCTTCGGTCTGAAAAATGTGCCTGCTATATTTTTGTTCATAGTTGTCCAAGCATTCAAGTAATTTATTCACAACTTATTACAAGTACGATTAGATGGTGTATGGATTAGTTAAGGATCATTGTGAAAATATTTGCTTAGTGTTTGAACGGTGTAGATAGTTGAGTATCTCTTTAAACATCAAGAATTGCATATTTTCTACACCATTTGGGATACTTTTAGGACACATAATCTACAAGGAGGGTTTGTTGGTTGATCCAACAAAGGTTGCAGTCATTATAGGCCTAAGGGAGCTTACCATTCAAAGTGAGGTGTATGAATTTTTGGGTTATACAAGATATTACTAAAATTTTATCAAAGGTTATGTCAAAGTTATCACACCATTAGAATAGTTACTAAAAGGGAAAGGTATGTTCTACTGGAGAGAACAACAGTAGTGCACATTCGAGACATTAAAGGATAAAATTACTACTTTTCCTATTCTATGTTTTCCTTCATGGGAAAAACCATTTCATCTACATGTTGACACCTCTGGCATGGCCATTGGCATGGTGTTGGCTCAACCGGGAGAGGGTATTGTAGATCATCCTATCTATTTTTCTAGTAGAAAGATGACTTATGTAGAACAAAATTACACAACTACAGAGCACGAAAATCTGTCAATGATCTATGTGCTGCATAAATTCTACCAGTACCTACTAGCTACACCATTCATCTTTTATACATATCACATGGAATTGAAGTATTTGGTAAATAAACCTGTTTTACAAGGGCACATATGTCGACGGGTGCTCTTATTTCAAGAATTTGATTTCACAGTTGTGGTAAAACCAGGAAAAAGTAATTTAGGACCATACCATCTATCAAGAATACAGTTAGGAGAAGAAGCACAGACAATTGAGGATACCATGCCAGATGCACAGTTATACAAGTTACAATGCACACCATCAAAACTAGAGTACATTGTTGTCTTTCTATGAACAGGGATGGCACTAGAAGGAATGAAATCCTTGGAGAAGAAATAGCTTGCTAAACGCATCGCACCTTATATGTTAATTAGTGGTGACTTGTACAAATTGGGCCGAGATGAAGTATTACGCCATTGTGTATTGGAACATGAGTGCATAGATATTATGGAAGAAGCTCATTGTGGTATTGTAGGTGGCCACTATGTCTGTGTGTAGACACCAAATTTGTGTCTTACGACCCCCTGTGACCCGCATCTCATTTCGCAACCTAACCTCATCACCTAAACCTTACACAATTATTTATTAATTACCTTATAATTAATAAATCCACATCGCCTTACCTGCCACCTCATCTTGCCACCTCATCATGACCAAGTCCTAACCCTAAACTAACCTAATTAAGACCTATAACTTAGTCTACATCCACACCCATGACTAATGACCCCTTACTCGCACCCAAAACCGACCTTGTAGTTACTTGACCAAGCCCGCAACTAATCCCTCGGGAGAAAAGGAGGGAAAGTTGGCTATTTTACTAAAAATAGCCCACTTTGACCTGACCGATAGCGGTTCCTACTCGACCGCCGTTTGTTACCTAACCGCCATCGGTTCCCTGTAAATGAGCTCCCCTAACCAGAAACAAAGGTGGAAGGATTTTTGGATCAATTGAGATCATCAGAAGCGATCGAGAGAATCCGGATTTTACTTGGCAAAGCATAGATAAGTGAAGAAACAAGAAGAGTTTGCAGAGAAGGACATCAAGCCCAAGACTGCAACTGCACAACCAGAGCCCTATGACACTCAGCTGATCATCGTGAGGGAAGACATCTCATCTTCTGATCGTCAGGACGTCCTATCTAAGTTCTGCCTTTGTCATCACAGTTCTTGGACCTGCATTCTCGTCAATAAACAGTAAGTAGAATCTTGTATGTTCTCTTTGATAACATTTCTTAGACTTTTGAATCACAGCCGTCATAAATCTATTCCCAGATCTACTACCCAGCAACACATTACATCTAACTATCATTCTTCTACCCTCTCATCACCCCGTTACCTAATCCCACTCATTTACTAGCCTTACAAACAACACAACCACCCTACAACTGACCCTCACCAAAAGCCCCTAAAACATAGAACCTACCGATATCGGTTAGCAGCAACCGGTATCGGTTACCTTGACTCAAAACCAAAAACCAGCCTTTCCCCCTACTTGTTTCAACGAGGCAATTAAATTGTTATTTTACAATCTTTTGTGTTAATTCATATTAGCAGGGGAACTGACCACCTTCGAAAGGAAGTTTTATATTTCCTGGGCCCAAGGCAGTTCCCTCATTTATTGTCTAATTAAAATCTTGTGGTCTTGTATTCTTATTTGCAGGTAGTCCTTCCAAGACAAAAAGGAGTTCTTCGCAATCAACCTGATCTCTCTCTACGGTACGCGCACACCATCTCGACATTCAACAGGTATTCCTCCTAGCCCTAACCCTTATCTGTTTCTAAAAGGAATGAAAGGATAGAAGCAACTCTATTCCCAAAAGTTGAAACATTCCGCGCGAAACATTTTGGCACGCCCGGTGGGACCCATTTTGGGTTTCTTTCTTTTTGCTTGCTTTCATATAGGGAGCATACTTGTTGTTTTCTTCTTCTAAAGATATTCCCAAGGTATTTTTTTATTTTGGTAAAAGAACTTCCTTTGCTTTTACATCTTTGCATTAGTGAAAGTCATCTCTTTTGCTTCATCGAATATCATTTTCGATTTGGGTTTAAAACACGTGCATCACATTCTTGCTTGCTGTTTTCAATTCTAGTGAACATAGATTAAGTAACAGGTCGTACACGTGGGGGTGATATCCATGGTATTGACAAGAAATTAATCTTACTTTCACTGCACAACACATACCGAATCACTTCACAATTAACACAACAGCTCAAACATCCCCCCTTTTTTCCGCGGTATTCCTCCGCCCGATTGAGGTAACCTTATAAGCCAAAACAAACTTGACATTTCCTCTAAGTCTTCTGTTTAGGATTCTGACATCATTCTAGGTCTAAAGGCATAAGCCCACGATAATTTAAATTAACCCTAGGGTTAGTCTCTGGATTTGCGTGTGCATCTTGCTTGTTTTCAGTTCTGTTTTCTCTGTTATACACTGTCTTCTGTCATCACCTCAGAACAATTTGATAAATGTACTAAGCATTGTTAAAAATCAAATCATCAGCTTCTTATATTTTCTTATACCAGTCTTATTACACCAACATCGGTTAACTGACCGACGTCGGCTATAGTCTAACCGACATCGGCCATTAGACCGATATCGGTTACTGTCTTTTACAGTTCCTGACAAACCAGCAACCTACCAATTTCACCATTCTGAGGCTGTTTCTATTCCTGATAGATTGAAGCCCTACTGTGTACTCTTGTCCATGGTTGTTATCACTTGGAAGCAAGCCGCCGCCATGGTTTCACATGCCTGTTCTGTGCCTTTTCCTGAATCACCCCCTTCACATTCTATAGGGAACCCTACGGACACCAGTGAGATCCCCAAAATTCCTGTAGGAGATAAGGAATTTGCCAAATTTCTGGATGCTAATCCTAGTGCCGTACAATACTATTTGTCTCATGCCCCTGACCGTACGCCCGATGGTCAACTCCTTGTTGGCATGCCTATTAGTATAGCTGCTCATTTAGCTCCCACTCCGCCTGATAACACTGCCTTGCTTTCTGCATCTTTAGCCCCGTCTCCCAATCCGACTGCTTCAGAGGTTCATACGACACAGATTGGCTTTCCTTTGGTTAATCTTGGACCCCACATATCATTACCGCCGACTGCTCCTACCTCATCTCCCTTGCAGACTGTTCCGTTCATGACTTGCTCTCTGCCACCTATCCACACGAGCTTTCCTTCTCAAGCTCCGCCTACCTTTTCATTCCCATACACGTATCCAGTGACCTCAACATCTTATATAGGACATCCCTATTCGGTCACCTCAACATATTCATCCTCCATACCTTATCAACACTTAACCCCACCATTGTCTAGCGGAGGCCCTTGGCCCAATTTGCCTCCGTTTACCACAGCCGCACCATCATCTCATCCAACCACGGATTTCATCAAACAAATGATGGACAAAATGCAAAATCTGGAGGCTTCTGTTTCAGGAAGTCGTAGCACCTTGACATACGAGCAAGTTTGTCGGGAGCCTATTCACCCTTCTGTCCCCCTTCATTCATATCCTCCTCAATGGGAATTGCCGAAATTTACTCGTTTTAATAGTAAAGAGGATCCTCAACAACACTTGCGATCTTTTAGACATGCTTGTTATTTGATTGCTCATGATGATGCCTTGCTACTCCGCACCTTTCCCATGTCCTTATCAGGACCCACCTTGGAGTGGTACAGTGCTTTAACCCAGCACTCAATCTTCTCTTTTAACCAACTAGCCCAATCTTTCTTGGATCATTTCTCCATTAACATTGCCAAGAAAGTATCTATCACCGACCTCTATGCCATCCGACAATTTGAAGACGAATCTATCACAGATTTCATTGGACGATGGCGGGGCCTTATCAACCAACTTACATATGCCTTGCCTCAGGCTGAACTTATGAACTTTTTACGCGGGCATGCGCTAAGCACATCTCTCCTACCCTTCAAATTCAAACTTTCCGCACATTTGACGAGGCCTTTACCATGGCTCGGAAACTAGAAATTCGAGCCTTAGAAGAAGAGAAATTGTGGTTGCGCAACAAAAAACCCCAATTTCTGAACTCCAGATTCCACCAATAAACCAAACACCACCACTTCTCACACATCCACTTCTTCAAAATCAAAAGGAGCTGTCCACGCGGTGATGGTCAAATCTCAAGCACCGTCTAATACCCCACCAAAAACCACCTATAAATATAAAGCCGAGCCCATCAATTACACTCCCTTGGGAGAAACTTATGGTGTCATCTTGGAAAAATTGCTCAAAGCCGGAGCTATCACCTTGCCTCCTGTTAAACCTCACTCTGGGTTTGACTCCACCCGCGCTATACCTTCTTGGTACAAAGAAAATGACTTCTGTAACTTTCACCGCGTAAAAGGACATAGTCATGAAAACTGCAAGATGTTGAAAAACATAGTGCAGGAAATGGTTGATGCAGGGGATATAACCCTCGATAATCCTAATGCCCCTGCCAACCGAAATTTGAAAATCTTCAACAAACCATTCCCGAATCACTCTTCTAACAGTAACATAAACCAGGATATCTTAGCCGAGGAGAGTGTTCATGAGATCCATGCAGTCTTCGACTCCCAGCCAAAAGCCTCTATCGAGAAAATTTTGAATCAAGACTCTTCACTGACACAGGGGCCCGAACCTCCTTCACCACCATCAAGACAAGGTGAAATCATTCCTTTACCCATACAGGAGTTAACCGCCCAGAGTTCTCTTCTCATAGATGAGTCTTCTTACACCACATCCCTACAAGACTGCGAACAGATGTTATCTAACTTATCTATTTCCCAAACGTCTTCTTCTACCACTCTTGCTGCACAAGAGGAAGGCTCGCCACTCCTTTTGTCATCCTTAGACGAGAAACCTCTTGCACCGACATCACCAAATTCTTTAACCATGACGGATCCTCTCAAACATGCCCTCCTACCTATTAGTTCTTCATCGCCTAAATCTTTTCAGCGACCGGTTGACCTCTTAACACCTATTGATACAGTGCCTCATCTACCTTCTATATCACACCCACAGTGGACCGGAATCACAACCCACCTTTCTTCCATACAAGAGTTCCAATTCACACCTGAAGACTGTCATTCTCCAGAAGATAGACGAGTCCTATGGGAACGTTTGAGTACCCCCTATTCTACTCAAATGCAGATGACTGATCCAGACACCTCTACCATATACCCGAAGTGTTTACAGAAACTCAAAATGCCTATGTCCTCATCTCCATCCCCCGCATCTCTACCAAGTATCTCATCCACCTCTATTAGCCTAACCAAATCTTCCCCTACACTTGGGACCGCACCAATACCCAGTCTAACACACCCGCCTAAGCGACTAGATTTATCTAAAAATAAAGCCACCCCTCCACTTAGGAGACAAAACTCAATCCGTGCCTCTATCACAATTAAAACCATCATCGTCACACCTACCTTCCATATTGGGACCTCATCCCTCCACCTTGCATCAATATATCATACCTCCTGCGTTTTCTTTAAAACCACCTACACCTTCTGCACACATACAGAGATCTAAGGGTATATCAACACTGTCATCCCACGTATCCTGTCCACCCATCAACCCTAAACAAATTTCATCATCAAAGGACTTGTTTGCCGTCACTCCTCTTTTGCCGCCGTTGTTTCCGGATACCACGTTATCTGGAGCCTCATCATCTAACCGGCTAAACGTAGCTCCTGCGACAAAGAAACCACGTTTAGTTAAAACCACGTGTCAACACCCCTTGGCTAAACCACCACCCGTACGAACCAACCATGCCCAAACATTACCGAAAACCGCTCAATCAATACCCTCATCCTCCTCCGATTTTGACCCACTCAAAGGATCTTACGCTAAAATCCTTGCTATGTTGGTGGAGAATACGACCATTTCCCTACCCCCACTTAGACCCTATGACCCGTCTAAACCTCGACCTATAGGTTATGATGAGTCTAAAATCTGCGCTTACCACCGCACACCAGGACACGATGTGGAGGGATGCAAAGCCTTAAAAGCCATCCTTCGTCAGTCACCTCTCTCAGATAGAAAGGTTAAGAAAGACAACTTACGAAGGGAGAGACCTTTGGCTTCAATTCCCTCTCCTATACCACCTGTCCCCGCCTCACCAATATCTGTCGTTATTACAACCCCACCTATCGAAGCCCATGATTCATCCCTACCATCTTCCTCCTCTTGTGTTCACGAGATCAATATGATCAGTGTTGCTACTCGAGCGCAGAAAAACAACGAGAAAGTGAAAGAAACCACACCTGCATCTTCTCTTTCTCCGTCCACCATCCCGATCGCACCACCACCTAAAGTGGTTATTCGTGGACCCGCTTACCCCGTCTCTAATGGAGTTGCCCACCGAGCCATGATCAAACAGCTTCACCAATCACCTGTAAAAATGACACTATATGATCTCATTCAGACTTCTGAATCTCATCGACAAGCTCTCGTTGAAATCCTTCAAGGGATTGAGGTCTTACCTAATGAAACCCTTCCTGTTACCTCCATTCTAACACCCAATCACGTTGCTTCCCTCACTAAACAATCTACCACCCCAACCACTTCTGTCTCTGTACAACAAGCTGCTGCTGTCAGTTTCTCCGAAGACGAAATTGTTGACTTTGGTACAGAAGATCCTGACCCTGCTCTTTTCATCTCAGCTTACGTCCGGGATATTCGGGTACGTCGTGTCATGATCGACGGGGGCGCTAGTCTAAACATCATCTCTTCAAAAGCCTTCCAACAAATGAATATCCCTTCTAGCTACATGTGTGCCAACCCCATCATGTTGCGGTCATTCAATGATGCTATTACCTCTACCTTAGGCACCGTGATCCTTAACATTCGTGTAGGACCACGTACTTTACCCAAACTCTTCTATGTCCTTGAGGGAGAGTTCCAATACAATATGTTGTTAGGCCGCCCTTGGATCCGGGCTATGGGATGTGTTCCCTCAACCTTACATAGATGCATAAAATTTGAGTACGAGGGGAAGTCCTACACCGTAAAAGCTGATCCTCCCCCCTTCAAAACCTGCAATATGTTATATCGCCCTAATGATGTGCTTGTGCCAATCAAGACACCCATTCATCCAACCCAACCATCTACTTCAACCACACCTCTACCATTCATTTCAACAGCACCTACACCTTCAACCCATGAAACCACCATCGTAAAAACCACTTCCCTTCCCGCAGCTAACATCCCAACCGCAGACCCCTTAGTAGATGTTTTTCAGCGCCTTACGCTGGGGGAGTATCGCCTATATAACGTTAGTTCTTTCCATACCCCACAGGAGTACGGACAGGTACATGCACATCCTACCTATGACCGTCGTGTGGGGGAAGTAATCCCCTACGGACCACCTCATTGCCGCACCAACCTAACATATGGGGGTGTCGACGCACCTTCCGTAACCCCTGAACCTCCTCTTGGTGTGGTTCCTTTCCAATCTGATTTTCAATACCTGACAAATCGTCGTTTCGCCCTTACCTTCTTGACTCGCTGTGCTTGGAAAGGCTTTGGTTTTGGTCTTTATGAACAAGGCCGACATACAATCATCCCCGTAACTACATGCAAGCACAATGATCGTAGTGGTCTCGGATTTCCTGGAACACTTACACCGAAGGAACCTCGTGTCAGTTGTCTCCTGGAAGATGATGACGTCACCCCTACCAAGCCATCATCACCCATTTTTCCTTCATCACCCACAGAGTCGATAGATCCTGAATCTATCCCTCCTAACTTTTTTTTTTCATAAATGCTATCTTCATAGGTCCTCTCACTTATCAACGTGATAATGAGGACCCCTCTTCTATCTTCCCCTTCTATATCCAGACATGATTGAAGAGGACTCACCTTCAATTAATGTTGTTGAGTGCCAGGATGATGACTCCATCCTCACTTACCTTGGTGCGGATGACTCTTATATTCAACGCGCCTTACCATCTGAAACTCAAACCATGTTGAACGAGTCTACTATAGAAATCAACATCCACACAGAGGAAGATCCTCACATTGTGAAGATCGGACAATCCCTTAACGCATCAGAACAAGTCGCCTTTACTACCTTTCTCCGTGCTCGCAACCAAGCTTTCGCTTGGTCCTACGCTGACATGCCAGGAATTGATCCTGACATTGCTGTCCATAACATTACCCTGAAACCCGATTCCAAGCCAATTAAACAGAAACTGAGAAAAATGCATCCACGCATTGCCCTCTTGGTCAAAGAAGAGCTTCAACGACTCCTTTCTGTTTCCTTCATCCTGCCTATTGACTATCCTCAATGGATTTCTAACATCGTACCTGTCACTAAAGCGACGGGGGGACTTCGGATATGCACGGATTTCTGAGATCTTAACCTCGCTTTCCCTAAGGATGACTTCCCCCTACCTAGTATTGACCAACTTGTTGATCTCACTGCAGGCCATGAGATGCTCTCTCTCATGGATGGCTTTTCAGGATATAACCAAATTTTGGTTGCCCCTGCCGATCAACATAAAACTACCTTCATAACTCCTTGGGGAACCTTCTGTTATCGTGTAATGCCATTTGGCCTTAAGAATGCTGGTGCAACCTATCAGCGGGCTATGACCTACATTTTTCATGACATTATGCACACTATCCTTGAGGATTACGTCGATGATCTTCTTGGCAAATCTAAACATCGCAGTGAACATCTCGATGTTTTAACCATTATTTTTGATCGCCTGTTACAATATTCTGTCCATCTTCAACCAAAGAAATGTGTCTTTGGTGTCCTTTCGGGAAAACTTCTTGGTTTTATCGTCTCTTTGCGTGGCATTGAGGTCGATCCATCTAAAGTCAAAGCTATCCTAGAAATGCCCCCACCTACTAACCTCAAACAATTGCGTAGTTTACAAGGTAAGCTCCAATCTATCCGGCGTTTCATCTCTCAACTCTCGGATCGATGTCAACCTTTTCATCACCTCCTTAAAAAGGACATTGACTTTCAATGGAGTGAAGAGTGCCACCAAGCCTTTGAAGCTCTCAAAGCTTATCTCTTGCAGCCACCCGTGCTTATCCCACCTCAGGACGATCGCCCCTTCTACCTTTACCTTTCCGCCACCGACCACGCTGTAGGGGCCATGCTTGCACATCGTGACTCCAAGAATCGAGAACAAGCAGTTTATTATATAAGTCGTACTTTGGTGGACTATGAGACTAGGTATACACATGTAGAAAAGTTGTGCCTAGCCCTATCATTCGTGGCCACCAAACTCTGACACTACCTCCTGAATCACAAAACTTTCATCATCACCAACACGGACCCCATCCATTATATGTATGCCAAACCTCATCTAAACCAACGCATCGCCCGATGGCTTATGCTCCTCGCCGACCTCGACCTTGAGTTTTTCCACCAGAAATCAATCAAAGGACAAACCATCGCAGACCAACTTGCGGAAGCCCCTTTACCTGGGGAACAATTTACTAATTTTAATTTCCCTGATGAACTCATCGCCACTCTTTCCCTCAGGGAGGAGTTGTATCCAATGACCCTCTTCTTCGATGGATCCAAATGCCAGCGCGGCGGAGGAGCCGGCGTTGTTCTCATTCCTCTCAACGCTGAGCCTATGCCTCTTTCATTCCGACTCGATTTCCCCTGCACTAATAACATAGCGGAATACGAGGCCCTTGTTTTGGGTCTCCAGGTTGCGTTACACTTAGGTGTCAAATCTATCAATATTTTCGGCGACTCTCAATTGGTAGTCAATCAAGTTATGGGCATCTACCAATGCAAAAATGAGGAACTTCAAAAGTACAAACATTACGTGGATTCTCTTCTAACCTTATTTACTCATTATTCTATCCAAACCATTCCCCGCTCCACTAACAAATTTGCGGATACTATGGCTTGCTTAGCCTCGCAAATTCCAGCTTCATCAACTGACTCTGACATTTTTGTCTTGGTCCAACAACTCTTTGCCCCATCTTACTCAGCCCCGGTTGTTTGTATGATAAATAATGTGACTGCTAATTCGCAGGATACCTGGTATCACCAATTTCACGACTACCTTACAACCTCCGTTCTCCCATCTGACCTTACAAGTACCGGAAAACGTGCTTTTCTTAAACGTGTTTCTCGTTATGTCGTTATGGGGGGACTCCTTTATAAACGTGGCTTTGATGGCATCCTCCTTCGATGTCTAACCAGCCCGGAAGTCACCTATACCATCCAACAGGTCCATGACGGTATTTGTGGTGGACATTTTAGCGGCCTTGCCGTGGCCAAATGAATCCTTCGCCTAGGTTATTATTGGCCTACTCTCAATAACGACTGCTACGAATATGTTAAGCGTTGTGTTATGTGTCAACAACATGCCAACCTTCAACATACTCCTAGCCATCCGCTACAGGTCGCACGAGATCTTTGGCCTTTCTCACAATGGGGTTTAGACCTTATTGGTGAGATTCATCCGCCTTCTTCGCAACGTCACCGATGGATAATCACAGCAACCGAATATTACACAAAATGGGTGGAGGCTATTCCGCTCATTTCAACTAAAAAAGAAAAAATTGTAGAGTTCATTAACCACCACATTATCTGTCGTTTTGGTGTTCCTCATCGCCTGATAACAGATAATGGAAAATCTTTCAAAAATAAGTTGTTGCAAGACCTTTGTGACAACTTTGGTATCAAACTTAGTTTCTCATCACCCTACTATCCACAAGCAAATGGACAAGCTGAATCTTCTAATAAAACCCTAACCAAAATTCTTATGAAAGTTGTCAATGAGTCCGGAAGAAATTGGCATGATCACATCCCCTTTGCCCTTTGGGCTTATCGTACTAGCATTCGTACCTCCACTAATGCCACACCTTTTTCTTTGGTATATGGTACCGAGGCTGTCTTGCCTCTCGAAATACAAATACCCTCCCTCAGAATATCTCTTCAGGATATTCTTACCAACGATGATTTCCGCCAAGAGCGGTTAGCCCAATTGGAGCTTCTTGACGAGCGTCGTCTTACAGCTCTTGATCACCTTCAAATCTATCAAAAACGCATCAAGCGTGCTTATGATAAGCGACTTCATGAGCGTACCTTTAAGGTTGGTGATCTTGTCCTCAAAGAGAATCAACATGTAACCAAACTAGAAAAGAGCAAACATGGAAAATTTGCTCCCAATTGGATTGGGCCTTACATAATCACTCATACTTATGGATCAGGCACTTATCGTTTAGCTTCGCTTAATGGTAAACCTGAGCCTGAACCCCTTAATGCCTTGCATCTTCGACCTTTCTACTGTTGAATTTAGTGTTATATCACTTCTTATCTACCTACCGCTCGTCCCTTGAGCTCACTTACCACCACATACACTTTGTTTCCTACATCTCAAAATAAAATCAAGCTCACATAGTTTGCTTCTCACCTCCCCTTAACGATGCCTTCCCCTTTTTTTAGTCTAGTCCATGACTTCAAAGTAGTAAAATAACACATTCTTATGAGATTTTCTTGAGTCAAACTTCCTACCAAACTCGATGCTCTTCGCCAAACGGACATCTGGCTTTATAAAATACATATAGACTGCTCCCTCGAAGGACAGCTATATGCCAAACTATTGCTGCTATTATATATAGACTGCTCCCCCGAAGGACAGCTATGCACTAAAACCGCATCTGCTACTATAAATAGACTGCTCCCTTGAAGGACAGCTATACACAGTCAGCCTTTATCAGAAGCTTCTCGCATTGATCAGCTTCGTGAAGACCTCAAGAATAATACAATCAATATCCCTTGTAGACTTCCCGCATCGATCAGTCTATATTCAGTAAAATAAAAGCCGCATTCAAAAGAACTTTGAAGTCATGGACTTGTCTATTTAGGTTAGGTTCTCTTTCGTCCGAACACTCACTTTATAACAAGTTCTCCATGCCTCAGCTATACCATCCACCTCACCTCACCATTTGTTAAAACAACACAACTCAAGGGACGTGACGTACACCCGATATATTGTGATCATACAACTCTTTTCACCTATTGACTTCTCGTCTATGCATGGTACCTAGGGGATTCAAGCTCATCCTACATTAATATGTGGTTTGTTTAGCTCTTTTCAACTACAGAGTAACTTTTCCCTCTTTGACTCGAATCTAGGATTATGTGTTGATCTTAATCAGGACATGGTTCCTTACCACTTGGGTAGGCTAACTTTCGCTTCACTTATACCTATTCCAACATCACCAATTCATTACCAACACCAAACAACGTTACCCTACCAATATCAATATCAATATTTTTACCAACCAACAACTTGCCTAACCATACCTAAATTGCCTGAATTCACCTCTCCCTGGTTCTAAGGGAGAACTACATCGGTCTGAGGCCCCTCCTTGCTTTGTGCAATGGGCTATGTAGGCAGCACTTTGGAGACATGGGGTCTCCCAAGGTTAGCTCGACCATCCCCTACCATAACCTATCATGTGTGGTAAATATAAATATTTTTGTGTATTTCTATTTAATCACATTCCTCTTTATCCTTTTTCAAAACACAAAAAGGTTCAAACACAAACATTCTTATTATTATCATAATTCAAATCAACATACATATTCAGTTTTATTTAGATGTTAAACAAATACATCTTCTCTATCATCGACACGCAGGTCGGCATCCTTATTTATTCTTATACCTCGATACAATTTACTTAGACCTTCACGCCTCATCCCGAACCAGGTGATGATCGTGATCGTCGACGCCTCTCGCCGGGCCTCTCTGTCCTCAAAGGTACCATGGCTATTGGTACCGCCCACTGATCTGCCAATCTCTCCTGTAACATCTGAATACGCTCCCTCACATGGAGGTATCTCACCTCTAGTCCCTCCGCTCGTGACTCCGCAACCGCTAACAATCCTCTTGTCTCATTCACCTGCGTTTGGAGCTGATGAACTAATCTCTGCAGACGATCTCTCTCCGCTGTAATCATAGCTATGTCAGGACGATCACGTACCCCTCGTAGCTCTGTTACCCACCATAATCTATAGGCCTCTGTCGTTCCTGCATCCATCACCCTGCGATCGGCTGCTACCTCCTCTGGCCCTTCTGGAGGTGTTGGCCGGGGAGGTGAGAATGCTGCCTCGGCGTCGATCCTCATATATGGTCTATAAGCCAGGGGTATATCCTGCACAAATCCAAATTGTCACCGCACACGATCTAGAGGAATCCTCTCATACTCCCCTGGCCTGTGCCCTGCAATCCACCTCAATCGCTCTACACCCCTCAACTCCTCAGCTATATTCTCTGTTACCATATAGTTCCCGTAAGGCCTCCAACAGATATCCGCAATCGTCACCATCTCCCATACCTGCCTATAATACTCGATGTCACCCATCATGGCCTGGGATCTTGCCTCTTGTTCTGTCTGGACCCATCGTCTGAATCCCAACCTCTGCACTCCGGTCTCTCCTGACTGGATGGGTCGGCCTATTGGTCGCACACAAACAATGTGCTCATAGGCCCAACAATGTAATAAAAATGAACAATCCAGTGTCATCCTGTGATTTCGTCTACAAGCCCATAAACCCCTGTATAGCTCCGCCAAATATGCAGGTGCCCATGCAAAAGTCACGTTCCTTTCTATCATTTCCCAAATAACACACATCAATGCTTTTGGAAATCTTCCCCCATCCACCCTCGGTAACGCATAATACCCTACCGCTATCATTAATATCACTGCTAACCTTGTCTCCTCAGGGTGTGCTGCATACATTATACCATACGTGAATGTCAAACCTCGCTGTGTCAAATCTCGTGCGTATGGACCAAATACTGCTGTTATCGCTCCCCGTGCTGCGCTAGGCAATGCCTGATATACGGGTCTTCCTGTAATTGGGAGTCTCAAAATACGGAACACATCTTCCAATGTCACTGTCATCTCCCCTGTTGGCAGATAAAAGGTATTCCTTTCTGGATTCCATCTCTCAATCAACGCCTGTAACATAGCATGGTTACGTGCGATTCATGAATAATAGTGGATTCCACTTAACCCCAAATGATTTATCAATGTCCATTCAGCTGGTGTTACATCCGCTCGGATTCGTGACAACAGCGCTGGCACAGTATCGTTCATCCTGAACCCTGCCTCCGCCTGCATACATCAAAACGACACACAGCCATTCAATAAATCAGATTCCCAAGGGTTTTTTCTCACATTCTGGAAATTCCTACAGTAACCGGCATCGGTTTTAGATAACCGGTATCGGTTATGGAACCGATACCGGTTATCTTAAGCCGATATCGGTCAACATCAACTTTACG
The DNA here is from genome assembly GCA_019776745.2 of Taxus chinensis. Classification (NCBI taxonomy): domain Eukaryota; kingdom Viridiplantae; phylum Streptophyta; class Pinopsida; order Cupressales; family Taxaceae; genus Taxus; species Taxus chinensis. Next base: position 711,803,598 of record CM034154.1, read on the forward strand.
CACCCTGCCTAAAAACACCACCTATGACAATACTTTGATCGTTTATCCTCCTCTGTACATACAAACATACCTGAAACCCCTGACTACCTACCCCATTACATTCACCCTATCCCGATTCATTGCCTATCACCTTTTCTTTCTCATCTTTCTCTACTTAATCTCCCTCATCCTATTCACAAAACATGCAAGAATCAAATTACAACCATGGCGTTTACCTCTTGGGCTGCAGCAGCTTGAGATGGCACTTGTCTTCCTTCTCGTCCCTGCCTGCTGGATGCTTCTCCTCGTTCTGCCATGTTCACCACCCTTTTCAAATTTTCCTTTCTGCTTTCTGAATTTCCGCTCACATTCACTTTCCCTGTCTCTTTCCTCCTTATCACTCAATTCACTCATGCAATTACCTGTCCCAGTCGTCAAAAAGCGTCGCAATCGCGTATTTAACTTCTTGCATGGCTCTCAAAATAAGAACTTAAGTTGCCACCAAAGCTTTTCTATTTTTAGAAAATCTCATATTTGAATAACCGCTATCGGTTAGGTAACCGATATCGGTCTATTGTCTACCGACATCGGTTATCTAACCGATATCGGTTATATACCTACCTTTTTTTAAACATAGTTCTTTTCTTTCTTTTCTACCTAATTTTTGTGGCGCCGTCCCTTTTTCCTGCATAACAACACCATTATCTATAATTTTTCATCAAATCCACATCTCATTTCAATTTCATCAACATCATCTATCTATATTACCAAAATAAACAAGCCATCAACAAATGATATCCAAAACCATCAATCTATACACCATTTGGATCCAACTCAACAAGCTACATACATTCAATTTCACAAACCAGCGACAAAACATACAACATTTCATAACACAACATGTCAATTAAACTCATCATCTATATATATACATACATCCCATCAACAAAAGACATCAACACCATCAATATATAAACCATGTGGATCAAACTCATCATACATTAAATATCACAAACCATCGACAAAACACTTAAACACATTTTACGCACAGCATGTGGATCAAATCATCATATCTATATATACAAAGTTTCAAATATACAATGTGCCCTACATCGGGGCCTCTGTGATCTCATAATACAACAAAGCCGGCACGCAGGCCGCAATAACTGTCAATAATCTCGACTCGGCTCACAGGCCGGTCTCTCATATCAAAAAATAAATACTCGGCTCGCAGGCCGGTATCAACTGTACAACCTGTACTCGGCTCGCAGGCCGGTATATACAATAAATGAATCAATAAATGAATGAATAAATCATATGTGGGCACGCAGGCCTCTATAAACATAACCGGTTCGCAGACCGGTGCCCATATCCAATGTACAAACACAAAAATATGCAGGGATCCCTCAGCTCTCCCCACCGCCCTCAGCACCTCTCCCTGCTGGTCCCTGTGCCGCCTCTCGCCTCCTGCCTGTAACAGACCCACCGGCTGTGGCTGCACCTCCCTGAGATCTCTGACTCCGAGAGGTCTCTGCTCTATGTGCCGCATATGGCTGATAGTCAGCCCCGGTACCATCAAGAACATCCTGATAGTACCGGGCCTCCGCTCTCGCCTCCATATAGCGGGCCCGTGCCACCATCGCTGCTGGGGCTGGTCCCCTGACTCCTAATAATAGTGCCCCCTGTGCTGGTGCCGCTGGTGGTGCCTGTGGCTGTGGCCGGTGGTGGTGCTGGTACCTGTACCTGTGGCTGTGTGCCGCTGGTGGTGCCTGTGTGTGCCTGAGCCTGTACCTGTACCTGTGCCTGGGCTAACTGCCCCTGTAAGACACCTATCTGTGCCTGTGCGGCAGCAAGCTGCCCCTGTAACAACTGTACCTGCCCTCTGAGCTGGTCCCTCTCTGCTCTAACCGCCGCTAAGTCTGGCTGTGCGGGCTGTGCTCTCCTCGCGGCTCTCTCTCCTGCCCACCATACCAAAAATGCTCCCGTACAACCGGCGTCATCCACGGTATCATCTACAGGCCTCTCGGCTACCCAATCTGGGTCCATGGGCTGTGGTGCAGGCAGTGGGGCCTCTACATCATCCCTCTGGTACTGAGGGAAGGGAGGTGGCTCATCCTGTCGTAGCCCCAGCTATCGTCGTACCCTCTCCAGGGGTATCCGCTCGTACTCTCCCGGCCTCCGTCCCGCTATCCAGAATGTATACTGGATCCACTGCAACTGTGCTCGGGCTCCTCCGCGGGGGTGATGACCTCTATAAGGTCTCCATACAATGTCTAACGCTGTCAAGCCCTCTAATACATGCCGGTAATATGCCACATCTCGTCTGGTAAGAACTGCTCGTGGCTGGCCCACGACCCCCAACCACCTCTGAAAGCCATATCTGTAGATCACCTGTGGCCCTGGCTGCTGGGGCAGCCCTACTGGTCTAATGCATATGATATGCTCATATGCCCAACAGTGTAGCAAAAACGTAGAGCAAATCCCGAATCGCCTCATCCGGCGATAGCCCCACAGCTCTCGGTATAACTGCACCAGGTATACTGGTGCCCAAGCATAACACGTATGCTCCTCGACCATCTCATGTAAAACCCCCATCAGCGCCCGTGGAAAGCGGCCTCCCTCTGAGTCCGGGAGGGCGAAGCAGGTGATCCCGATCATCATCAACATGGCAAGCCGTGTCTCATGTCGGTGGGCCTGGTACATATCCCCATACGCGATGCTCGCGCTGTGATACGTCAGTAGCGCGGCTGCATCCCCGAATACGTGTAGGATGCTGTCCATGGCTGTCTCTGCGTCCACCTGAAAGACTACCTCTCCATCAATCGGTAATCGAAGGATGCGATACACATCCTCCAATGTAATGGTCATCTCTCCAGTCGGGAGATGGAACACATTGGTCGCCGGATCCCATCTCTCGATGAGGGCGACCATCAAACTGTGATCCCTGTCGATCGCTCTGTACCGCTGGACTCCGCCGAGTCCCACCTCGCGCATGATACCCCACTGCGCTGCGGACACGTGTGGCCGCATCCGTCTCAATAGCGGGGGCATCCTGTCCCGCATCGTCAGCTGCTGACGTGCCTGCAAAACCAACTCACTACATTAGCCCTACTCTTTATCACAACATCTACTTATACCCTCTATACCCCCTTTTTTATCCCCCCGACCACACCCCGACTCTCTAACAAACCCCTCTACCCACCTATATTCTACAATATCCCCCAACATCTTCACACCCAACACACAAAACCCAATCATAAACAACACCACACAACCCAACACGCCATCCCCAACAAGAACTTAACACCCAAAACCACCACAAAACGACGCAACAAAATCGAAAATCCTGCCCAGGGACCGGTACCGGTCACCCTTAACCGACCCCGGTCCCCTTTCCACCGATGCCGGTCAACTCCCGACCGACACCGGTCACCCACAAACCCGACCTACCCAAGAATTTTGCGACCGATGCCGGTCGCTTAGTGACCGGCATCGGTCACTGGAAAATACCCGAGCCGAACCCGACGCGGCTACCCCATTCCCTTTTTTTCCTATTTCTCCCTCTATACCCACCCAAACACCCTAAAAACCTACCCACCCAGCCGCCTTGGCCTATTTAACCTATCTACCCTCTCCTTTTTTCAAATAACTTCCATTTATTAATTATTTTATCAAAATCTAGCATTCCTACCCAAAACCCAAATACAACATAATACACTCAAATCCACACAATGAGGGGTTTCGAACCTACCGGTACGACGACACGTCGTCGTGGTGGGATGGGTGGTGGTGGTCCAGCTGGTCCAGCACCTCCTGCTCCTCCTGGCTGTGCCATGGCTCTAACTCTCCTCTGCTGGGTCCTCCACCAATCAACTGCTGCCTCCTACTCACTCGGGCCCACTAATCACTCACTCCTCCACTCAAATACCGCCACCTCAACCAACAAATGCTCCAGTCTCAACACTCCACCTCAGACAACTCAAATTAGCTTTCAAATTGACAATGTGACAATGACAGGCCGTATTTTTTCTTTTTATAGGTTTTTGACCTATAACCGATATCGGTTTTATTGTGCCCTAAGGAACCGGTATCGGTCACCTAACCGATATCGGTCATAGACAATCGACACCGGTTTTATCCCAACTCTTCCCAATTTCTGCCCTTATTTACTACTCGCCCTTTCTCACAAACATCACCTATATCCACCTTTGCTGAAAACCCCTTGTTACCTTCATTTGGCCCGACCCAAGGCCGCAACCAACCCATTTGGCCCGACCCAAGGCCGCAACCAACCTATTTGGCCCGACCCAAGACCGCAACCAACCATTTGGCCCGACCCAAGGCCGCACCCACCCATTTGGCCCGACCCAAGGCCGCAACCAACCTATTTGGCCCGACCCAAGGCCGCACCCAACCATTTGGCCCGACCTAAGGCTTCAACCAACTAAGGCCGCAACCAACCATTTGGCCCGACCCAAGGCCGCAACCAACCTATTTGGCCCGACCCAAGGCCGCACCCAACCATTTGGCCCGATCCAAAACCGCATCACTTAAATACCTTGGCCCATCATCAACAACATACAATTTTATCCACCCATCATGTAGCTTTTTGTTCACTCGAGCTCACCTGTTCGTGTTTTAGCATGATCAGGGTCCTTGACTTGATCTGTCGACCAACTTTGTCTAGACCTAGACCGTGACATTTATCTCAACCAAACCAACCATTTGGTACTGCCGAACATGCCTAAACGTTCCTGTACCTTACCCGTTATATCCCCTGGAGCTACTTCCTCTGCCTTGGATACCAGGATTATATCACCCTTGTTTGGATAAACTATCGACCTTTGCCTATGAATTGCTGGTTTGCTTGTCAAATCATGTACCCTGGTCGCACTACTGCATTTCAACGTGCGTCTGCTTCCTTGGACCTACCCCACCATCTCACCATCGTCTCCACACCATTTACCCTTTATCAACTCTATCCCTGATTTCCCGCTATCTCAATCTGTGATAGATTTGAGGGGGATTACCTATACCCTTAACAGGGGAAACCACTTCATATTATTGTCCGTGCAGCTTTACAAAACAAACTACACGACAATAAGGGGCTAATGTAGACACCAAATTTGTGTCTTACGACCCCCTGTGACCCGCATCTCATTTCGCAACCTAACCTCATCACCTAAACCTTACACAATTATTTATTAATTACCTTATAATTAATAAATCCACATCGCCTTACCTGCCACCTCATCTTGCCACCTCATCATGACCAAGTCCTAACCCTAAACTAACCTAATTAAGACCTATAACTTAGTCTACATCCACACCCATGACTAATGACCCCTTACTCGCACCCAAAACTGACCTTGTAGTTACTTGACCAAGCCCGCAACTAATCCCTCGGGAGAAAAGGAGGGAAAGTTGGCTATTTTACTAAAAATAGCCCACTTTGACCTGACCGATAGCGGTTCCTACTCGACCGCCGTCGGTTACCTAACCACCATCGGTTCCCTGTAAATGAGCTCCCCTAACCAGAAACAAAGGTGGAAGGATTTTTGGATCAATCGAGATCATCAGAAGCGATCGAGAGAATCCAGATTTTACTTGGCAAAGCATAGATAAGTGAAGAAACAAGAAGAGTTTGCAGAGAAGGACATCAAGCCCAAGACTGCAACTGCACAACCAGAGCCCTGTGACACTCAGCTGATCATCGTGAGGGAAGACATCTCATCTTCTGATCGTCAGGACGTCCTATCTGAGTTCTGCCTTTGTCATCACAGTTCTTGGACCTGCATTCTCGTCAATAAACAGTAAGTAGAATCTTGTATGTTCTCTTTGATAACATTTCTTAGACTTTTGAATCACAGCCGTCATAAATCTATTCCCAGATCTACTACCCAGCAACACATTACATCTAACCATCATTCTTCTACCCTCTCATCACCCCGTTACCTAATCCCACTCATTTACTAGCCTTACAAACAACACAACCACCCTACAACTGACCCTCACCAAAAGCCCCTAAAACATAGAACCTACCGATATCGGTTAGCAGCAACCGGTATCGGTTACCTTGACTCAAAACCAAAAACCAGCCTTTCCCCCTACTTGTTTCAACGAGGCAATTAAATTGTTATTTTACAATCTTTTGTGTTAATTCATATTAGCAGGGGAACTGACCACCTTCGAAAGGAAGTTTTATATTTCCTGGGCCCAAGGCAGTTCCCTCATTTATTGTCTAATTAAAATCTTGTGGTCTTGTATTCTTATTTGCAGGTAGTCCTTCCAAGACAAAAAGGAGTTCTTCGCAATCAACCTGATCTCTCTCTACGGTACGCGCACACCATCTCGACATTCAACAGGTATTCCTCCTAGCCCTAACCCTTATCTGTTTCTAAAAGGAATGAAAGGATAGAAGCAACTCTATTCCCAAAAGTTGAAACATTCCGCGTGAAACACTGTGATGCCACAGGGTGCAAGATTCTACTCACTGGATTATGGGTGGGAGACACTCTATAAAGATTATAACGAATTTTGTAAGGCATGTGATCATTTTCAACATCTTGGAAAACCATGTCAATGAGATGAAATGCCTCTGAGACCTATTATTAGCATAGAGACATTTGAGAAATGAGCTATAGATTTTTTGGGTCCTATTTCACCAATTATTCACAAAATTGGATCATGCTACATCATAACTTGTACAGACTATCTGAAAAGGTGGGCAGAAGTAGCACCTACAAAGAACTATACAATGGCTACAACATCCCAGTCTCTGTGGGAAAATATTATTACAAGGTATGGATGTCCTTTGAGTTTGACCAGTGATAGGGGAACACATTTTACAATCAGAATTCTATTGGATGAGTTCATGATTGCACACCATAAGACTACACCCTATCGTCCTCAGGAAAATGGAACTACTGAAGCTTTCAACAAAATTTTGAGCCAGACATTGACAAAAATCTATGATGTTTGAAGAAAGGATTGGGATGATAAAGTCTCTGCAATACTTTGGGCATATCGAACAACATATAAAATGTTGAACAAAGCCACACCATTTCAATTAGTGTTTAGTGAAGAAGCCATTTTTTCCTATGGAATTTGTGTTACCTTCTCTACGTATTGCACACATTGGAGGACTAGATGATGAGCAAGCTTTAGAATAATGGATTGAAAAAATAATTAAGCTAGATGAATGATGAGCCATAACACATTAGAGTCAGAAGTAAGAAAAGGCCATACTTAAAGAATGGCATGATAGAAACATAAGGGACAAGAAGATTTGAGATTGGACAAATGGTTTCTTCTATATGACTCTATGTTCTTGCGCAATCTAGGAAAACTTAAGGTACACTGGTTAGGGCCATATGCTATCACTTATATCCTTGAAACAAATTCTTACTAGTTAGGATCTATTATGTTATCACTGGTGTTCATGGAGATCAGAGTACCTGATGGACCAAAAGAGAAGATATGGGAGTATCCCATGGAGCACAAGTCACCTACAAAATGCTTTAAAAAGTACTTGTGTGAAGGATCCATGATAGAACATGTCAAGAAAAGGGATAATAAGTGGTAAAATAGGATCCACACAGCCTTTGAAGAAGAATGGTGCTATCCCCAAGGACTTGCCTTCAGTGGTTGGAACGGTAGTTCAGTTCATTGTATACCAGCACTTTTTCATAACTTGGTTTTCCATGAGGGATGGAGCATGGAACCCTTGGTGTAAGTTACCATATTCCTTCACAACAAGGTACTTCTAGGCATCAATACACATGTTCTCAAACGCATGAAGCCTAACACTCAAATGTAGACAAGGTAGATTGTGACTACCACATGCTAAGGAAGAAATGTGTATCCAGGACGGGGTGTATATGTTAAAAGGCTCATTTCAGATGTATTGAGCTTTAAACCAGTAAGTTTAGATATGGGAGATGTTGGAGCAATATTGGTGTACCTTTAACTGAAGCCCAAGTTGGAGAATAACAAGTATGTGGAAGATGAGTTCACACTTCCTGAACCACTAAGGGGTAAGCATACCATGGAGAAAATTCTAGTGCCTAAGCCCACAAAGCCAATTGAAGTAGAGGATGAGGAGGATGAGCGCAAAGATAGTGGTGGTTTGGAACATAGAGGCAGAAGACATCCTAGGAATAAGGATGAAGCTGAGTGCGCAACTACACCACCTTAGCCACAAGAGGGGGATGATGAGGACTTGGATGTAGTCTAAGGAGAGCATAGATTTAAGAAAGTGTTTAGTAGAACAAGGAGCCAAGGTGCTACTCTGAAAATAGTGCATAAATCACCTAGACTCTCTCCATAGAAGGAGACAACCATGAAAAGGAGAAGGAAACTAAAATTGAATAAGGAAGTCAGAGGAAAGTGTGCCTAATTCTCCTACACCTCCAAAGAACGTAGAAGAACAAAAAGATGAAGAAATGAAGGAATGAGAAGAGGAGGAAAAGGGAATAGATGAGATAGCTACAGAGACTGCTCAAGACATGGAAACACAAGTCTCAAATTTGAAAGCTCAAGTTTCTAAGCAGCCTAGGTCTAGAAGAATAAGTGGGGAGCACATTCCACTAGCCATGGGTTATGTTGAGGACACACGTAAAATTTTCCATTCTCGTTTCTAGAGCACACTGACACAAAAGGATCTATATGGTTGGGAATTAATGGATGAAGATATGGCAAAAGTGCACACAAGGAAGAATTTATCATGGTTAATGCACATACACATGGATGAAACGGAGGAGTCTGGCATATTGAGGAGGTTGAAAAAGACACCTCAGGCTAGACATATGACAGTCAAGCCTAGTGTTATGTCAAATGAATAGGTGAGTAATGCATTAGTAAAATTGTCAACAGAGGTGGCAAGGCGTAATATGGACAAGGCTGCCACAATTAGGGAGCTAAGGGAAGAGATCAAAACTAAGGATGGGGAAATAGTGCGCCTAATGTAGGAAAGGGACTTAGCACAGAAAAAGAACTATGTATTTATCAGCGTTGCAAAGGAAATTGGTGATAATGTCATAAGAGCTAGGCCACACTTAGAGCCAAAGGTGCCAAAGACATTTCCTTCGGTAATACATTGTGTAGGTACATTGGTGGACCTAGTACTTGAATATGAACCTATATACATTCCAATTCTAAAATATCTAGCATATGATGTAGAGCAAGAGAAGGCTTCAGTGATATGAAATATTGCATTATATAAAGGACTGCTGTAAGTGCTGCAAGAAGAACTAAAGAAGGAAGACCAAGGCTTGAACGTATGCACATCTCCTGAGGTGCTCATCAACATAAAAACCTTGTAAGAAAACATTGAGGTCCAGAAAGTGATGAAGGACGACACATTGGGCCGTGCAAAAAGCTTAGCAATGGTTAAATAAAAGCATGAGGCCTTGACAAAAGCTCAAGAATGACACAAAAATTGGCTAGAGGAGCTTGGGAAGCTCATTGCACAGAAGATGGATTTTCTAGAGGGAAGGATGATTACAATTTCCAGCATTGTGTTGATCTTGCAGAATGAGAAAGGGGAGATTGCGAAGGATGAATTGGAGTCCATTAATGCAGACATTCCAGAAAAAGTAGAGGAAGCACTCACTAAGTGGCATGCCTTAGAGGTAGAAATAAAGGAGCAATATCCCAAGTTAGTACTTCAAGTTGAAGCAGGTGAAGCTACCGTATAGACATTATTATTTATTTAGAAAGAAAATTATTTGTATTCTTTCCATTCAAATTCTTTACTTCATTTTTTGAGATAACCATTGTCGTGGTGATAATGAAATTAGTGTGGGGTAATGTTGATCAAAGAACACTTGGCAGGAAGCCCACAAGAATTTCACATGGGAAATAAGGTCATATTCAAAGGCACGAATGGATAGGGAGAACACGTGCGTGGAGTAGAAGTTCATCTTTTTGGGACTTAGCCATTTTCACTCATAAAGGTCTATTTTTAGAGATGGCATATAGAGCACACAAACGAGGTAGAGATGTGTGTGCCATGCATTGGCTATTTTTGGAGGATTGGATACAACAAAATTTGCATGGACATAATCTAGAAATAGATCTACTACTCTTAATTAACTACCAGTAGTCTATTGTTAGCACACTTGCATGTGTGGCTAGTTTTGAATGGTGCATGGATATTAATAGCATGTGACCTATTTTGGGAATAGATAAGTGGTGAAGGGAAATTCCCCACCCTTATAATTATATAATAAACTATATAATTATAGAGATATTGACATATACAGGGATATGCATATATAGTGAGATTATGCTGCTAAATCTATTACGTGCATACTATTGTTATTGTAATGAAGCTTTTGTATACTTATTGCATTGAATATAATGGAGGATATTGGCTGAATATAAGTGTTAGTTCCATGTGTATCTGAATCTAGTATGTTTTTCATCTCATCATGGTTAATATTTAGTCATGTTATCCCTTAGAGATAAATCCAGTATGCTCTGTAGAATGATGTGTTAGTAATGGAACTATATGTGTTAAGTCTTCATCATGATAACATCTTGCAACAACAACCCTAAAGAGGAACCTGGTACCTTTGTGTTCTTCGGGTGAGTGCTCAGTCTGGGTTGAGTGATGTGCCAGTGCATCTAGAGTCTTATTGGATTTATATCACTGAATTCTAGGCTGCATCGGTGACACACTACTCCATCAATTTCATCTTCACCCATTGTATTGGGACCCTCATTGGATGCTCTCATTATCCCTCTACAACCTATAAAAATCACATTCCTGCATCTTTTTATTATGGATCCTTAGTCATCTATGAATGATATGTATTATGCATGGCGCAAGCCTATGGGAATGATGTTTCTAACTATAGAGCCTATCAAAGCCACATGAAGAATATTGAAGCTAAGATCAAACACGACCAAAGTAAAAATGCTACAAAACCTTCCACTTTAGATCTCTTTTTTATCTCATCATGGGTATTGTGCACAAACTGACACTGAATTTCAGGTTTTCTATAGCAAGCATCCCTTTCCCAAAACTTATTCCCATAATCAAAGGTGTGGAGTCGATTTCTCTTAGAACTGACCACCTTATCCTAGACCGAGACTACAACCTACTTATAGACCACCACCTCACCCTGATCCTTAAACCATTATGGATACTTTCAACATGATATTCTTACTCGATTGGAGGACCAAATCAATGACACCTTATTTGCAACATAGTTTGAAGTTCAATGGAAAGTCACTATTACACAATATGTCATTAAAGACATCATGACTCATGTTAGAAGTTACATTCTAAATCAAGTTGAAGACATCATTACCAATACATTTCAATATTTTTCCCCTCATGGGTATTTATCTATAATACCTTAATTACATATTTATTCATCTTTAGCCTAATCCCTTGTGTTCACTTGGGATGTCAGCCCCCACTTGGGTTTTTTACATAAACACTTTATTCCTTATCTTGGGATCTCAATCCCCCCTTGGGTTTGTCTTACTATCTTAAAAATATCGTTACATCCTTGCTTGGATTTTTTCTCCACTTGGATTTATCATCATGTACACCTTGGTTATTCCTATCATCATATTTCCTTGGTCCTAACTCCACCTATTTTGGCTCCACTTCACCCTATTTTTTCCTATTAGATCAACATGATATTACGTGCATCATTGTTTAGGCGTATAGTCTTGCTTAGAGTTATATAACCAATCACACCCTAACATCCTACCATTGGATTTCTTGGCCTTGTTCTGCCTCTTGTCTTTTTCACATCACATGGGTAGATCTAACTTACCAGCCACCATACATACATGTGGAAAGTAGGAAAATGATAATAAAATAAACAAATCTATATCAAACCACCAAACACCGAAATACCATATAAAATCATCATCATACACACACATAGACACACACATCGAATTAGTTTCATACATCAACAAAATCATACAAAATGGCTCTAGCCCATCTATAAAGTGGCTCAAAACCACCCTCACCCCCCTTATATATCTATATATATCGAATCAGTTTTATACATCGAAAAAAATCATACAAAATGGCTTTGGCTCATCTTCAAAGTGTTTCAAGCACCCTCACCCCTTCTGGGGGTCTCTGGATGTTTTAGGGTGATGGGGTCATGCTAGTAGCTTGGATGTGTGAGATAGGGACTCTGTCCTAGATCGGGATCAAAAGGCCTCTCCATGCACTCTCACCAATTGTGTGTCTAAAGATGTAATATGATCCTCAAGTATATAGGAACCTGAAAGGTGAGCTACCTACTCTTGAACCAGTGTTTTCTACACCTACAATAAGCTCTATAACATCACATTTATGTTTCCGATGGCTGCTAATGCCTATGCATCTCACTATCTTTATAATTCTCTAGATGCCTCTCTACTAAGACAAAACGAGCTCACTGAATCTTCCTCTTGAGCATACAAGTGTTGATATGTGATTTCTTTTGTAAAAAGGATGTGTTCCTTTGATTGAGAAGTCATGCTTGATATGTACTGAATCTTCTTTGCAGATTGCAGATCTTTGACTGAGTCAGAATTTGATTAGACTCTTTTATTTATTTCATTTTACATCTGAGTTTAATCTGATCTCGGAATGAATTATAAAGTTATTCATCTATAAGACCTAGCCTTGGATCAGTGGTATTGATCCAAGTAGTGCTTTAAGTTTTTCATGATGAATTAAAAATTATAAACCTTTCACAGGTTGCAAGGTCTGAATTCGTTGAATAAAGCCAATCCCGAGTCTAACTCAGGTTGATCGTGTGAAATGGAATGGTTCCCGATATCGAAGTATATCTGGAAGGTCTTGGTCGTGGACCAGGTAATAATTCTGTTGCATATAATTCTGTAGCCTAAGGCAGAACAGGAGCTAACCCTGTTCAAGAATGCATGTTGTAGGTCTTTTTCTGAGCATACGGAATGTAGACCTAACTGGAATTATTAATGTTAGTAACCTAAAACTAAACTTAACCTAGGGGTTAGTGTTAATCTAACCTAGACCTAGGCTAAGAGCTAATGTCCTAAGTTAGTATCTATGTTCTATGAAGTTAGACTAGGTGTTATCCTAAATCCTAACCTAAGTTACTAACCTAACTATTGAGCAAGGATTATGGGGACCTATGGAGGGGTGCGAACCATGGGCGGCAGTTTCTATGTTATTTAATGTGTGGATAAGCATGAGGGACAGGTAATTGGCGGAGGTTTTAAAACGGCTAACTTGAGCCGACGTGGCAGGTCGCCAAAATTAGAAATGGTCTTGGAATTTCTCTTGTCTATCGCCAACTATGGCGGTCGGTGGCAGTGGAGTTTGAGCGGGAAATTGGGAGTAAATGCAATTAATGAGCTCGGTAGTCGAGCTCGGATTTCGCGAGAAGGCATGCAAATTGGAAAGTTGTTGGTTTGTTTGGCTTATCACGAATTCCAGTTTTCCCTCTGCCTGTTCACTGGTTCTTCGCACCAGTCTTCTTGGTGTTGCATGGCGAGTATGAGCGTATCTAGCTCTTTCCTCTGGCAAGGAAAATATATATGTCATGGAGATAGCAAAATTTTGTTGGTAGCTCTAACTTGGAAAAGGAAAAGGAAGTCCGAGCTCTTTCAGTGGTCTGCTTCGGAATTTTGAGCAAATATCCAGGCATGTTAGGCCCTAACCTTTAAAAATCTTGTTGTCTTTCAAGTGATTTCATTAGAACAACTCTGTTCAGATGATTTTTGAAATTGGTTGGTTTCTATGGTAGTCTTGTGTGATTTTTGGCACTGTATATTTTGCTGTTCGATTTTCAAATTTAACCCTTGATGGGTGTGTGTTGTATTTCGAACTGTTCTCTGTTTTATTATGTTTCACATTCCGGCGTAAGTCTGTGTAACGAATGCTTGAAGGGTACTTATCCTGCTCTGTGAGTACCCGTGCATGTTTCCCTTGCTGGGTTCAGGCTACTGTGATGCTTGTTGATTGATTCTCGTAGTCAATGCTTGTTGTTGATATTTACCATCAAAGCTGGTTATGGATACTCGTGGAAGTGAATACTGAAGGATTTTTGTTTGATGTCTCAGTTTTATCGAACTCTTTGTAAGCTCTGCCGTGGTAAATATTGGTTGTGGTTACAGATTCTTGTTGGGTTTCGTTGAAAACTAAAGTTATTTGTTAATAAATAACTTGCTATGTTACTGTGTCTCATCGCGACCCTGTTGAGGTTGTTTTTCCTTGCGTTGTGGTTATGGGTCTGAACCCGTTGACAGTATGCAATATGTATATATTTATATTTGTTGTAATCGGAACGACTCCGTGGAGTCGATTGAATGATTTATATATATATACTTGGACCACTGTTGAAGCTTAATATAATTGAGCATTGGTATTTGATGTGCCAGTGACTTGAAGTAATAACATGTATTACGACCTCTGTTATTTTGTAAGGATACCTTCGTATTGCAAGGATTTTGTGGTACAGACTCTTTGGGTGTATTTTTACGTTTTCATTCTGTACAAACTTGTGCAAAAAAATTGACAAGGGTTCAGTCGGATTTCTTGTTTTGAAATCAGTATTTAGATTTGCTTTTGCCTGATTTTTAAATGTGCACCATTGATTGGCTCGGATGGAATCATATGCAATTATTTGTCTTGTTACTGTTGTTCGGATTCAGTTGAATCCTTGGAAGGTAACCTGTATTTTTGTCTCATATTAAACCTGATTTTTGGTACACTGTTGTTTTTGTCACTGTTGGAGTTCCTTGAGTATGAGTAGTTATCATGTGTCCTGGCTCTGTTGAAGTGAGTCGCGAATACCATACTTTAAACTTGAATGCGTCCAGGTGAGAATAGACATGTTATGTTCCTTTCCGTTTATTCCAGCCCGATTGAGACTGAGCATGTTTCGGAAATTCTGTGTGATTATCTCGGCATAGTCTTAGGGAAACATCAATTGCTCAATGCCATGGAGTCTATTGTTGACTGCGATATAATAGAATTTCCTTGATTTCGACCTTGGGTCGAAAAGCCTTACTGTATATAAGCAGAGACTAGCATGGGCTGTAGTTTGTTGTATTCCTTTAACTTAAATGGAACTATGGTGCTTTTGATGACCGCGTCTGATTTATTTATATATATATGTCTAGTCTCAAGCTTGGCTGAACAAAGGAACTGTCGACTTCCCCTCGACAGACGATGGCGTTGAATTTCTTCTTGTGGTCGCTTCATGTGGAAAGTCCTGTGTAAACTGTTGATTGACATTCATCTGTTTGATTTAAGAGCTACTGCAATGATAATATGTTACAGGAGTTTTGTTATAATTGATTTTAACAAAACTATAATCCTTTTTGTGGCTCGATAGCTTTATTTGTAAGTTTATAAGAGACGGAACAGTCATGAGCTTGTGTGAAGAGAGATATGGATGACTTGTTTCTTTCTCTTCTATTATGAAAATATATGTCGATATTTATCTAACAGTTGGAACTGTTTTTAACATAAGGTTGGAATCAGGATTGATATGATATTCCTCTTTTTCAGTTGAATTTAATGACTTGTCTGATGTTCGTTCATCTTGGGATTTACAATGAATAATTGCTTGGGATACTTTTGTTCTTCTTGATCCCTAATATTTTGATGAAATATTTGAGAAGCATATAGGACTATTCTGTAACAAAAATTTGTATTACAAGTTATAGACATGTTGTATTACTAAAGTATAGTCTGAATTATGTTTACTTGTTTGGTGAATTGATCTCATTTAAACAGGGTGTTTAATGAAAACAGTTGGTGGATTGCAATTGTTTTAAGAGTTAGTGCTTATCATGCTCAGTTCATCGAACTGACCCATGTTGACAATTTTGCAGATGGTCGCCGTAAGTGGTAAAAGCATGCAAATCTGACAGGATGTTCAGATTGTTTAACTTGGTTATGATGAATTCAGTTCGATTTTCTTTTAATGTACTATAAGAGGAAAGATGTTCCTTTTTACTGAGTAATGTATGGAGTATGCTGAATGCATAAAATGTATTTGTATAGTTCTGAAAGGAATGGAAATAAGTATTTGTTACTTATGTGTTGTATTCTTATTTTGATAGTTGACCTTCTTCGGTTTATATACCGAAGGGGCATTGTTATCATTGTATAATTTGGAGACTTTTGTGATTGTCAATGAAAGCTTACAAGAAAATGTGATTGAATTCTTATGAGTGTTTAGTAGTTCTAATTTGTTCTATCGAAAGCAAAATTGAAATTTAAATCATTGTCTTTCTAAAGATAGGATTAAAATAAACCTAAGCAGAACGCTAATCAAGCTGAAATAAATTACTAATCCCTAGTCTTGATTATGACAGGACAACATTTAATTGGATTCTTAATCATTTATATCTTGATACTAATAGGTATGATATAAATTCAGTTAGGAGAACTGATATAAACCTAATGGGGTTCAGATGGCAATCTCATATGAAGTTTATGAGTTATTGTCCAATTCCGTTGTTTTAGAATCATGTATATTCTAAGAACTCCTTGATGAGACCTTGGCCTTAATATCCCCACCGTGTAATGGGTTTTATTGAGGAAGGTCATCCTAAGATGAGGAATCCAGGGATCGGGAAAGGCTAACCTTAGGGGAACGTCTTTAATGTAATTTTAACTCAACGTGCGTAACGCATATTAATAAGTAGATCTTTTCGAGGTGGATTTAAAGGTTGACGGCACAAGTCAACTGCAGGGTTGTACCTCCGAGAAGATTAGGATCTTCTCGAAGTTACAACAATGCAGGTGACTTATGACGACACCCTTTGCATTGATCGCTAAGATTTACACTTTGATCTCGAACGAGTTACTCAGGGACCGATTAGGAATGTGGTTACGTTATAAGGCTGCCTAGGAGATTCGGGGTATCTTGACACACTGGTTTAACTAGGGTTGAACCAGTATGTCATCGTATCCCTAATCCTCGTGAGCATCCATATAACGTTATCACCTTGTTAATCCGTTTCCGAGTGAATAAGTTGGGATAGGAGGGACTGACAGAAGTCGGTATAAGACATTCTACATAACATAAGAATGGGGTGAAGGGCGTATTCCAGATTGACGAGTATGCCGTTAAGGAATACGAGACATAAACAGTATGTTTCAAATCTTTGGCCAAAGTATCGCAAGCTGCTGATTGCGTTGTCCTAATTCACCTAGTCTAAGGAATGAGATGCCGATGAATAATGGTAACAATTATTCAGTTAGGTTCCTTGGACAGAGCATTCTGAATCCCAGAATAGGGAAGAGAACCGCAAGAGTGAAGTGTTAAATAAAAACGCCAACTCTTATTACTCATGAATAGATCGGTAGATTACCGAGTCATGGAATGAATAGATCGGAGGTACTCCGAGTCATTACAGCTGCATATGGTTGTCTGTTATAAGAATGATTATTTGATTTGTGAGTTCTAAATTATGTATTTAGAACCAGGATGCAATTATCAAAAAAAAAAAAATTTACTTGTTCTAAGGTATAAATTGAGGATGTTACATCTTGGTATCAGAGCTGAAGGTTGCAGCTCTTGGACCTATTGTGTCCATAATCTGATAAAAACCTGAATTTTCTTGTAACAGAAAATGGTTAGAACAAGGGGGAACGTTGCGAATAATGCTCCACCTGAAGGAGGAGCGGCAACAACCCAGAAACTTGATGAGATCCTTGCTGCCCTGTTGGACACAAGAGATCGCTTAGCTGTACTTGAGCAGCAGGTGATGGGAAATGAGGAGGATGAAGAAGCTGATAATAATAATCAGCAACCTCCTGAGGACAACCCCGACATGGGTGTTGATGTTAATGCTGGGAATGCACCTGTCCAACCAGAAAACAAAAAGGCCAGATTGGCAGCAGAACTCACTAATGATATAAAAAGGATAAGTCCACCTAAGTATGATGGCACCACATTAGGAGATGGAGCTGAGAACTGGCTCAGCGAAATGGAGAAGTACTTTGCAATAAGGAACTTCTCAGAGGAAACCAAAGCTATTTGGGGAGCCTATCAGCTTTCCCACGAAGCATCTTCGTGGTGGGATAGCCGTAAAGCTGAACTAAACATTGATGAGACCAATATTACTTGGGATCAATTTAAAGGCTATTTTAGGCAACGTTGGCTGCCACAACTTTTCTATGATCAGAAAATGACGGAATTTCAGAACTTAGCTCAAGGGAAGCTAACGGTAACTGAATTCTGGGAGCGGTTTACAAAACTCCTCAAGTATGTACCGCAGTATCAAACTGACGAGAAGTTCAGAATACGGAAATTCATCATGGGATTGAATCCCGTGATAGGAGGAGAGGTCGATGTTCACAGTCCAACCACTATGGAAGGAGTTGTTGAAAAGGCCATAAGGCAAGAACAGAAATTAAAGGCTATTTCTGCTCATAAAGAGGAAGTGCGGAAGAAGACTGCAAATCCTTCTTCAACCTCTCTTGCACCTAGAAAAGGACCATGGAAAAAGTTTGGAAACAAGAGTAAGTTTCCAGGAGATAACAATAAGAAAGCAGTAGTAAATAAGCCTGCTGGAAATGTAAGGGATAATTTTGTTAAAAATTATAATAATGGGCAGAAGCCCTATGGAGGACAGCGTGACAATTACAAAACTGGAGGCAACTTTGAGCCTAAAAAGGGACCTGTAGGAGGCTGCTACAATTGTGGCAAAGATCACTACGCAAATCAGTGCCCTTTGAAGAAGGATGATCGTAATCAGCAGCATAAGATACATGCTGCAGTAGCAGACAAGCAAGCTGAAAAGCAAGTAACACCTATAGAAGTTCCAGGTAAGTTATTTGGCATACCTGTCACTATTCTTTTTGATACAGGAGCTACTGAATGTTTTATTTCTAATAAACTTGCTTCTAAACTTAAAAGAAAAGCTGGAAAAATGGATAAATCTTGGACTGTACAGTATGGTAATAACTCTGTTCATACAGTGAGTATGTGTCTTTTTGGGGCAGTCCTTGACTTACCTAACTTTTCCACGGAAGTTGATCTCTATGTTACACCTTTGGGATCGTATGACATTGTCATCGGTGTCAATTGGTTAGCTGACCATAAAGCAAAAGTAGACTGCTATGAAAAGAACATAAAATGTTTAGATGATCAGCTGGAAACAACAGAGATTCAAGGTGTGAAACGAGAAATTTCAGTTAGAAAACTGTCAGCTATGCAGCTTAAAAAGGCTAAGAATAAAGGATGTACTCTTTATGCAGTAAAGATATCTGAATCTTCAGAAGAAGATGGTGATTATATGAAGCAAATTCCTCTGTTACAAAGTTTCAGGGATGTCTTTCCTGAAGAATTACCAGGGTTACCACCCAAGAGAGAATTTGACTTCACCATTGAAATCAAACCGGGAACTGAACCTATTTCCAAAGCGCCTTATAGGATGACTACTACAGAGTTAGTCGAGCTTAAGGCACAGTTGCAAGAACTTTTGACAAAAGGTTTGATTAGACCAAGTGTTTCACCTTGGGGTGCGCCTGTGATATTTGTGAAAAAGAAGGATGGAACACTTAGGCTGTGTATTGATTATCGGATGTTGAACAAAGCAACAATCAAGAACCGATATCCACTTCCAAGGATCGATGATCTATTTGATCAGATGCGTGGAGCAGTGGTTTATTCTAAGATAGACCTTCGATCTGGTTATCATCAGTTAAGGATTAGAGAGGAAGATATTCATAAAACAGCTTTCCGAACAAGGTACGGACATTATGAATTCACAGTTCTACCCTTTGGATTAACTAATGCACCCGCAGCCTTTATGAACTTGATGAACAATATTTTTCAAGAATATCTGGACAAGTTTGTACTTGTATTCTTGGACGATATTCTCATTTATTCTAAAAGCGTTGAGGAGCACAATGAGCATTTGAAGATAGTTTTGGGAATTTTGAGAAAAAGAAAGTTGTATGGTAAGTTATCCAAATGTTCTTTCTTTGATTCAGAAGTTCACTATTTGGGTCATGTCATAAGTAAAGAAGGAATTGCTGTAGATCCTTCAAAAATAGTGGCAATAACTGAGTGGCCTGTGCCAAAGAATGTACATGAAGTAAGAAGCTTCATGGGTCTTGCAGGTTACTATAGAAAATTTGTAAAGGATTTTTCTAAGGTAGCTGCACCAATAACTTCATTGCAGAAGAAGGATAAGAAATTCATATGGAACGACAAGTGCGAAGCGGCTTTCAAAAGTCTGAAAGACCAGTTGACTTCTGCACCTATATTAGCTGTACCAGACCCTAATGGGAATTTTACAGTTGTAACGGATGCTTCTGGGGAAGGCCTTGGAGGTGTTTTGCTACAAAATGATCAGGTCATAGCATATGAAAGTAGAAAACTTAAGTTACATGAGCTGAATTATGCCCCTCATGATTTGGAACTTGCTGCCATTGTTCATGCGCTTCAAGTCTGGAGACACTACTTACTTGGGAAACCTTTTGAGTTGAAAACTGATCACTTAGGACTGAAATATATTTTTACTCAGCCCAATCTGAATGCCAGACAGAGAAGGTGGTTAGAATTTTTATCACAATATGACTTTGATATTAGCTATATCAAAGGGAAGGAGAATAGAGTAGCTGATGCTCTAAGTCGTAGGAGGCACATTTCTGCTCTTATAACATTAAGAACTCAGTTTAAAGACGAGGTAAAAAGTGCCTCAGAATCAGATGCATACTTTCAACAAGTAAAAGCAGCGCTTGCTGCAGAACCTAAGGATATAAGGTATGAAGGTTTTCATTTTGATAATGAAGGAATCTTGCGTTATGAAAACAGGGTATATGTACCTATGTTGAACGATTTGAGAAATAAGTTGTTAGTTGAATTTCATAATTCACCTTTCTCTGGACACCCGGGTATCACAAAGATGCTTGCTGATCTGAAACAGCAATACTTTTGGAAAGGTATGAAAAAGGATGTAATTAATTTTGTGACTCATTGTCTGGAATGTCAGCGGGTGAAGGCAGAACATATGCACCCTGCTGGACTGTTATATCCTCATAGCATACCGCAGTACAAATGGCAAGTAATAACCATGGATTTTGTACAAGGACTACCCATGTCTAGGAATAAACATGATGTTATCCTGGTAGTTGTAGATAAACTGACTAAGGTAGCTCATTTCATCGCTGGAAATCTAAAGGATGATTCACCAGTGCTGGCCAAAAGATTCGTACACGAAATTTTCCGGTTACATGGTGTACCAGAATTAATTATATCTGACAGGGATCCAAGAATGACGTCAAGGTTTTGGCAAACACTTAACGCAGCTCTTGGAACAAAACTAAACTTCAGTTCTGCATATCATCCGGAAACGGATGGACAAACTGAGAGGGTAAATCAAGTGTTGGAGGACATGTTGCGAATGTATTGCATGGATCAACAGTATAAATGGGAGGAGTACCTTCCATTAGTTGAGTTCGCATACAACAATACTTATCATTCATCTCTTAAAATGGCACCATTTGAAGCACTTTATGGAAGAAAGTGCAGAACTCCTGTTAGTTGGGACAGTGTTGAGGATAGAGTGGTAATTGGACCAGAGATTCTCACAGAAATGGAACAGCAAGTTAAGCTGATTCGTGAACGATTAAAGGAGGCAGCAGATAGGCAGAAGAGCTATGCTGACCTTAAGCGGGTTGATAGAAGGTTTGAGCTTGGTGATAAGGTTTTTCTTCGTGTTAAACCCAGAAAGAGTTCTATAACTTTTGGCAAGGCTGCCAAGTTGTCACCTCGATTCGTGGGACCTTTCGAAATTGTTGAAATAATCAATCCTGTAGCTTATCGTTTAGCATTGCCACCTGCTTTATCTCGCATGCATGATGTTTTCCATATTTCTTTGCTTAAGAAATACGTTTCAGATCTGTCACATGTTTTAAATTGGAATTCCTTGCAGGTCCAAGACCCAGGAATAATCGTGGTTAAACCCACATGAGTGCTGGAAACTCACCAATTGCATTTAAGAAATCGTGAAATACAGCAATGTAAGGTCCAGTGGGACCAGTTTAACGAAGAAAGTGCAACTTGGGAAAATCTGGAAGAGATGAAAATTGCCTTTCCTTCTCTTTTTCAACAGAATGAAATCTGTTGACAAAACATTCTTTAATGAACTTATTTTTTTTAAGTATTTATGAAAGCCAGATGAAGGCAAACATTATTCAGGTTGAATAAAATGTGTTGTGACATTGATTTCTGGAACTATTCAAATTGGAAATAGTCACATTGTTTGTGTACTAATAAATTGGTTGACCTGAAGGTTAATTGAATATGTAATCATCGGGATGATGAATCTTTTTAGGAGGGAAGCATGTAACACCCTGAACTGTTGTTACTTCCTCCTAAGCATACAAGTGTTGATATGTGATTTCTTTTGTAAAAAGGATGTGTTCCTTTGATTGAGAAGTCATGCTTGATATGTACTGAATCTTCTTTGCAGATTGCAGATCTTTGACTGAGTCAGAATTTGATTAGACTCTTTTATTTATTTCATTTTACATCTGAGTTTAATCTGATCTCGGAATGAATTATAAAGTTATTCATCTATAAGACCTAGCCTTGGATCAGTGGTATTGATCCAAGTAGTGCTTTAAGTTTTTC